>OY979454.1:3507326-4116076 GCA_963855545.1 Ethmia dodecea | reverse complement strand
ATAAGCTGGTTAAAAAAATACTTTACGGTTTCTTTAAAACAACGCTTACATTTTAATATAGATTCGCTGCAGTCACAGTCAACCGGACAGTCTACCGGAAATCAACAGCAGACCTCTAATCAACAACAGGTGGTACAGACGAACGGACAGTCAACGTCGAACGTAAATCAAAAGCAGACCTCTAATCAACAACAGGTGGCACAGACGAACGGACAGTCAACGTCGAACGTAAATCAAAAGCAGACCTCTAATCAACAACAGGTGGCACAAACGAACGGACAGTCAACGTCGAACGTAAATCAAAAGCAGACCTCTAATCAACAACAGGTGGCACAGACGAACGGACAGTCGACGTCGAATGTCTACCAACAGCAGAACTCTAATCAACAACAGGTACAACAGACACAGCAGACTGTCCAAAACCAGCAAACAACAAATAAGCAGATAAATCTGGATTCTCTCAAGGCTGCGTACCAACAGTACTTACTCCAAAGCCAAAGTACACAGAACTCTCAATATTCAAGTACCAGCCAATCTTCATACCAAAAGTTGTTGCAACAGGCATATCAGCAATATTTACAAAACCAGGCAGCTACCCAGACGACTAACAATAGTAAGTATTCCTGGATTTTCAATTTTATCCATGTTGTGGCTCAGGTCGGCTCGGGTGATTTATATTCTTTGTTAGAATTGAGTAGCAACATATTGAAAGGACTCCCAATCGTGCGACACTACACTCTAGCAGTGCAATGGAACACTGATTAAATAACTCTCAAATATTCTTTAAAGGTATAATATAAAAGTAGAAACTGACTGACCGATTGACTAATCAATCAACGCACTGCTGTAACTGAATAATTTAAATACAAAAAAGGAATATAATAAAATAAAAAGTTCAAAATAAATTACATTTCACACTAAATTCAATTAAATAAATGAGTAGTGATAGCCTTACGGTTAAAGAGCCTGCTTCACATGATGAAAATCAGTGAGGCTGGGGTTCGAATCCTGGCATGTACCACTGAGTTTTTCAAAACTTACGTACATATAATTTATTACTAGCTAGACGGTGAAGGAAAGCATCGTGAGGAAACCCGCAGGTCCCAGAATTAATTCTGAGACATGTGTAAACCCGTAGGTATTCACGGAGACTCGATATCGTTTCCGTTCGATTCAGATCGAGTGAAAATTTTTCCGAATCCTTATGTCACATATGTGACACATGTGACATTAGTTTTCGAAACCAACATCAGCCCATCTCGAAAGTGTTCGACAGATTTTACGATTCCGAGTCGAATATCGAAGCTTCGTGAATACGCCTGGTCCGGCGATGTGCTCACCACTGACTGCTAAAAAAATACTTTACGGTTTCTTTAAAACAACGCTTATATTTTAATATAGATTCGCTGCAGTCACAGTCAACCGGACAGTCTACCGGAAATCAACAGCAGACCTCTAATCAACAACAGGTGGCACAGACGAACGGACAGTCAACGTCGAACGTAAATCAAAAGCAGACCTCAAATCAACAACAGGTGGCACAGACGAACGGACAGTCGACGTCGAATGTCTACCAACAGCAGAACTCTAATCAACAACAGGTGGCACAGACGACCGGACAGTCAACATCGAACGTAAATCAAAAGCAGACCTCAAATCAACAACAGGTGGCACAGACGAACGGACAGACGACGTCGAATGTCTACCAACAGCAGAACTCTAATCAACAACAGGTGGCACAGACGAACGGACAGTCAACATCGAACGTAAATCAAAAGCAGACCTCAAATCAACAACAGGTGGCACAGACGAACGGACAGTCGACGTCGAATGTCTACCAACAGCAGAATTCTAATCAACAACAGGTGGCACAGACGAACGGACAGTCGACGTCGAATGTCTACCAACAGCAGAATTCTAATCAACAACAGGTGGCACAGACGACCGGACAGTATCCTTCGACCGTAAATCAACAGCAGAACTCTAGTCAACAACAGGTGGCACAGACAACCGGACAGTCTCCTTCGACCGTAAATCAACAGCAGAACTCTAGTCAACAACAGGTGGGACAGACGACCGGACAGTATCCTTCGACTGTAAATCAACAGCAGATCTCTAATCAACAACAGGTGGCACAGACGACCGGACAGTCTCCTTCGACCGTAAATCAACAGCAGAACTCTAGTCAACAACAGGTGGCACAGACGACCGGACAGTATCCTTTGACCGTAAATCAACAGCAGATCTCTAATCAACAACAGGTGGCACAGACGACCGGACAGTATCCTTCGACCGTAAATCAACAGCAGAACTCTAGTCAACAACAGGTGGCACAGACGACCGGACAGTATCCTTCGACCGTAAATCAACAGCAGATATCTAATCAACAACAGGTGGCACAGACAACCGGACAGTATCCTTCGACCGTAAATCAACAGCAGAACTCTAGTCAACAACAGGTGGCACAGACGACCGGACAGTATCCTTCGACCGCAAATCAACAGCAGAACTCTAGTCAACAACAGGTGGGACAGACGACCGGACAGTATCCTTCGACCGTAAATCAACAGCAGATCTCTAATCAACAACAGGTGGCACAGACGACCGGACAGTCTCCTTCGACCGTAAATCAACAGCAGAACTCTAATCAGCAACAGACTGTCACTCAGAGTTCCGTATCCGACTATCAATCGTCATATCAACAACTGATTCAAAATGCTTTGCTGCAGTTGCAGCAAAGTCAAGATCAGCAATCTACCCAAAATTTGCCATGTAAGTTAATAATTCCTATATTGAACCTATAACGTATATATTTCAAAACTATTCTATAATACATTTTAAATTATTTTTAAATTTATAATGATTACCGTCTTGAGAATGTATACAGTACGAGTAGAAGACGGGTTTCATTGATACAGCATTCAACCACTTAGAGGGATAATGGGAGAGGGATAATTTACAATTAGCAATTTTAGCTGGTCAGTCAGAATCGAGCTCAATCAAGCCAGAATCGAACCCAATCAGCATTTGGATCGATTCTGGCTGACCTGGCTAAAAATAAACTTTACTATTGTTATAAGTTGTAATGATTTGACAGAAGTCAGCGATTATGTAAGTACAGTAGAAAAAATAAACACCTATTCGCAATATTATGGTGATTGTGGCATTAGGTGCAGAAACTTTGTCAGTAGACATTTTAACGTTGCCTATAATGGTATTAGTTAGATTACCTATCTAAGCAAGCAATTGCACGGCACATTCTTTGTTGAGTGACTATGTATGTATGTTAACAGATATACTAACACATATATTTTTGTTTCAGCTCCAAAACACAAGATGGTCGACATCCAGCTACCAGGTAATTACTTGCTTTGTTAAAAAGAACCTTTTTTCATTATTTGAAACATCCACTACGATGTGTTGAAGAGCTATCATCATCAACCCGTAACAGCCTAATGCTGAGCTAAGGGTGTTTCATCACACATGCAGAGCTATGATCCTTTGAAAAAGATCATTGACAGATCCTATTTGTAGCATCTAAATGCGAAGACAGGTTTCAAACTGATCGACTAGAAAAGACATAATCCATCAAAAGGTGGGAAAGAAGGCGTTATTGCTAGTACGTGATTGTTGTTTGGAAGGGGCTAACACAGATAAGGGAAACACTAAAAGCACGGTCGCTACATGAGTTCCTTAGCGAGTGGTGGACTAAGCCTGTCGGAGGCCTGGGGCGGAAAAACAGAGTGAGGTCCCCCCGGTCTTAGAACTTTTGAATTTGGAGCGCCCGTCCTGGGGGGCCTCCAAACTTTAATTGTATTTGAGTGACTTTAATCGTATCTGTATCTATGAAGCCTTCAACCAACACCCAACATCGTCTTATCCTTGTTTAGGATTTGATTAAGAGAACTTCGCAAAATTTGGAGGCCCTCAAAGACCAGAGGCCCGGAGCAGACCGCCTCTTCCACCCCTAACTTAGTCCGCCAGTGCCCTTATCCACCCCTTAAGATCCATCACTACTTTCCCTGATCGGAATGCCAGAGGATATGTAAGCAATGGTTGCATTGAGTTGGTGGCTTCTCTGGTAGACGTTTTACATGCCCGTTAGCAAAGTCTTTAACATAAAAGAATATTATCATTATGTATTGGAGCAGAAATAAGTAGTTGTACTTGTTTTGCAGGAGTCTTTGAGGATGAACAATTCGAGTTGGTTCAATACTGGGCGTATGACGATCAGGGAGTGCCATCAGTTCAGATGAAGTTCGTACCAGCTGGTTAGTTACATTTTCAGCTTTTCATCTTAAGACATAATATCGTGTACAGACGATTCTGCACCTGATATCTTTAGTTGCAACTAAGAATCTGTTGCCTTTCTCATACTGAGCGGTATCCCTTTGACTGCTGCTACTAATTTACAGGATACCCGTTAAGGGTGAGTTTCTTTCTACTACCGATGACAAGTTTTTAAACTGACTTCAAAAAAGGAAGAGGCCTCTCAATTCGACCATATATATATTCAATAATGTGTGTTCGTGGATAAATTCATTGTTTATGAACTGATTTAGATTTTTTTTTTGTTTGAGAGGTGATATTCCAACGGTAGTACCATGATAGGGAAACCAGGATCTGATGACGGCATCCCAGAAAAATTTAGGGGAACCTTCGAAAATCGTAGTGGCTCGCGACTAGGGATTTTTACTCTTTTTAGTTTCCTGTTTGAAGTCAGTTTTTTTCGGTTAAAATTATTTACACATCAGTTATATTATACTACGAAACACAGTCCCTTTTTGCGGATTAAGGTGATGCTTCTTATTCCCTAAAAATTGAGAGATTAAAAATATTACGGAGAATGCTTTGTCTTTATAGGGTCCAAATATCTGTATAAACATTGTATGGTAATTAACCATACAATGTTTGGACAAAATAGGGGTATTTGAAAATTAAATAAATAAAAATAAATAATCTCACGCCTTTTATCTCGAGGGGGAGGAATTCCATTTCTGGGTATACCCACTTCTTACGAGATATTTTTGGACCCCTCAACGTGATAGGTGGTGAGCCCATCTCCGGAACGGGTCTGTTACACATGTCTCTGAATTATTTCTGGTACCTGCGGGTTTTCTCATTTCTTCACCGTCAGCTAGTGATAAATATGTTAATTAAATTTTTTGAAAAACTCATTGGTACATGCCAGGATTCGAACCCGAGCCTCAATGATTATCATTATTTGAAAATTAATTAATTAATTATCGTTTCAGGACTTGTAACGCAACAACAGACCGTAGTGCAACAGCAGAACGTACAGCCAACCGGACAGACACCGTCGACCGTAAACCAACAACAGACCATAGTGCAACAGCAGAACGCACAGCCAACCGGACAGACACCGTCGACCGTAAACCAACAACAGACCGCAGTGCAACAGCAGAACGCACAGCCAACCGGACAGACACCATCGACCGTAAACCAACAACAGACCACACTGCAACAGCAGAACGCACAGCCAACCGGACAGACACCATCGACCGTAAACCAACAACAGATCACAGTGCAACAGCAGAACGCACAGCCAACCGGACAGACACCATCGACCGTAAACCAACAACAGACCGCAGTGCAACAGCAGAACGCACAGCCAACTGGACAGACACCATCGACCGTAAACCAACAACAGACCACATTGCAACAGCAGAACGCACAGCCAAAAGGACAGACACCATCGACCGTAAACCAACAACAGATCACAGTGCAACAGCAGAACGCACAGCCAACCGGACAGACACCATCGACCGTAAACCAACAACAGACCGCAGTGCAACAGCAGAACGCACAGCCAACCGGACAGACACCATCGACCGTAAACCAACAACAGACCACACTGCAACAGCAGAACGCACAGCCAACCGGACAGACACCATCGACCGTAAACCAACAACAGATCACAGTGCAACAGCAGAACGCACAGCCAACCGGACAGACACCATCGACCGTAAACCAACAACAGACCGCAGTGCAACAGCAGAACGCACAGCCAACTGGACAGACACCATCGACCGTAAACCAACAACAGACCACATTGCAACAGCAGAACGCACAGCCAAAAGGACAGACACCATCGACCGTAAACCAACAACAGATCACAGTGCAACAGCAGAACGCACAGCCAACCGGACAGACACCATCGACCGTAAACCAACAACAGACCGCAGTGCAACAGCAGAACGCACAGCCAACCGGACAGACACCATCGACCGTAAACCAACAACAGACCACACTGCAACAGCAGAACGCACAGCCAACCGGACAGACACCATCGACCGTAAGCCAACAACAGACCACACTGCAACAGCAGAACGCACAGCCAACCGGACAGACACCATCGACCGTAAACCAACAACAGACCGCAGTGCAACAGCAGAACGCACAGCCAACCGGACAGACACCATCGACCGTAAACCAACAACAGACCACACTGCAACAGCAGAACGCACAGCCAACCGGACAGACACCATCGACCGTAAGCCAACAACAGACCACAGTGCAACAGCAGAACGCACAGCCACAACCAACTCAATCCAACCCAGTTTACCCAGTTAACCCAAGTCAACCTGGGCAACCCGGATATAATCTACCTTTCTTCCCAGGTAAGGGTGAACCTCAATGTAATAAAATAGCCTACTATTGAGAATTGGTAATGTTGTTGAGAAATAATAACTTTTAAATACTGTTGTAGACCTCTCAATCAAATGACCTCCGCAAATTTTGAAAAGTCCCTGCTAAACGCCCTAAACCGGCTAAAAAAGTAGGTACAGCGATTTAGACATAGACTAATTTGATTGTCTTTCTTCAAAAAATATTTAGTTTGTTTGTTTTGAATTTATTTTATTAAAATAATAAATGTATTATTTAGAAAAAAAAAATACAAAACAGCACTACACCTAGGCGGTAATGTTTTTACCTACATGTTGCGTTTTTCTGTACCTAATTATGTTTTTACTTTGTCTTTTTATGTCTTCCTATATGTATAATATAAGCTTATAGTGTAAAACCTGTTAGCAAACCAAATAAATAAAATAAATAACCAGGTGAGGGAACCTGGGACCAAATAAGATGTGTAGGTAGTGTAGCCATTTAGTAGCCTGGCCATTTCATTGTCATCATCTTTTCAGCCCTTAAATACTGACCAAGTTTAACTTCTAACATTCCTTAAATTTCAGGATTCCCAGGATTCCCAGGGTTCCCAGGATACCCAACTATACCAGACAGCCCACAATCGACCGTATCGCAACAACAGACCACAGTGCAACAGCAGAACGCACAGTCACAGCCAACCGGACAGACACCGTCGACCGTAAACCAACAACAGACCGCAGTGCAACAGCAGAACGTACCATTACAGCCAACCGGAAAGACACCGTCGACTGTAAACCAACAACAGACCACAGTGCAACAGCAGAACGCACAGCCACAGCCAACCGGAAAGACACCGTCGACCGTAAACCAACAACAGATCACAGTGCAACAGCAAAACGCACAGCCACAGCCAACCGGACAGACACCGTCGACCATAAACCAACAACAGACTACAGTGCAACAGCAGAACGTACAGCCACAACCAACTCAATCGTTCCCAGTCTACCCAGCTAACCCAAGTCAACCAGGGCAACCCGGATATGAGCTACCTTTCTTCCCAGGTAAGGGTGAAGCTCAATGTAATAGCCTTGAATTTAAGTACTATTGAGAATAGGAAATGTTGTTGAGAAATTATAACTATATATATCCCTGCTAAACGACCTAAACCTGCTAAAGGAGTAGGTACAGTGGTTTAGAAAAATTTTTTTTTCTTTAAAAAATATTTGGTATGTTTGTTTTTAATTTAGGTTTTAAAATTATAATAGGTATTATTTAGTAAAAAAAATTTACACAACAGCACAAGACCTAGGTGGAAATGTTTTTACCTACATGTTGTGTTTGCCTGTACCTAATTGGGTTTTTACTCTGTCTTTTTAAGTCTTCCTCTATGTACAATAATAGCCAATAGTGTCAAACCTGTTAGCAAACCTAATAAATAAATAAAATAAAAAAAACAAAACTAGATGAGCAATTCTAGGTCCAAATAAGATATGAGAGTAGTAGTTACCTGGCCACTTGCTTGTCATGATTTCTTCAACGCTTCAATACTGACCAAGTTTAATTTCTAACATTCTTCAAATTTCAGGATTCCCAGGGTTCCCAGAGTTCCCAGGATTCCCAGGATTCCTAGGATACCCAACTATACCAGACAGCCCACAGTCGACCGTAAACCAACAACAGACCACAGTGCAACAGCAGAACGCACAGCCAACCGGACAGACACCGTCGACCGTAAACCAACAACAGATCACAGTGCAACAGCAGAACGTACCATCACAGCCAACCGGAAAGCCACAGCCAAACGGAAAGACACCGTCGACCGTAAACCAACAACAGACCACAGTGCAACAGCAGAACGCACAGCCAACCGGACAGACACCATCGACCGTAACCCAACAACAGACCACAGTGCAACAACAGAACGCACAGCCAACCGGACAGACACCATCGACCGTAACCCAACAACAGACCACATTGCAACAGCAGAACGCACAGCCAACCGGACAGACACCATCGACCGTAAACCAACAACAGACCGCAGTGCAACAGCAGAACGCACAGCCAACTGGACAGACACCATCGACCGTAAACCAACAACAGACCACACTACAACAGCAGAACGCACAGCCAAAAGGACAGACACCATCGACCGTAAACCAACAACAGATCACAGTGCAACAGCAGAACGCACAGCCAACCGGACAGACACCATCGACCGTAAACCAACAACAGACCACACTGCAACAGCAGAACGCACAGCCAACCGGACAGACACCATCGACCGTAAACCAACAACAGACCGCAGTGCAACAGCAGAACGCACAGCCAACCGGACAGACACCATCGACCGTAACCCAACAACAGACCACAGTGCAACAGCAGAACGCACAGCCAACCGGACAGACACCATCGACCGTAACCCAACAACAGACCACAGTGCAACAGCAGACATCACAGCCGACAAAACCAGGTCGACCAAACGGAAAAGGCAAGATTTGCGTGTGTTACGACACTTTGAATGATATGCCTTATAGCGTTCGCCAACAAATCGTTAGGGCATAGACAAAGCTACGTTTCACGTAACGGCCCGTTTAGTTAGTAAGTAATATTAATGAAGCAAACGAAAATCCTGGTACCTAGAAATATCAGACAAAAAAAATATGTAATGTGACTCCTTTTATTTATGAGTTAAATTATAAATAAATCGAATTATTCATTTAGATATGTACTTTTATTTATCACAATCTTAAACATATCACTCGAGCACAGAATCAATTATATTTTACAAAAGGCCCTCTAGAAAGCCCGCTCAACTTTTACAAATTTACTCATAGGCTTAGCTATTAGGAGGGGGTGGGGGGGCACCCTAGAAATCTGTGGACCCACCATAGAAAAATACCCATACATGAAATAAACGAAAACCATCTTCTAAAAGCTAAACACAGAAAACTTAAAATAGTTTTTTTTTTAATGCACTTGCTCAAAAAGTGGCGTATTGCAGGGACGTATAGCGTTCGAGGGAGCTATTACAGTGCGATAGTGATATTGAAAGTAAAGGTAAGTGTGATAGTGATATTGAAAGGAGGGTGAATGCAGGTAATATGGTAAACGGTGCATTGCACGCCTTCATGAGGAGCCAGAAAGTGACTAAAAAAGCACGCCTGGCTGTTCATGATGGGGTGTTGGTTCCTACTTTAATGTATGGTAGCGAGGGTTGGGTATGGCAGAAGAAGCACGAGAGTCGAATAAATGCAGTAGAAATGCGCTCGCTAAGAAGCATGAGTGGAGTACGATTGATTGATAGAATGAGGAATAGTGTAATCCGAGAGCGTTGTGGCTTGAAAGAGGATGTAGTGACTAAAATTGAGAAAGGAATGCTTAGGTGGTTTGGACATGTCGAGCGGATGGATGAAAGGCGTCTAACGAGACAAATATATAAGGGGATTGTGAGTGGCCGAGTCGGCAGAGGGCGACCTAGGCGTACTTACATCGATCAGATCGGCGATGTATTGAAAAAAAGCCAGATAAAGAGTACCCGAAACCGACGAGCTTGTATGAACCGATTGATGGATTTGGATGAGGCACGTGAGGTATGCCAGGATCGTAGCAGGTGGCGGGCTGTTGTCTCTGCCTACCCCTTCGGGAAAAAGGCGTGAGCATATGTATGTATGTATGTAAACCATAAAAATAGTGTAGCGACACAGTACCAAAATCATGACGCGCGTGTCCAAAGTAATGTATTTATTTATTAAAAAAAAAATCACGCCTTTCATCCCCGAGGGGGTAGGCAGATGTATGCCATTTCTAGTTATACGCACTTTTCACCCCTAAGCGTGATAGGTGGTGAGCCCGTCGCCGGACCGGGTCTGTTACACATGTCTCAGAATTAATTTTACAAAACAGATCTAATAAAATCACTATCACTACATAGTATAAAACAAAGTCGCTTTCTCTGTCCCTTTCTTTCGCTTTCCCAGCTTTTTCTTTACCTTTTCCGAACTCGTGCGTTTTCTTTCCCAATTGTCAAAATAATGTCTATTAAAAAGAAAAAACCAACCACGAAGTTTTGACGTGACAACGTCTTATAATTCGATGAAGCCGGCTGCATGCACGAAAAAGTATGACGTATGCGGCGTTCCAGTGCAAGCGAGAGCGCGCAACGACGAGCGACAAAGAGGCACAATCCATTCTATCAGTAGGTATTTTCTTATGACGTTGTCACGTTAGACTATCGTCAGAAAACCGACTTTACAGACCACCGATTTTTTTCTCATTGAAATATTTCTGAAAAGAAGCTACTAATTTGTTTCATAACAGATTTAATGATTTGATTCAATTAGTTAGGTTAGGTTTCATTTAATTTCATCTCATTAAAGACGAACACCCAAAAAAGCACCAGGCCCGGAGCAAAAGATGGATATCTCAGGGCTTTGTGTATAATATTGGTAAAAATAAATTATATATGTCATTGCCGCCCGAAGTGGCTAACTTAAAAAAATTGCTATCTTATTATTTTCAGGAAAAGTTGTAGAGATTAAATTTTTTGAATTGTAATGACTTATATAAAATGTTATAAATTATCGTAAAACATACAAAATATCGTAATATACTTCGTTTATCTTTTTTGTAATTAAAAAAAAACACAAATACTTGCTGCTATAAATAATAATCTGTTGTTTAAAAATCACAACCACTACATACATTTTGAGTTTAATCAATTATCAAACATGACCTTTTAGTAAAAAAAAACACCACGGCCACCACTTCGAAGTATTGGTAGACATTGAATTATAACAAAATAAGTGATAAATGCTATAAAAATATTGTTTTATTCATGAATCATCTGTGTTGAAAACAGAAAGCTAGTTTTACAAAACACTCTTATATACATATTTTCACTAAAATATAATATAAGATCAGTATGTATAATTCTTATAAAAATATAATTAACTAACATTTTGAAACCTTTTTGAGTCGATATGTTCAACGCAATGTAACAATTAATGCGTGAGTATATTTTTTTTATTTTTGCCAAACAATGCGGCAAACACACTTATTAAAAAACATGTTACTTAATAATGAGAGCAGTGATAGCCCGAACGGTTAAAGAGCCGGCCGAAAATCAGTAAGGCCCGGGTTCTAATCCTGGCATGTAACTAGCGATGAGTTTTTCAAAACTTACGTAGGTACATATTTATCACTAGCTCAACGGTAACGGCATTCGCGAATTCGGCGTCATTTAAGTTATGATTCATTTTCTGTGTATTCAATGTAACTATTTAGAATTCAAAGATTTGACATTTGTAATTCGGCGTCTAAAGATTCATTGTTCCAAAGTATTTTCTTTCATATTCATATATTCCTTATACAGTATAGCTACTATTATTATTATCACTTTAGTATTTATCAGTAGCTCGAAGGTGAACGAAAACATCGTGAGGAAACCCGCAGGTCCCAGAATTAATTCTGAGACATGTGTAAATAGACCCGGTCCGGCGATGGGCTCACCACCTATCACGTTTAGGGGTCCAATGTATCTCGTGAAATGTGGGTATATCCAGTAATGGAATACCCCTGCCTACCCCTTCGGGGATGAAAGGCGTGAGTTTTTTTTTTATTATGTTACTTAATTACACAAGTTACTGAGAAACATGTTATCTGCGCTGAGCCTTGGGTAATGTTGTATGGACGCTCGCGAGGCTCTGCAAGATGAGGAAACTCTTTGCATTGTAAACGCCCATTATTTTTTATTCTGTTTAATACGACAAAAAGATCCTGCTCTTTTTGCAATTGCAATAATCACTTTGACGATACCGAGTCTAGTGTGCCGAGGTGGGTTGTATTGTATGATTCATCTATCTATGTACCTATAAGCATTTTTAATAATTTTTATTCAACATATTGCATCTTTTAACTGTTACCTGAAAATAATATCATAGCATTTTTTTCTGCGTTAGCTACACCCTGCGGCAATCACACCTATAAAAAATATTAGTGTTTATAATGTAGAAAATCTGAGATATTTTTTTTTGCGCCGGGCCTGGGGTAATTTTGTATGAAGCGTTGGTGATCCCTTTCATTTCCATTTCATATTAATAAAAAAAATCTACTGAAGACTTGGCTGTATCCTTTAGTTCCCTTTGCATACCCAGAATGGGTGAAGAAAACAAAAAAAAATATCTGCTTCTATTCTTTTACGGTTGGCGCCATTTTCCAAATATGTTAGTTGAGTTTATTGTGTTTTTATTATTTTATTAAATTGCTTCATTTTTTCGCAACTGTATTAAAAATAGTTGTTCAGTACACGTGCGGAACCGTCATTGCAACTTGTTCCGACTGTACTCTTTGCAATGACAGGATTTCCGTAGTAATGAAATATATACTATTTTTTCGTATTTCAAGGTCGTGGAATGGACCGATTTATATATTTTTGGCTACTTTTTTCCTATTAGTTACGTCAATGTCGATTTATATTTTCAATTGCTCTATTTTTTTTATTTGTAACAATTTTATTAACTAAGCCAAAGATATTAAAGTAAGGATAAGGTATATTCATACTGAACGCGTTTGAAAATTGATTCGCTACGAGTTTTTACAATATGTCCATAAATTACTTCTTAGCGTATTTATAGGATACAACAATGACGGTGAAAGATGATACGGAACAAATAATAAAGAAAGATTCAGCTATCTGTCAAGAGTTGCGCTTGAAATACGACTTGAAATACAATGCGACTAAATAAAATGTGGTTAATTAACTACATTTGTTGGCCTCATTTTCCTCGCACTAGTAACATATCTACGTAACTAAGCCATATATTTGATTTACCTCGTTGTTGGTAATATAAGAGCGGAGCTCTTGTCGGTGTATACTTATTACCTAGCTATATTAGCGACAAAACTAAGTACATAGTTTTGGTCAGGACACAGATAAAAGAAAAAGAATAGTATAATAGGATAGGATAACTGAAATCCATACATGATATACGATGACCGACATAGTTGCGCATGCGCTGATAGGTAGTCAGTGACCAGAGTTGGCAATGTTTTAAACAATTGTTTAAAACAAGAGTTTAAATCATTGTTTAAAACACTGAAAAAAAAAAACAAACCTATTTAAAACATGTTTTAAAACATTTTGTTTTAAACACGTTTAAAACATACATAAAAAAACATATACCTACTTACACTTATTCATTTATTTCATACAGTTTTTTTTGCCAATTTTGCAATATATTTGAGGTTGTGTCACGATCATGAGAGCGCTCAATCCGAAAGAAAAATTAACTGTGGACGAGTTGGACGACTTAGATATATGATGTAGCTGACGAAGAATAAGTAGAGTAGGATAGATATGGATGGAAGGTGAAATAAAACATGTTGATTTTTGATTTTCCTAAAGTAAAGATTAGTAGTTAAAAATTATTACAATAAATACTTCTGACTTATTAGATTTATTGGTGTTTCACTTCACTATAAAAACCTCTTATATTGTTGTCTTTTGTATTTCTTTTTATAACAAGAAGTGTTTTAAACTATGTTTAAAACGTGATTAAAACATGATTAAAACATGTCAATTTCAACATTATGAAAAAAAAGATTAAAACATGTTTTTTTTTTGACAAAAAAGAAACACAATGTTTTGTTCTTTTTAAAAAAAACAGGTTTTTTTTCCAACTCTGTCAGTGACCACCTTGCCGTGGCCGCCCGATACATGGCTGGGACCATGCGTAATACGAAGTCAGCACGAAGGCATCATATTTCTTTATACGAGTATTAATATACTAATTGGGGTGTATGAGGAATTGCGCTTATTCTGTTAGGCGTTGTACCTATGTAACTGTATATGAAAAGTGATGACTGTCGTTAACACCTTTTTAAGAAGGCTATACGATTCGTTCTAGAGTTCCGGTATGGTTTGATTTCTTTGTATAACAAGTCGGGATTTTTGAACTTACACGATAGCTGTAGAATAAACTGGAGTACTAATTCTGCTCTTATTAAATTAACAGTGATAGCCTTACGAAATATCAGGGGAAAAGTGGGTATATCCAGAAATGGAATACCTCTGCCTACCAATTCGGGGATAAAAGGCGTGAGATTATTTATTTGGTTTCGAATATAGGTACTCGTGAAAAGTGGGTATTTCCAGAAATGGAATACCTCTGCCGACCCCAAAGGCGTGAGCATATTTCTTTTAATTTATTAAAAATCGGGATGTCCGGCCAAAATCGGTGGGTTCGCGTGGAAGATTATTGACATTGATCGAAAAGAATCGATTATTTATAAATCGATTTTTCTCATTTTTATAATAATCGATTTTCTAAAAATCGATTAATTTTTTCACATTCCTTATGGCAGGATTTCTTCACATCCCTAAAGTGGGGGGTCCGTGGCGTATGTATGTCAGGGGTCCGCAGTAGCTCAGTTAAACCATACCTGACGGTTAAAGAGCCGGCCGAAAATCAGTGAGGCTCGGGTTCGAATCTTGGCATGTACCAATATGTTTTTCAAAACTTATGTACATATTTATCACTAGCTCGACGGTAAAGGAAAACATCGCGAGGAAACCCGCAGGTCTCTCTCAGGTTTAACCACGAAGCAGTGTCGAGCGAAGGGCTAGCGAATTTAGTAGGTACAGTCACGGGCAGGTCCAGTGTTCCAGTTGGAACACAGCTTTAGCCTAACATTTTGGCGAGCTATGTCCGTTCTGATACCACTTGCTACGACGTACTGTGAAGCAGGATTCTCGGTTCTGGTTTCGATAGAAACAGAAAATCGCAATCGATTGAATGTCGCAGATGACATGCGGCTTGCCTTGTCGAAGACTACTCCACAAATTATAATGTCCTTGTTGAGGGCAAGCAGCAGCATCCTTCTCATTAATTTATTACTGTATGTGTAATTGAACTACCAAAAAGAGTTATTTTTAATATAAAATAATATAATAATATAATCTCACGCCTTTCATCCCCGAGGGGGTAGGCAGAGGTATTCCATTACTGGATATACCCACATTTCACGAGATACATTGGACCCCTAAGCGTGATAGGTGGTGAGCCCATCGCCGGACCGGGTCTGTTTACACATGTCTCAGAATTAATTCTGAGACCTGTGGGTTTCCTCACGATGTTTTCCTTCACCGTCGAGCTAGTGATAAATATGTACGTAAGTTTTGAAAAACTCATTGGTACATGCCAGGATTTGAACCCGAGCCTCACTGATTTTCGGCCGGCTCTTTAACCGTCCGGGCTATCACTGCAATTTTTAATATAATACCTACTTATTACATAAATAACGCTTGTTTTCTTTTCCTAATATATTTTTAAGAGGGGCCCGTGGAGTGGTGACTGCAAAAAGTTTAAGAAACCCTGCCTTAAGGAAATACCCATAACTCAGCAGTAGCATAAGGTTGGTAATGATAAAGAAAAAGAAAAACCAGAACTGTTATTTATTTCATTATTTCTTCAATTACTTATTTTCAATTTCATACTGAGCTCTCTGGGAATCCCTAATGATAACATCCAACTTCTGCCTCGTCTCAAATAAATTCTTCCTCAATTTGTATATTATTTCATTCGCTGTATCCTCCGTTACATCCGGGAACGATTCCCGGACCCTCTCCTTAACTTCCGCGAACGTTTCATCCGGAATCCCGTCCGCGATAACATCCTTTCCTATATCCGCTTTCTCGTTCTTCTCTTGCCTCAAAATGGCGTCTTTTAGGTCTCTAGCGAAGCCCGTCAAAAAGTCTTCGAGCGTTTGCTTAACCTGTTCCGTTTCGCGGATGGTCAGGTTCTGGTACTGAGAGAGCACGTATTCAGATAGGACATTTTTGAAGTTTTGAATGTAAGAGACCGCACCGAGTTGCCTCTCCAACTCGACCACAACGGGATCGGTGCTTCTTTCGGGGTTCACCTCGTATCTGTCGTCTGGTAAAGGGGCAGTATGGCATTTCACGCATAAAGCAAACAACAGCAGCAGCAGTCGAACTGTAAAAGGAAATAATTCGTTACATTCAACGTTTTACTGCCAAAGTTTTTATACGTGCGCACTATGGACCAGATTTACTTGCGTGTCCAATACAATAATACCTTCAGGGCCATGTTGAGGCTCCCGAGATGGTGCAGTGCATCGGGCATGTTTGCGGGTGCTGGCGTGGATGACTTCTACGCCATCATGCGCAAAAAAAGCGCGTCGCTAGTGCACAGGCTGCGGGGGAGCACCAACGTGATCCTGAAGATGATTGCGGACAGGATGGACGCGGCGGTCCTCAGGCGGTTCACGGACTTGCACGTCCGGCGTGCAAGCCAGTGAGCGGTCTGCGACGGCGTCCCTCACTAGGTTGTAATCTGCTTATTTATGTACTAACATAGCATGTAAGATTTCTTGTACCTACTAACCATCTATGGACTATTTTTGTCTGAAAATAAATAATTTTTATTTTATTTTTATTTTTATTTTTATTTTTATTTTTATTTTTATTTTTATTTTTATTTTTATTTTTATTTTTATTTTTATTTTTATTTTTATTTTTATTTTTATTTTTATTTTTATTTTTATTTTTATTTTTATTTTTATTTTTATTTTTATTTTTATTTTTATTTTTATTTTTATTTTTATTTTTATTTTTATTTTTATTTTTATTTTTATTTTTATTTTTATTTTTATTTTTATTTTTATATTTATTTTTATTTTTATTTTTATTTTTATTTTTATTTTTATTTTTATTTTTATTTTTATTTTTATTTTTAATTTTTATTTTTATTTTTATTTTTATATTTATTTTTATTTTTATTTTTATTTTTATTTTTATTTTTATATTTATTTTTATTTTTATTTTTATTTTTATTTTTATTTTTATTTTTATTTTTATTTTTATTTTTATTTTTATTTTTATTTTTATTTTTATTTTTATTTTTATTTTTATTTTTATTTTTATTTTTATTTTTATTTTTATTTTTATTTTTATTTTTATTTTTATTTTTATTTTTATTTTTATTTTTATTTTTATTTTTATTTTTATTTTTATTTTTATTTTTATTTTTATTTTTATTTTTATTTTTATTTTTATTTTTATTTTTATTTTTATTTTTATTTTTATTTTTATTTTTATTTTTATTTTTATTTTTATTTATATTTTTATTTTTATTTTTATTTTTATTTTTATTTTTATTTTTATTTTTATTTTTATTTTTATTTTTATTTTTATTTTTATTTTTATTTATTCGCTACGACAACAAAAGGCTGTAGCAGTTTTCACATTTTTTGCATTGTTGCTTTCAAACAAAGAGATTTAAATATAATAGGGCATAGAGGGGGCATTGGGAATATTTTCATACAAAACTTTGAAGCCTAAGCGTCATGTCCTTGTCATGTCAGTTAGTATGAACGCGAGCTGTCATTCGGTCGAAATTGTACTAGACTTATTCCACTTGGAATAACTTTTGACTTCATATTTTCCTCGCTTTGTCCCTTCTATACCTTAATATATTTTAATCTCTTTGCTTTCAAAGCTATATCTTCTTGTCTTTTTTTTTTATAAGAAAAAGGGGGCAAACGAGCAGACGGATCACCTGATGGTAAGTGACTACCGTTGCCCATGGACACGTACCTGCAACTCAAGAGTCACAATAATGTTAAAAAGAGGAAAGATTAGATTTTTTGTTTGTTTGTTCATTTATATTGAACAGGCTCCGATACTATTGGGCGGATTTTATGAATGAATGAATGGAAATAATAGAGCAAAGTAGAAAACACTTTATTTGCTTGTACGATATACATAAAACAAACTACCTAGAAACAGTTAACAAAAAACTTTTCTGGGAGTAACATGGGCTATAATTTTCCCACGGAAACGGAGCTAACGAGGGTGAAATCTCGCGGAACAGCTAGTAACAAATACATTGAGACCTCATTCATCAAAATTGGTAAAGTAGTTTAGGCGCCTTGAAACATACGTAGCCAAAGCCAGCTAGAAACATAACCCTTGCTCTTGGCCTAGTCGGACAAAATGGGATACGGTTTTATAATTGAAAGTCGTATCGTATTTGAAATTGGTCACACAATTACTAAAGCTTTGTTGAAAATTTTCACTCGCTTTTTCTAGAAATACTTTTACAAAATTTGAAATCAATGAAGTTGTTGTCCTGGAGTGTAGGTAATATTAAGCCGCATTTAGTTACCATTTAGCGTTTTCGCATTTGAAATGCGCTTCAGCTTTCGTCACTTATTTTTGTTATTATTGTCTATCATTGAAAGAAAGAAAGAAAGGAAGGAAGGATAGATATAGAGAGAGATAGACGGGGGGAAGGGACTTTTTTTTAAATTAAAACAAAAAAAAGGGTAAGTACTCTATTTTTGTATCTATTTCAATCTCACTTATAATTTATGGGGTCCAGAAAATGAATAAAATGTTGTTTATTGGCTCTGGCATTTCATACGGTGACTCATACCATACTGTCCTGGGGGCAAATTCCACTAATGTCAACGGATACAGTTGGATGACAATGACATGTCAATGGTCAGTCAATGGTGTTATTTGCTATGAAATGTGTCAAATAACACCATCGACTGACCATTGTCATCGAACTGTAACCGTTGTTGACATTTAGTGGAATTGGCTGGTGCCTCGCGTGTGTTCGCCGCACACTTCGGCCCTGACTATACGAATTGTACTCAGTGCTGGATTAAGCCTTGTGACAGGGCCCGTAGCAAAATTAAATGAGAATAGGCGACCCTTGTTTTTTTAGATGTTAAAATGTTGGATACAAAACAAGCTTACATGCTTACTTGCTTTTTTGCTTGCATGCAATGCAATTTTGACATTGGATCATGGACTTCAACTAACCCATATTTGAAATACATATGAAGTAGCACACAAATTATGTCGATAGGTACCACAAAATATCCGATTACACAAAAAATTGCAAATTTATACATTACTAGCGGTTCTAAGCGGTTTCATCCGCGTAGTTACCGTTCCAGTGGGAATACGGGAATAAAATATAGCCGATGTTACTCCCAAAAAAGCTTTCCATTGGTAAAAGAATTATTATAATCGGTCCAGTTCCAATCCACATCGAAAAGATCCCGTTTTAAATTGACGGGCCTGTTGGCTCAGTTGGAAGTGACTCTGTCTTCTAAGCCGGAGGTCGTGGTTTCGATCCCCGCTTGGGGCCAACATTTGTGTGCATGAACGTGTCTGTTGGCTTCGTGTCTGGTCGTTTAATATTTATCCATCAGTTGTTTAGTACCTATAGTGCAGGCACTGCCTAGTTTGTAAATTGTGTCCCACAAATATTCCCGTTCCGGTGGGAATTTCCAAAAAATACCATTCATAGCGGTTGCCTACAACATATAAGACACCTACATAGGTACACCATATTTAAAGTTTCTAGGTGTTATCATTTCGCAGTAGGTAGTACTTATTTATTTATTTATCCAGTTTTATATTTTCCCGTGGGAATGAGATATTTTTATACTAGATACCCTTGATGTTGATATGGTTACTCAGTTATCTCCACACCGAATTTCATCGAAATCCGTCCAGTAGTTTTTGCGTGTTGCGTGCACAGACAGACAAATATTTAAAAAATTGTGTTTTGGTATAGGTACAGTCAAGAGCACGCTAAGCTTGACACTTTGGACTTTGACCCGGCCCTGTATTCTACGGCGCGCAGTATAAATCAGAGCTCAGCTTAAACTGGTAGTGTCAAGCGTGACTTGCTCTTGACTGTACTATCTAAATCGATAACTATCTACGCAATCGCAATATTTTTTAAATATTACATGTACAGACACGGTCTCGCTAAAGTTTTATTATATGTATAGACTAGATGTCGCGCGGTGCGCGAGGCCGCAAGCGGCCACGCGTGTCTCTGTGGGGTCGTATTTTGACAGAAAAATACAGTAATTTTTTTTATAATTTTCTATGTGAATGTTGTAATTTTTGAGTATAAGTCGAAAAAAAAGAAAATTTTGTTAAATATTACTTTTCATGGCAACACTGTTTACTGAGACCCACAATCTCTTCATACAACCCAACATTCCAAAGTGTTGCCAACTTGCCTAAAAATACCGATGAAAATTATAAAAATCAATTTTTTTCAGTAAAGACAGTCCGGAATACCGGAGCGGCAATATTGTTTTTTTAGTTTTTAGGATTTTTTGGTAAACTTCAGGATATGCCCTATGCGATGACACCAAACACGTATCTATAGCATATTGGCATCTGGGAGATCAATTCGAGTCATGAGGTCTACCCTAAAAATTCAATCAGCCATAACTTTCAGTGTTGCGAGGCGAAAATTAAAAAACCTACAAAAAGTCGTAGGGAGAGGTACCTATAATGTTCCGTTGACTGTCACTTGTTTTTGCAAAATGGTCAAATTTAGAGTTTCAACATTTTGCATTAAAAGTAAAAAAATACGCCGTGGTAAAATTAATACTTTTCTTTGGGAGCAAATCACCGGTCGGCCATCTTGGTTTTTCAGATTTTCGGGATTTTCTGGTAAACTACAGGATATGACCTATGTGATGACATCAAACACATCTCTTTAGCATATTGGCATCTGGGAGATCAATTCGGGTCAAGTGGGGTCTAAAACCACTCCAACTTTGAAACATTACTACTCGGCCATTTTGTTTTTTCAACTTTTTAAATAATATTAGTAAATCTTCTTAAAATTTTAACCAATTCTTAAAATTTTAACCGAATCGGCCGGAAAACAAAAGAGATACGATAGGCACGCCTGGCCGTCACTTAGTTTTTTTGAAAAGTCGGAATTTTCCCGGGGTCACTCCGCCATCTTGCACACTTTTCTAATATATGACTTGACTCCAAAACGACTCCTTCTGGGAGAACAATTATGTTTATCAGTGAGTGAGGCAGTGGTAGTACTGGTAGTCGAGCTTTATATAATATAAATAAAAATAAAATTTGTATAGATAGATATGTACCCATATTAATTAATGTTAAGTAAGTAGGTATTATATATTTCCAACACAGCTACATTTCAATACAATAATAAAATGAGTCTACATTGTACGCCAAAAACAATACATACATATACTTAGTATGGATATAAACCTGAATTAAAGTACAAGGGGCGGTTAGCTCTTCCAGACAACCTTGAAACTTGAACAGATATAGCTATACTGTTTATGGAATAAATGAATATCAACGCAAACACTTCAGCACGCCGAATTTTCAAATGTCAAATCTTTAAATTCTAAATAGTTACATTGAACAACAAAGGCAAATACGTAGCACAGAAAATGAATCATAACTTAAATGACGCCGAATTCGCGAATGTCATCGATCGTTATTCTATTTATATATGTACTCACACATTGTTGCGCCGATAACAAGGTAGGTATATACGATGAATACTTATATACAATAACAACAGCGAAGCAATCCGTCCGTGTCACCGGCTAGCCACAATGAACTAACAAGTTAAGGCGTCTACTTCAATTGGTGCGCAGTGTGCAACAGAGAACCATGCAGTCATAAACAAAAATAAAAATCGGTCAAGTGCGAGTCGGACGAACTCAGAGGGTCTCGTACATTTTCTATGTTATTAGCACGTGATAAAATGAATTTTAATTTATATGGAATACATAGAATAACCAAATTTGTGTATAAAAGATTCTTGCTGATTTAATAAAAAACTGTTATTTTTATAGGGGCATCGTTTCAGTTTTTCTGTAAGTAGGTATTATTTATAATAATCTCTATTTAGCAAAGAACTTATGTCAGATTTTTCGCTTTTGCTTGCCTCGGAAGTAAATTGTTTTTTTATTTTTTTTTTATTCATCATACATATAAACTATGGAGATTTTTTTTTAAAATGTGTAAATGTTGCCTTTTATATATTACACTTGCCCTGGTAGCCCCACTTTAAATTTTTACTCGACACTGGCACAAAATGTGCAAAGGCCTCAAAAAAAAAACTATTCCAAATCGACAGCTGTTCTTAGTTGCCGAAATAACTGTCGTGCGTGACAGACAGACAAAGGGGCACCACAAGGGTTTCGTTTTTATTACGTTTATATCAAAGAGATTAAAATATAATAAGGCATAGAGGGGACAAAGCGAGGAAAATTTGAAGTCAAAAGTTATTCCAAGTGGAAGAAGTCTAGTACAATTTCTACCGAATGACAGCTCACGTTCATACTAACTGACATGACAAGGACATGACGCTTAGGCTTCAAAGTTTTGTATGAAAATATTCCCAATGCCCCCTCTATGTCCTATTATATTTAAATCTCTTTGGTTTATACTTATGAAACCTTAAAAACCTAAACTTTACTCAAAGTAGGTAGGTATATGTCGCATTATCATGCGATGTCCTCGTTCATCCAATGTATATTATACTTGTATACAAAATATTATTTTCTATACATCCTATCTACTTTTTTACACTAATATTAGGTATGTTTGTATTTTTGTATTCTTGTATGTTTTATGTTTGTAACGAATAAACTCAAAATTACTGGAACGATTTTAAAAATCCTTTCACCGATGAAAAGCTATACCTATTATCACTGAGTAACATAGGCCCAGTCAAATTTGGGGTTTCACCTCGGCATGAAAGATAATTAAGTTGTAAATTGGTATAAACCTTTGTTTTGTCGTTCTAAATGTTGTCTCAAAAGTCACAATTAATGCTATCGTGTCCGCGTCTTAAGATATTGAAGGTCAAAGGTCATAAAAATTGGTTTATTAGTTTATATAGTTGTAGAGTATACTCTACAACTTTCATAATAAATGCAAATCTCATTTAGGCAATAGGAATACAGATATTCGCGAAAAAACATTTTTTATGACCTTTGACCTTCAATATCTTAAGACGCAGACACGATAGCATTTGTGACGTATGAGACAATATTTAGGACGACAAAAGGTTCATACCAAATTTACTGCATATTATCTTTCATTCCGAGGTTGACCCCTTTTTTTACCTAATATGACTGGGCTAATATATTCGAATATTCCCAAGGGAACGGGAACTACGAGGGTGAAACTTGACTTTGTTTGTTACAGTATCACGCCTAAATCGAAACCGATATTAAAAATTATTTCGCCAATGGAAAGCTTACTTTTCTGGCAGTAACATGGGCTATAAGTTTCCCTCGGGAACGGGGCTACGGGGGTGAAATCGCGCGGAACAGTCAGTCTGCAGTTGTACATAATAATAAATACACTAACATTACAAGAGAGAAGTAAGTAAGTAAGTACCTAACAACTCTTTATTGTACCTAATTTAATTGTAATTATAAAAAACAGTACAATGGGCGGTTCTTCCAGACAACAAAGATATTTTGTATTTACCTAGGTAACGAATAAATTTAAAAAAGATTGGACCGATTTTAAAATTAGTTCGATTATTGAAAGCTTACTTTTCTAGGCTATATTTTTCCCATGGTAACGTGACTTGCGCGTGCTTGTAAATTTACATTAATAGTTTATACTTCAGATTAACAAATATGCTAGGTACCTATTTATAAAACGGAATATGTAGTCAGTGTTAATAAATGCACTCTGACCAAAGAGATTAAAATACAATAAGGCAAAGAATATTGGGAATATTTTCATTCAAAAATTTGAAGTTCAAGTGTCATATGATAAGGCATAAAAGGGTAAAAGCTTGTAAAAATTATACTTCCCGTATCATTCATTTTATTCAATTCAACTGAATTTAAAAAGGAATCCAATAAATACTAAGTAATAGTACTATACTTACGTAGTATTCGCGATAATATTCATGTCAACAAGTTTATCATTGTAGTCTTTTAACTGTTATTTCTTGAAGCCGGTTAGTATTTTTGCTATCTTTAAGTATTTGTTTACAGAATTATAATGTTCCTTTGTTAATTTTTCTTTTAACTTTGTACAGTATTTATTTTGTTCTTATGTGTGTAGTGAGCACGACACGGATGTTACAGATATGAAATTTCGGATCCGAATATGGTTTTGTGAATAATGAATGACTCACCCACCGGTTTCAGTTACGGCAATATGCGTTGCCGTTAAATTATTTCAGATTATCTAACAGTTTTAGATATTACATTTATTGTAAAAGAAAAATACAATCAAGTAATTACAAAATAACGATTTTATTTTATTTCTAAGTAATTATGTAAGTTTTTTTAGTTGTAATAAATAAGTAATTGTAGGTAAGTAACCACGTTTTATTGTACACCAATGAAAATATGAAATAACTGGCACAATTTAGTAATCCGGTAAAAGGGATATAATTGTTACGGACGACTAAATAATGTTATTCATCCGACAAATTTAGCGGACGACTCTAGACACTGGGATTAAGAGTTTATTTGTTAACAATTACTTATATAAGTACATATACTCTAGACACTTAATGTAAAAAAACAATAGGTAAATTTACCTACATGTAAATTTAGGTAAATGTAGTTGTTAAAGTTTAAAAGTAATCCCGTTTGATGCAGTTTTTTGTCCGGCAGTTTACATAGGTACATAGTTTTTGAGAACACAATGGAAAAATTTATCAACAACTCATAATTCGTTTATAGATTGATAATTTTATAGGATAATACAAAGATAATAAAAAAGTATAGCAGTGATTTTAGTTTAGAAGTCACAAAAGATATGCCCTGAATAAGTACAGCTATCCACAATGAGTTTTAATTAAATACCAATTTTATTTCGATCGAAGATAGGTCACTAATCTTACTTAATGGAACTCGACAACTTAATTTAACTTAACGGTCATTAAGTAAACGACTTAGTGGGTTTAATGGAATTGGATTCCAATTCTGGGAAATTAAGTTTTATTTTGGGCTACAATGGGCTATTTAGGTATCTGAGTTTTGGAATTCATCTCAGCATTTTAATTGCGACTCCATTATTGTAAAGTTTAGGGTATTTCGTCCTCTTAGTGTGTTTTTCTGGGATGAAAGTAGCCTAGCCTGTATCCTTCCTCAAGGTGTAAACTGTCGTCCTGAAAATATTTCATCAATATCGGTTCACCGGTCTAGCTGTGAAAGGGTAATAAACATATAGATAGACAGAGTTAAACAGATACGCATAAAATACTTAAAACAAAAATAAAGAGAGCAGTGATAGCCCGGACGGTTAAAGAGCCGGCCTAAAATCAATGAGGCTCGGGTTCGAATCCTGGCATGTACCAATGAGTTTTTCAAAAACTTACGTACATATTTATCACTAGCTTGACGGTGAAGGAAAACATCGTGAGGAAACCCGCAGGTCTCAGAATTAATTCTGAGACATGTGTAAACAGACCCGCAGGCGTATTCAGGGAGCTTCGATATTCGATATCGGAAAATCTGTCGAACACTTTCGAGATGGGCTGATGTTGGTATTGAAAACTAATGTCAAATGTGACATAAGGATTCGGAAAATTTTCCGTGGCTGTCAGAAACGCCTAGAATAAAGTTTCCGAAGTCGATAGATTCAACATCGGAAAATTTTTCACTCGATCTGAATCGAACGGAAACGGTATCGAGTCTCCGTGAATACCTACGCCGGTCCGGCGATGGGCTCACCACCTATCACGTTTAGGGGTCCAATATATCTCGTGAAATGTGGGTATATCCAGTAATGGAATACCTCTGCCTACTCCCTCGGGGATAAAAAAGGCGTGTGATTATACTTATTATTATATAATAAAAATAAAATTAAAGGTAAGTATTCCATTTCAGGAAATTCCCACATTTCACCAGTCGGATCGGGTCTGTTACACATGCCTTAGAATTGTGGGTTTCCTCACGATGTTTTCCTTAACTACTGACGTAAGTTTTTTAAAAACTCATTGGTGCATGCCAGAATTCGAATTCGAACTTCACAAATGAGAAGCGGGCTCTATCGCTGCTCGACAAAACTTATTTGTGCGTTCTCGCATAACGTTAGCCGAGCAATCTGCAATTCCTTATATGCCGGTTGAAAGCAATTGTGACGTAAGCTATATTCAGTAGAATTTAGCTTACCATGTGGGTGTCATAAATTCATACTAATCATGTTTGTTTCACTGAAGGTCAGCTTATTATATTAGTGCTTACCTATGAAATTGACGTTTCGTATGGAGTTTTTAAAGCAGACATTATTTTTCATACTAACGTTTTTTTTATTTTACGGCTTCGCTCGAATTTTTTTCACCCACTTAGGGGTTGAATTTTGCAATATCCTTTCTTAGTGGATGTCTACACTCTAGCTATCTATGTGCAAAAATTTTAAGTCTCTAGCTAGACCCAGGTTTAGGCTGTGCGTTGATCTATCACCAATCAGTCAGTTAATCATTCAAATCCTACATAATCTTTTCTGTCTGTTGGAAAAATCATTAAGTTCTTGCTTCATTTGTTTTGAAAATTGAAGAAGAACTGTAAACAATAAGGTTTCTTTTTCATTTCAAGGAATAACCCTATTAATTTTTAAATTGGTAATTCAATGACAACAAAAATACAAATACAGTACAATACAACAACTCTTTATTGTACACCAAAAACAACAGAATATGGATACCAACATTAAGTAAAGTGCAATCCGCCAATTGCATCTTATCGCTTTTAGCGATCTCTTCCAGACAACCGTAGGATGGATGAAACTGAGAGATTAGAACTAGAGTAGACGGTGCACTAAAGTAAGTACTTAATATAATATATTATTGAACATACTCTTACATACTATTACATAAATATATAGTTACATAATAATAGATATATAATATAATTATATTAAATAAATTAAAGAAGAATAAAAATAGATAACACATTCACACATACCTACTTGAGGATAAAAATACATACTACGAGTATGGACATTTATTTACCCACAAAATAATGTACTTCTTCTATACTCGCACCAAATAGGTCAAGGCGTGAAGATACAGCTCTGTTCTGTGTGGCAACAATGCCTATTGATCAGTCGCGCTGTTATGCCATTGTTGGACATAAAACAGGTTACAGACCCGAACTGGATATTCGTCATCATCGACCCGTATAACCTCAAACTGCTCAGCTTTCACGAGTCTTTCCTGAAAGACATGGGAATGTAACTATTTTTTTTAGTTATTAATTGTTATGCAAAGCTGCCAACTTGATTTGGTTGACTTTGTTGCCGAGCGATTTTTTACCTCACTAGTACTTACAACGAGAACATATTATAGGCGCAAGAAAAACAGCACACAAAGAGATTTGTCCTATTTAAATCTCTTTGCTTAATTTTTTTTTCATTCAATTATAGTGCTGGCCGGTCCGATATTTGTTATTAATGAAGTTGGTGCACTGACATGGAATAAGTATTTATTAATTTTCAGTAGACTGGCAGAAGGGTTCGAATTTTAAAAGCCCTTTCCACGCTGGGGGACAGAATGCACTTTTACGTCTCTCTACGGAGGAAAGCGGCAAATTTCGGCCCGCTCTGCGCTCAACATATTTGCCGATAAGTTGACAATAAAAAAAAAAATTAAATAAGAAATGTCTCATAATATCACATCAAAAAGAAATGTCTCATAATATCACATCAAATCACATGTAATTGTCGACCGAGGCGAAGCCGAGTACTTCCCTAGGTGTGTAATATATTACTTATTGCATTCAGATTTCGAATGACAAACAGAATCTTTCCAAGCTTGAGAGGTGAAAATATAATTATTTATATAATTAATAAACCGGCCAAGTGCGAGTCAGACTCAATTCAATTAATTCAATTTAATTCATTTATTCAAGGCAAAAACATTTTTCGCATTGAATACATCAACATAACAATAACAGTGATAGCCCTGCGCGGTTAAAGAGCCGGCCGAAAATCAGTGAGGCTCGGGTTCGAATCCTGGCATGTACCAATGAGTTTTTCAAAAACTTACGTAGGTACATATTTATCACTAGCTCGACGGTGAAGGAAAACATCGTGAGGAAACCCGCAGGTCTCAGAATTAATTCTGAGACATGTGTAAATAGACCCGGTCCGGCGATGGGCTCACCCACGTTTAGGGGTCCAATGTACCTATCTCGTGAAATGTGGGTATATCATGTAATGGAATACCTACCTCTGCCTACCCCCTAGGGGATGAAAGGCGTGAGATTATATTATTATTAACAATAATAGGTAAGTACATACAATTTCTTAATATAAATAATAATAACAATTTTAAATTAAATTCGCTCACTAATGGTCTATATATACCTACCTACTAGAAAGAAGCAAAGAATTGCGCGATCCATTGAAATAATCCCTTACACAGTTTATTACTGAAATGAGAAGAAATATCTAAAGCTTTGAAAATAATCTGTAAAGTACCGCCGGTTCCAACTGGAACCGAGACACAATTAAAAATCTATTGTGTCTCCGATGCTTGGTCTTAGATCTTGTATATTAAAACTTCGCCAACTAAAAATTAACAGGCGGAGTGAATAATTCGTGATTATGTTATTTTATTTTCCCTCTATGTAGTACCTACGTCACAACAAGGAAAGCATATTCAGTCACATTACAATATTCTATAGCCTCTGTAAAGTGATTGTATTTTGAAATTTACAATTTATTTAAAATTTTGTTAAAGGAAATTTTCTATGACTTTCCGTTCTTCCAACAACTAACATTATCATTACAAAGTATTAACATGAAAATGCTTACAAATAAGTACAGGCTACTACAGTTTGTGTATGTATCGCTTTATTATTTTTATCATGTTGTTATAATAAGGAAATCTTGTATCTTAAGTTGGTAGGTACTAGTCCTACTAATATTATAAATTCGAAAGTTTGTATGTATGGATGGATGTATAGATGTATGGATGTTTGTTCCTCTTTCACGCAAAAACTACTAAACGGATTGTGATGAAAGTTTACAGTATATAGTTTATACATCAGAATGACAGATAGGCTATATTTTATCCCCGAATTTCCACGGGAACGGAAACTACGCTGGTGAAACTGGCGCTGCTAGTTTTAAATAAATTGTCAAATTTCATGATATTCCTTTCATTGAAGATGCTATGTTATTTAAGAAAAAATAATCCTTATGATTAACCCTTCCGAACGATATCATAAAATATACATATGTGTTTTATTTTTTCACATTTGGCGTGTTCGATTCTCGGTTAAGGCAGGTGCTTTTAAAAAAACGTTGAATGCAGTTCTACTTTTTATTAAAAATAAAATGATGTCTTCTTTCAGTAAAATATCCTATGTTCAATATTTAATGTACTTTTCATTTCTCCGGGCGAAAAGCGGCAAATTTCGGCCCGCTGCGCTACGAAGTTGCCACTTTCGGGGATAAAAGGCGTGACCGTATTTATACAGGGTGACTTTTTTTACCGTCTGGAAAAAAATGCAGTGGTGTGATAGGTAAGTGTAATAGATTCATTTGGTAATGGTACTAAAAAAAAAATTTTTTTTTCTAAAAAAATTTTTCTTACTTAAACTAATATACATTACTCAATTGTAGTCAATAATACACACTGAGATATTTGAAATAGTATTTTGAAAAGAAACAGGCTCGTAGCTTCCATTTATGCGCAATCTACCTACAACCGCCAGCTGCGCGTAGTACTGTGCGTAATTTTCTAGATTTTGTAAATTGCATTAAACATGACTATATTAACAATTAATCTCGTGTATAACTTCGGCTCTAGATACCTTATACGTCATATTTTTTTCCAGACGGTAAAAAAAATCATCCAGTATAAGAAGAAACTGACTGACTGATTGACTGACTGATACATAGCACAGCCGAAATAGCTGGTTTTAGAAAATTATGTAAGTGAGTGAGACACTATATGGGATTTTTGGAAATTCCCAAGGGAACGGAAATCAACGACGCCGCTGTACCCTCTAGTTATTAATATTAGCAGGGAAGGACTTTTAACAAAAGAGTCCATCTCTGTACAGCTATTATTAGCCGATAGATCTGTTTGTCAGTTCTAGGGCGGCTAATCATTTACGCCTGCTGGAAGATTTGTCTCAATTTGCCACTAAATGTCTTAGTCTGAGGGTAGCGCGGGGTGAATTGGAAGATAGATTAAAAAAAATCAAATAAGATTAAAATGAAAATGTTCTGTAGCGTCTCAATAATAAGACCATTTATAGCAGGAAGCACCAAGCCGACATTGTTTTGTTGAGACTTGTGTAACAGACACGGTCCGGCGATGGGCTCACCAATACGTTTAGGGGTCCACAGAATATACTGGTGAAATTTGGCTATTTCCAGACATTTATGCTTCGGGGATAAAAGGATTGAGTTTTTTTAAAGATTGAGTTGTAGCAATCATACGCATCTCTAGTTTTACATTACGACGACAACCGAATAGTTACTGTTTCGCAGATATCCTACTAATATTATACACGAAAAAGTTTGTGAGTATGGCTATATGGATGTTTGTAGCTCTTTCACGCAAAAACTACTGAATGACGATGAAACTTTAAAGTTATATAGCTAATACATCAGAATAACGCAGGCTATATATTATCTCCGATGATAATCCGGGAACCACGCGTGAAACCGCGGGGCGCTGCTAGTAGTTTAAAAAAATAAAAAATCTAACGCCTTTTATCCCCGAGGGGGTAGGCGTATTCCATTTCTGGATATACCCACTGCTAGCAGTGGCGGCGTAAGGCGTAGGCGACGTGGGCCACCGCCCACGACCTCGCGGTCCAAGGGGCCTCGCGCCTCGAAGGCCCCCGAACGCAAAAATTTAAATATAATTACTTATCCAGCAATAAATAATAAAAAAAATAGAACTAGATTAGTTTATTTGACTATTACAAATAGTTGGCCTCACTAAGGAGTTTTATTAAGGAGAGGAGAGTTATTAAGGAGTTCAGTATGACTTAGAGCAGCAAAATTTCAGTTTTTTTGATTCTTTGAGGTATACAAGACGTAATAATAAAAAATGATATAAATGTTAGTATCAAAAATTTTTTTCGCATCGTCCATCAGGGGGCCTCGCAAAATGTAATTTGCCCACGCCAAATTTTGGTCTTGCCCCGCCACTGACTGCTAGTAGTTTATAAACGAGATTCTGTTAGATTTCTGTTTCGAGAATAGCACGTGTACAATTGAACCAGCCCTCCCCTTGATTACCATAAGATTTCAATTTACTCGACTATATAAAACCACCCCTAGCTCCCTGAACCATCAGTTGAATAGTTGCAATTGGAAATCGAACGACTTTTCTGGCATTTATAAAAAAACAAAATGTTTTCCGTTAAAGCTGTCTTCTTGTTCGTCGTATTGTATCTTGGTTGTATTGTGATGGCCAACGAAGACATGAAGGTAATCAACCATTATTTAACTTTTAAAGCCCTTACTAAAAACGGTGAGATGTTTAACTATTCATAAATACGTTCATTAATACAATACATTTTACATCTCTCCGGGCGGAAAACGGCAAATTTCGGCCCGCTGCGCTAAACAAAGTTTTCGCTTTCCGCCTCCGTCGATAAGAAAAAAAGTATACACACCTCGCGGAGTAAATAAGAAAGCCTCAGATCACATGTTCGTAGACCTTCAATTACATGTGACAATTACATGTGATCTGAGACATTTATTATTTTACTTCCCTAAATTTGTAATATACTATTTCCCGACGGGGTAGGAAAGTACAGTAAACTGCTACGATCTAACCGTTTATTCCCCTTCCCGTAAGAATTTTTAAAAATCCCTTCATAGCGTTTGCCTACGATACGTACAATTTGTAACAGAATAACCGCAATTCCTGAAATTAGTTTGTTCAGTATCGACTACTTAATCAATTTTAATTTAAAAAATGAATTAGCATAACTGAAATCAGGACTATCTATGCAAACCATCCTATCATTGATCTTTAGGTATTTAAGAAATTTAGTTAGACAAACTTAAAGTACGAAAGCATTGTATTTTTTTTATAGTAATATACTTACTTACTACTAATTAATTGGTGTATAATTGCGCTTATTCTGTGCCGCGTTGTATACGCTTACGCGCTTTTCCCAATGGGGTAGGCACAGACAATAGACCACCACCTTCTACGATCCTGGCACACCTCTCGCGTTTGAAAGAATGAAAATGTATTTTATGTTGAATGTAATAAGAATTACATTTATGTATAAAGTCAATAGTCTAATAACAACGCAAGCAGCCCATCTCCACCGACGAGTTCCTAGTTCCAAATGCAGTACCCCGAGAAGAACTGTTGATTTTACAGTTTATTTTGCATCCACCAATTTAAAATGTTTTTATCCAAAGGGGTTATAAGGTCATAGTAAGCAATCGGTTCATACCATGTTCGTCGGTTTCGGGTACTCTTTTTCTGACTTTTCTTCAATACATCGCCGATCATTCATATGCTGGAAGCACCACTTTTGAAACTAATTTTGGACCCCTAGTCCGGGTCTGTTAAGATGCTATAGGACCAATTCCGGGACTGGCAAGCTTAAGACCTAGTAACTACATGTTTTCAAATCAAATCAAATAAGTACCTATCTTTTTATTGCTGTTACAGGTAAATACAGGTGTTCATATCATATTATTATCATAGTATCACTGTAATGCAATTTATAACACATTTGCTCGTAAAAGGTGTCTTATTTCACCAATTTCAATATCGTTTTGTATCTCATTACGCCCAAGTGCGGTAAGTGTAAAGTAAAACGCACGGTTTATCAAGATGCTCCGTCTTAAAACGAACGGTACTTTTTAAAATCTCAGCAAAGAGTTTTTATGTCAAAAAAGTTGTCAACATTTTATGATTAAAATTAACTTTGGGAGATAATAGTACATTATGATATAGGTGCGGTAGGTTGAAAATTACAGCCGAGGCGATATTGCTAGCCCGAGCCGTAGGCGAGGGTTACAAGTAAGCAGAGGCTGTAATTGTCAAAGCGCACGTATGTCATACGACGTTTTATAACACATTTGCGAGGAAATAAAATAAAACTCCGACTATGGTAAACGAATAAAAACAATACAGCGTTAAGAAAAAGCGCGTGGCGCGCATCAGCATTTTTTTTTAGGCAAAAGCACAAAAAACAGCCAGTATTACTAATAAAGTAAATTAATATTTTTGTGTTTTTGTTAGAGATTGGTTGTAATTTACTGTCAAAATTAATTAAATTAAATAATTATGTACATAAATATTTATTTAATATATTTTATCTCCCAAAGTTAATTTTAATCATAAAATGTTGACAACTTTTTTGACATAAAAACTCTCTGCTGAGATTTTAAAAAGTACCGTTCGTTTTAAGACGGAGCATCTTGATAAACCGTGCGTTTTACTTTACACTTACCGCACTTGGGCGTAATGAGATACAATACGATATTGAAATTGGTGAAATAAGACACCTTTTACGAGCAAATGTGTTATAAAATATAATAAAGAAATATTTATGTACATAATTATTTAATTAAATTAGTTTTGTGAATGTTGTTGAAAATAAATAATCTTGCTCCACAAAGTGCCTAGCAGGCAGCGCACGTTGTTCTAAGTGAGGGTACATTCTGAAATTTGCTGCGGGTAGCTGGAACGCTACAGATTGTTAGCAACATTAATGGCGGGATTAAAAATAATTTTTTTTTTACAATTTTTGTTCTTTAAAGTCGGTCAGCAAAGGGACGAAGTATTAGGGTTCCGCTGTCAGATAATAACGTAACTACATAATAATGAGCTTTAAAGTGTAGGTAATGCATATGGTTTCTTTCAGGACGACAACATTGACAGAGGTTCCCGAAGTGACCGCGGCAGTCTGTGGTTCGGACCCAGACTTGGCAAGAGGTCTCTAAACCTGAATAGTGAGGACAACAGGTGGGTTTTGATATACCAAGCAGTTCCCGTTTCCGTGGGAAAATAATAATCCATGTTACTTGCAATTTTGTTGACATGTTAACATCTTATAAATCCATGAACGTTAGCTGTATGCACGAAAAAGCATGACTTATTGTCACGTTCCGCCTAAGCCGAGCTTGCAAGCGAGAGCGCAGAACAACGCAAACAAATTTTATGGGCATTTATTGGAAACTAAATTTATGTTAATGTTAGCTGCAACGTGATTATGCTAAACAGTGGAATGTAATGTAACAAATGTGAAATTTAAATAAATATACTAATAATAATAATAATAATAATAAATATAAACTCACGCCTTTTATCCCCGAGGGGGTAGGCAGAGGTATTCCATTACTGGATACACCCACATTTCACGAGATATATTGGACCCCTAAACGTGATAGGTGGTGAGCCCATCGCTGGACCGGGTCTGTTTACACATGTCTCAGACTTAATTCTGAGACCTGCGGGTTTCCTCATGATGTTTTCCTTCACCGTCGAGCTAGTGATAAAAATGTACGTAAGTTTTTTAAAAAACTCATTGGTACATGCCAGGATTCGAACCCGAGCCTCACTGATTTTCGGCCGGCTCTTTAACCGTTCGGGCTATCACTGCTCTATTATTATTATTACTAATAATAATGTTTTTGTTTTAATTTGCTTTTTCCCAGACAATCGTTCTCGAGACTGTTGGAGGCAGCTGATGATCTGAAGCATTACTACGACCAGTTGTCTTACTATGAGCCCCAGGCCGATGAACCACTGACCAAAGGTGAGGTATTAATTCTTAATCATCATCAATCTGTAACATCCCACTGCTGAGCTAAGGGTCTTTCCTCACACATGAGGAAGTATTACTTCTTAATTCAATTTAATTCAAATAATGTATTGCTGTAGGTAAAAGATAAACAAACATATACCCTTAGCATAATAATAAATTGTGGGACACAGTAGTCTAAAACAAGGCACTCTAAACTCGTCTATGGAGACTGTCTAAATGTACCTAAACAACAGTCTATCTGCACCGACGACTTGCTAGTTCCAAATGCAGTACCCCTAGAAGAACCAGCAACAAAATTAAAGACAGATCTAAAAAATATGTGTAAAACGCTTGAATAAAAATAAATAGCAAACGAACTGTTTATCAAAGCTAGCGATCGCATTCTGAAATCTGCACCCCTATGCCCCTGCACTGCCACCGGCACCTTTTATCCCCGACAGAAATATTCCATTTCTGGAAACTTTTCACCAGTATATTCGACCCCTAAACGTGATAGGCGGTGAGCCCATTGCTGGACACGGTCTGTTACACATGCTTCAAAATTAATTCTTTGACCTGCGGGTTTCCTCGTTCCTTCACCATCAAGCTAGTGATGATACTTATTATAACTGCAGATGTACAATAACGCAAGTAATAAGTCTCTCTTTCTTCAGACATCAAAAACGTAATCTTCACTCCGAGACGCAGTCTGGTAGAGGACAAGAGATACGACAGTATGGACTTTTTGCCGCGCCTTGGCCGCCGGTTGGCTGCTCAGATGGCACCAACACCTTCTGAACAGGACACGTGAGTGGATCAACCACCATGGCCTGTAGTTAGTTATAGGCCGTTTACAATGTTAAACTGTAAATATAGGCTGTAACGTTTGAAGGAAAAATAAATAAATAAGTAGGTGTATCAGTTGTCTCGGTACAAAGGGCGCCTACATCCATGTTAGTGACCAAAGATATTATATATAGAAAGACGTAGATATGTTACTAGAGCACGGAAAATGAGGCCGACAAATGTAGTTAATTAACCACATTTTATTTAGTCGCATTGTATTTCAAGTCGTATTTTAAGCGCAACTCTTAACAGATAGCTCTCTTTTTCTTTATTATTCGTTCCGTATCATCTTATCCGTCATTGTTGTATCCTATAAATACGCTAAGAAGTAGTATGTACATGTTGTAGCACACTCGTAGGGGTTCAATTTTCAAACGCAAGCAGTATGAATATAACTCATCCTTACTTTAATATCTTTGTTAGTGACACATATTGCACCAAGCATGATTCAAAAGTTGGTATTTACTTTACTAACATTGATATACTTACCAACTCCTCCGTTTATGTAGTCGAGACATAAAATATAGGTACTCCCAGACAAAGAGATTAAAATATAGTAGGGCATAGAGGGGACAAAACGAAGAAAATTTTAAGTAAAAAGTTATTCCAAGTGGAATAAGTCTAGTACATACAATTTCGACCAAATGACAGCTCGCGTTCATACTAACTGACGATGAGCTTCAAACATGCTTCAAAGTTTTGTATGAAAATATTCCCAATGCGCCGTCTATGTCCTATTGTATTTTAATCTCTTTGCTCCCAGATAATGTAGCTTTCCATTAGTGAAAGAATTTTTATAATCTTTTTAGTGGTTAGTTAGTCACTTTAGCATTTAGGATTAGAATTATCTACACTTCTACATTAATATTATTCTTTCCTCTTTATAGAGAGGAAAGTTTTGTATTCTTTGTATGTTTGTAACAAAGAATATCAAAAACTACTAGACAAATTTCAAAAATTATATCATCATTAGAATGCTACAATGCTATAATGCTGCTGTGAATCCGCTGCTTAAATAAGCAATGATTGTAATGTAATACCTATTGAAATTACAACAAATCCTAAATAAACAATGTATATTAATAGAATATTCAATGTATTCACTGTCAAAATCATCATGTCTAATTATTTTTTTTTGCTTCCATAACACTCTATGACAGATTTCAGCAGACGTATTCACAGAGACTCGATACCGTTTCCGTTCGATTCGAGTCGAATCTATCGACATCGGAAACGAATCTATCGAGATGGGCTGATTTTGGTGTCGAAAACTAATGTCATATGTGACACCAACTGTCATATTATGTGACATAAGTTTTCGAAACCAACATCAGCCCATCTCGATAGATTCGTTTCCAATGTCGATAGATTCGTTTCCGATGTCGATAGATTCGACTCGAATCGAACGGAAACGGTATCGAGTCTCTGTGAATATAGTTCTTCAGCGCCATCTGTTGATACTTTTGAGTACTTAACTGACAGATGTCACCGAAAACGCCTCAGTGTTTCACTATTTATCTACTTCTTCGCAGGTACCATGTGGTCGTCGAACCAGTTGGGATAAATAGGTTCAGGTACTCTCCGAGACTCGGGCGCAACGTGAATTTTTCGCCACGGCTCGGCAGGGAGCTCTCGTATGGTGAGTTTGTCACGTTATCATATTAAAAAGAACTGCCCTTGAGTTTCTTGCTGGCTCTTCTCGGGGTGCTGCATTTGGAACCAGCAACTCGTCGGTGGAGATGGGCTGCTGTTTACATTTAGCCAATCAATCATGGACGAGTTTAGAGTGCCTTGTTATTAGACTATTGACTTTTCCAAGTGTAATTTTGAATTACCTACAGAAAATAAATGATAAAATAATAAAATATTAATTATTTTTCGATCAAATATTTCTATTAGTCGAAATTAGTAAGCTTAAAACGGAAAAATGTGAAGTGTGACGAATTGCCACGGGGTGGGAAAAGATAGCTGCTCGCTAAAATGACACTTAGGTGTATCAGGCAGAAATTTTGTCGATAGTACCAATAAGTTTTTCAAAATCTTACGTACGTATTTATCACTAGCTGGACGGTGAAGGAAAACATCGTGAGGAAACCCGGAGGTCTCAGAATTAATTCTGAGACATGTGTAATCAATTAAACGAGAGTTAAACTTGAGCAATGTTTTATAAATTAACGACCAGCCCCGCTTCGCTTCTGTATGATATACAAGAACCTTCTCGTTTATCAATCTTTCTATTAGTAAAATCCGCATTAAAGTTGCGTGTTTTAAAAGATCTAAGCGTAGGTACAGAAACAGACGGCGGGAAGTGACTTTGTTTTATACTATGTAGAGATTCGATTAATCTTAATGTTTTAGCTACATTGTACTCTATCGACGGTATTGCTAGATTAATTACACTCTATGTGATTTTTTTAAACATGTATTCTAAATAATGTTTTGTCTTTTTGCGCCCCCGGAATTTGCGCCCCTAGCGCGGGCCCCCCGATCCTAGGCCCTAGCTACAACTCTGTAACCAAATATCATTTGACGCCGTCTGATATTTACAGAATAGACTCGATTCTGGCTGACCAGCTAAATCTCTTAATTTTAAGTTAGCCTATCCTTCTCCATAGAATACGGAAGAAAAATGACAGAAACAAACCATAGATGTAAAAACCAACTAATTTGAACCTTATGAACGTTCTCATCTGCCATTTTTATCAATGACCTTGTTACATCGTGGCTAAAACTGCTAAACACGTGTATTTGATTAAAGATGTGAATGCGTTCATTAGGTTCAATTTTGTTATTTTCACATTTGTGACATTATAAATAAATATGGCGCTTATTTCTGTCCCTATCCATTCCAAAGCGGTGGAAAAGAATAGAGCTAACTTTATATTAGGAATTTTAGCTGGTCAGCCAGAATCGAGTCCTATCTTACATGTAGCCTGCAAGCTTCTCGTCATCTGATTTTGGTTTCTCTTTACAGATTATCCAGGGAGCGTAAGAGTTGTGAGAAGCGCCAATAAGACGAAAACTACGTAATTACGATATTGAAACTGGCTTGAGAACTCTCAAATTCGACGTGCTATAGTTATAATTTATATAATGTTTTGGACGAAATAATATATGTTATTATTGTTAGGAAACCTAGTCACTTGAAGTAATAAAGATTAAAATTGATCGGTAGTTGCCAAGTTTATTATTTACCATTCCACTACCAGAATATGATAAAAGATTGGCTAAGTGTGAGTCGCAATTGCACAAAATGGTTTCCGTACCTAGGTACAGTCAAGCTTGACCCTACCAGTTTAAGCTGAGCTCTGATTTGTACTGCGCGCCATAGAATACAGGGCCGCGAGTCAAAGACGTGTCAAGCTTAACGTGCTCTTGACTGTACTATCTAATTTTTTACGGGGATAAAGTACAGCTAGGTGCTATTCTGACGTATATAATATAAACTAATCGTAAAGTTTCATCAAAATCCGTTCAGTAGTGTTTGCGTGAAAGAGCAACAAATATCCATACATCCATAGGTACTCACAAACTATCGCGTATACTCGTAATTTTAGTAGGATTATTATTTGATGTTATAGTGGCATAGAAATACACAATGTGAAAATGTCATGTATTACGGTTCATGAGATACAGACCAGTGACAGACAGACAGACGGACGGACAGCGGACGGTTAGTATTGGTTCCATTGTCACCTTTTAGAAACCCTAAAAAGCAACGGTCAAGAGTGTTTTTATCATTAGGCATATACCTACTGTTTGTTAAATGTCTCTATTAAGTACTAGCGGTTCTGCGTGGTTTCACACTCGTAGTTCCCGTTCCGTGGGATTACGGGAATATACAGGATGACTTTTTTTACCGTCTGGAAAAAAACGTGGTGTGATAGGTAAGTGTAATAGATTCATTTGGCAATGTTACTGAAAAAAAAAATTTTTTTCTCAATAATTTTTTTTCTTGCTTAAACTATTATACATTACTCAATTGTAGTCAATAATACACACTCATATATTTGAAACAGTATTTTAAAAAGAAACAGGCACTTAGCTTCCATTTATGCGCAATCTACCTACAACCGCCAGCTGCGCGTAGTACTGTGCGTAGTTTTCTAGATTTTGTAAATTGCACTAAACATGACTATATTTAACAATTAACCTCGTGTATAACTTCGGCTCTAGATACCTTATACGTCATATTTTTTTCCAGACGGTAAAAAAAAAACATCCAGTATAAGTAAGTAGTCTATGTTACTCAGGGATATTTTAGCTTTCCATTGGTGAAGGAATTTTTAAAATAGGTTCAGTAGTTTTTGAGTTTATTCGTAACAAAGATACAAACATAATATTAGTATAGATTAATAAATTCTATGTTTTTTGTAGTAAAAGTATTAAGTAGGTAATTAGTAAAATGTGAAGAGACAGACAAACATCAAACTGATTTTAGAACGATTCCGGGTTTCCAAATTATCTAGTACGGAATCCTAAAACGCATATAAATATTATTTTAAAAACAATTGGCAATAGAATATCGTAGAAAAATAAAAATGAAGTTTTTTTTTTCTATCGTGAATACTTTATCATAGAATTATTCATATAAGTTTTTCTTGGCTTTTCAATTTCGCGTAATGCGGCATGTGATACTATGTAAGTAAGTTTAGTTTACGTATTATACCAAACAGATAAATATTGATGTAGCTGTCTGCCAATCTGTTACTCTTTCAATACTAAGGCGCTGCGTAAATAAGGGTTTATCTAAAATACCAAAATCAGTGCTTAACCAAGTACCTACCGGGAACGATAACAGTGTCCAACTGTTACTAGTGTCCAGAAGTAACAATCGGCCGGAGTCTGTGTCTGGTTGCCGTAACTGGACACATAAATGACATAAAGTACGGTTCCCCGTTGTCGGTTCCTGTGTCAGCAACACCTAGCCCTAATCATAATGAAGTTTATTTGCTAGTTATAGCGGGAAAACCGAACTAAATAAGAGGCAAAAGCAAGCTTAAATAAATGTTTTTCTTTCTTTATAAATATAGAATCTCATTATTTCAGATACTATTTTCTTATCACGCTCAATCTTTGGTAACGGTCAATTTACTGCAGAATCTGAAGAGTTTTGGGATCTCGGCAATCTCCCTCCTGAGTTGGCGGCTCCAAAGCTATCAAAAGAACTATCCCACTTTGTTTTCCGAAAAGATAATCGTCAGAGGAACAGAACTGAGACAGAAAAAGAAAACTTTAAACTCAAAGGCATTTATAATAAAGAAGATGATAAAGCTACTATTGCTTATAAAAGAGCGCAAGATGAAGAACTTGACGCTGTAGAGAACATTGAAGACGAAGTACAAGACAATGCTTCAGCTCGTAGAGGAAACGATGGTATTAAGCAAGATGAAACGTATGTTGACCAAAACTATTACTATGAAAATAGAAAGGACAAAAACGTAGAGGGGGAAAATTATGAGGAAGGAAGCCGTGAAGCTGAAGAATATGAAGCATCAGAGGAAGAATTTCAAGAAAGAGCTGCTGAGCTAGTATCGTCGCCCAAAAAAATTGTGCAGGTGAATATGAAAGAACTAGTTGAAAGGGTAAAAAAGAAAATATTGATGGATTTAAAAAGGGAGGCTAAAAAGGAAGAGCAAATAGAGAAAACTAGAAGTAGCAGACCATCAAACAACCACCGAATAAGATTAACCACAACAAATTATAAGCCAAACTCACAGAAAAAGGTTAGACCACCGCATTTACAAAACAAAAAGAAAGCGAAGCCTGTTAAATCCCCTCAGTATGTTTTGCCAAACAGACAAAGTTATAAGAAGATACAAAACAAAAAAGTTGCACAAGAATACATTGAACAAACTGATCTGTTCGACACTGTCAACCTCCAAGCTAAGGACAAGAGGGACCAGTATCAAGAGTACGTGATACCTCCAAAAGAATACGATGCATATGAAAGCGAAGAAACAGTAACTAATGAACCTACCAATAATCGCAAACCCAGAAATTACAAAAATCCTGTTGAATCACAAAAGCCAAGACAGCTTAGAATTTCGGACAAGCAGCTAGCAACAGACCATGAACAACAAAATTATGACTCTCGTCAAACAAGAACCTCAGGACACTATCTTAAAAAAATTCAAACAATATCCCAACACACGTATCACAAAAATAATATTCATGAAACGCCACAGAGCGATGCTGCTGAAACTACAACGGACATTTTCGAGGACAATTCTATGACGAAACGACGGACTACTCAAGAATTAAAAGCCAGAACTGAGAATATTGGTGGACCCTCCGAAGAAGACACAATAGTGAAGAATCTCGGGGGAAAAGACTCCAAGAAAGATCACTTAGGGACTGATATACCAACCCGACAGACCTACAAAATGAGCAGCCCTGACTATTACCATAAACTACCACGAGTAGCCGAAAAATATAACTTCGATGAACCAATACCCGAAAAAGACAGAGAGGAGGAAGATACTCGACAAATATACAAGAATCCGGGTGCTATGATTAATAAAAAGTTCAAAATAGAATGAAAACAATTTAAGTTCATAATGTTTGTATTTTATTTTCCTTGGTGATTCTGCTTTACAGCGACTAAACTTATTTTAGTTTACTTCTGCCATTTTCTTTCTCCTAGAAAAGAAAAGAGACGAGAGATATTTAGTCCTGTCAACCGGAGGGGTTGGCGGATCGATTGCCGTGTTTGTCGACTAACAGGCCCTTCAATCAATCATGCCCAAAAGTAGGAGTAGGAGGGGTAGCAAGCAAGCGTGGCGGAGGATAACCCGCGCCTGCTGCCCCGATGGGGGGAGAGCATTAGCCGGCCGAGTCACGGAAGAAACTGTTTCCCAAGACTCGGACTTAGGGCGAGATTAAGAACAGCATGGGGGGTTTTTAGTCAGTGTAAGCCTGATATCCAGTATATGATATCCAATATATCAGGCTTGCACAGATTTTTTTTACCGTCTGGAAAAAAATATGACGTATAATGTATCTAGAGCCGAAGTTATACACGAAATTATTTTTTAAATTTAGTTATGTTTAATGCAATTTACAAAATCTTAAAAACTGCGCTCACTACTATGTAGCACGGTTGTAGGTAGATTGCGCATAAATGGTAGCTACGAGCATGTTTCTTTTTAAAATACTGTTTCAAACATTTCAGTGTGTAATATTGACTACAATTGAGTAATGTGTATTAGGTAAAGCAAGAAAAAAATTACTTGTAATTTTTTTTTTCAAATAACAGTGCCAAATGAATCTATTTCACTTACCTATCACACCACATTTTTTTCCAGATGGTAAAAAAAGTTACCTTGTATATGGTTGTCGTCCCCAATACCACCAGGTATGCGTAAAGCATTTCCCCGCATGCGAAAGAAAAAAAAGGTTATCATCTATCCCTTTTCTTTTTTTCAAGTAAGACAAAGACAGGATTAAACTAAAATAAGTTTAGTCGGTGTAAAGCACAATCGCCCCTAAAGTGCTACCACTTTATACTATAGGTACGAACGAACGATTGTCTCAGTAATGTCTATAACTTAATAAGGATTCTCCAGGAGCGTCATAGTCTGGCGATGGGTTTTCTTACTACGGGTCCGAAAAATACAAAAATAAAACATTCTTCCAGGAATCCCTCTATCGTCCCTCTTGGGCATAACTCATGGGAATATGTGTGACTGTTATATTCTCTAGGTAGGTTTTTTTTAAATATGGTATTATATTATGATTTTTAAGTGTATTCGTTTTTTATTATATTATTATACGGTTTATACTTTTTATATACGCAGAATCAATCTGTATATTATATAAAAGGATAAACTGACTGACTGATTGGTGATGTACATCACCTATCAATGCACAGCCTAAACCGCTGGGTCTAGAGCTAGAGACTTGAAATTTTATATAGCTGATACAGTGTAGGCATCCACTAACAAAGGATTTTGCAAAATTCAAACCCTAAGGGGCTGAATTAAACGTTCGCGAGCGAAGCCGCGGGTAAAAGTAACATCATAATATTCATTACGTATACCTACGTGTTTCTTTGATAACCTACACATATATTTTTACAATTTCCGGAATCGTTAAAACAAATACAACAATCTACATTTTATTCCATAAAAATCTTCATAAACATAGAGCCAAGACGCCATTTGTAAATTGACAAAAATGGCAGCATTTATTTATAATTCTTTTACTTTTTCGTGAGTGTTTTGCCTCGGTACCCATAATTATACGCATACCAACCAACGTAGAGCACATATCTCCAGTGAATCAGTACATACGAACCCATAATGGTCTAAAGCCACTATCTTTGAACAATCTAATGCAGTACACCGAATATCCAAGGCACACAGTGAATTATGACAAGAAAATCGCCTTATCAAACCGCAGAGTAAAAGGAAATAGAATTTACAGTGGATTTATAAGTGCTATATCTGGACGAAAAAGAAAAGTTTAATAGAAATAACATTTATTATTGGTTTTCCTTTTTTTCTTTGAGTATTAAACCAACAGGAGACGTCACGCGCACTAGTTTCTTTGCAAAAAAAGTCGACCAATTACTGCGCGGGGGACGAGGAAACGCACTTAATTAAATAATGGTTAACACAAACGCATTTTTTTGGCAAAACAATTAAACACTAGCTTGAACTAGATGCACACAAATACTGGATGATTTTTTTTTACCGTCTGGAAAAAATTATGACGTATAAGGTATCTAGAGCCGAAGTTATACACAAGATTTATTGTTAAATATAGTCATGTTTAGTGCAATTTACAAAATCTAGAAAACTACGCACAGTACTACGCGCAGCTGGCGGTTGTAGGTAGATTGCACATAAATGGAAGCTACGAGCCTGTTTCTTTTTAAAATACTATTTCAAATATCTCAGTGTGTATTATTGACTACTATTGAGTAATGTATTTAGTTTAAGTACGAAAAAAAAATTTTTGAGAAAAAAAAATTTTTTTAAGTAACATTGCCAAATGAATCTATTACACTTACCTATCACACCAAATTTTTTTCCAGACGGTAAAAAAAGTCACCCTGTATATTCACCAATCCGAGCACTCTGTGAACTCAGTAGTTGTATATAACAGGTATGATCGCTGACCGACACTTTTTTTTGGCAGAGGGGAACGCCTGTCAGTGGCGTCTCCGGTTGGTTTAATACTCAAAGGTAATGAATGACCAAAGAGATTAAAATATAATAAGGCATAGAAGGGTCATTGGGCATATTTTTATATAATCAGATGTATCCCAGGGCTGCTTCCACTAATATCAGAAAGATGGAGTTATCGCTTGAAATATCTTTTTTTAAAGACTAAGCTGTTACTCGCGATTTCATCAGCATAAGCCCTGTTCCCGTGGGAAAATGATGCTTATGTTATTCCCAGTAAAGTAAGAGTAAGTTTTCCATTGGTATAAGAATTTTAAAAATTGTTCCAGTAGTTTCGAATCCTGTACCCAAATTACAAACAAACATCAAAAAACAAATCTCTTCTTATAACATTAATGTAGATGAACTTTTCCTTGAAACGTCTTTTTGTGTAGGTATCTTGGCTTTAGAAACGTTATTTTATTAGTTTTGCATTCAATTTATATACTGAAAAACATATTTATTACGTTATTTCTCTCACAGCTTTCAAACCAAAATCATCACGCTGCTGGAGAAAAACTACTATAATTTCACTCTGTATTATTATAACAAAAAATAAAAGGAGACTATGTAGATATGGGGGCGATATTTATTTATCTTCATCAGAGTTTGTGGTAGGTGTCATTGTGTATCGCATCACCATTGACGTTTTGGTAGACCCTGAAAAGAAAGGGCATTAGCAAGACTTTATCTGCCGGCAATCTTTGAATATCGGCCAGCTTCAAATGGCATTTGGGTTACCTTGAACTTTGAAGTTGACGTTTGCAATTAGTTTTTTTTTATTGCTGATGGGCTTAGGACTGTTGACCTCAACTTGCCCGAAGGCAAAGACGGGGCCTATGGGACGAGATTGCCCAGAACATGCCTATTCACAAGCTAAATTATTATAATATTCTAATGCTAATACAATCAATGTTACATTAACCACTACAGACGCAGACACTGTATGTGTGCAGTGTACTGTATGTAACTCTATTCTAAATTTGAAGCTTCTGCGACTGCTAGAAGTGCCTTGGAGTTTTGATAATCGGTCAGTGAGTCAGTGAGTGACAAAATTAGGAAACTTTGACTATTTTTAATTCTAAAACTACTGGTCCAAATTGGATGAAATTTTAAATATACTGTGTTTATACAATGCCTGCTTGGTTACTAAAATTCAGGCTTCTAGGTTTATCCACAATGAAGTTATAGGGGGTCGAACTTCGAGAAAAGGAAGTACGGCCGTGCCGATTTTAGCTCGACTTTCTGGGGGCACTACCGTGCCCCCAGATAACCTCGTTCAACTTCGCAAGCAGTGTGGAGGCCCGGTTAGAAATTGTGTAAGTACCTTCTAGTTCCCCAAATCGAATGCAGGGGGGTCTGATGATCCTCGTCTGATGGACCAAGTTTGAGGTATTGCGCAGATCCATGTTCCAGGATTTTATTAAGGCCCGGATGCCCCTCTTGAGATGTAAAAACGTGTGTTTCTTCCCTGAAATAAGGTCGTCATAAAGGAGTCTGAACTATGGATGTAAATTATTGCTGGTGAAATGAAAAAAAAAACACTTTCAATTTATTTCATAGACGATGCATAGACGCGACAAGTGATAGAATAGCATAGAGTAACTTATATTAGAATAGGTCACAATATTATAACAGAATAAGCGCAATTCCTGAAATAAGTTTGTTCAGTATCGACTACTTAATCGATTTCAGCTATGTTTCCATTAGCATAACTGAATTTAGGGCTACCTAGGGAAACCGTACTATAATTGCTCTTTATATATAAGATTTTTTTTAAACAAAACTAAAGTAGCATATTTTTTTACACCTACTAATTGGGATGTACAAGGCATTGCCCTTATTCTGTGATGCGTAATAATCTTGCCGAAAATAATCCTACCGGAGAAAATGGGGCTACCACTCTTTCCATATCTTTTCATAGCTTCAAACCTTCTTCAAACACCAAAGAACGTTACCTTTACAAATGACATTGAGTAAAGCTTTCATGGCTGAAACGTGCCACTGAAACAGGCGCAATTTGATGTTACTGATTTGATAGAGAAGTGCGACGACGTCCTCCTTCGCATACTTCGATATGTCCACCCTGAGGAGCTGAAGAAACCTGAAAAGGTTCAAGATCTAGTACATCACAAAGTCGCTTCCTGCTGTCTGTATGTTTCTATATAGGTATGCTTAGATCTTTAAAACTAAGCAACGGATTTTGATGCGGTTCTTGTTAATACTTAGATAGTGATTCAACCTTCGGCGGCGCCGCGCCGTGATTTTGGGGCCAGGCCCTTAGGGGTTGAACTTTGCAAAATCCTTTCTTAGTGGATGCCTACACTGTATAAGCTATCTATGTGCAAAATTTAAAGTCTCTAGACCAAAGAGATTATCTATGCCCTATTATATTTTAATCTCTTTGCTCTAGACCCAGTGGTTTAGGCTGTGCGTTGATACATCACCAATCAGTCAGTCAGTTTATCATCTTTAATATATAAAGCTTTTTATAAGTGTATCCTCGTTAAATAGACGATACAATACGATATTGAAATTGGTGAAATAAGAGACCTTTGGAAGGACTTTAGAACAAGGAACCACCCCGATTGCGATTGCGGGGGGCGGAGGGGAAGGGGGAGGGCCTACCTACCATCCCCGCGCCCTCCCAGAGCGCAGAGATGCCTAGTTTCCGAGATATTTGAAAAATAAGTTTGTATGAAAATCGCTACCGCTAATTTGTTTTTGACAGACTACTACATGACGCCCTATGAAAAAGTAGCGTTGTCTCGCTTACTCTTACAGCAGGGAATAGACAATCTTGAGACAATCATTCGTTCTTTCACATCACTAAGCAGGAATAAAACAAGATTGTTTTAAGAGCTCATGGTATGTACGAATCCGAGTAATGTTGTTTTAAGCTTGAAACAAAACTCCCAAACTATGATAGTTTTATAAAAGATGGTGGTAAGCCCCCAGGGGCCAATTCGGTTCTGGCATATTCGGCTATGACGTTGTGGTTAGCATACTAACCTAACCTAACCTAATGAATTTGACATGGATAGTTGTCTTTTTCGTGCAGTTTGAGAATAATTTACTGTTTTTTCACCAACATAAAAAAAAATATCTTAAAAACTAAAAGTTTCCGCGCCTTGAAATTTTGGGAATTAATATGTCTTGGCCAGGTCTATTATAGAAAAAAATATGAAGCCAATCGGCGTGGTTCCTTGTTCTAAAGTCGAGCCTAGGTCTACAAACATGTTGTGATCTGAGGCTTTCTTATTTACCTACTTTCCGAGGTGTGTATAATTTTTTCTGCTCGAAGCGCAAAGCAGCAACTTCGTTTAGCTCAGCGGGCCGGAAAGTTACCGCTTTCCGCCTTCGTCGAGACGAAAAATAAAACCTACTTACCTTGTAACCACACGATGATCTTTATGCAAAACCTTGGGACGAACAAATTCATTTCTTTCACCAGTCAATAAGGGCGTCACCATATCCGAACAGTGTGTCCATTCTATTGGCAAATTACAACACTCATAATTGTCGCGTCTATAGAAAACATCTTTAGTCTTTGCAGCGTGGCGCGAAACATTTTTACTTTTCGACCTCACAGGTTTTTTAGGCAAAGGACTTTGTTTTACCAGTTCTTTTTTAATTTTCGGCATTAATGGCTCTGGAGGCAAGGTCGTTGTGGTCGTCTTTAACTGTCTAAGCATGAATTTATTGTCTTTTTTTCGTTCATCATTCTCCATTATAGGTGTTATGGGCAGATTTACGTCTACGTAGTCGTAGTTATCGTAGACGACTCTCGATTTTGAAGGTTTGGAGCCGAAGCGTAAGTCTTCGCGTATTTTATGCTTCAGGTATCGTATGCGGTCTTTTATTGGCACAGTTGGAGTTATAACTTCATGTTGAGATGCGTTGTTCATAAGAACTGTAGATGTACAATAAGACACGGTCAACTAGGTTAAATATTGATAAAACGGCATTCACAATAAAAAAATATACCTACCTACCTACAGAAAAAATGCGAGTTCAAAATACTATAATACTTCTACTATAATCAAAGAATATCTACTAGGTAGGTACCTACTGTTACTCGCGGTTTAACAGTATTAGTACCCGTTCCCGTAGGAATACGGAAATAATGTTACCCTATGCCTATGTTACTCAGTGTTATGTAATGTAGCTTTCCGTTGTTGAAAGAATTTTTAAAATCGTTCCAGTAGTTTCTGAGTTTATTCGTTACAAACATACAAAAATACAAATCTTTCCTGTATAATATTATAAATAAAAATAAATAATCTCACGCATTTTATCCCCGGGGGGTAGGCATAGATTCCATTACTATCCAGTAACCCACTTATCACGAGAATATTCGACCCGTAAACGTGATAGGTGGTGAGCCCAAGTTTACACATATCTCAAAATTAATTCTGGAACCTGCGGGTTTCCTCACGATGTTTTCCTTCACCGTCGACCTAGTGATAAATATGTAGGTAGGTACGTAAGTTTTGTAAAACTCATTGGTACATGCCAGGATTTGAAATTTTTAAGCCACCCAAGGGCAGACGTGGCTTAACAAATTCCCTAGTATACAATATGTAACAGAATAATCGCAATTCCAGAAATTAGTATGTTCAGTATCGACTATTAATATCGATTTCAGCTATTTTTAATGTGTTAAATTTTTTCGAAAAATGAAAAACAACAGAATTTAGTTTAGGGCTACCTATAGAAACCGTACATACAATTGCTCTTTATTTAAGATATTTGGTTAGACAAAACTAAAGTACGAATGAATCATATTTTTTTTTATAAATAATAACATACTAATAGGGATGTATGAGGAATTGCCATTGGTGTTGCATAAACAAAACCAAAATATTGTACATAATTACTTACATATAAGAACGAAAACTCGCAGGTTCATTTTAAATAAAAAAAACCTGAAAACAAATATTATCCTACATAATTGATTCTCATGTAATGTTCATAACTGAGTAAACCCTATGAAGCATGTATCAACATGCATATTGTTTAGCTGGCAGCGCACTCAATACTAACAGCATTCATCTACCTACATAAAAATAATGTAAATTGTTTGTGTATGTTTGTAGGAGGTAAAAAAACTCAAGCCTTTTATCCCCGAGGTATTCCATTACTGGATATACCCATTTTTCACGAGATATATTGGACCCCTAAACGGTGATAGGTGGTGAGCCCATCGCCGGCCCGGGTCTATTTATGTCTCAGAATTAATTCTAGGACCTGCGGGTTTCCTCACAATGTTTTCCTTCACCGTCGAGCTAGTAATAAATATGTACGTATGTTTTGAGGAAACTCATTGGTACATGCCAGGATTCGAAACCGAGCCCCACTGATTTTCTTCATGTGAAGCAGGCTCTTTAACCGTAAAGGTATCACTGCTCTTGTAGGCACGGTTCTGGTTTTTGTTGCGGTCACGCACATTAAAAGTCGTTAAGCCATGCTATATACCTCTGGGTGGCTTGAAAAATAAATAAAACCGGCCAAGTCAAGTCTAGTCCGGGCACCGAGGGTTTCGTTTATCACCTCTTTTGCTTTTATCTTTATCACTATATGAACTACTTAGTTAGCTATCCGCTTTCCATTTGTGAAAGAATTTTTAAAATCGGTCCAGTAGTTTTTGAGTTTATTAGGCGGCCTGTTAGCTTCGTTAGTAGTGACCCTGCCTTCTGAGTCGGAGGTCGCGGGTTCGATCCCCGCTCGGGGCAACATTTGTGTGCATGAACATGTCTGTTGGCTCCGTGTCTTGTCGTTTAATAATATTAGAGAGAGAGAGAGAAGAGAGAGAGAGGGGGGGACGGAGAAATAGAGAGAGGTGTGAGAGTGGTTTTTATGGTAGCTCTACGAAAATAGTCAGGAACTGTAGATAAGTAGGTGTAGGTAGCAGTAGTAGTCTATATACTACTATATATAATATAGGTACACTTATATAACTAATTGGTACGACTATAGAATAAGGTTTGCCATATTTTGTAAGGTTCTGGTAATTTTTTCCTTCACGTCACGTCTCGTTAGACGACACTTCACCTCAGCATTCCTCTTTCAATCCTAGTCACTATATCATCTTTAAAAGGTAGGTAATAAAACCATAAATAAATTCCATTTATTTTTATTCACAGTTTGTTTTTCGAAATCGCAGATACGCATACAGCCGAGGGCGCTTCTTCGTACTCTGGAAATAAATAAGTAATTATAGGTAGTTCATGAAAACTAAAAAAACAAGCTTTTGTACCTACCAATGCTGCAATGTATGGCATTACATAAAAAATCAATTGAGCCCAAATTCGAGGGGTTTAAGATTTTTACGAGTAGCCTTGAGGAGTTGCGATATATCCACCTCCTCATCAGATCAGGGGGTCTAAAAAGGCCGTTTCGGGTGAATCATTATTTAAGACATTTGGTTAGACAAAAGTAAAGTACGAATGCATCATATTTTTTTATATGAATATGCTAATTGGGGTGTATGAGGAATTGCGCTTATTCTGTGACGCGTTGTGTAGGTAGGTATACAATATAGTGTAAGCTATTATTTAATAATGTAATAATTTAGTGACTTTGTATTAATACTATTAATCATGCCAAAGATATGATATATAGAAAGACGTAGATATGTTACTAGAGCACGGAAAATGAGGCCGACAAATGTAGCTAATTAACCACATTTTATTTAGTCGCATTGTATTTCAAGTCGTATTTTAAGCGCAACTCTTAACATATAGCTCTCTTTTTCTTTATTATTCTTTCCGTATCATCTGTCCCCGTCATTGTTGTATCCTATAAATACGCTAAGAAGTAAGTATGTACATGTTGTAGCACACCCGTAGGGGATCAATTTTCAAACGCAAGCAGTATGAATATAACTCATCCTTACTTTAATATCTTTGTAATCATGCAGTACAAATAAAAGTACTTGCATGCAAAAGTGATAGTAGATCAGTTGACGTGCGGTGATTGGGTGTGCTACACCGCATCACGCGCATCTAGTCTATAAAAACTCTATCAGTGTTGTGTAAGCGATCACTCTGTATTCTGAAGTAGCGAAATAAACAACTGTGCTGTCACTCTGCTGGTTTAATTTTACAATAGTAACAAAACTCACCATCAAACGTGGCAATCCTGCAGTTAGCTTTTTCCATGTAGCAAGTGTTCTGGAAGACGACGATGTGGCCGTCCACGTAGCTGACGGCGCAGACTGGCTTCAGTGTTTCATCGCAGGCTTTGGGACACCCAGATCGGAGGTCCCTAACGTAAACACCGCACCATTTTGGCTCTATTGCAGTGAATTCTGTGGATAAAATAAATATCCCTTTGTCGTTTATCATTTTATTCTGTTACACGTTATTACGATTATACCCACAAGGCGTCACAGAATAAGCGCAATTGCTCATACGCCCGAACTAGTACCTATATTGATATAAAAAAATATGATATATGCGTACCTACATCGTGTCTTACCAAATTTCTTAAAATAATAGTAGTTACGTTTTCCATGCATATAACATTTATATGTATAGTTACTTATAACACTAGCAGGCGCGGTTTCACCCGTAGTTCCCGTTCCCGTTCCCGGCGTGTGTTTAGGGTTTTTCCGGCAATTATTTGAATTTTTCTCGCCGTAAAAACCACCTTTGAACTTAAACGAACATTTTTAAAAAAGAATTGGCCAAATCAGTTCAGCCGTTGTTGACTTATGCGCTTACCAACACATTTTGCGATAAATTTAAGAAGATTTAGCAACCTGAAAATTTAGTAACTACGTTTAAATAGGTCTTTAGTTATATCTACAAAGAACTAATTTGCTAACTTTTATTGATCGCGGTACCTCTAAATTTAGTTATTCTAATTATTTTTTCGAAAAATTTTACACATTAAAAATTGGTAGTCGATACTGAACAAACTACTTAATTTCAAGAATTGCGCTAATTCTTTTACATATTGTGGCTATATATATATATCTATATCCAGGTGTTCTCCTATCAAGTTTTCTCATTACAAGGTAGGTACCAAAGAGGTTGGAAGAAAATCATTCTTAGGAGAGGAAACTTTTTCTTTAAACGTCTTTGGTAGGTACCTACCTTACATAATCAGCGTTGGTATTCACGGAGACTCGATACCGTTTCCGTTCGATTCTGATCGATTGAAAAATTTTCCGATGTCGAATCTATCGACTTCGGAAACTTTATTCTAGGCGTTTCTGACAGCCACGGAAAATTTTCCGAATCCTTATGTCACATATGACATTATTTTTCAATACCAACATCAGCCCATCTCGAAAGTGTTCCACAGATTTTCCGATATCGAATACTTATCGAAGCTCCCTGAATACGCCTGCTGTTTGGGGAGTTTTCGGTGACAGTTGTCACTTGAGTATTCAAAGGTGTCAATAGATGGTGCTGATAAGCCTTGGGTTTTTTTTTTACCTAATCTATGGTCGCAAGAATTTGTCAAACAAAAAAAAACAATCTGACTTTTTATCAAAATAAGGTTACGTACTCATTGCCTTGTATTTTATTTATTGTTCTGTTTGTACATTGTTTACGAGTGGTTTGTGTTACAACAAAAGATCCGAATCCACGATAGACAAAAACTCAGTCTCCTTCATCTGCGAAAATGCGTGGACCATGTATAGTGTAGTAAAATACGGAGGAACCGAAACTCGACTCGACGCACTAGGAATTTAGGTACCTAAAACAAGATCTGTTTTATTGCGTTGCCTGCTGACGCGTTACAATCACTCACACACAACACAACAACGGCACATGACATGACGGACGGATGTGTCACGTAAAGCGACACATCAGTGTTGCCAATTTCTAATTCCCAATGTTGATCAGCGCCATCTAGTTCAATTTTAAGAATGTCATTATTGTTTCTGGTAGCTTTTATAAGGTCTGTAGTACTCAAAGAGATTAAAATAATATAGGGCATAGAGGGGACAAAGCGAGGAAAATTTGAAGCCAAAAGTTATTCCAAGTGGAATAAGTCTAGTACAATTTCGGCCGAATGACAGCTCGCGTTCATACTAACTGACATGACGCTTGAGCTTCAAACATGCTTCAAAGTTTTGTATGAAAATATTCCCAATGCCCCCTCTATGTCCTATTATATTTTAATCTCTTTGTTTACGGCACTATAAAAAGGAGATGGGTTGGACCTACTCTACTTACTCATTGCTCCGCGAAATTTCGCACACGAATTATGCAAAATGATGTGACAGTTGCTTTGAAACCAGCTGTAAAAGAAAATAAAATTGTTTCGGTCTCATCGTACCTAAAGTTGATTTAACTTCATTTAACTAAAAGAGACAGGATCTGTCTCTTTTGCTGTGTGTACCGAATGGCGAACTTAGTGCCTAAAGGCATTATCTACCATCAGGCTAGCGCTTGCTTTACCGGAATTTCATGGTCTTCCTGTTCAGACCGCAAGCTGGCTTATGGTAGTCGTTGCAATGCCAGGGGTCGCAGTAGTCCATCCAGTATGGGCTGTACTTCTTCTTGTACTGCGATTTCCAGGAGCCCGGCATAACTGGCTTGTTAATTGTATCTGTAATAATAATAATAAAGCCTTTTGTTTCCAATACCTAGGTAGTTATACAAATTGTTATTATATGCATTTTAAATCACTATCCTAATCGATCAATCGGAACCCCTTCTCGGATAAAGGCCTCCTCCAGCTTTTTCCAGACCTTTCTTTGCTTTCTTCCTCCTTCCTTATGTATCTGACATCCATAATATTTAAAACTAAGAGATTTAGATAGATTATGCCGTTGAGGCCTACCACCTTCTTAAAAAAAATTTATTGTCTCTGTTTTTTTTATTTATTATTCCTTTTACAAAACAAAATAGATACAATTTTAAATAGGTAGGTACCTAACGCTGTTTTCTTTTGTTTTTAAATTGCCATAGAATCCTACACTTATCTATTCACTTATTTATAACAATATGTACCTATCTACTTGTTTACATATTTACTAAAAACTCTTACAAAGAAAAATGTGTCAATTGTCAGTCTGTCTGTCAGAGCATACCTACCTATATTAAATTCGAGAAAAACCAAAGATATTAAAGTAAGGATGAGTTATATTCGTACTGCTTGCGTTTGAAAATTGATCCCCTACGAGTGTTCTACAACATGTACATACTTACTTCTTAGCGTATTTATAGGATACAACAATGACGGGGAAAGATGATACGGAACGAATAATAAAGAAAAAGAGAGCTATCTGTTAAGAGTTGCGCTTAAAATACGACTTGAAATACAATACGACTAAATAAAATGTGGTTAATTAGCTACATTTGTCGGCCTCATTTTCCGTGCTCTAGTAACATATCTACGTAGGAAAACGTCCTTATGATTATGTTTAGCGTTTGTATACAACTAATGTAATTTTCTCTTAAATATGGAATCTTAATAATTTTACGTGAGAACTTCATAACAAATAGATGCGTCACAAGCCGAACGCTTGTCTGACTGCTCTATCGCTTGTACCGCGCTCTCGCTTGCAAGCTCGGCTCAGACGGAACGTGACAATGAGTCATGCTTTTTCGTGCGTGCAGCCGGCGTTCACCGATTCATCACTACTGGGCCCCAATTCCACTAAAAATGTCAACGGCTACGGTTGGATGACAATGACAAGTCAATGGTCAGTCAATGGTATTAATTGGCACTTTTCGGATACAAATAACACCATTGACTGACCATTAAAATGTCAGTGTCATCTAACTATAACCATTGTCATTAGTAGAATTGGCCACCTGCAGACGTATTCACAGAGACTCGATACCGTTTCCGTTCGATTCGAGTCGAATCTATCGACATCGGAAACGAATCTATCGACATCGGAAACGAATCTATCGACATCGGAAACGAATCTATCGAGATGGGCTGATGTTGGTTGACAGTTGGTGTCACATATGACATTAGTTTTCGATACCAACATCAGCCCATCTCGATAGATTCGTTTCCGATGTCGATAGATTCGACTCGAATCGAACGGAAACGGTATCGAGTCTCTGTGAATACGTCTGCTGGTCATCTCTGGTTTCAACAGCGGTGCGTTGCCTGCTTACTTACTTTTAAATCGATCTCGAATGAAATCTGGATTGTCATATTTTGCGGCTTGTCTGAAAAGTTTCAGATAAAAAATTAGGGTCTGCGCAGACGGAAAATAGTGAGTGCTATTTTTCGTTTAGATAGGTATTCTTCGAGATATCTTCAATAATTCGGTAAGATATTTTGGATAAGTGAAGGAATAAATCTGAATAATTCTGTTTTCCAAGCCGTAATTAACAAATTTATTACTCTGTGCCTGTGTGATTAAATTGCCTAATTCGATTATGTCAAGTACATCTATATAACCATAATAAAAAATTATCAATAGATACGTATTTGACGATTAAAATAATGTATGGTGGAAAACTGAGGATCAGTAAAGTTATATCAAATCCAATAGAACTATTATCCACGCTATTCTTTATGATATAAGAACGATATATCTTTATGAATTGCTATAGCGATTTTGCGCGGTTTCACCCGCGTAGTTCCCGTTCCCGTGGAAATACGATATAGCCTATGTTACTCAGAGATCGTCTAGCTTTCTATTGGTGATTTTTTTTTTAAATCGGTATACCTAAGTAGTAGTATTGGAGTTTATTTGTAAAAAAATACAAATCTTTCCTCTTTAGAATATTAGTTTATAGATATGAGCGTGTGACAGAACCGAACGATTCGACTGACTGAGCGGCTCGGCGGCGACTCGGTTGGTCAAATATTTGTGTTGTTGTTGTTTGTAATTAAACGAAAGTAACTAAGTACAGTCAAGAGCACGCTAAGCTTGACACTTTGGACTTTGACCCGGCCCTGTATTTTATGGCGCGCAGTACAAATCAGAGCTCAGCTTAAACTGGTAGTGTCAACCTTGACTTGCTCTTGACTGTAAGGTGACCCGGGGCTATTGTAACTAAACAACAAAAAGATGTATCTTTGAGTTGTTATAATTTTATAATTTTATATCTTACAGTAATATTTTGCGAATAAATCTCTCACACGTTTATCTGACTTTTCAGATTAATAATAGAAACTAGCAAAAAACTTTTAGGTTAGCGGTGAAATAGCTGAAAATTGAAAAAAGTGACGAAAGCTACAATAGCCCCACTCCAGGGGCTATTGTATCTATCGCTTTTAAATCTTTTGTGGTAAGAGCTACAATTGTCTAGCCGAGTTGCTGAATTTCATTTTGTAATTATTTAAATGATTTTGAATCTTATTATCTAATAATAGGGTGTAATATGCTATTAAATTATTTTGAATATGAAAACGGGGCTATTGTAGCTTTTTACTGCTAAGATAGTGTTGGGATGTAGTGATTGTGTGATGTCGATATTTTCAGAGTATTTTTTCAGATTAGGTTTGTAGTGACGAACCATTTAAAAATAAATAAATAGGTTAATAACAATTAAATTAAATAAAACAAGTATCTAAGGGAAGCTCCCATACAACAGACATGATTGTTTTGCCGTTTTTATAAAATATCATGTTGTCATCAATCATCAAATGCTCTATGGGAATGCCCTTAAATATTTGTTTTATTTTAATTATATATTTATTTTTAAAGTGAATATATAACTTAATATTCTGTGAATATTTCAAGCGTATACCTGTTGCCGTTGTCAATATCGAGCAAAAACGAGCAAAAAAATCATTTTTGTTGTATAGCAGCTCCCTTAATATTTATTTTATTGTTTTTTAGTATTTGTTGTTATAGCGCAATAGAAATACATCATTTGTGAAAATTTAAACTGTCTAACTATCACGGTTCATGAGATACAGCCCGTTATCAATATCGAGCAAAAACGACGTTTTTTGTATGGGAGCCCCCTTAAATATTTATTTCATTCTGTTTTTTAGCATTTGTTGTTATAGCGGCAACAAAAATACATCATCTGTCAAAATTTCAACTGTCTAACTATAACTGTTCATGAGATATAGCCTGGTGACTGACAGACAGACAGCCAGCAGAGTCTTAGTAATAGGGTCCCGTTTTTTACCGTTTGAGTACGGAACCCTAAAAAAAAACTTTCGAATTTATAATATTAAGGGGATTATGAATATATAATACTCTAGACAATTATTCACATCTGCTTTTTAAAATTACGATACGAATGCATTTTTATAATAAATAATAAAAAAATACCGACAATTTCTGTAAACTTGAAACATCACTAGTAAATTTTTACTCCATACTAAAATGTACGGGGCTATTGTATCTAACCTCTAGGTACATTTACCCCGCAACAGAATTTTGGTGAGGCTAATGTATCTACGTGAATAAATCCAGATAATAACAACACAGGATAGATAAATAATCTCAGTTTTAAAAGTACGTTTCACTATATAACTACTTACTGTAAATTTTCAACGGAAAACCACTGCACAGTATTTTTTTCAGAATAAAATCGGAAGACAGTCTTCTGGCAAACACAACGTAAAATGGCCGAAAAAGAACATGGCGCTGTAAGGACGCCAACCGACGGCTCAGTGACGCCACCTCCGATAAGACCAATAAATTTTTTGTTCCTCCATCAGTTTATAGATGTCTCAATACACAAATATCTACAGGAAATGAGTTAATAAGAACAGATACAATATCCCCCCAGCTACAATAGCCCCGGGTCACCTTACCTACATAAGTAATAAAATAAAAATAAATAATCTCACGCCTTTTATCCCCGAGGGGGTAGGCAGACGTATTCCATTACTGGATATACGGTATACCCACTTTTCACGAGATATATTAGACCCCTTAACGTGATAGGTGGGAGCCCATCGCCGGACCGGTTCTATTTACACATGTCTCAGTATTAATTCTGAGACCTGCGGGTTTCCTCACGATGTTTTCCTTCACCGTCGAGCTAGTGATAAATATGTACGTAAGTTTTAAAAAACTCATTAGTACATGCCAGGATTCGAACCCGAGCCTCACTAATTTTCAGCTGGCTCTTTAACCGTAAGGCTATCACTGCTCTTGTACATAATATGAGTACCTACTATTAAAGTAGAAACAGGTTTTGTGCAAGCAATCAGTTAACGTTCCAAAAGTCTATAGTGGACTCGACTCTGCAGACCGTGTACCTCTACGCAGCGGGACCCTCGGCCCTAGAGAGATATGGTTGGTATATATCTATAGTACCCTCGCCCAAACTTACTGAACGTGTATTGAAATAATTTGTACCCCGATGGTTTTAGAGTAAATTAAAAAATAAGAAAGTCTCTATCCAGCGGGGCCCTCCGTAAGTATGCATTCAATGGTCTTTTCAATTGCATTTAAGTATAGTACCCCAAGACCCGTTTTCAATATATAATAATAATAATAATAATAATAATATAATCTCACGCCTTTCATCCCCGAGGGGGTAGGCAGAGGTATTCCATTACTGGATATACCCACATTTCACGAGATACATTGGACCCCTAAGCGTGATAGGTGGTGAGCCCATCGCCGGACCGGGTCTGTTTACACATGTCTCAGAATTAATTCTGAGACCTGTGGGTTTCCTCACGATGTTTTCCTTCACCGTCGAGCTAGTGATAAATATGTACGTAAGTTTTGAAAAACTCATTGGTACATGCCAGGATTTGAACCCGAGCCTCACTGATTTTCGGCCGGCTCTTTAACCGTCCGGGCTATCACTGCTCTTGCTGTTTTCAATATAATAATTACTTTTCATCTAAGAGATATAGTTTTCACATAAAATCAAGTGGAAGTTCTAATCGATCCAGCGGGGCCCTCCCTGGATTGGCATTGAACAGCCGTTTTGTATTTTTTTTCGTTTAGTACCCTTAGTAAAAATAACTTTTAACAAATAATATGTTTAAAAATACATACTAAAAAAATAATATGAACAAAATAAAATGACGCGCCTCTCCATACGATTAGCGTGATTTAGAAAAATTATCTAGGGATGATTTTAGAATCAAATAAAACTAGACTTATTGTTAGGCTTCTAACTAAGTATAGGCTTTTATTTTAAATATAAATAACATATTTTAGAAACCACAAAATCACTTTAGCATAGGTAGGACAGTTAAAAAAATCTATAAAATAGTATGGAGAGGCGCGTCATTTTATTTTGTTCATATTATTTTTTTTAGTATGTATTTTTAAACATATTATTTGTTAAAAGTTATTTTTAGTAAGGGTACTAAACGAAAAAAAATACAAAACGGCTGTTCAATGCCAATCCAGGGAGGGCCCCGCTGGATCGATTAGAACTTCCACTTGATTTTATGTAAAAAATATATCTCTCAGATGAAAAGTAATTGTTATATTGAAAACGGGTCTTGGGGTACTATACCTAAATGCAATTGAAAAGACCATTGAATGCATACTTACGGAGGGCCCCGCTGGATAGAGACTTTCTTATTTTTTAATTTACTCTAGAACCATCGGGGTACAAATTATTTCAATACACGTTCGGTAAGTTTGGGGAGGGTACTATAGGTATATACCAACCATATCTCTCCAGGGCCGAGGGTCCCGCTGCGTAGAGGTACACCTGCAGACCAGCTAAAATTCCTAATTTTAAGTTAGCCTATCCTTCACCATAGAATACGGAAGAAAAAGGACAGAAACAAACCATAGATTATAGAGTAATGTCAAACATGTATAAACCAACTAATTTGAACCTTATGAACGTGCTTATCTGTCACTTTTATCCATGACCTTGTTACATCGTCGCTAAAATTGCTAAACACGTGTATTTGAATAAGATGTGAATGCGTTGTTAAGGTTAACTTTTGTTATATTGACATTTGTGACATTGTAAATAAATATGGCACTTATTTCTGTCCCTTTCCTTTCCAAAGCGATGAAAAAGAATAGAGCTAATTTAAAATTAGGAATTTTAGCTGGTCTGCATAATCGAGTCCAATATCTGTGCAAAAGTGGTTTCTTTCATGGTCATGGTAATTGAAACCTAGGTTTCTAAGATAATCTAAGTTCACCAGCGCTGAAATCCGTGGTTGGAAACTACAAAGGTAAGGGTGCTGCTTATTTATTTACGTAGATACGTACTTGGTACTTATTATAGTCTATTTCACGTAGAATGGGTTCAGTGACAGTTCACAATTTTCCGTTTTACGCGTACTACTTTCGACTAATAAAGATTACCTAATGTATTTTTGCATTGATAAACTAATAAAATAGTAAGTAATTATTTTTAATCATAATATTTTTATATTTGTCACCGACCCCATGCTATGTGAAATAGACTATAGTGGTACCTACCAAACCAACCTCTAAGAAGAAAGAAAGAGATAGAAAGAAGTCAGTTGGTAGGTGTAAGAAAGAATGAATGTAAAGTGTAGGTACCAGGCGCGGTCGAAAGAGGGGTCACAGGGGACATTTTTAAAATAACAAAAAAGTAGAAATATTCGAAGAAGATTATGATGAAAACTATTGTACCTACTGATTTTTAGAGAAGTTCACACATTTTTGGAAAACAGCAGTGTTTTTGAAACTGGTTGAGACTTAAAATTACACTTAGATTATGCAAGGCTGTCGAAATAAAACTATAAAAGAAACAAAATCATTTTTTATTTCTACATTTAATTACTAAATAGACAATCGTGTAAATTAACTAAACCACGGGCTATTATTCCAAAGTTTTATGTATGAAATATCGATACACGCGTGAGGCCCGATCATTTTATAATCTCTCAACTTCCCTATGCTTTTTTCAAAGTCAAAATGTGTTATTCAAAGTAGGAACTTACAAGTCCACCTGTTGAACGTCATTTCAACTCCACCGCTTCAGGAGAAGAAGCGGGGCAAGAAACTCCTCAACACAATATTCTTTTAATCAATGTTACTTTATACTAAGTTGGATTACATAATTTCGTTATTTTTCGCTGTCGTATTGCGCTGTGCTGGAGGAAATCTGTTCCAAGCATCATTGTCATTTATTCGTCTAGTTTTTAATACGCCATTTTACAAAGTACATGTTTAACATGAGTTTTGAACACAATTTCAGGCAATTTCAAAATTTCACTTGAAAATCACAAATGACACTTGAATTTAAGTTGCTGATTGTTAAGCTAACGTTTGAATCGAGATCTTCAGGGATTTTTTTTAAGCTATTGCATAGCTTCTATCGAGGGCCTTGAGCGCGGGGACCGAATCCAGAAATTCCGTAACGAAAAAAAACCTCACGCTCCCCATTCCGACGGGCACGGAGGTGTGGCTTGAAGGCCGTGCATTGTCTAACGGCGTTTCTTTTCGGCAGTCTTGTTGATACAAAATGCTATGCAATAGCTTTACCGCGGCAGTCCCCGAGTGCCACACGTCTTTTTTTAACACTGCGTTATTTCCATTTGAATGGCGTATTGCTAGATTTATTTTTCATTTTTGGTTTTATATTAACTTGCACTGCTTGTGTTTTTTGACCCCTTTCATTTTTTTTTGATAATATGTCTATTTCTTCAGGTATGTTAAGAGGATCACTGTTTTGGGATATATTTGAGTCTTCAATCTTACACTCTACAACTTCAATTGGATGTGACAACAGATCTTCATGTTCAATATCTTTACTTAAAACTCTTTCAAAATATTCTATATCTTGTCTTTTCCTAAAACCGGGTCTGTCAATTTCCTTTTTATGAGGCTTTTGACATGCAAACTTATGAGGCAAAATTCCCTTCTTCAGTTTAAGCCTTCCTCCAACCAACTTAAACTTTAAGTAATTTTCCATATCTTCTTCTATCTGAAATATAAAAATAAATGTTAATTTATTTGCTTCTAACAGTAAGGCCCAGCTGATGCAGATACATGACTGCACCGCTGTTGAGTAAATGATGCCAAGTGCGATTCGGACTCGCGCACGAAGGGTTCCGTACCATTTATCTATAGCAACAAATATCACGTTTCTTGTATGGGAGTACCCCCTTACATTTGTTTTATTTTAATATAATTATTTATTTTCAAAGTGTATATTTATCTAAATATTTTGTAAATATTTCAAGCGTCTTCCTGTTGCCGTTATCAATATTGAGCAAACATAAGCAAAAAAATATTTGTTGTATGGGAGCCTGCTTAAATATTTATTTTATGTTGTCTTTTAGTATTTGTTGTTATTGCGACAACATAAATACGTCATATTCTGCGCCTTTATAGACCTGGAAAAGGCTTACGATAGAGTGAGAAGGAATGAGCTATGGTCAACACTGGCCATGCATGGGTTGAACCCTATTTTGGTACAGGGTCTGAAATCCCTGTATAGGGATTCTAGAGCCTGTGTCAGAATTAATGGCGCCTACACGCCTACATCTCTGTGGGTGTTAGACAGGGTTGTGTAGCATCGCCATGGCTTTTCAACCTTTTCATGGATAGCTGTTTGACAGATTTGAAACAGCGATATTGTGGAGTACGAATGGGAGAGGTACGTGTCAAATGCCTGTTATACGCCGATGATCAAGTAATACTTGTACCATCGGCGTGTAAGTTGCAGGACACTGTAACTCTTGTGAATGAGGCTTTTAAGAAGAAAGGTATGAAAGTGAATGTAAGCAAGACAAAGGTAATGGTTCTGGAGAAAGATAGGGACATGTCTGAATGTGATATTATGATCGAAGGCGAGGAAGTAGAATAAGTGTCAGAGTTTGTTTATTTGGGAAGTAAGTTTCGGAAAGGAGGCGAGAGACGGAAAGTGTGACAGTGATATTGAAAGGAGGGTGAATGCAGGGAACATGATTAATGGAGCTTTGCACTCCTTTATGAAGAGCCAGAATGTGACAAAGAAAGCACGTCTGGCTGTACATGATGGTGTGTTAGTACCTACGTTGATGTATGGCAGTGAGTGTTGGGTATGGCAGAAGAAGCATGAAAGTAGAATAAATGCAGTCGAAATGCGTTCATTAAGGAGCATTAGTGGAGTAAGATTGATAGATAGAGTGAAAAATAGTGTGATCCGAGAGCGTTGCGGCTTGAAAGATGATATAGTGACTAGGATTGAAAGAGAAATGCTCAGGTGGTTTGGTCATATTGAGCGGATGAATGAAAGTCGTCTAACGAGACAAATGTACAAGGGTGTTGTGAATGGGCGAGTCGGTAGAGGACGACCTAAGCGTACCTACATCGATCAGATCGGCGATGTGTTGAAGAAAAGCCAGATAAAGAGTACCCGAAACCGACGAGCATGCATGAGTCGTTTGATGGATGTGGAGGAAGCGCGAGAGATCTGCCAGGTTCGTAGCAAGTGGCGGTCTGTTGTCTCTGCCTACCCCAATGGGAAATAGGCGTGAGATTATGTATGTATGTATGTATGTATAAATACGTCATCTGTGAAAATTTCAACCGTCAAATGTCAACGGTTATAGTTGGATGACAATGACATATTAATGGTCAGTCAGTGGTGTTATTTTGACACTGTTCAGAGCAAATAACACCATCGACTGACCATTGACATAACATTGTCATCCAACTATAACAGTTGACATTTAGTGGAATTGGCCCCCTGTTTTTACCCTTTGGGTACAGAACCCTACAAATGCACTTCGCTTCGATTCGATACGCTTTGCTTCACATCGTCTTTGATTCAGATATCCACATGATATTCACATAATGGAAGAACTGTACAACATGTGACGTGGAATTTAGGGGTGGGGGGATTGGGGGGGGGGTCACCACTCCCAGGCGAGGAAACGCATAGTTTGATTTTATGAATTTTTCAAAATTTACATGAAGCGAGGTGAAAAATCGCTTCCGCTTGGTACCTAAACATTCAATTTTTCACGACGCGTTTAGTTTCGCAACAAAACCACCATTTTGTCCAAATTACTATAGACTATGATGACTGTATGTGCAAATTTGACATTTAGAATAGACGAAACCAAACGCATTGACGTTTGACATGTCCTCGCGTCACATTTTACAGTTTTGAGGATAATTTATAGAGGGGGCATTGGGAATATTTTCATACAAAACTTTGAAGCATGTTTGAAGCTCAAGCGTCATGTCAGTTATTATGAACGCGAGCTGTCATTCGGTCGAAATTGAGACTTATTCCACTTGGAATAACTTTTGGCTTCAAATTTTCCTCGCTTTGTCCCCTCTATGCCCTATTATATTTTAATCTCTTTGCTCAAAAACTATTGATTTCCTCTCTTTAAAATTTTGGTAAATCAACCCTCTTATATACCTCTATCTACAAAAAAATATGAAGCAGAAATTCCACGTCACATGTCGTACAGTTCAGCCTTTCGTTGGGAACAACCCTTTCTTAAAATATTATTATTCACTCTTGATTATTACCCGAGTACGTCCCTGTTTTAACCTTGGAATAGGTATTATGGCGCGTACAGACTTATTTCCATAAATATTAACTAAGTAATATATTATATAGTTAGGTAGGTACGTACATCGAAATGATCTTCACAGCAATGTCTTGTAGCCTGGGCAGAGGGTGGAGTTTTAACATCTCTTTTAACAATGGAAAACCATTTTTTACGAAGTTTTGGATGTTTCGGCACGTTAAAAAATAGTTTTTCTGGCGTTTTAATAGTAGTGTTTGTACATTTCGGCACTATACAATATTTGTACATAGTTAAAAACGTGAATTAGATATAAAGCACTGCGTACCCTATAGCTGCCGGCCGGCTGACTGGCACAGACCAGTAATAGAAAAAGACAGCCAATTGTGAACAAAATTTTGGTCCAATTAAAGAGACGTTGGGGGAGGCAGAGAAAACAACATATAGAATCTATCTTATTTCTCAGTCCTCCTTGAGCGATCGGTCACATTCCACTCTAGTATCTGTTTCACACATTTTACATAAGTATTCGCACCTGTCATCTTTATTAGGGATGCCCTGCTTACGCATTTACACGAAACATCGGTATTCAATGAAAAATAGTGATGTGATTTTTTCGATTTTTATCGGTTTTGGTTTTCCGGTGTAATAGGTTTCTACTTATATCACATTATTTTTAAGATTTAAAAAAAAAGACGTTTGAAATAGGCACATTTATTTTTATTCTATACATAAACTGATAATCAACATTTCAAAAACAGGCCAAGTGCTCGAAGGGTTCCGTACCATTATCTATGAAAACGGCAAAAAAACATTTGTTGTTTATAGTATCTGTTGTTATAGCGGCAACAGAAATATTTTGCGAAAATCGCGGTTCTTTAGATACAGCTTGGTGACAGACAAACGGTCGGACAGACAGCAAAGTCTTAGTAACAGGGTCCCATTTTTACCCTTTGGGCACGGAACCCTAAAAAAGAGGTACATTCAAGAACGTAAAAGTTTTGTTTTTTTTTTTCATATAAACTGCCAATGATGTTGATCCTTAGTGGCTGAATACTTGCGCTGCATACTGGATCTGAAAAACGACATTTCGGAAAATAAACAATCTGATCAGCATCAACACGAATATAAATTTGATGAATCTTATTTAGTTATTATAGGTATTATGATTGAAAGTAAAGTTGTTTGTGTGTAAATAAACATTTTTGTTTTATACTACAAGGTCTGATGTTCAACTTTTTTACAGTAATCTCGAGTGATTCTTTAAGTATGAATTTGGAGAATCATCCTAATATGCATCAGTAAGCTTGGTGCTGCGTGCTTTGCCACCGCTCCCATCCACATTATAAGACATCTCAAGGGAAGCCTGTTGTGCTTATTGCTGTCCTGCAATAAAGAGATATTGTTGTTAAATAAAAAAAATAAAATCTCAGGCCTTTTATCCCCGAGGGGGTAGGCGGAAGTATTCCATTACTGGATATACCCACTTTCAGCTAGATATATCGGCCCCTCACCGTGATAGGTGGTGAGCCCATCGCCGGACCGGGTCTATTTACACATATCTCAGAATTAATTCTGGGACCTGCGGGTTTCCTCACGATGTTTTCCTTCACAAAATTGTTACGAAAGCATTTCAGCAGATGTGGGACAGATGTGTCTCGGAACACAGAAAATTTAACTGTTAAACTTTTACAGATTTTCCTTTACAGTGAAAGAGAATCTGTGAAAAAACAACCTAACCAAACTTCTAAGCAGTAAAATATAATGATAATACACTCACCGAATGACCAGATTCAATATCCAAGTAGCAGGAATTCTATAAACGTCAACCGATGAAAGTAACTTGAAAATACCACTCGAAAAACTAAAACACTCAACGGAATTATATTTAGATCACAATTTAGATAACAGCCATATTGGAAGTAAATACAGACCACAGACCAATAACCGGAATAACCGGAAGTAAACTACCAACAGAACAACTTGATTCTTTTTTTAATTACTCACACATACAAATTCAGCACACACACAGACGCAAAGGGCATGAAAAGCGAGAGTGTAAGTGGGACTTTACAATGAGTGCGAAAAGTCCTATCGTGTACATATGGTCAGGGCCAGCAGGATGGCCCTGCTGACTGGCGCACAGAACATTATTAGTGGACTGGCGGTTCGGTTTCTGTCATCTGTCAGTGTCAGCTGTTACCTGTTAGTTCTGTCACAATGACGTCACAGCTAACTCCGTGAACTTTGCTAGGAATTCGGTCATTACTTCGTCAATTTTTGTCGTAGAACAAAAATTTTTGTACTGTATTGTATGTTAAGGACTTCTATAAATCTGAATACTCAACTAAAAACTTTACGGATCCTCATTTATCTCTTGAATAGGTACGCCTCAAACTTCTTACAGCTATAAGAACTACCAGAGAAAAGAATTATAACAAAATTACAGCTATATTTACTGAAGTCATTACATTTAACTCTATGTCAATAAATTACAGATAATGTTTAAAAACTTTTTGGCGCCACTAGCGACTACCCTAGCCAATCAGAAAGAAATATCAACAAAATGGCGGTACAGTAAGCCAATCAGCAACGACTTCTTAGACCTAGTCGCTCCTGGTGCCATCTATTTCAGAGCTTTCTCCAGAGAATCACTAGGAATAGGTAGGTACTTTACTTTGTTTCATTGTAGGGTATCCGTACTTTCTTCGCGGTTTCTGAAAAGAACAATAGGTGAAAAGGTGCCCAGCGGTTCGGCTCTGCGCGCGTGGACCCTATTTTGTACCGCATAGCTACGAAAGCCTTTCTAGATATCTATGGCATCCATACATCTATACATATTATACGCCAAAACTTACAATGAGACCGTGTCCGTATGTATGTAACTACATTAAATATTTTTTAAATTTTTACAGTAGTGTAGCCTACCTACCTATTTCTCGATTTAGGTATTAAAACACCAATTTTTGTCTGCTTGTGTAATGAATGTATCACGCAGACTGGGTACTGGACGGATTTTGATGAAATTTGGTGTGGAGTTAACTGAGGAACTGGGTCAACATCTAGGGTGCCTTTTAAATAAAATAAAATGAAAATCTCACGCCTTTCATCCCCGAGGGGGTAGGCAGAGGTATTCCATTACTGGATATATATAACCATATTTCACGAGATACATTGGACCCCTAAACGTGATAGGTGGTGAGCCCATCGCCGGACCGGGTCTAGTTACACATGTCTCAGAATTAATTCTGGGACCTGCGGGTTTCCTCACGATGTTTTCCTTCACCGTCGAGCAAGTGATAGATATGTACGTAAGTTTTTGAAAAACTCATTGGTACATGCCAGGATTCGAACCCGAGCCTCACCGATTTTCGACCGGCTCTTTAACCGTCCGGGCTATCACTGCTCTACTACATGAAAATATCTCATTCCAACGGGAATTTAACCAGTTTTTATATTTCTATTTCTCTTTTAAAGAGAAAGACGTAAGTACTTACGACTCCGAAAAGACAACAAGAAATTTAAAATATAGTACATAAGTAGGTACCTACCTATGTTGGTGATTTATATGTCGTTACCAACCGCTATGAAGGGATTTTTGTAAATTCCCGTTTGAACGGAAAGTTGGATCCCCGCCTGCAACGCCTAAGGCACCTCCTAATAGGTAGGTACTACAAATTATGCCGGTAAAAATGTAAATTCAACTTACCACCTAAAATAAATAACATATATGCCGATAAACAGAACAAAAAATACCGCATTGCTAGTTAAGTGAATAACAAAACTTGAATGTTTTACGCTTTGATAGGTATTAATTAAAAAACCAAGCCAAGCGTGAGTCGGACTCACGTATGCAGGATTTCTTACATGTAGGTATACTAATAATAAAGAGGAAAGATTTGTTTTTTTTGGGATAAAAAAGGAGGCAAACGAGCAGACGGGTCATCTGATGGTAAGTGACGTCCGTCGCCCATGGACCCCTGCAACTCAAGAGTCACAACTGCGTTGCCGGCCTTATATATCTATGTATGTCTGTATCTTTGTTATTGTTACGAATAAACTCAAAAACTATTTACTTAACCTATTTTTGTTTCCCAGCTTTAAACTATTTTTTCACTTCTCATGCTCTAAAAGTACGCCAATATAGCCCTACGAAGCGGGACTAAAGTGACCACTTTAGTCCCTAGGAGTATAAAGTATTTTTTTTTTAATTTCCTTAATTAGAAAAAGACAACCTCAAACAGCCAGTAAATATCTGTAGAGTGTGGACCATCTTCATTGCGAAAATGTGAAGAGTTTTAGTTCCATGGTTTTTCCGCGGAGAAGGTGGCGCCATGTTTTTAAATTGTTTACTTGCAAAGAGATTTAAATCTCTTTGTTAATCTGTGACAGCCTGACAGGTTTAGAAGAAAAAACTGACCGCGAAAATTTCTGAATTTTTGTCGAGTGTAAATTTGTTGGGTTTTAAATAAATTTGTACTAAATTGACAATTTTTCTCGCACTCAAAGTGAAAAGTACAGTTTCCACCTCGAGACTAAACGCCAACTTAATATACCCTCGGTAGGTATATAATGGCTTCGTTTAGTCCCTCGATATAAAATATACTAAAGTACTTACATTAAGTTTAGTGCTCGTAGAACTAATTTAATAAGACAAATAAATATTTCTTTCTTTCTTTTAAAAAATATTTCACCAAGGAAAGAGAATATCCCTGAGTAACAAAGACTTTACTTTATTCCCGTATTCCCACGGGAACGGGAACTACGCGGGTGAAACCGCGCAGCACCGCTAGTTTTATATAATAAGGTTAGGTGTTATTGATATGCAATCAAGTAATTAATTAATTAAATAACTAATTAAATTGTTCGCTCCGGTTCGGTTCTCTTCGCTTCGGTTTTTTTATCCTAGACTTTTATAGAATACTCGGTTATGATTTTAATTACTCAACGGGAACGGTTTACATGAACCAAAGGGCTTAAAACTAATTTTAACAGAAAGAATCAACCGAACCACAGAACCGAACCGCCGCCGGCCATGAAACCGGGCGACTTCTCTCTCGCCGCGCCACCTAGTGGCAGAATAATGTATTAGGTCTCGCGAAAACGGAGAGGCGCCCGGATACAACGCCCTGATGATGATGTACTAATACTTGGCGCCACAACACCTAAAAACCTCGTTTATCGCTCTTTCTATTAGTAAAATTCTATCGAAGTTATTCCATCCAGAGTTAACGGATGCGGATATACCGACAGACGCGGCAAGTGCTGACTATATTTTATACTATTGGGAGACTAGATGGATGGGACCGCAACTAAGATTATTGATAATTTGCAAGAAAAAACATGAAAATTAGAGGAATAAAATTGTTTTAGGTATAGATACTTATTTCCTGTAAGTTAATAAATAAGCGCCAACATTTTTTTTGTATTGTGTAGTAGCACGTTGATTTTGGCGGTGCGGTTCTGAAATGCGGTTTTGTGTCAGCCCATAAGGTTTCGTTTTTACCGCATTCGTAAGAAACGAAACCCTAAAAATTAATGATCTGTGCTATTACATGTAAAAGTACTGTTCAAATAAAAATGCGTGAAAGTATTAAAATCTGTGTTTATTGTATATTACAATCGGATTACAACAAACTTAAGCTATCAGAGTCGATATGCTCCGAAAACCATGGTTCGATTTACTCACATCATTGATCACTATCTCATCATCATCAAAGTCAAAAGTTTTTATACAATGTAGGGGCTGATAAGTCCTCTGAAAGTAATTGAGACTCCACCGCTTCGGCAGTTAGTTGAGAAGAAGAAGCGGGGCAAGAAACTCCTCAACACATTATTATTTTAAACAATCAATACTTATACCTAATACTAAGTAAAAGTTACAAGTTGCTGTGCTGAGCTGGAGAAACCAACATCAACTATTAACAAGCCACTGCTAAGCTAAGGATGTTTCCTCACACATGAGGAAATATGGGCCATAATCTCCCACGCGAGCCCACTGTGGATTGGGCGGATCAGGCGCACATGCTACATTCGCAAAATGACACATTGAAATTTCGCAAATGTCACATTCGCAAAATGACACATTCTCAAAACGCCACACCGCAAAATGTCACATTAGCAAAATGCCATTTTCTCATGTCACATTCTTGATTTTTTTTTTCTTTTGAATCTTCTTATTTTGATAATATAGCACTTTGTTAGTGTGGCATTTTGATGTGTGGCACTTTGCTAGTGTGGCATTGTGCCAGTGTGGCATTTTGCTAGTGTGGCTTTTGCGAATGTGGCATTTTGCGTCAATGTGTCATTTTCCGAATGTGGCATTGTGCGCCTAATCTGTCTTATGTGTCTGACTTGGCTACTTCTATTGTGCGTAAACACAATGGTAAACCCGTACCAACGGCTTAACGTGCCTTCCGAAACAGCAAACAAAACGAAGACCAAATGTATGTAATATATGCTGTTTATGAATAAAGGGCGCTTCTAACCAGACCACTAATAGAAGACGCACGCAAGTTTTGCACAATGGTTACGACAAAAATGGATTTTAGGAAATTCCCATGGGAACGGGAATAACAGGATCGATGCCGGCAACGCCACTGGGCACCCGCTAGTTTTTGATACATTGTTTTCGGATTACAGTACCTGGCCGAAAATAGAACAATTTCTTTATTAGGTACATCCATAAAAAATTAGGTCTATAAAATTTTTGGTATAATTTTTTTATCACTTTATTCATGATACTATATCAGTATTTTTTTATTACACAATCTAATTTATATAGGCACAATTTTATCACTCAATTACCATCACAGCCAATAATAGCCAGTCATATAATAACCACGGTGGCAGACAAATTCATTGGTCAGACCAAAACAGTGTCCAAAACATTAAACATTTTATCATTGTAATCTAATGACTAATATTATTCAATTATAATATAAGTAATAACTTATGTAATATTCAAATATAATACCATATTCTAAATCCATCAACAAAAGAATTGCGTTTATAATACATTTTTAAAAGAAAACTAATTATTAAAAAGTCTCAACAATGGACTCGATTCTGGCTGACCAGCTAAAATTTATGGGTAATTTACACGAGGCCATTCCACTAAGCCAATCCACTAATGGCTTCGTGTAAATAGAGACAGTCCACTGCAAGGGATTGTCCTCAAGTTTTTTTTGTATGCAGTTTGGATTGGCTTAGTGGATTGGCCTCGTGTAAATGGCCCATTAAGGTTAGCCTATCCTTCTCCTTAAAATACGGAAGTAAAAGGACAGAAACAAACCATAGATTGAAGAGTTAATGTCAAACATGTAAAAACCAATTTGAACCCTATGAACATGCTTATCTGTCACTTTTATCCATGACCTTGTTACATCGTCCGCTAAAATTGAAAAAACACGTGTATTTGAATAAGATGTGAATGCGTTCATAAGGTTCAATTTTGTTATTTTGACATTTGTGACATTAGCATAGACACAGCCAGAATAGAGTCCCATGTTTAAAAAATACAAAGTAAACAATAATTACTAAAAAAAATGCATGAAGCAAAGAAAAACAGGCATCCTACAGTGCCAACCTGGTGGTGGCTTCAGTTAGAGGTTCAAAAAAATATATTGTCGAAAAGTGGTAAACTCCAGGAATGCAATACAATACAATAATAATTTATTTCGAGTAACTTTTACAGACTCATATCTATTGTTGCAATATCTCTGCCGACCTCCTCTAGGACATAAAATTACTAGCTTTTGTGACTTCCTCCCCGTGCCAGTAAAAAAAAACTCTTATATGTGTAGATAACTCGGCTCTAGGCAGCATATTAAAATAAAACATATATGTACCAGATTTTAGTTTAGAACAGCAACAATACAACTGTGAAAACAGCTTCCAATTTCGTGCAGTAGTTTTTGGCTGTAGCGCATACAAACATATGGACAGACAGACTTTTGTTTTTCTGCCCATATGTGTGTACCTACGGGCATTAGATTTTTTAATATAAAAAGAATAGTTTTGGCTTCTAACTATCTGTTTTTATACAACGCGTCACAGAATAAGAGCAATTCCTCATACACCTTACTTAGTATATTTTAATATAAAAAAAATATGACGCATTCGTACTTTAGTTTTGTCTAACCACATTTCTTGAATAAAGAGAAATAATAGTAGGTATGTTTTCCATAGATAGCCCTAAATTCAGTCATGCTAATTCATTTTTCAGAAAAATCTAAAACCATACTAAAAATTGCTGAATCAACTAAGTAGTCGATACTGAACAAACTAATTTCAGGAATTGCGCTTATTCTGTAACATATTGTATGTATGCCCTATGTACACATACGTGCCGTACCACCACCAAATCCGAAAAAACGTCGAAATGATCCCTTATGGGACCACCATTGTACATCTTTTGCCAGACATCAGTTCCAAGTTCAGCTCACACATATACAAAAAAGTCAACAAAATCCCTAAATTATCAAACCTTAACAAATTTTAAGTCAAAATAAAACTGACGCAGTGGTTGATGACCCAAAACTACGACTCAATCAAAGAATTAGTTCATTACTCGACCTAACATAAAAACACCCACATACATGTACACTACACTACACCATTAAATACGACAAAGGACACTTCCCACACCCACTTACACATACACACATACAAGCCCCTTACAATACACAAACACACACACATTCATGGCAATGCTGTTTACTTACTTATTCCTACTTTCTTAGTTCTTTAATTATTACACGTCTACTGCATTTAGATAACAAGCTTTAACACGGCGGATCACTGTTTCCTGAGATACAAGAATATTATTCTTAGTTTAGGAAACAGGGTCGTATTTTTTGTTTAGATTAATTTATATAAATGTATAAACTAGTGCATTCTGTGTAAAAATTCTTAGGAATACATTTTTTTGTCATTTTTTTCATTTTCACATTGACCAGTAACAATTTTATTTTTATATACTTCAATCAGCTAAACATAACATCAGTCAAAGATCTTCCTTAACAATATCTTATTCATTTTCCTTTCAACTTTAGCTTTTTTGTCACTGACCGGAGAACCGATAATTCTTTTCTTTGGAGTGACTGCGAATGGCTTGTCTTTCTTCAAAGGACTATCAACAAATTTGTTTGGGAAACCTACTACTCTACTCGGTTTTAAGTAACGGACAAAGTACAACAACTCACTCCTACTACAGTGGGTAGAGAAACAGACATCCAATCTGTTATCTGATATTCGGTTTACAAAATTCATGTCCGTGTCAACATTATCCCATTTCAACGCTGAAAAGTGGATGAACAAAAACTTCCAGCTGGTGTCCACCTCTGGGAGACACAGTTGTGTTTTGTGAGCAAAAATTTCGTAGCGGTTCGGACACACATGTATTCTTGTAGTTGTATGGTCATTGGTGACTCCAGGTACTAGGTGGGTTAGCGATCTGAAAAAATGAAAATGTTTATTTATTGAGTGATTGATTGATTAATTACACTTAGAAAAGTCAATTGTCTAATAACAAGACACACTGAACTCGTCCATGAAGATTGGTTAACAGCAGCCCATCTTCACCGACGAGTTGCTAATATATAATAGATAACAATGGTATTTGCATTTAGTTATGGAGACACGATTAAATCAAAAACCGGCCAAGTACGAGTCGGACTCGCCCACGCGGGGTAAAATAAAAATAATACTTTTTATCACACTATTCTAGTTGGTTCTTGGGCCCCTAAACGTAATAGGTAGTAAATAATTAATCATAGAAATTGTAAGAGCAGTGATAGCCTTACGGTTAAAGAGCCTGCTTCACATGATGATATCAGTGAGGCTCGGTTTCGAGTCCTGGTATGTACCAATAACTTTTTCAAAACTTACGTACATATTTATCACTAGCTCGACGGTGAGGGAAAACATCGTAAGGAAACCCGCATGTCCCAGAATTAAATCTGAGACATGTGTAACAGACCCGGATGGGCTCACCAGCTATCACGTTTAGGGGTCCAAAGAATATCTCGTGAAAAGTGGGTATATCCAGAAATGGAATAACTCTGCGCAGTCCTTCCTGGATAAAAGGCGTGAGATTATTCTTATTAAATTGTAATCAATTAGTTTGAAGGGTTTTTTTAACTGCAAAAAAAAAGGAGGACGATTTTCAAGTTGAATATATGAAATATATACATATTAATTTTTATGGATGATGACAACTTCTTACTGAGGGGTCAGATTCTCACTTTGAATATTAAACCAACAGGAGTCGTCACGTGCACTAGTTTCTTTGCAAAAAGTCTGCCAATTTCTGCGGGGGGGGACGAGAAAACGCACACAAATAATGTTAAAACAAACGCATTTTTAGACAAAACAATTAAATACTAGCTTGAACTAGATGTACACAAATACATTCACCAATCCGAGCACTCCGTGAACTCAAAAGAACTAGTTGTATATAACAGGTATGATCGTTGACCGACACTTTTTTTTTGGCAGATGGGAACACCTGTCAGAGGCGTCTTCGGTTGGTTTAATACTCAAAGGATTCTCATGATTATTTTTTATTTGTTTTACTATAATAACAAATAAAAAAATAATCATGAGAATCTGACCCCTCAGTAAGAAGTTGTATAGGGATCCCACGACGTTGTTCCTATTAAAATTTAAAGGTACCTAATCATTTGCTTTTCAGTTTAATCTATATTGAAGTTTTTTTAGCAAAAATTTTACTGTCCCCCTTAATAATTACCTGTAAAATTCCCACCTCTTCTCCAAGACGTATGCTTTCATGTTTAATTTATGATAAATTTCATTAAATACAAATTCATAGCCATATTTAGCAGACGTATGGAGAGCCACATGATTCTTCTCATCTTCGTCCAACCATTTCTTTATTTCTACAACAGCATCTTCTACGCTTTCACTCCTTTTAGGAAAATACGTATACTGCTTCCCACTGAATGTCGTGTCTACGTACATAGCATCGATTTTTATAGGGTCCCCGTGTTTGTGTAAATACCCGTATTTAGGTAAGTCATTGGAGTTGATCCGGAAGTCACCAGTGAATAGTACGGTTTTCGCTGTGGTTCTGAAGAGGAACATAACTGAACCGAAGCAGTGGCCAGCCATAATAAGGGTCACATTGACGCATAGTTCTTCGAGATTGTTTTGAGGGTCTGCAGGTAGAGTTACGAGGAATGTACCTGGAATATATTAAATAAATAAATTTAAAAAAAACTCACGCCTTATATCCACGAGGGGGTGGTAGGCAGAGATATTCCATTTCTGGATATACCCACTTTTCACCAGATATTCTTTGGACCCCTAAATAGGTGGTGAGCCCATCACCAGACCGGGTCTGTTACACATGTCTCAGAACTCATTCTGAGACTTGCGGGTTTCCTCACAATGTTTTCCTTAACCATTGAGCTAGTGAAATATATACACACACCGGCACAATTAGCGGAACAGAAAAAAAAAGGAGAAAAAAGAGGGAATTTAGAACAATGAATGTAATTTTTAAACAATATATTATTTAAAATGAAACAACAATTAAATTAACATGTTTTGACATTCATTTGTAACACCATACTTAAAATTTTATAAAAATAAAAATTAAATTAAACAAAATGCATTTTTCTTCGATTTTTAATTATAGAGAAACAGCAGAAAATTCAAGATTTTCCAAAGTTTAACAACAATTTCAATGACTGTTCAATATCGAGTGTTTCCTCCTCGTGCTCTGATGAGGGTTTCCATCCGTCTGGGCATGCTGCGGATGATGTTATCAATGGTTTCTTGGGGCAACCTCTGCCATTCTTCAAGTAATGCGTTTCGCAACTCGTTGAGATTATTGGGAGGGGGCATTCTTGACTTTACACTCCTCTTTAGCAAGTCCCAGACGTGTTCTATAGGGTTCATATCGGGGGACCGTGCTGGCCACTCCATCACCGTTATACCAACATGGTTTAGGTATGTCTGTACTGTGCGAGCACTGTGAGCCCGAGCATTATCCTGCATTAGAATGAAGTTGTTACCAATAAAGGGGGCAAATGGCACAACATGTTCTTCTAAAATCTCCCTGATATACTGAACAGCATTCAGATTCCCGCCATCGACCACTACTAACTCCGTACGAGCTCCTAAACATATTCCTCCCCAGACCATAATTGAACCGCCGCCATATGCAACTGTATTTTCAAAATTAGACTGGATATACCGTTCTCCTTTGCGTCTCCATACTCGCTGCCTTCCATCAATTTGATTTAACATAACTCTGCATTCATCAGTAAAAAGAACCTGTCCCCAGTCGTCGAAGTCCCAATCACGATGTTCACGACCAAAGTGTAGACGGTTTGTGCGATGATGTCTCTCAAGTTTTGGGGCTTTGGCGGGCACATACGAGCCTATACCCACTTCTTCGAATCTTCTACGAACTGTCCGCTCACTCATCCTTACTACTCGTACCTCTTCCAGTAAATTTCGAGCCTGCACCGCCGTTAGTCTCGTGTTCCGTCGGACTTGAAGTTGGAGAAAACGGTCATCCCTCCTTGAAGTACACCTTTTCCGGCCTTGTCCTCTCCTTCTCACTAGAGCATTCGTCAATCTGTATCGTTGGATGCTACGATAAATCGTTGATAACGATCGACGAAGGCTTCTGGCAATCGATCTGTAGGTTTGACCATTTCTCCTCATTTGATCTGCCCTAATGATTTCTGATGGCGTTAAATCAGGCATAATTAGATGCTCGTAAATTATCAATATGCGAAAAAACTCAAAAGCCTCAAAAACTGCAATTCAAAGCTTTTCAAATGGAATTCACGAACCTTCTAAAAACGGACAAGCGGTGGAAAAAATGAATCAATGAAAATTAAAACAAAAGAATGAAAAAAAGGGCAGTCGCTTAGTATTCCATTTTTAAATTAAAACCCAAATTTAAAAAAAGCTTGTTTAGCCGGCCAGTAACACGCAAAAATGCGTAAATACTTCCTTTTTTTTCTGTTCCGCTAATTGTGCCGGTGTGTGTATATATATATTTACAATATATAATACACACCACTGTAAAAGATCATAGGTAGATCTTAGGAATCACCTATATAGAATAGGTTTTTTTATTTACCAGAAATTACGATTTTGTAAGTTCATCTATGGGCGTAGCTGTAGCCTTTACATGGGAGGGGTCTAGCTTTGTTCAAAGATAAACTAGTTTTTGTCCATGACTTCACACCATAAAAAGAAGAAACTGTGAGCGCCAATAGATGATAGAGTTAATACCAACTGAGCCAGTAGGCCCGTCAAATTTGTTTAATTTGTATGTTTTTTTTACTCGCCTAGGATCATTTCAAACAAGGCTATCATGGCTCCATCTATTTTAAAAACATTGGCAGATTTATACCATTCCTGGAAATACCCACTTTTCACCAATCTACATTAATATTATAAAGAGGAAAGATTTGTATTTTTGTAACATCAACTCAAAAACTACTAGACCGACTTTTTTAAATTCTATCTCATAAGAAAGCTACAATATTCCCGAGTAACATAGGCTATATTATTTTATTCATGTATTTCCACGGGAACGGACACTATGCGGGTGAAACCGCGCAGAACCGCTAGTCAATACTAATATTATAAAGAGGAAAGATTTGTATTTTTGTATGTTTGTTACGAATAAACCCATAAACTACTGGTCCAATTTTAAATCTTCTTTCACCAATGGAAAGCTAGAAGATCCCTGAGTAACATAGGCTATATTTTATTATATATTATAGAGATACGAGGGTGAAACCACACGGAACTGCTAGTACATAATATATTTTTGGACCTCTAATTATCAAGTCATACCCTTTGAGTATTAAACCAACAGGAGACGTCACAGTCACACAGTCAGTTTCTTAGCAAAAAACTCTGCCAATTTTTGTGCGGGGGACGAGGAAACAGACACAAATAATGTTAAAACTAACGCATTTTTTGACAAAACAATTAAACACTAGCTTGAACTACATGCACACAAATACATTCACCAATCCAAGCACTCCGTGAACTCAAAAAAACTAATTGTATATGTCAGGTATGCGTGTTGACCGACACTTTTTTTTGGCAGAGGGGAATGCCTGTCAGTGGCGTCTCCGGTTGGTACTCAAAGTACTCAAAGGTACTCAAAGTACTTACCTAATTCTAAGGGTTTAATATATCTCATAATTGCACGGTCCGGTGTCTCATCCTTGACAATAGCCGCTGAAGGAACAGACATGTAAATCAACGCGCTAGTTCGTTTCAACTTGTCTAGGAGTGATGTTTTGTACAGCCCTTGAGTGTGGTCGCTATGGCAGTGGCTTAGGAAGTAAGCTCGGGGCTCACTAACATCCTCGAAATTGTCCACCGAAATGCCAGGTATCTCGTCGATTCTGCCGTAAAAAGAACTTCGGGACATCTCTTGAAGTTTGTTTTGTGTGCTATTGTTGTGGTTAGCGGAAGACGTCAGTGAATGTTTGTGGGACTATTGAGAGATAAAATACATTGCCTTTAAATTCTTTGCACAATTCGAGGAGCAAGCTATGAGATTTAATGTAAATCCCACACGACACGAGACACAGCACCAAACACAAAGACCAAATAAATATAAACCACATTTAAACAGGTACCTACTTACAATATCTTTGTATAAACCAAATATATACAAACTTTTTTTCTTTATTTCGCTTAACTTGTGTCAAACAGGCTAGGGTCATAGATTATACTGCCTCGTCCTCAGTCAAGTTTATCTACAAATAGCTCTGTTTCAGACACCATGCACAAAAAAATACAATGTCAACACTTTCTACAACTTTTTTTTATCGTCCATAAAATATTAGTTTTCGACTTTTACTGAAGACAGTATTGTGGCATCTTGAAGTAATCCGAAAATGTTTATCCCGCGTAATTTATATCTCAATTACAACTGTAACTATGTCCAACACATTATTTTCCAAGATTCTTTTATATTTTTTCAGGCTTTGAACATTATTTTGCTGTTAATAAGATAACTATAGTAGGTATAGTTTTTTATTTATGTATCAAGTGCCCGTGTAAAGATGCAGTTAATGGAAAATCTATAAAAGATGTTGGTACATTTTCGCTATCATTTTCTTTTGAATAACAAAGACAAATTATTTTATTTTTGTGCATCCGTGCCATTATGCTGATGGCTAAATTGCTAATACCTCATTTAACATTATAAATAACAAAAGCATACACATTATGTTTTTGGTCAGGGGAATTTTTTCCGTTTCTCTTCTCGGCACACTATAAATAGCATAGCGTTGGTTGAGGTCATTTAAAAGTTTTACTGCATATTAAAGCTGCATACTAATGGTAGTGTTTTTGATGGGACTGTTTTTCGTCATTTTGTTGATTTTCGGCCTACTGTATATAGTTTGCTTCGTTATTAAAAGCCTAGGACTACCACATGAAGAACAAACGTAAGTTATTAATGCCTTTTGAACGTGTTGTTTTGGTGGCAAAGGTTGGTGGCCTTTTCTTTGTTCAAATTTTCGAATGTAATAATGTGTTGCTAAAAATTTAGTTAATCTCGTGGCAAGCTTTTAAAAATAGTATTTAAAAACGTCATTGATTGAATTAGTTGTTTGATGGTTGCTTCTATAGTAGACTTACTTTGGCTAGATAATTTGGCTTTACAGATATAAAAGGATGTCTTCTAAAAAGTTAAAAAAAAGTTTATTAGTTTCGTACTGTGTATTGAAAGAAATATAGATATTAGATACTATGTAGGTCTAATACCTACATACTCGTAGTTAGTGGCGGAGTAAGCCTGTCGGAGGCCCGGGGCGGAAAAACTAAATGAGGCCCCCCCAGTCTTAGAACTGTTGGATTTGGATACCCCCAGACCAGGGCAGGGCTCTAGTCCTGGGGGGCCTCCAAATTTAGTGTAGTTTTAATCGTATTTGTAACTAGGTATTGTGCCTCCAACCAACACCCAACTGCCTTTCATCCTTGTTTGCTGTCCTGTGAGGCCTCCCCACAGGACCAGAGGCCCGGGGCGGGCCGCCCCTTCCGCCCCTACCTTAGTCCGCCAGTGCTAGTAGTATAAGTAAATACAGTGTGAGTCTCCATAAAGTGCACATATCAAAACGGGTGTGATGTGAAACGGAATTAAAATCCCAACGTACAGAAGACGGGCGGGGCGGCGCGGCGGCGAAACGACTTTGTTATAAACTATGTAGAGATTAATAATATGTTTTATTTTTTTATTTAACTTCATGTACCTACCAAAAAATGTACCACACATGGCGAACTTAATTCATTATACCATTAGGCATTATACCATTCAACTATCAGGCTAAGCAGAGATAATTTTTGCCGGTACTGGCCGCAAATATTAACAATGAATGAAACATAATATTAGTGGTATGTACCTACAGTAAATCCTAATACTTAAACTGGATGATTTTTTTTTACCGTCTGGAAAAAAATATTATGGTATCTAGAGCCGAAGTTATACACGAGATTAATTGTTATACAGGATATCCCAGAAGTCAACGATAAGCCGGAAACCAGCGATAGGCCTAGTCATGAGGGTAATCAGAAAAATAAAAAAAAAAATCTGTTCTTTTTTCAAAATGTTATGAAGGTTTAAAAAAAATCCTAAAAAACGGACACCCTGTAATGAACTTTCTTGTACCGTGACTGTAAATATTTACTTTTTGAATTTTTTTTTTCTGTAATGCTATAATGAATAGCCGTTCTACAATTTACAATAAAAAAAAATTACATAACTGCCTCACTTTTAAGTAAAAAGTTAAATTTGTTTCCAACATTGAATTCTAAATAATTTCATCAACCAACTTAAACCAGCTGTACTGTAAAAAAAATGTATGGCTACTATTTTGGCAAGTATACTTAAAAGTTGACGCATTTAGTCTAGATACTAAAATGGTATAACACATGCTAGGTTTTGTTATAGTTGAGGCATGAAAATTTTTTTTCTCGATGAATCTGGATTCTATGCCAATCTAATTTAATGAGGTGAAATGTTGGTAACGCAACCTTCTTAGGTAAATCCAGGTTAAAATCTTTTTGAATGGAGACGGACTCATAATTTTGAAAAGAGAACCTAACAGGGATTTTTTATTCGTAGGTACATCTTTTGTTTATGTCATTTGTTTGATGGCTTTGATTTAAATCCATCTGTCCCAGAAGTAAAGATTCTGGAGTCTGTTGCTTAGATTGTATTTGCGTGTAATTACGAGTTCGTAACGTGAAGTTATCATGCCAAATAGATATACCGTACAGGAGTACGCCAACATGCATCTTATATTTACGGAGAATACTTATGTAACGCCAATGCTGCAGCTAGGGTGTATCGCGAGAGATACCCAAACTTAGAGCGTCATCCTGATTACCGAGTTTTTATTAATCTGCATCGATCATTCATCATTATCCGAAGGTCGATTCCCTGATCATATGGCTGGTGAAGGAAGGCCCCTCTTGCCACAACAAATTTAACTTTTTACTTAAAAATGAGGCAGTTATGTCATTTTTTTTATTGTAAATTGTAGCACGGCTATTCGTTATAGCATTACAGAAAAAAAAATATCCAAAAAGTTAATATTTACAGTCACGGTAAAATAAAGTTCATTACAGGGTGTCCGTTTTTTAGGATTTTTTTTAAACCTTCATAACATTTTGAAAAAAGAACATAGATTTTTTTTTTATATGTTTCTGATTACCCTCATGACTAGGCCTATCGCTGGTTTTCGGCTTATCGTTGACTTCTGGGACATCCTGTATATAGTCATGTTTAATGCAATTTACAAAATCTAGAAAACTACGCACAGTACTACGCGCAACTGGCGGTTGTAGGTAAATTGCGCATAAATGGAAGCTATGAGCTTCTTTCTTTTTAAAACACTATTTCAAATATTTCAGTGTGTATTATTGACTACAATTGAGTAATGTATATTAGTATAAGTAACATTGCCAAATGAATCTATTACACTTACCTATCACACCACATTTTTTTCCAGACGGTAAAAAAAGTCACCTGTATAATATGTATGTCTGTAAATAAAACTCTTTTGTAAATAAAAGACTTTGGCGAAATCAAAAAGGACCGCCATTATAAAAGAAATTGATTTGATTTATACATGTATGTAAACATAAATAAACTACTGTTCTTAACACTATTTTTATATATTATACTATATTTATATTTAACACTATTTTACCAACATATTATATTTTGTCCATTCCAGAAAATCAAATCATTCTACTTCCTAAAGACTTCCTACTAGACCGACGGCTTGTCTTGTATCCATGGTCATGAGTTCCTCTTTTTTCTTATCACAAGACACCGCTGTCCGTTGCAGTGATGCCAATTAAGGCGATTTTCCACCTTTTAGGCTACCCCGGAGGGTGCAGGGACGACCAAAAACTTTGATTGGCGATCAATCGCTGTTTAGGCTGTTTCTGAACAAATAGTGGGTTGGGCCAATTGTTTGGGGGCTATAATAATCTTGTCTTATAGGTCAAACACATCGAATTAAACCATAACGAACCGTGTGCTTTTGTACCCACCAACAGAAATGTAATGACTAGATAAATATTCCAGAACGTACTCCATAAAGTAGTACCTAGTGAGACTCACTTAGCCAACTTTCCTAACACTTCACTGCACACTTTCATAGACCGAATGATTACTGTTATTTTATGATCAAAGGTTATGACTGTTATGAGCTAAAATTTAAATACAAAGAGAAATTAAAAAAGTTTTGACCCTCTCTTCCACATTTACAAGAAACAGTATTCGTTATCATCTTGTAAATTAAAGAGTTTATGAAATTTTATGTAGGTCCGATAACTTTTGAAAAATAGCCTTTTCCGAGGCTATCTGACCAAATTAGGCGATTTTAGGCTATGTAACTCAAGTAAAGAAAATAATTAGGCTACTTGCCACCAAATGTTTGGCGAATGGCGATTCGGAGTATTTGACTTGGCAACACTGGTCGGTTGTTAAACTGTTGCGTTTTTGCGGCAGTTGCGGCACTTGGAGCAAGATTATTTGTTTTGATAAGCTTATCGGCTGATTTTCGTTTAGTGGGTTGGAATCCCGTAATATTTCTATTACTTCCTTGTCACATATTTCGCGCGGCCAACTTAATACGGCATCCGTGATTGATTCTAGTTTTGGTAAGTTTTTTTCTGGCGATTTGTGAAAAGTCTCCATACCTATTTTGTTTTATTTATTTCGCGCAACTGCAAAAAAATATCTGGTACCTATCTTATCAATATTTTAGTAGTGTGTATTATCTAGTATATTTTATAAAAATACGCTGCTCGTATTTATTCAGAACGACTGCTTTAATTAAAATCTATAATAGAAAAAAAGTGCGCGGAAAAAAATGTAGGTACTTACGTATATTACCCGCACCCATCCCGCAACGCACCGGGCGATCAAAATCCATTTACAATCTCAAATCAAAATATCCGCCATGTTTTGTTATTATAAAAATTGTAATCTGTTCTCCTGTCACCATATAATTTATCGAAGTAAGATACCTATAAAAATATTTATTTCAATCATTATAAAAGGAATACTGCTCTTCAACTCATCACAATATCTCCATAACTCTCCTAAACCATAACATCTGGAAGCTTGAAATTTGGTACCTTTAAAGTTTCCTTATACCTACAATGCAGGGATTCAATAAGAGAGGTTTTTTGAAATTCCTATGGGAACGGGAAAAAAAGAGGTGTTTTTATTTTTAAATAAAAAAAAAGATGTTTATTCATCCACACAACTCAATAACTAGACTAAATCTAAAAACTATATTACTCGAGTAAGTACATAATGTGAATGAAACGGCTCGAGTCTCAGCACAACTGCTGCTTTTCAGACCCTGCCCTAATTTAAAATATAAATTACGATGGGTTATTCTAAGAAAATATATTTTAATTCTACTTAACATGTAATTTATCTAAGAAAATATATTTTAAAGACAAACAAGAAAACAAAAAGTTAAATTGGAATTAAAATGATATAATTTTATTAGAGATTTCATAGAATAATTTGTTATAATGTGTCTCCGAGCCGGCACACAGATGTTATTACATTTCTGGAAATACCCACTTTATACCAGTTTATTCTTTGGACCCCAAAACGTGGTATGTGGTGAGCCCCTCACCAGACTGAGTCTGTTACACATGCCTCAGAATTAATTTTTTGACCTGAGGGTTTTCAAACAATGTTTTCCTCACCATCGAGCTGGTGATAAACATGTACGAAAGTTTTGAAACATTGGTACTCGCCAGGGTTTGAACCCAAGACTAGAGGGCAGGAACTGCAGGGTTATCACTGCTCTAAGTAATGTTCTATATTATTATTTTGTGTCAAATAAACTAATATAAATGATGTTTTTGTTTTGTCGCCTCAGTCAATAACCAACAGATTACAATATTTTTATAGGAACACTAGCTGTTCCCGCGTTAGTCACGTTCCCGTGGGAAAATTATAGCCCATGCTACTCCCATAATAGTAAGGTATCTAAGTAAGGAAGTTTTAAAAATCAGTCCAGTAGTTTTTGAGTTTATTCATTACTAGTGGTTCTGCGTGGTTTCACCCGCGTAGTTCCCGTTCCCGTGGCAATACGGGAATCAAATATAGCCTATGTTACTCAGGGATCTTCTAGCTTCCTATTGGTGAAAGAATTTTTAAAATCGATCCAGTAGTTTTTGAGTTTATTCATAACAAAATTACTAATCTTTCCTCTTTATAATAATATAAGTATAGACAAAAATAAAAATCTTTCCTCTTTACAATATTAGTGTAGATATTAGAACAGTAAATAAATACGCTATATTTACTGTAGTTTAAAATATTTATTTACATTACAGTTTATTTGTAAACAACCTTTTTGCTGTGGCAATGTTAATTGCTGTGTTTAGAATTTGTCAGAATTGTGAGAGATTTTTGTTGATAAAAGGGTGAATTATGTTAATTTAATTGATTTTTAAAACAAATATCTGACTGTATTTATTGAGTACCATAGAAATTTGGCAAGACAGCATCATAAAACACATAGGCTACTTTTTGAATAGAGTAAAAAAATATTAGACTCCATTTATTGTAACTGAATAGATTTTAATTGATAACTTACAATGTGAAGATAATGTATTAAAATATAATTATGATGGTGTTGATGTTTGCCACTTGCGTGAGAAACGACGGGCTGCTTCTTCTGTTATTAAAGAGATTGGCCGTCATTTATTATACTGTGCACAAAGGAAAAGTACCCTAAATATTGACCCAGTTACTCAGTTATCTTCACACCAAATTTCATCAAAATCCGTCTAGTAGTTATTGCGTTATGCTTGTACAGAAAGACAGACAAAAAATTCAAAAAGTATTGTTTTCGATATCTAAATCTCGAACACAAAAGAAAACCATGTAGTTACAGACACAGTCCCATTATACTTTACTCCTTAAAAAATTTCATGATGAACTGTATGTACAGTCAAGAGCAAGTCAAGCATTACAATACCAGTTTAAGCTGAGCTCTGACTAATACTGCCATAGAATACAGGGCCGGGTCAAAGTCCAAAGTGTCAAGCTTAGCGTGCTCTTGACTGTACAAGTAAACATCAAGTTTAATCAATCGTAATGACTAAAGTGATTAGGATTACACTGCATTTAGATAAAAACAAACCCATTAGGATAGAAAACGAGTTCCTTTTTTAGTATTTAGTGATAACTCTAACAAGTTTTTTAAATGTTTAAACATCAACGATATACTAATGTGTTTGTAACAAAGAGATATTTTAATATAATAGGACATAGAGGGGGATTGGGAATATTTTCATACAAAACTTTGAAGCATGTTTGAAGCTCAAGCGTCGTGTCAGTTAGTATGAACGCGAGCTGTCAATCGGTCGAAATTGTACTAGACTTATTCCACTTGGAATAACTTTTGGCTTAAAATTTTCCTCGCTTTGTCCCCTCTATGCGCTATTATATTTTAATCTCTTTGGTTTGTAACAATCATACTGTGTTAGCAAAGTCGGGCGCGGTCAGTCAGTGATTGTTGTGCGGAGGTCGCGGGTTCGATTCCCGCTCGAGGTCAACGTTTGTGTGCATGAACATGTTTCATGGCTTGTGTCTGGGTTTATCAGTTGTTTAGTACCCCTAGCACTGGCTCTACCTAGTTGAAGACTAAATAACAGTGCGTGAATTGTGTCCCTCAATTTATTTATTTATATAAATAATCTCTCACGCCTTTCATCCCCGAGGGGGTAGGCAGAGGTATTCCATTACTGGATATACCCACATTTACGAGATACATTAGACCCCTAAACGTGATAGGTGGAGAGCCCATCGCCGGACCGGGTCTAATTACACATGTCTCAGAATTAATTCTGAGACCTGCGGGTTTCCTCACGATGTTTTCCTTCACCGTCGACTCAGTCGAGCTAGTGATATGTACATAAGTTTTTGAAAAACTCATTGGTAGGTACATGCCAGAATTCGAACCCGAGCCTCACTGATTTTCGGCCGGCTCTTTAACCGTAAAGGCTATCACTGCTCTATATAAATAAATATATAATTTCATGACTATGTCAACCGGAAGTACCCTATGGTTTTAATTGCCTTCCGAGTGCCAAAATATGCGACATAAACGGCCGTATCTTTAGAAGTTTGTTTTTTTTCACAGCTTCATGGGAGTATACGAGTAGACGGAGTATTTGATATTATTTTCAACTTTATACCTTCACGAGTTCCTGAGAAAAAGGGCTTTGACAGACAGACAACGATGTGATCCTAGGGTTCCCTTTTTCCTTTTGAGTTACGGAACCCTAAAAATGTACTTTTTTGTTGCAGTGACATGCCCAATACTGAGCAGCCGCCGAACGGAGATGTAGACGAACATAATGACATACCGTCCATTTTCGTCAACCTACAAATACCCCCTCCATCAATTAACGTGGCCAGTACCAGCACAGGATACAGTATAAACGGAAGCGTGTACTTCATGGATGACAGTATGGACGATTCGGTGGTGGAGTATGAAGTGCATGGCGATGAAGAAACGGTGAAGAAGTTGAAAATGGACGGGGAAGAATGGTTCACGCCTGGAGAGTCGGAGGATGACAATAAAGGTACTTTAATCGCTACATAGTATAAAACAAAGTCGCTTTCTCTGTCCCTATATCCCTATGTATGCTTAAATCTTTAAAACTACGCAACGCATTTTGAGGCGGTTTTTTTAAATAGATAGTGATTCAAGAGGAAGGTTTTAGTATCAGCATTGCACCCTAGTTTACAATAAAATCTCAAGTCGCTTTCGCTTCTCTTTATATATTAATATGCTCACGCCTTTTATCCCCGTAGGGGCAGGCATAGCTATTCCATTTCTGGATATACAAACTTTTCACCCATATTTTTTGGACCTCTAAACGTGACGGGCGGTCCTATTAAAGCAATAAGACGCCCAAATATACAATTATGTGTGTTTTCAAGGGACTTTAAAAAAGGAGGTTATCAATTCAATAGTTTTTTTTTATGTTCGTTACCTCGTAACCTTGGACAGGGCGAACCGACTTTGATTATTAATTTTTTATTTGAAAGCTGGTATGTACATCCCCTGTAGTCCCATTTCAACTATACAATATGTAACAGAATAATCGCAATTCCCGAAATTAGTTTGTTCAGTATTGACTACTTAATCGATTTCAGCTATTTTTAAAATAAAAAATTAAAAAAATAAATAAATATTCTCACGCCTTTCATCCCCGAGGGGGTAGGCAGAGGTATTCCATTACTGGATATACCCACATTTCACGAGATACATTGGACCCCTAAACGTGATAGGTGGTGAGCCCATCGCCGGACCGGGTCTATTTTACACATGTCTCAGAATTAATTCTGCGACCTGCGGGTTTCCTCACGATGTTTTCCTTCACCGTCGAGCTAGTGATAAATATGTACGTAAGTTTTTGAAAAAGTCATTGGTACATGCCAGGATTCGAACCCGAGCCTCACTGATTTTTGACCGGCTCTTTAACCGCTTTTATAATATGTAGGTAATTTTTTTCCGAAAATTGAATTAACGTAGCTGAATTTAGTGCTTTCTATGGAAATCCTGCTATTATTAATCGATAATTAGAAAATTGGTTAGACAAAACTAAAATTCGATCCCATCATATATTTTTTATATTAATATACTGATTGGGGTGTATGAGGTATTGCGCTTTTTCTGTTACGCGTTGTATAAGTTGAATTAGGTTGTGTACTCTTTTATTCTATTATATTCTCTTTCAGATAACGCCTCAGCTTTAAATACAGTGAAGCCGTCACCAGGTGACTCCATACCTCACAAGCTTAAAGATTTTGACAAACCACTGTGCTTCACTAAAAAAGAAGTTCCTCACGGCTACATCATCAACCTGACAGTATACCTGACCGGCTTCCAATGGAACACGCTCTCCTTCATTGATGTGAAGTTGGTGGAATGTGCTGTATGCGAGATGTTCAGCGAACTGGAGCTGTGCTCGTCTCACATGGAGACGGAGACTCACAAACAGAATCTGGAATCGAACAAGCCGTTGGAAAAATTTGAAATGAGTATCGTTAGAAGGGTGAGTTTTTTTAAATTTAATTTATTTTGTCGATCGCAGTAGCGCGATCGATCGCGTGCGACTGACTCGTGCGACTTATGTTGCAAGTCAATGTATGAAAATACGTCTCACGCCGCACGCTCGCAGACTTTAGAAATGGCGCCATACATTTTCATACGTTGACTATTTTGGCATCGGCCGCGCGCGTCAGTCGCATGCGATCAATCGCGCTTTAAAAGAAGAAGGAGAGCTCCAATTCCACTAAATGTCAACGGCTATAGTTGGATGACAATGACAAGTCAATGGTCACTCAATGGTGTTATTTTGACACTTTTCAGAGCAAATAACACCATCGAGCGACTATTGAAATGTCATTGTCATCCAACTATAACCGCTGTCATTTAGTAGAATTGGCCCCGAGGTTCTCAATTTGACTAGGTATGTTTATTTTTGTATGTATGTTTCGATTATTCCGCCAATTATGAACCGCTTTTGATGATTGTTTTTTTGTTTGGTAGATCATACTTCAGATATGGTCCCTTTTAAATTTTATCAGAATCGGTTAATATATATGTATATATTTAAAAAAATATATACATCAATGATTTTTTTTTTTACAAAGAATGGTTCCGCAGGGCTACGAGCGCTTACGTAGATAAATATCTATACCTACCTAAACGGATTAGGCACACAATGCCACATTTGCAAAATGCCACATTGACGCAAAATGATACATTCGCAAAATGCCACATTCTCAAAATACCACATTAGTAAAATGCCACATTCTCAAACTGCCACATTCGCAAAATGCCACACAGCAAATGCCACACTAACAAATTGCCATACTTGTTCAACTCCCTTTTTTGCAGTATGTTCGAGAGTGTGGCATTATGCGATGTGGCGTTTTGAGTATGTAACATTTTACGAAAATCGAATGTGTCATTTTGCGTATGTGGCATTGTGCGCCTAATCCACCTAAACTGCTTAGTTGGACAGGCCTTCGCTGCCCACCCCCTCTAGGATAAAGATGTAAGCATATCTATTTTACTTGTATGCTTACAGATAAAGAACAACTATCACTGCGCAGTTTGCAACGAACTTTTCGACGTTTCCGACGATTTGGACCATTTTGGCGGCAAAATTCACGAAGGAAATTTACTGTTCGCTATAAATAAGGCAGCAGACCTCATATACGACTATGAACTCCAAAACGAAGACGGGAATAATGATAGACAAAATAATGATAAGAAACCAAATAATGATTGTTACCATTTTAACGGAAACCACATTAATGACAACGGTAGCTGTGGCAGCTATGCCCCTGTGAAGAATTATAATAATTTTACGCAGTATCAAGATGATGATGACAGTATTACAAGTACCGAGTATTCTGAGTGTGCTAGTCCTTCTTTTACAGGTATATCATATGCGAATATAGCTAAGATACCTAAGATTCACATGGAAAAGTTCCTATGTAAAGATTTGGGAAGGAAAAAAGTTAAAGTTAATATTGACTCGTGGCATATGATAATAAGTCCTGAGGTCAATAAGTTTTACTGTATGGTCTGCAAGAAATATGACCATATCAGGCTGAAGACTGAGCATTGTTGTGACGAAGAACATGTGAGTAATTTGGATAAGTGTCGAGTGGTTGAGGTATATGAAGAATATTTTATAAGACAAGTAAGTATTAAAAATAAAATATACAATATGTAACTGAATAAGAGCAATTCCTGAAATTAGTTTGTTTGCAGTGATAGCCTTTATGGTTAAAGAGCCGGCCGAAAATCACTGAGGCTCGGGCTCGAATCCTGGCATGGCATGTACCAATGAGTTTTTCAAAAACTTACGTACATATTTATCACTAGCTCGACGGTGAAGGAAAACATCGTGAGGAAACCCGCAGGTCTCAGAATTAATTCTGAGACATATGTAAATAGACCCGGTCCGGCGATTGGCTCACCACCTATCACGTTTAGGGGTCAAATGTATCTCGTGAAATGTGGGTATATCCAGTAATGGAATAACTCTGCCTACCCCCTCGGGGATGAAAGGCGTAAGATTTTTTTATTTTTTATTATTTAGTTTAGTATCGACAGCTTAATCGTTTTCAGCGAAAAATTTATTATCCTAACTGAATTTAGGGATACCTATTCATTGCCAATTTAAATATTAGTTAATTATTGCCAAAATGTAAAAACAGGATTCGACAAAGGTATTCCGTTCCTAAACTACCCACTTTTCGCCAGTATATTTTTTTAACTTTTTTTTATTAAAAACTAGCGACCCGCCCCGGCTTGGCACGGGTGCAATGCTAAAACCTTTCTCTTGAATCACTCTTATCTATTAAAAAAAACCGCATCAAAATCCGTTGCGTAGTTTTAAAGATTTAAGCATACATAGGGATATAGGGACAGAAAGCGACTTTGTTTTATACTATGTAGTGAAATATCATTATTCCAGGTCTTAATAAAAAATTACCATTATTCCAGGTAGACGATAAGCTTTATCATTGCGGTCATTGCAATAATCTGCAGCTAATTCACGAAATGGAAGACCATATAGAAACAACACACCCTAGGAAACCAAGAAGCCACTCTAGCCCAATTAAAACCACAATTAAAGCAAGTAATATCATTAACAAGAATATAAATAATGATAACACCGCCCACTCAAACAGAAATAATGATGCCAAGAAGCACATCGAATCCAAACAGCAAACTCACATTAACCCAAACACAAGTATTTATGATAAAAACATAAATAATTATATAAGTAAAAATAATGATAGTGCAAATAATGATAAACAAACAGCTATATATGCTGATGTGATAGTGTATCCTTTCGGTTATAAAATGGGTATTCTATGGATGTCATACAACATAATATGTAAGAGGCCAAACGATTTCTACTGCGGGCTGTGCGATGTACTATGTCAAGATAATATGATAATGAACCACACTTGTGAGTTAAGACATATACAGCTGATGCAACGGACACCATTCATAGAGCCGTTTAACTGTCATCTTATTAGAGCGGTAAGTTTCAGCATTTATATATATAAGTTTAATTATTTATTACTAACTAGCTGTTTCGCGCGGTTTTTTGGATATTTGTAAAGAATAAACTCAAAAACTATAGGACCGATTTCAAAAGTTTTTTCATCAATGGAAAGCTACATTATCACTGAGTAACATTGGCTATATTTTATTCCCGTATACCTAGGGAGTAGTTCCCGGGAACGGGAACTACGCTGGTCAAACCGCACAGAACCGATAGTATTCAGTATAATGAGAAAATATTTGTTTCATGTATGTTTGTAATGAATAGGCCCCGAAACTACTGGACCGATTCCAAAAATTTATTCACCTGATAAACGCAGTCTTCTGAGAGTAGAATGGGCTATTTTCCACAGGAACAGGACTATATTAATACCTATCAATCAATACTTTATTTATAACTAGTGACCCGCCCCGGCTTCGCACGGGTGCAATGCTAATACTAAAACCTTCCTCTTGAATCACTCTATCTATTAAAAAAAACCGCATCAAAATCCGTTGTGTAATTTTAAAGATTTAAGCATACATAGGGATACAGGGACAGAGAAAGCGACTTTGTTTTATACTATCTAATGATAATGAAGTCTTCACAAAATAGCCATTTTGTAAAGAGACCATTTTTTATAATTTCCAGATAAGGGAAGCCCTGCATTGTGCCATATGCAATATACCAGTTAGCGCTGGTAATATTTACCACCATATATCAGAGCCGCTTCATCTGGCAACACTCGGCAAAGCTCTCGGTATTAACCGCCCCATTGATTTAACACAAAGACCGCCTTATATGGGCGAAATCGAGCATAACTTTAATGCTGGCAAGAATCCACCAAAGAAAAACTATGAAGATAAAAAAGTTATGCACAATGTCAGAAACTTGGAAATGTCTAATCAAACAGACAAACAAACCCAACGTAGTTTTAGTGTAAATGAAAGTATTTTGAGCATCCAAAAAGAATTTGATAGCAAGAATTCACAAGCTGTACCAAATATTGCGAAAAGTAAACCTATAATACAAATAGATATACATCAATTGCCTTTGGAATATCACAATAATACGACTGACGCAACTATTAATATAAAAACTGATCTCAGTGTACCAAATGACTTAAAAACCGCACAAAATGACATTCGAAGCACCCAAAATGACTTCAGAAGCGGCCAAAACGACTTCAAAATCTGCCAAAACGACTTCAAAACCGGCCAAAACGTCTTCAAAACCGGCCAAAGCGACTTTAAAACCGGCCAAGACGACTTAAGAAGTGGATTCAGCGATGCAACACAAGACAACGAATACGTAGCGGAACACAGCGAAGAAATTGAAGAATTCACATTGATAATAAGCGAAAAGGAAGAAGAGACTGATTCTTTTGAAGCTTTAAATAATACTTTTGAGTCGACAGACGACGTCGTATTCGATGACGAAGAACATGTGTATTTAAACATGAAGAATACTTTCTTGAAGATAACGAATGCATCGTATAACACGTTAGTTCATGTTGGAGATGGATCGCGAATGTGCTTCATATGTTCAATGCAGTTGGATGCGTCAGAACTGCAGAGGCACGTCGAGAGTCGGTTGCATATGGAAAATTTGGAGAGCTATCGGTTTTTGGAGAAGTATGAGTCACATTTGCTAAGACAGGTGAGTTTCTTTTTTGTTTTCAAACAAACACAATTTAAAAAAAAAACTAAATTATTCTGCCAAACTGCAAGATAGTTTCTTGGCAGATTGACTTAAAAACATAGACTGATGGTAGCTAATTCGCTAGTTACTTTTTAAGTCTAGCTCTCAGAATTAATTCTGAGACCCTGTCCGGCGATGGGCTCACCTATCACGTCCAGGGGTCCAATGTATCTCGTGAAAAGTGGGTATATCCAGTAATGGAATACCTCTGCCTACCCCCTCGGGGATAAAAGGCGTGAGTTTTTTTTTTACTTTTTAAGTAAGTATATATAATATATATATATAATCTCACGCCTTTTTATCCCCGAGGGGGTAGGCAGAGGTATTCCATTACTGGATATACCCACATTTCACGAGATATATTGGACCCCTAAACGTGATAGGTGGTGAGCCCATCGCCGGACCGGGTCTATTTACACATGTCTCAGAATTAATTCTGAGACCTGCGGGTTTCCTCACGATGTTTTCCTTCACCGTCGAGCTAGTGATAAATATGTACGTAAGTTTTTTAAAAACTTATTGGTACATGCCAGGATTTGAACCCTAGCCTCACTGATTTTCAGCCGGCTCTTTAACCGTCCGGGCTATCACTGCTCTTATAAGTGATAAGTAAGTACATGTTATTGCTTATGGTGGTAAATTCATTCTAATTTTGTTTAAGAGAAACATTACTTCTAATTTAATAGCTTATGCCTTCGGGTTTGAGGAGATTGCGGTTCTATTCCCCGAGGTCATAATTGTTTGCATGAACATATTCGCTTCGTGTTTGTAAAAACAGAGTTTTTACCCCAAGAGGTTAGGTTATTTAGGTGTTCCATTGCCAACCTATGAAAATCCCCTAGGCGCGAGTTTTAGTTTTTTTATATAGTGAACGTTTTTTTACCGTCTGCAAAAAAAAAGACGTATAAGTTGTCTAGAGAAGAAGTTATACAAGATTAATTGTTAAATATAGTCATGTTAAATGCAATTTACAAGGTGTAGAAAAGTACGCAGACTGCTATTAACAGCTGGCGGTTGGAGGTAGATTGCGCATGAATGGAAGTTACGAGCCCGTTTCTTCTTAAAATACTATTTCAGATGGATTAGCCGCACAATGCTACATTCGCAAAATGCCGCATTGACGCAAAATGCCACATTAGCAAAATGCCACACAGCAAAATTCCACACAGCAAAATTCCACACAGCAAAATGCCACACTAACAAAGTGCCATACTTGTTCAACTCCCTTTCTTGCAGTATGTTCGAGAGTGTTGCATTATGTGAAAATGGCATTTTAATAATATGACATTTTGCGATGTGGCGTTTTGAGAATGTGACATTTTGCGAAAATCAAATGTGTCATTTTGCGAATGTGGCATTGTGTGCCTAATCCTTTCAGATATTTCATTTCAGAATTTTTTGAAGTATCAACTCCAAATGAATATATTACACTTAACTATCACGCCATATTTTTTTCCAGACCTTGAAAAAAATCTGGCCGTATTTTTATGTTTATGTGATGAATTTTCAGAATCACATTGTTTCTTCCAGATTTTCCTCATGTACCACTGCAGCATATGCAACGTGGTTGTATCCCGGAAGGAACTGCGAAGCCATCTTGAATGGGAAACGCATACCGTCCACAAACAAAACACAGCTGTCTCCAAAAAGACTCGAGCTAACGATTTGAAAAGCGGCCTAAAGCAAATAGTTGTGAACACACAAAGAGAGCATGTATACCTAAACGAGAGGGAACCGAATTATAAAATCTGTCTGTCCGTTGAAGTTGTAAACAAAAAGGTATCGGTTAATACTGAAGCTGTCAAAACGGACCCCGCAACTGATAATAGTACAGAAAAAATAATAGTGAACTTGAAGAAGAATAAGATAATAATACTAAATTCGTTCGTATACAAGTTGGGTTGGATGAACTGGCATGGTATAGCGAAGAGCAAAAATGCATTCAGATGTTTGTTATGCCGGAAAGAGATGCACGAGAAAGAGATAGAAGAACACTGCAGTAGTGAATGGCATAATTATGCTTTGGATAAACCGTTTGAGAAGAAATATTCGCCGGCGTTAATAAGAAAGGTAGGTTTCATCTTGTTACATATATATAAATTATATAATTTGTGGGACACAATTTACACATGGTTATTCAGAACCAAACTAGGCAGAGCCAGACACGAAGCCAACAGACATGTTCATGCACACAAATGTTGTCCTGAGCGGGGATCGAACCCGCGACCTCCGACTCAGAAGGCAGGGTCACTACCAACTGAGCTAACAGGCCCTTCAAATACACTAATACCTATATTTTATTCCCGTATTCCCACGGGAACTAACGGTTGTAAACAGACAGAGGTTGAGGGAACCCCTTAAATTTTATAGTCCTATATCTACGAGTATTCTGTAGTGTTTGTTATATTTTCACCAACATTTCAACAGAGCAGTGATAGCCCTGACGGTTTAAGAGCCGGCCGCAAATCAGTGAGGCTCGGGTTCGAATCCTGGCATGAACCAATGAGTTTTTCAAAAACTTAAGTACATATTTATCACTAGCTCCACGGTGAAGGAAAATATCGTGAGGAAACCCGCAGGTCTCAGAATTAATTCTGAGACATGTGTAAATAGACCCGGTCCGGCGATGGGCTCACCACCTATCACGTTTAGGGGTCCAATATATCTCGTGAAATGTGGGTATATTCAGTAATTGAATACCTCTGCCTACCCCCTCGGGGATGAATGGCGTGAGATTATATTATTATTATATTTATTATTATTTCAAACATTTACATTCAGAATATATCATTTGGTGAAGTGGAACCAGGAGCATTATTATAATTGTAATCGCAATCGTCTTCATTTTGACATATGTTCCTTCTTCCGTACACCTGTCAATAAAGCCAGTGAAAGAAGAGCAAGCACTGATCGCTTAACGAATGTCAAATAAAAGCGATTACAATAATAAATATACAATAAGGCCCCAGAAGCCCACAAAATCGGTTTCAATTTTATCGTAGTCGGTTGTTTTTTATATTATACTAGCGACCCGCCCCGCAATGGTAATACTAAAACCTTCCTCTTGAATCACTATCTATTAAAAAACCGCATCTAAATCCGTTGCGTAGTTTTATAGATTTAAGCATACATAGGGATATAGGGACAGAGAAATCGACTTTGTTTTATACTATGTACTGATAGTGATACAACAACTTTTTTTTACTTTTTTTTCTAGCTAAGCGAAACGAATCTTAACTGCGTGATATGTAACACGGAGGTGTCGAACATAGAGTCTGCGGTCATTGGCCATGTCAAGGGTAAGAAGCATAAACGGGTGTACGAATATATATTGGAAGAGAGTTCCGGCGCTGAAACTTACAGCGACTGTAACGACAACATATTGATGCTGTAAATATTTGCTACAGCCTGCCATTGTGATATGACAGCCAACTGTTATGATACCGTTCCATTTTGATATGATAGCATGCCATTATAATGTGATAGCATACTATTATGATATGATAGCATAGTATTATGATGTGATAGCCTACAATTATCATGTGATAGCATGCTATTATGATGTGATAGCATACTATTGCAATGTGATAGCATACTATTATGATGTGATAGCATGGCATTATAAGGTGATAAGCATACTATTATGATGTGATAGCATGCTATTATAAGGTGATAGAAAAAAAACTATTATGATATGATAGCATATAATGATGAAAACCCAGTCTGCCATAACGATGTAGCGGCATGCCTTCATGGGGTGACAGCCTGACGCTATCATATTACAGCATGCCTTTATGATGATATCATACTATTATGATATGATAGCATGACATTATGACGTGACAGTCCCTCAGTATGATTTTACATGACAATTTGTTCTTTCAAAGTGACGTCGTGATAATGTTAGTTAACATTGTGTCATTAACGTTGGGTTTTTAAGATGTTAGTGTCGTGTAGCAACACGGTTTGGTAAACGTGACGTGATTGACGTCAAAATGACAGTTGTTACTAGGGATGCATCGATACTTCTGCCGATACGATATCGATATTGTAGAAAGGTCACACCGATACAGATATTTAATTTTAAGGATGTTGCTATAAGATGATATTAATGTTATTTACTTTTAAAAATTTACTTTACTATGTTTTATACGGAGAAAGCGGTTTCCCAAGTCTCTCTAATCTTATCTTAGTGTTCGCCCGATTGAAAATAGTCAGAACACAATATTAATAATAAGTTTATTGGTACACAAAAACTTAACCTATTTACAAGGATTAAACTAAAGCTATAGACAAAATTAATAATAGTTACTTACTAAGACGCGAACTAAACGCATGACTTTATCGGTAAATAAATATCGGCGATCTGTATAGGATACATCACTAGTGTAAGTAGTACAGTCAAGGGCACATGAAGGTTTACACTTGTAGTGCGAGTCTGACCTCTAAGGCGATTGTAATAAGAACGTTACAAAGTCCAATGTCTCAAGCTCTACGTGCTCTTGACTGTACTATCGACAAACGCTAACCGTTTTCCAATCCAAATTCCTTTTTTAAATTTATTTCGTTTCTACACTAAAATAAAGCACAAAATGTGCAAACGACACAAAAAGAAAAAAAAACGCACATTTGAAAGCTCAAGTTTTTATTGTATTAAAATTAAACAAGAAGTCAGTAACACCGTCTTTTTTCCATTCAGATCCATTCATCGACACTAAATTGTCAATGAAAGAAACACTTTTTTGTAAAATAATTGTCTTTTTGTTTGTGGCCCGCCTAAAAGGATGTTACAGTTCTTCAATACGTTGTTACTTTTTAATTTAATTATAAGAAAGAAATAAAGCATTTATGGTACTTTGTAACTAAATTTGTTTAGACTTTAAAAGCGTGTAAAAGAAGGTAAAACTATTATTAGCATTTTTAAAAGTGTATTTAATAAAGTATTTGTAAAACATTATAACATTTCGGCTTCACAAATCGGTGTTTAAACAAATACTGTTGTTTTCTTGACAATAGTGTTAAACAGAGATAAAGAGAAAAATAAAACTCGTCAACTACGAGTATCAACAACAAATATATATCTTTAATAACACCTTTTTGTGGTAAGACCCAAGTTTATTTGTTACTAAGTCTTCAACATTCCTTCCAATTGAGAGTATTTAAGTTAATATTTATATTTAAAATAAACTGCCAGATAAGAAAACTGCACAAAGTACGCACGATGACTTTCAAACAATTATATACTTACGAGTATTTAAGATCTGGTCCATGTTATTTTAAAAATGAAGTTTTGATTCCTTAGGGACCGTGTTTACAGTCCCATTTCGATAAATCTAAAAAAAATTAGCGACACTACATAGAACGCGCCAATAGACGGCCGAGTTCTAAACCGCTCTATTGGAGTTTTCTAATGAGTTTGTATAAATACAACTGTCCAACATCAATCGTCGGACCGCGATCCCCAGGCACATTTCCCGATGACAAAATTTGATTTGTACGTATTGCTTCAATTGACGAACTAGTTCTAACTGATCGGTGTGGGTTGAGTAGTTTGCTTTTTCAGGTTTCAGTTTATCCTTCGCAGCGCTCCATCTTTACTTTTTATTTGATCTGAGGGTAGATGTAGTTTGAATTTGAAAGTAATCCTGTACTTTAATGCAGATTTTTTTTAAGCGGCAGTGTAGTTCATAAATCATACATCTAAATCTAACAACATTAAATTAAAAATTTATAAAACTCGCGTCACAATAAATACATATAAACACAAACGGCAGAACAGATTTTCATAAAACATGGCTAAGAACACACGGGATAAAATTATCTATGACACAAAAAAAAACTAAACGAAAATTAGTTCATCCGTTTAGGAGCTACGATACCACAGACAGACACGTTAAACTTATAACACCCCTCTCTTTTTGTATAATATTGACTCTTTACGAAAACTCGGAATTTGGTAAGTAGATTCCTTACTGTCAGTCAACAATCTATCCAAATTTCTTTGGTCGTCCTGAAACCACCTATATTCAAGGCATCTCGTACTAATTCTTTATTCTATCCCTTCCACTCTTATTCTCATTTCTGCTGTTATCTTCTTTCATCCTCTGTGTTTAAATGTCCATGTGTCTGTATTTGATTCTAGACTTTCGAACGATTTTTACGAAAATCCTCCTCGAAATGTCACCAAGATTTATACAAAACTAATGATGTGACACTTTGCAGAAGGGACATTTTGCGATGACGCGTTTTGCGAAAGTGACATTTTGCAATGTGACGTTTTGAAAAAGTGTAATTTTGCCTGATTCCATTGTCCTAGATTATAAGTACGGGTAAATAGACTATTTAGGATTGTATAACCTAAATGTTTATAAAAGCAGTCATTCAATGACATGACAGAATGTATTTTTCTTTTCCTATATTTTTTAATTACCTTTTAAGTAAACTTGAGAAGTCTATTGGTTTATACTTTAAAGTAGTTCTAAGTTGATGTGCCTAAGTTAAGTAAGATAGTGTAACTTATAAAGTTGCAGATGTAGTGGCTATATGGGAGATCTCTTAGACAAGATGCTAAAAATAAATATGCCGTTTCTACAGACTCTTAAATATGATACTAACTATTAAAAAGTACATGTTAGAGGCCATCCATAAATTACGTCACACAATGTTTCATGATTTTTTGAAACCACGCCCCCCCCCCCCCTGTCCTTGTCGCAGCTGGTCACATTTGTGAGACCACCCCCCCTTATTAGGCATGGTGATACTTCCTTTGGTCCCGTAGCTCGATCTGCTGCAAGGTAACATTTTCATTAGTTTTAGATGCTATATACATACTTTATTATGTCACTTTGCGCCGTCTCTTTATGCACATTTGTAATTAGAATGGGTACCTTGCTTACCGCCGCCCTAAACGTCACACTGATCGCCGGGTCAGATTTTCCCATCTTTCCTTCTAATTTGTTTGTCATCCTTCTTGCGTTACAACTTTCTACTAGTTTCCACTCTCAATTTTTTACTATTTCCGCCATTGTAATATTTGCGCTGTTATGTAATGGCCGCTGGTTATCAAGTTGTGGGGGCGAGTTAAAAACCAAGCATGTTGCAGAGTCTCTTTGCGGCGTTGGCGCCAACGGGGTTTATTAGTGTGACGTCACATATTTTGCAGTTTTACATCTGTGGTGCAATTTTATGTCGTCGTATTTTCGTTGACCTCTTTCCCCATTAACTAAAAAGAAGTCAATATACCTTCAAGAACAACAACTCAAGTCATAGTCACTGATATTTCACTAAAATACCTACAAAAAAAACACTCTTCCTTTCAATACAGATCGGTACAGCCCCCCTTAAAATAAATGCAAATATTACAAAAGCATATTATGCTATACCTAGCCATGGGGATGTCAACTGTGCTAAGTGCTAGGAATTAAGAAAGTATGGTGCGTTATTCGCCTAAATCTCCTAAGGTAGTGATTTTTGTAAAATCAATGTATTTTTCGATGTGTAGTGTGTAACTTTCTTATTGATAATCGGAATAACAATGTTTACTAAGATACTATTATTGTGCTGAGCAACAGTTTTTGATGTCTGTAAACAATTTTTCAGCCAATAGAAAACCGCAACACTTGCGCGGGAAAATTCTACGTCCCATTGGTCAGACGGAGGCGCCATTTTGCTATCGCCATTAAAGGCGCCATTTTATAAGAGTGTTGGAGCGATTTCCTGTTCTTTTAATTTAAATATATTTAATAAGATTTATTCTTTTTAGCATTTACTATCTGTAAGATTTCTCTTATTAGTCAAATGTTTGCGCCATTCTAGAGCGAGATAGGAGCTGTGAGATTGTGTCCTCTCATTCTCTTTTTGGTTTTAACGTGCTAGGCCTTCTCTCTTTCTTTACGCCTCCCTAGGCGTAAAGGAAGAGAGAAATATAATACTTTTGCCCCTGCAAAAGTATTATATTTCTGGAAGTTTGTACCACATAATTCCCATTACATATATTTTTAAAACTAAATATTATAGGTACAGCCCATTGCCTTATCAGGATGCTGCTTCACATGCCTCAGAACCAAATCAGGTGCATGTTCTGATAACATTTATTTCTCATATTTATTTCTTATCCGACAATACATTGAACCAATATATTATTTATCTTTGCTATAAATTCATGGCTATAAACCGCTATTTCTACAAACGGTTCAAATGTTGTTTGCTGTTTTCAAGTCCAGTTTCCTTTCACTTGTAAGGCTTTAACAAATTAATTGCAAATATTGCTGGTGGATCTATTCATTAACAGAATAACTTGTATTGGCAGCAACTACGACTCGAAAGTAAAACGGTTATATACAATATTGTATCCGAAATTATTCTTTTCAAATATTAATTGATGTATGTATGTGAATCTATTTCTTTGCTGCAAATTGCAACTTCCTTTTGGTGGATGTTACAGTGCCATGTGTAATAAATTCGCCTTTGTCTCAGTGTCAGAGAATTTATACCCGACCGAACAAACAATGGCAAATGTTTTGTAACTCTTTTCTGTTCATGTTACATGCAGTCGTATTTTTTATTTATCCAATTTCGCAATTTTATATAGTAGTTTCTTCAATTATGAAAGTTGTTTTTAGTTTTGGGCACATTTACACAATACAATATTTGCGTTTAATTTGTTAACGAAACCATTTGTATTTGTGATGCAGTCAGCAAAGTAATACTACAAAACTCAGGTATGAGATTGTTAAAATTATTATAATTCGAACCGCTATTCTGTAGGTTTTATTTTATTCGCAACAATTTTGGTGTTATATTTCTAGAGCTACATAGCTAATAAAAACATTATGCATTTAAGCGGATGGATGAAAGGCGTCTAACGAGACAAATATATAAGGGGATTGTGAGTGGCCGAGTCGGCAGAGGGCGACCTAGGCGTACTTACATCGATCAGATCGGCTGTATTGAAAAAAAGTCAGTTATAGAGTACCCGAAACCGACGAGCTTGTATGAACCGATTGATGGATGTGGATGAGGCACGTGAGGTATGCCAGGAAAAAGGCGTGAGCATATGTATGTATGTATGTATGTATTATACATTTAAGTTAAACTTGGCTGGTTACTAAAGACTGTCGACGTTATGACGTTAAGTTTAAATAAATATTATATTTTTTAAAGCTGACCGCCTTCCCCCCTCTAGTCTTAACACTGTCTTCTCCAAAATTCTAGAATTTAAAAGATTAAGTACTTATCCGTCTTGTAATATGTTGGTATTACTTGTGTTACGGTGTACCTAATACTACGTCTATAGATTAGATCTGTAAACGAAGATGTCTCTCGAGTAATTTTAAATGTTGTTTTTATAAAACCAAGTCAGATTATATAGGTATGTTAGCTGTAAGTATTTAAATAATATATTGTGCGCAGCGACGGTTGAGGCAAACTCAGTCACACAGTTATTTTAGGAAAAATATAAATTTTGTTTCTATCTATAGTACTAATCCGCGACCGGATTAGACGCAAAATGCCACATTCTCAAAATGTGACATTCGCAAAACGCCATACTAACAAAGTGCTATACTTCTTTAACTCCCTTTCTTGCAGTATGTTCGAGAGTGTGGCATTATGCGAAAATGGCATTTTGAGAATGTGGCATTTTGCGCCTGATCCTAGCGACCCGCCCATGCTTCGCTTCGGTTTACACATTTTAGGTAGACATCTCTTAAAGTTTAGCCTACGTAAGCCATGTAAATTTATTTTTACTAATGAATAACTCATAATAGACAACGATTTCACCACACTGAACAATTTCAAGTTCAAATATCGATAGCAACCTTGCTCTTGCTAAATATACCGAATGAACACTATCCAAATCTCTTGCGTGTGTAAATGGCCTCAACTCTCGCTGCGCTAACTTTAAAATGATTATAAGAGTTGGTTTAGTCACCCAAGATATTTCGGATATTCAAATCCTTCCTCCTATGTACTGTTGTTATTGGCGATGTTATCATTTATTGTTAAAAACATTTTTTATTACTGCCGAGGGCTTATTTTTTTTATTTTTAGTGTTAAGGTAAAAAAACTGGAATGTAAGGCGTAAGTATGGTCATTTGAGATAGATTTGGCGCAGAATGTCATGTTCGCAAAATGTAACATTGCAAAGTGACACATTCAAAAAATTACACTTTCACCATGACACATTGCTAAAATACACATTAGTAAAAGTGAGATCATAACTGAAAAATAAACTTGAACTGATTTAAAAACCGCAAATTTAACATGGCTTGGCTCGGTGACGTTATAGATTTATAATTTAATCATATAACTTAAAAAAACTTCACCAAAACATAACATAAAACCTAAGAAGCACTTGACTCTATTCTTGTGCTGATATTTTAATGTGGAAGTAGCTATAGGTAATAAAAATAATACTTTGTAGTATGTACTATAACGTCACTGTCCAAGTCTCAAACCAACTTTTGCTTATAACATAACACAACTATTAAACCGATGAAACGAAAGTGGCATTTTGCAAAAACACAACTTGACTGAACTTTTTGCGAATATGACATTCTGCGTTTGATCCCTTGAGACTAGTTTTTATTTATTTATTTAACTTCATGTACCAAGAAAATGTAGACATGGTGAACTTAATGCCTAAAGGCATTATCTACCAGTCAACCATCAGGCTAAGCAGAAATAATCCAGAAATAACTAGTCATCAAGACAATGGTTTCGTGTTATACATTGAAAAGATAACTCTGCATAGCTTGTATATGCAAGCGGCTTGTATTAGATGGAAATATTTTAGTCTAAGCAGGTCTAAGTAAACTCCGATATTATAGATAATTATAAAACTATTTTTAACTTTCATTTGTAGGTGATTTCTTGTTGTTTTAACCTTGTGAATGAAGAGCTTAAATGTTGAAACTACTATACATGATTCATAATATTAAGATTGTTGTGATAATGAATAAGTAGGTACATAATAATTCAATGTGTCAATGTGATTTAAAATAAAAGACGTTTTTTTAATATATTTTTTTCTAATTATACACTTTACCTGTTCGTTTTTCGTTCCCGTGTGAATTTAGTAAACTAAACGTCGAGGTTGTTTGAGACTTGATAGCCTAATCACTCAATCCAATATATAAAAAAATTGTCAATCAATTTTAAAAGCAGTAGGTATTAATATTATAAATTATTATTTAAATCTATAGTACAGTCAAGAGCAAGAATTTGTAACGTTCTTATTACAATCGTCATAAAGGTCAGATTCGAACTGCAATTGTAAAGTTTCATGTGTTTTTCACTTCATTGGTACACTTGGCTAAATGATGTCATGTTGCCGAATGTAAGTAAAAGGGAGTTGGATTGACATTTTGACAGTTCAGTTACCTTCTCAGTGTCACGGAATCAGCCGGCATTGTGACGTCATTTAGAGGTCGAGTGGTAACATCTATTTTTATTCAATAAAAATCATCCTATGAACTTGTTTCATTATTTGGATCTTCAAAAATTGATAATAATTTTAAGAGATCTTTTGAGATGATTTTGATTGATTTTAATAATAATATTTTTTTTCGTATCAAAAATGTATATCCATGTTACTTCCCCCTGCTAAATAGATGGATTTACCTCCATATCAGAGCTCCCCAGAATTTAATTAATATAATTATTTATAATTATTATTAATTATTATTATTATTAATTATTAATATAATTTAATTATTATTACAATTATGTAGTACTAGCAGCGCCCCCGTAGTTCCCGTTCCCGTGGGAATACGGGGATAAAATATAACCTATGTGTTATTCTGATGTATAAGCTATGTAACTGTAAAGTTTCATCAAAATCCGTTCAGTAGTTTTTGCGTGAAAGAGGAACAAACATACATCCAGACATACATATCCAAACAAACTTTCGCATTTATAATATTAGTAGGATTTCTATTTATTTATTTAACTAGGTACTAATATTAACTACTAATACTAACATGATGTTTCTAAAACTAAGCTAATATTGGTAAATAAATAAATAGTAATACATACTAATTTTAATATACAATATTAATTATATTTTGGGGAGCTCTTGATATGCAGGTAAATCCATCTATTTAGCATGGGGTAGCCCTATCTGCAAACTAGTGGCCCACGGATGCTGTTAGGGATGTCACAAATGCAATTAAATTAAGTTTGTCGCATTTTAATTTCGATACAGTCTAGGTAGGTACTCTATTCTTCTTGGGTAAAAGGAAATTGGAAATATGGCTATTAAAAGCAGAATAAAAGCAATTAATTTCATTTTTAGCTGAAACCAATTACCAACGAGTATTTCGTGCAAATTAAGGGTTCTGGTGGAGGTCAAACGAGAAAATGAATATTTTCATATTTGGTTTCGGTAAGTATATTCATAAATAGTTGGACAGACGTACGAAAACGGGCGTAGGCCTTACTAACACACAAAACATAAGTAGGTATATATAGTTCCCAGTGGACATGATAGATAACCTAATGTTCTGAGTCGCGGGCCTGCTTAATAAATAAAATATCTTGTTCCACTCTAAAGAGTAAAAAAAAACCGACTTCAATTTTCAATCATCCAAATCGGTCCACCCAGTCAACAGTTCTGAGGTAACAAACATAAAAAAAAAATTCAAAAAAAAAACATAGACGAATTGATAACCTCCTCCCTTTTGAAGTCGGTTAAAAAGTAAACAATCTCACGCCTCCTATCCCCGAAGCAGAGGTATTTTATTTCTGGAAATACCCATATTTCACGAGAATATTCGACCCCTAGGTGAGTCCATCGCCGGACCGGGTGCGGGTCTGTTAGGTATACAATTAATTCTGAGACCTGCGGGTTTCCTCACGATATTTTCCTTCACCGTCGAGCTAGTGATAAATATGTACGTAAGTTTTTAAAAAACTCATTGATACATGACAGGATTCGAACCCGAGCTTCACTGATTTTCGGACGGCTCTTTAACCGTCCGGGCTATCTCTGGCTCTTATAGATACTGGCAAAACGCACGGTGCCATTGCTAAAATACCGCGATCATGAGAAGCGGGCGTCATCTAAATATATTGGTGAAGTCCATGTCAGGAGAAGCTATAACTTATTTAAAGAAACATTCAGGGCCTTGCAGCATTTGAATTAAATAAAAAATAATATTTCCGTAAGAGCAGTGATAGCCTTACGGTTAAAGAGCCTGCTTCACATTATAAAATCAGTCAGGCTCGGGTTCGAATCCTGGCATGTACCAGTGAGTTATTTAAAACTTACGTAGCTACACATTCATCACTAGCTCGACGGTGAAGGAAAACATCGTGAGGAAACCCGCAGGGCCCAGAATTAATTCTGAGGCATGTGTAAATAGACCCGGCCGTCGATGGGCTCACCACTTATCACGTTTAGGGGTCGAATATTCTCGTAAAATGTGGGTGGAATAGTGAAATTGATATTATAATAATTTTAGTTAAGGGTAAGTACCTAGGTATATAATAATCTTTTTCGGCAGCCTTTCTCACAGTTGCCAACCACATCCGCGCTTACATCGTTGTTCAAGTGAGACAACAGGGCGACGATTCCACCAAAATTGACGCCCTTATAAACAAAACTGTACCAGCTGACACCTATAACAAGATAGCTCAAAAGCTAAACTATGAGGCAAGAAGAGCTCGGAGAGGCAATGACCTTAGCATATATGGAAGACAGGACCAGTCCCCGAAAAAACCTACAGACATGGTCAGAGGTGTGGACAGGATTGTCAAAGTTCTAATGAATCTGGCAAGTGTTGATAATATTGGGCCTCTGATACAGGCACACGAAGCTTACAGCTTAAGTAAGTTGGTGTGCTAGCTGTGTTTTGTCAATAACAGCTATTAAAAGTATTGATTAGACCATTACTAAAATGTTAAAAAAAATCAGTATCGAAACAATTGATAGTGGGTATCGATAGTGAATTCAATAAATTTGCACAAATATTTTAGATTAATACGGTTACATAGCTGTTAATGACTAGAGCTATTGACGATCGCTATTGTGTCTCGTTATAGGTAGTACTTAGTATCATTTCGGTAAAGATATTATATTATAAGTAGGTATGTAAGTACCTACATATCTACTATTGACAGTACGTTAGTAGTATATATCTTGATTATGCTATGGAGGAGCGGAGGTGGAATGCTCCTGCATCGTGAAAAGGGAAGATGTTCAAAGGAACACCGCAGTAAAGAGGCGAGGTGATCATGCCTGGGGACTGCGGTTAAACGGTTGATGTTGAACATTTGTTATATATATACAAACTCATTAGAAAAATAAGCAGTGATAGCCTTACGGTTAAGAGCTGCTTCACATGTATGATGATAATCAGTGAGGCTCGGGTTCAAATCCTGTCATGTACCTACCAATAAGTTTTTCAAAATTTACGTAGCTACCTACCTACATAGGTAGGTACCTACTCGTATTCATCACTAGATCGACTATGAAGGAAAACATCGTAATTAAGTCCCAAAATTAATTCTGACATTTAGAGGTCCAAACAACATCTCGGGAAAAGTGGATGCTAAACAGACATGCTGTCGCTTTTTAACATTATTGTGAAGAAAGTGCAATCATCTGTTTTAAAGTCTTAACAGTAAACCCCTTTTTTGTGATATTTTGTAATACCTAAGACCAGTGTTTAGTTTGCCACTTGAGCCATGTTCACTACACGTTTCTTTTCAGGGCCTGAAGTAGTACATTTCAGGAATGGTCAGTCTTCAATCAAATATGACGTGTCAGTAAATACGGTACTGAAAGCTGTAAATGACTTTCTGAACGCAAAACCCGTTAAGACCTACACCAATCGGCTACTACAGAAATCGAAAAAAGTTTTGCGGTCGCTGCAGGGCGCTTTAAAAACCGACGACGAGAGAGGCCACCAATCTAATGAACAGTGATGTAAATAAAGGAAATATTAGATAAACGCTTTTAATTATTTTAAACATAACCTAAGAGTGTTAGGCTGGTTAGGTTATGTGTTTTTTTTGTTGGAACAAAATACTCGTGGATGGATATACTATGGCTTCTGCGGTACCTACCTGTAAATTTACATCTCGAAATACCGAGACCTCGTAGTGTTAGACTCATACCTACATAGTGCTCTAGAGAGACGACGTGACGTGTTTTGCAAATTTAAACCCAAAGAGGTTGCAAGAAAATCATTCTCTTTCCTGAGAGAGAAACTTTTTCTTTTAAATCATTAACTTCAAAATTATGAAGAAAGAAAGAAACTTATTATCTCAAATAGTTTAAATCAGAGATTTAAATATAATAGGGCTTTATATGTATTTTAATCTCTTTGGTTTAAATCAAATAAATAAGGTCAGGCTCAGCCCTGAGGTATTCCATTCCATACCCACTCTTCACCGGTAATAGGTATTGGTTGGACCTCAGGTGGTGAGCCTATATCGCCGGACCGTGGACGCCTTGAAATCAAGTCAAAAGTGATGGGAATTTTTCAAGACACCCAAGGGTAAGTTTCTATAATTTTTAACCGACTTCAAAAAGGAGGAGGTTATCAATTCGTCTGTTTTTTTTATGTTTGTTACCTCAGAACTTTCGACTGAGTGAACCGATTTGGATGATTCTTTTTTATTTAAAAGCTGGTGCTTCCAGATTGGTCCCATTTTAATTTCGTCCAGTTCTGACAACGGAATCCATGAGAAAACCATATACTTAAGTTGAAGATTGAAGTCGGTTTTTTTACTCTTTAGAGTGGTTAGGTATATAATTTACAAATTGCGGGACACTATTTACACAGGGTTACTCAATCCCAAACTACAAGGCAAGGCCTGCTGTACTATGGGTACTAAACAACTGATAAACATACTTAAATAAATATTGAACACCCAGACACGAAGACAACAGACATGTTCATGCACAAAAATGTTGGCCCGGAGCGGAGATCGAACCCGCGACCTCCGACTCAGAAGGCAGGGTACCAACTGAGCCACAGGCCCGTCATCTAACATATTTTGTGTAAACATAACTAGGTAAGTCCTTAATTGTTTGTAAGTAGGTAGGTATAATTCAAGTGAGCGCCGATAAGCCTTTCTAGCCCGCTTCTCATGATGGATCATCAGTGAGGCACGGGTTCAAATTTTGGCATGTACCAATGAGTTTTTCTAAACTTAATATTCATCACTATCTCGACGGTGAAGGAATAGGTACATCGTGAGGAAACCTGCAGTTCTCAGAAATAATTCTGAGGCATGTGTAACAAATTCGGTCCGGCGATGCAGATGGGCTCACCACCTATCACGTTTAGGGGTCGTATATTTTCGTGAAAAGTATATACCTATATATTTCCAGCAATGGAAAACCTCTGCCTACCCCCTCGGGGATAAAAAGGCGTGAGTTTTTTTAAGTAATGCAATAAAATTTCCCAATGAATGAATTAGTCGTAATTTTCTAATGCAATTTACATTTCTTATTGGCAAGTACCTAATCACGAAATTAATTAACGGAAAAATTTAAGATTAGATACAAGTAGTTATAGATTAATTAATCTTTCTCTTACGGAATTAGATTTGAGGAAATGAACATGTTGATTGCTTTAGGTAAGTTTTTAAATAAAATAAAAGATGTTCACGACTATAGCCTCGACAGGGTCGGCAGGGTACTCTATTCCATTTGCGACAACCATTAAGACCTTTCAGTGCTTTTTAGATGCAGGTTTATTGTTTTTGTTTACGCACAATATCCAAGCCATAGGTGGCCTCTGGCCTAACTCCATCTCCCAATCAAATTTTCTGTAGGTATAAAAAGTACACTTAGAAAGGTCAATAGTCTAGTAAGGCACTCGTTCATGAAGATGGGCTAAATGAAAACAGCAGCCCATCTCCACCGACGAATCGCTGGTTCCAAATGCAGAGAAGAACTAGCAAGAAACTCAACTCAATCTGAGGTGTACTCACGTAATAATAATAATAATGTTTATTTCACTTTAGAAAAACATAAAGTTAATTACAGTATTATAGGCTAAATAAAAAAATTACATAATATTAAAGTAAGCCTCTGTAGCCGAACTAGGTAAAAACCTGTATCTCAGCATACAGCGCCAAACCCCAACGGAAGGATATTATACAATAGCCAATTTGTAAGTTATAAAGTGGGTAGATAATTAAAAAGGTAGGTTATAAATAATTAATACGATGTGAAAGTGAGTGTGAGGGTAGTGTAAGATGTGTGTTAGGTGTTTATGTAATGTATGTGTGATGTATGTGTGGATGTAACGGCGGGAAGACGTGGAAATTAAAGGGCAGATTATTATTGTGATTAGATTATTATTGATATATACGTGGGTGATAATATAATTGACTAAACTTATTTTACCTACTCCTGTCATTTTCTTCCTCCTAGAAAAGAAAAGAGACGAGACATAATTAATCCTGTCAAATTAAAATTAATCCTGTCAACTAAGGCATTTCATAACGTGTTTAGTGCATAAGTAAAGAAATGACGACTAAATTCGGTAGGTTATCTTCTATCCCTTTTCTTTTTTTGAGATAAGACAAAGACAGGACTAAACTAAAATAAGTTTAGTCGCTGTAAAGTAGAATCGAACCCTGTTATTATAAGGTATTTTGGCATTGCTCGTCCACGCCGACTGCCTTTCGGTGGGGTATGACGACTCCAACGAAAACAAGCGGTTTGATATGAGGAAGTCTGAAGATACAGAAGAGAGTTTGCTTGTAGCGAACCCACCAAGAGTGAGAGCAAGACCACGTCATCAGACTCAGCAATCCTTCGATGGTAAGACGCTAGACGGTTCAATGTAAAGCTGAGGCCTTTTTGTCTATTCCTCATACAATCCAATTAGTAGGTATACTTATTAATATAAAAAAAATATGATGGATTATTCCATGATTATTCGTACTTTAGTTTTGTTTAACCTTTCTTAAATAAAGAGCAATAATAGTGCGGTTTCCATAGGTACCTAGCCCTAAATTCAGTTATGCTAATTCATTTTTTGGAATTTTTTTTACGCATATCAATAATATATAAATATAATAAATATATATAATCTCACGCCTTTTTTTATTCCCGAGGGGGTAGGCAGAGGTATTCCATTACTGGATATACCCACATTTCACGAGATATATTGGACCCCTAAACGTGATAGGTGGTGAGCCCATCGCCGGACCGGGTCTGTTTACACATGTCTCAGAATTAATTCTGAGACCTGCGGGTTTCCTCACGATGTTTTCCTTCACCGTCGAGCTAGTGATAAATATGTACGTAAGTTTTTGAAAAACTCATTGGTACATGCCAGGTTCGAACCCGAGCCTCACTGATTTTCGGCCGGCTCTTTAACCGCTATCACTATCTATCACTGCTCAATAATACCTGAAATCAATTAATTAGTCGATACTGAAAAACAAATTTCGGGAGTGATGCTTATTCTGTTACATACCTATTGTGGAATTGTAATCGCAATCGTTTTCATTTTGACAACAACAACAATTTCTTTTATAATGGCGGTCCTTTTTGATTTCGCCAAAGTCCAGTTTACAAAGCTTGGTCCGTGGTATTGGATGTGCAGGGAGGGATTCGTGATTGCACAAGGTCACATAAATTTTAATTATTATTTATATACTTCTTCCGTACGTCTGTCATACAGGCAGTGAAAGAAGAGCAAGCACTGATCGCGTAACAAAATGCCAAATAAAGACGATTACAATTTTATTATAAATCGACAATAAGGCCCCTGTTCCCCGCGATTTGAACGCCGTACGTCCCATGGGAAAATTATAACCCATTATGCAAGCCAGCTAGCACGATTTCCAATGGCGAATGATTTTTTTAATCACTCCAGTAGTTTAGGAGACTACCTAACCTATTCATTACGAACACGCATACAATAAGCAAATCTTTACTCTAATAAGTGTAGTCTAGCACAACAGCGAAAAATAACCAAATTATGTAGGTACCTAAACCAATGTAATACTGTGAATTGATTAAAAGAATTAGGTGTTGGGGAATTTCTTGCCCTACTTCTTCTCCTCAACTAGGTATAGGTAATACCGAGGCGGTGTAGTTGCAATTTCATTAAGAGGACGCATATTATGTAATAAAATAAAATATAATAGGGCATATTTTTATACAAAAACCTCCACCGTCATGTCAGTTAGTATGAACGCGAGCTGTCATTCTGTCGAATCAGACTTTTCCCTCCTAATAATAATTTTTGGCATCAGATTTTCCTCGTTTTGTCCCCTCTATGCCCTATTATATTTTAATCTCTTTGCTTTGAATAACACCATTTTGATGGAGCCAACACTCGCTTATTTTTCAGTTTCAGAGCAAGAGACAACAGACAAAAGCATCGACATAGTCAAGACGATAACGAACTTGTTGCAATCCAAGACAGTTAAGCAGTATACTGATAAGTTTGCGAAAAAAGCAGCGGTGGTTTACAGAACCCTCCGCGACGAGTTCATGCCAAGCCGTAGAACTGAAGACGATTAACATAGATCAATAAACGTTTAAAACTACATCGCGACTTTTATTTTCAATATCTTAAGCCATGAGAAGCTATTTCAGTAAACAAGTAACTGGCCTGTTGGCTGAATTGGTAGTGACCCTGCCTTCTGAGACACATTGTGTGCATGAACATGTCTGTTGGCTTCGTATTTGAGTGTTTAATATTTATTGAAGTATTTCTATCAGCTATTTTGTACCTACCCATAGTACAGACTCTGCCTAGTTAAGGACTAAGTAAATAACCGTGTGTGAATTGTCCCCAAATTTATTATTTATGAAGTTAAATAAACTGAGTTATAACCAAAATGAGTGGATAACCAAATCCAACCAACTTAAATTTATTAGTTGGATTATAAATTATCTATATATGGTGCTGTCAACCAGTCGTTAACTCTGTATAATAAAATTGGGTGTTCATTATTAGGTGGATAGCTTTAGCGCCATCTTACGTAAAAAAGCGGCTTCACTAACTAGATATAAGTTTAAACTAACAAATTAATATGGATCCCCTGTTGTCCGAAAATAAACATTTTTATTTATTTTATTTCATTTATTAATTTAATAAAAATACAAGTATATTATGTCTGAAAGTGTCGCATGCCAGGTTAAACAGAGTACAAATCGGTTTGCTGGATATTTTCCTGGGGCCTTATCATAGCCGCAGCCTCAACCATCTGGGGGGATTGCTTAACGGTGTTAGACTTCAGCAAATTATGTATCGCCTTGATAATGGTCTCCGCGGGCAGCTTGCTTGCTTTCATCGACTTTCCAGCCCCAGCTCTTAAGATGGTAACCTCTTCTCCTGCAAGAAGAATTTCGTTTTAAAAACAGTAGATATGTCGGTGGGTTAACCCCACTTCTCATGCGTAAAGCTCGGGTTTGAATCCCGGTGAGGGCACGAACCAACGAGTTTTTCAAGTACCTATTACGGACATATTTATATCACTAGCTTGACCGTTACGAAAAACGTCGTGAGGAAACCTGCCAAAACCAGAAAAAAATATTCAGAGGCATGTGTGATAACCCCTTATACTTACCTATTACTAGCCCTAAATCAATCAAGGATATTTAAAAAACACTATATAACTGCTAAGAACTAAGATTATATTATGTAATGAATGGTGATATTATATATGTAGGTACTTAGTTACTTATTTTATAAATATTATCTAGGTACCTATAAATTAGCACTTTTACAATTTCAAATAATTTCCGGACTCACTAGCTGTTTCATAAGCCTTCGCTGGTTTTTACAGCTCTTAAGCCGTATACAGAAAGAAAGCTGAAAGCTTGTCGGCGCCGATGGGCGCCGATCGGCGCTTATCGGCGCTGGTCCATTCTACAGAAAGCAAGCAGATTGAAGCAGAGCGAGCAAAATGTCGTACGATGATTGGCGGGCGGCACCAGCGCTGACCGGCGCGAGTCGGCGCCGGTCGGCGCTTATCGGCGCCGATAGGTGCCGACAGGCGCCGGTCGGCGCTGATGGGTTTTCGGCTTTCTTTCTGTATACGGCTTTAGGTTATAATTTATAAAACTCTGCGTTATTATTTAGATCTATAAATAAATAAATAAAATACTAATGTAGCTAGAATAGTGGCATTCCTTACCATTGTAGTCAGCACTTATTGCATTCTCGGCATCCACAGCAAAAATGATGGGTTCATTACGGCTATCTTCCACCCGTCTAGCTAATTCCACATTCCCGTAACCAGATATTTGACGGCTGAATCTGTCGGCCATCTTGTTCAAGGCATTCTTAGGAACCCTCCCGTCGACTTTCACCTCATCCCCCGTCACTTGCACCAGGAAGTAGCAGATGCCGTGGGCGATGGTTAAAAAAAATACTGTTTTGGGGAGAAAAATGTAAGACAACTAGCGAGCAAACAAGAGGTACCATATGTAATAGTAATATTAATAGTGGGACACCTTTACACACGGTTATTCAGTTGGAAACTAGACAGAGCCTGTACTGTGGGCACTAAACTACATACTTAAATAAATTTTAAACACCCAAACCATAGACATATACTAGGTCTATGACCCAAACACAAGGCCAACAGACATGTGGCACACAAATGTTGGCCCCAAGCTAGGATCGAACCCGCGACCTCTGACTCAGAAGGCAGCGTCACTACCAACTGAACCAACAGGCCAGTCAAACAATAGGTACTCTTACCTATAGACAACACAGATAACGTATGAGTATTCGAAAGGGATTTAAGGCCCAGATATACATGCTAATAATTATCACGTTAAAAATAATGATCATTTGTAGCATGCTCATGACGACTTCATATTTGCTTTGATGAGAAATGTGAGCACCCACAGAGCTATCACTGTTCATAAGCTAACCCGCAGCTCCCAGAATTAATTCTGAGACATGTGTTTAAGACCCGGTCGCGGCGATGGGCTCACCACCTATCACGTTTAGGGGTCCAAAGAATATTTCGTGAAAAGTGGGTATATCCAGAAATGGAATAGCTCCGCCTACCCCCTCGGGGATAAAAGGCGTGAGTTTTTTTGTTTCTTTTTAATTCTATAAAGCTGATAATTCTGTACAAAACGTGGGAGAGCCATGCTTCGGCACGCTTGGGCTGGCTCGACCGGAGTGATACCACGACCTCACAGAAAACTAGCGTAAAGCAATGCTTGCATTGCATTTCGTTAAGTGAGTGAGGTAACCGGAGGCTCCAACACCCTCCCCCTCCCCCTACTCAAAGGCCGACAACGCAGTTGTGAACTTGTGACTCTTGAGTTGCAGGTGTCCATGGGCGACGGTAGTCACTTACCATGAGGTGACCCGTCTGCTCGTTTGCCCCCTTTTCTCTTATAAAAAAAAAACAAAATAATAATTACCAAATAACAGCATTAGTAAGTTCATTTTTGAAGAGATATTTTAGTAAACTATTAAGGAAATAGAAACCACTTGATAATTAATATTAACGAGCCTTAGTAATTAAAACAGTATTCCATTATTACTAATGCCCTATTAAAATAGGTAAGTACCTACTTATAAAAAACTCGTATTTTTTTTATAAAGTACTAGCGATCCGCCCCGGCTTCGCACGGATGCAATGCTGAATTTTCTTTGCTATAAACCATCCCTGGACCCACTCGAACCCACACAAAAAGTTTCATCAAAATCGGTCCGGCCGTTCTCGAGTTAAATCGTCAGGAAGGAAAACCCGACTTATTTTTATATAGTAGATAGTATTTTCGGTTAACCAATTTCACATATAAACATACATACAGCTCACGCCTTCTTCCCACAGGCGTAGGCAGAGACGACGGATCGCCACTTTGCACGATCTCTGCATACTTCTTTCGCTTCCTTTACATCCACAAGCCTTTTCATGCACGCTCTTTTATTCTTCGCGCTGCGGACCCCAGTTTTTTGAAAGACGTCACTAATTTGATCCGCGAACGTCCTTCTGGGGCGTCCGCGTCCTCTTGCCTTGCATCCTTCAACATTCGCATCATAAATCTCTTTCGTTACTCTTCTTTCATACGTTCTAAACTACGAATAAGGAATATCCTTATTCGTAGGTTCTAAATGACAAAACCAACGTAGCATAGATACCCTTTTCTATCCTTGTCCCTACATCTTCTTTCTTTTACATATTATATCGGTTCATTAATATTTTTATAAATAAAACTGTCAAACATTTGTTGGACCTCGTTCACCTCGCCTAAAGGAATATCTTCCCTTTTCACGATGGAGGAGCATCAGTAATATTCATATAATATGATACACCACTTGCTCTGCTAACTTCAATTTAAGATTTCAGCACCCCATTTCGTTTCCTTTATCTTGCGAAATTTAAAAATATTTATTTATTTATTTCTGTGCTACATAATTGAGCAAGCATTATTTAAAACTCAAATTACAAGTTTATCGCATTTGAGATAAGCATCTGTGACATACAGAGTCCCACCATAAGGGTTTCGTTCTTACAACATTGCTATAAAACAAAATCAATCAAATATTCAGAAATAATAATACCACAAAATATAGAAAAAATATTTTTTATTTCATATAAATCAGTACAATTTCATTTAACTGTGAATTCTGCTTAGGTACATATAGCAAGTTTTGGGAAATCACAAAATACCAAAAAATACATTTTAAATAAAAAATACATATTACAATAATTATAATTAACATAAAACTTGTATAGGAATGAAAATAAAATCACAAGCAAAGCACCTTTACAAAAACTTAATTTATATTTACAAATTCTTAAAAATAAATAAGTACTACATGTGACAACTCAACTGCTATTGTTCTTTGTATGTATTTGTCTTTACGGTTCGCGTTTTTTGTTCCTTCGGGGTAGATAGCATCAGAAATACTTATACTATAGTATTCTAATAACTGTGATCCCCTTGTGAACCCCTTGATAAAAACTTAAAATTTTTCAATAGTTTATTTGGACATATCGAGTGGATGGATGAAAGGCGTCTAACGAGACAAATATATAAGGGGATTGTGAGTGGCCGAGTCGACAGAGGGCGACCTAGGCGTACTTACATCGATCAGATCGGCGATTTATTGAAAAGGCCAGATAAAGAGTACCCGAAACCGACGAGTTTGTATGAACCGATTGATGGATGTGGATGAGGCGCGAGAGGTGTGCCAGGATCGTAGCAGGTAGCGGTCTACTGTCTCTGCCTACCCTCTTGGAAAAAAGGCGTAAGCATATGTATGTATGTAACATACTGAATTAGGTTTTAAGATGGAGCGGCCTGCGGGTTTACTCACGATGTTTTCCTTCACCGTCGAGCTAGTAATAAATATTAATATAAGTAAGAAAATTCATTGGTATATGCCCTTGCCAGCAATCGAATCTCACACAGGGCGTTTGTCCTATAGTATATAGGGATGGGCTAATCGAAAATATATATCGTTATATTAAGTATACAACATGTAACAGAATAAGCGTAATTCCTGAAATTAGTTTGTTCAGTATCGACTACTTAATCGATTTCAGCTATTTTTAATGTGTTATTTTTTTCCAAATAATGAATTAGCACAACTGAATTTAGGGCTACCTATGGAAACCGCACTATTATTGCTCTTTACTTAAGAAATTTGGTTACACAAAACTAAAGTACGAATGCATCATTTTTTATATACTAATTGGGGTGTATGAAGAATTGCGCTTATTCTGTGATGCGTCGTATATCTATCGTTATTTATCAGCCGATATATCACACCGGTAAGTATTATATATCAATTGCTAGTATTATTTATTATATTACAGTAGGGTTGTCACGAGAAGTGAGAATAAATTATATTTTATGGCATTATAGAGTAGATTAAGTTTAAGTAATTTAAACTTAGGTCTATTGACTAATTTAACTTGACTAAGAATTAATTCATTTGGTCCTGTGGTAAGTTTAGTGGTAGAAGTGTAATGCCGTAATAAGATATTTAATAGCTTATAATAGCTTCGGAAATCATTATTTTATGGAGCCTTTAAATATATTTTATCAGTAATTCTTTTAAAATATTTAAGTTTTTATAGGGTTTTAAGTATGAAATTACCGAATATTTTTGAAAAAGGAATCATTTTGAATAAAATTTCTTTCATTTAGCGATCACTACGAAGATTATTATTTAATTAAAAAAATTAACTGTATTGATAAAAAATATAGCACAACAATTTTAATCCTTGATAAATGAGCTAGAAAAGAGTTTGTGACATGTATGTATTTAATGTTGCTGGTTAAACTTAACAATGTTAGGGCATACACACAAAACTGCGCTGGATTTGGTTGTTTGGAAAATTTGGATTTTTTTTATACAAAACGGCGATTTCATACTTTACAATTTAACCCCTAAGGAAATGCGTTATTAATCATATATTAAGGGTCGCGACACATCTGCGGAACGTAAAGCGCCGAAGGTTCGGTGAACAACATACATTGACGTTTCACTTTAAAGATAAATGGATCAGCCACCCGCGTCAACCGTAATGTATGTTGTTCACCGAACCTGTACGTTCCGCAGATGTGTCGCGACCCTAAACTCCTAAAGAGTTTACTGTTGTGACGTCAATCAATGTCAAACAAATCTGAGATCATCTAATGCAGACTATTTTTGATAAAAGTTTAAAAAACTTAACTGTCTATTATGCTGAGGACAATGATTTTTTATTACATTTTCAAATATTACAGTACGGCCGTTTTAACTTGGCTGCTCAGAACATAGGCACTGCCTGCGCAAACCGCCTCATACCGCCAAATGGTCGCTAAAAAATTTTATTGCGCTACTTCAGAGCTGCCAAAATAAAACGGTCGTACTGTACTTAGTGGTTTATTTTTCACATCTTATTTTTTTGGATTTGACTATAATGTTATAAAGATGATTTTGTGACAATTACATCTGTTTTACAATCTGAGTAAATGAAGATTATTTAAATATTTTATTACGTCAAATATTTGGTAAGTGGAGAAATTAAAAAAAATGAAAGTCAAAAGTTGAGCCCAAACTGAAACTCTTTAGGTTTCATAGTCACATTTATCCTTAAATTATAATTATTATCATCATTATTCTTATTTATTGCACAAACTAAAACGTAAAAATAAAATCTCTTCATAAAATAAATATCTCAAACTAAAATAATGATACAAACAAAATATATTGTATAAGTAAATAAAATAAAAAAGTCTGTGGAGTTTTTCGCATCGGTTTTCTTTCTTATAACACCTTCCGATTCAGTAGTACAGTACGGCCGTTTTAACTTGGCTTCTCTGAACATAGGCTTTGCCTGCGCAAACCCCCTTGTACCGCCAAATGGTCAGCCATTTGCTCAGCTTCAGAGCTGCCAAGTTAAAACGGCCGTACTGTAGCTACTGTAATTTTTTTTATTAACTAAACTGCGTTACAGCAGAAACCTACACATAAATTTTGTAACAGCCTTGGTTACGGATATCTAAAAAAATTGCTTACAATTTTATAAGTAGGTACATACAGAAATTCGCATGGTATTAAGATCGAAAATAGCTTAAGTAAACACTTACCAATTGTATACATAATTTTTAAATATGTATTTAAGAAAATTCGTTACATTTTTTATAATAAACTGGAAGCGAAAACCCAATATCGCGGCCAAATAAAAATGGCGCCTAAATATTGGTTCTATAATAATTTTGAAGTTAAATTGTAAATTGTAACGAGTTATAATAGTTACATACAGATGATTTTGCACTTGCATCTTTAATTATAATCATTATTTCATCATCATTAAGCATTTTAATATACAGAGTCAACTTTTTAATAAGTCTCCTTCCCTCCTCATAAAAGAATTTAAAAAAGGACGAAGTACGAATTTAAAAATTTCACACCAACTTTTGAAAACATTTCCTTATTTTATAATCCCACAATCAAACATAAACTTTCATATCTAGCAGCTGAATTACTAACCAGAATTATCAGCTACCAATAAATAACTGGTTTCAATAAATGATTGATACATAGTACTTAAAATAAGGTGGTACATGTTGACAAAAACTAAAACTTCGTAATCATATTTTTAATTAGTTAGTAACTTTGTGTCTCAGTTCAATGTACAATCTTATCTGATAAAAAATAATAATTATGAACTTGTCAAATACACTCCTTTGCCCGATTCGTTTGCCTCATTCGATTACCTCCGAACGCAACAAATAATTCAATAACATGTCACAACCGGTACGTGTAAAAAGGGGCTTACGGCTGGAGGATCCGTATCGAAAATCGAATTCGGAATTCAAATCGGGCAAAGGAGTGTATGTGATCGACCCTAGAGTTCTTGGAAACGCAAGATTTGTTTTTCTTTCTATTAGCTACACAAAAATCCGAAAACTGTGTAAAATACTAGATACCAATTGACATTCCTGCAGGCGTATTCACGGAACTTCGATATTCGACTCGGAATCGGAAAATCTGTAGAACACTTTCGAGATGGGCTGATGTTGGTTTCGAAAACTAATGTCATAAAATGTGACATAAGGATTCGGAAATTTTTTCACTCGATCTGAATCGAACGGAAACGGTATCGAGCCACCGTACGCCTGCTGAATTCCCCATTTCAATTTTTGTCAACCTATCATTTACCTTAATCAGTAAGTTAGACTGCAAAAGGTCACTAATATTCGTTTTAGTAATGACTTTACAAAACATCATAGTAGCTTCATATAACAATCTTACGATTTAAGTACAAAATTTATGTAAAGCTGATACGTTAAATTTTTATCCTATACCAAACTTCCCCATCAACTCAGCTAGACGTTGAAAAGCGTTGAAACTAACATTTCAAAGATGAAACCAATGGTCTTACCACAAAATGATGTCTAAGGTGTCTCTTGTATAACATATAATGTCTTTGTTTAACTGTGTAGCTAAATATTCTATAGAATTTGAGTACTAATATAGTTTAAGTCTAGGTTGGTACCTAAACTTATGGATTATTGTCTGAAATAAACGTTTTTCAAAAAGAAATAGTGTCGGAAGTGTCAGATTTCCAGATACAATAGAATTCCAATTGTCTTTGTACCTTATCACCATGACCTATTGCCATAGACATATCCTGTTGCTTAATCCTTTAGACACCGTTTCGTAGTAACAAAGTTTTTCGTTAATTTAAGTATCCCGAGTCTTTCTGGAAGACAGCGAAAAACGATAAGACGTCTCCATATTTTATAATAAACAGTCATAACGTCGCCTAGTACTAAGTTCCTCTGTCATTAGTCGCTGTAGCGTTTCACTAACATAACCATCAATGAATAAAATCCACAATTTCACTCTAAAAACTACCGTAACTGGGTCAAGTTAAAGCTCAGAACAGTTCTAACCTCAAAACGCGAGGCGCAACAAAATGGCGGCGGTGCACAAGATGGCGGCCGGCGAGAGCGCATTGACGCCGCACGTCAACACGTCGTTGGGATATAAGTTTGGCGGCATCGCTTCCTCTCCGCCTTTGCAATACTCCTCACGGGACTGTAATATACATAATAGCATCACTACATAGTATAAAACAAAGTCGCTTTCTCTGTCCATATATCCCTATGTATGCCTAAATCTTTAAAACTCAACGGATTTTGATGCGGGTTTTTTAATAGATAAAGTGATCCAAGAGGAAGGTTTTAGTATTAGTTTTGTACCCGTGCGAAGCCGGGGCGGGTCGCTAGTAATTTATATTGTGCAAACTACACAGTTTGCATTGTGTAAAAGAACAAGTTTGTTTCATTTATAAATACTACTTATTCATTTATCATTGTCAACCCGTAACAGCCCACTGCTGAGCTAAGGGGATTTTCTCACACATGAGGAAGTATGGCCAATGATCTCCCCACTCCCTCTTGGTGAGATGTCGTGAGATTTGGCTCGAAATCACCTCTCTTAATCTCACGTAATATTTTTTAAAACGCATTAACCTACAGTTAATACTGTCATATTTAATTAGTGCGATCAAATTTTTGGTTTGGTGTGTTTTCTTCTGCATTACATTCATGTAGGTACCTACTAGAGATGTGTACCGGTTGCAATTTTAGCCTCCGGAGATTTTAGGAGATTTTTTAGCAAAAACCGGTTTTTCACCGGAGAAAAACCTATAGGGAAATTTCTTGATATTATATGGAAATTGGCTTAATTTCTATAGTCGTAGTAGACAACATTTATTTACAAACATTTAAAAAAATTATAACATACGCGCCCGCACATGTAAAACGAGATTTTGTGAAAGTAATGATGCAATGCAATACCCTACCATGACAAATCAATACGTAGCTAATAATAATTTAAAATTATTTCGGGGTCATAGACCAAAAGGAACACGTTAGTTATCAGTGACCTAAACCCTTGAGGGTTTCTAAATTTTTTAAACATAGGCAGCCTATAATATTTTATTACAATTATGAAATAGCCCAGTAAATTAGCTTTCCAATGGTATGTTGGTTCTGTTAATAAAATTCGAGAAATAAAATACCACCATTATTCTCTCCTTTGGGTTCCGCGCGCGTGTATAAAAATACCGGTAAAAAATAAAATCGCCGGTAAAGAACCGGTAGTGACGTTATCCGGTTTTTCACCGGTTTTTGTAGAACCGGTACACATCTCTAGTACCTACTGCTCTTTTCCAGTCGAGATAGTGCGTTATAATTATTTCGCGATAGTAACAGATAGACAACGTAATCTCTATTGTTATAACCTCAAATCGTAAATAGATAATGTATAACAATAAAAAAATATCCTCCTATTCCTCGCTATGCTTTCCTTCACCGAGCTAGTGACAAATATGTACGTAACTTTTGAAAAAATCATTGGTATCACTGATTTTCATCATGTGAAGCAGGCTCTTTATCCGAAGGCTATCACTGCAAACAAACAACTTCTTTAGTTAAATTTAATTTCAGTACAGTAAATTGTATGTACCTCGAACTCCTTCCCGCACAGCTCCCTGCAGGGCGGGCAGACCACCCCGCCCTTGTGCAGCCAGCCCTTCTTGATGATCCGCACCTGCAGCACCTGCCCAGCATGGAAGCAGGTGTACGAGTAGTTCCCCACCTGGAAATGTTCTGCTGGAACTCATCTGGTCTACTTACGTGTATATTCAGGTTATTTTCGGAAAATATTACATTTGAGTAGGTCCCTTATTATACCCCGTGTCCACTTATTGCTAACACAGTTACGTTGCATAAAAGTAATATTATACTAGTGTAGTTCCCGTTCCCGTGGGAATATGGGAATAAAATATAGCCTATGTTACTCAGGGATCTTCTAGCTTTCCATTGCTGAAAGAATTTTCAAATCTTTATTCGTTAAATTTATTCGTTACAAACATACAAGAATACAATCTTTCGTCTTTATAATGTCAGTGGAGATAAACGCCTTGGATAGAAACTAAGTAGACAAGTCTTCGCGTAAATAAATAGTTACCACAATATGTAGTCTTCCGCTTTCGCATTTGTATTTGTAGCAGCCTGAGCCCCAGTGTTGCCATTCTCTGATCTGAAATGTGAATAGGATAGTATAAATATTAATCGACCAGACACACAGCCAACAGACATGTTCATGCACACAAATATTGGCCCGAGCGGGGATCGAACCCGCGACCTCCGACTCAGAAAGCAGGGTCACTACCAACTGAGCCAACAGGCCCGTCAAATATATAAAAATACTATAAATAGCCGTTTGTTAGTCTCGCAAAATCTTGGAAATGACCGGACTTATTTTGATTTTTTTGTGTGGATCCGATAGAGGGTGCTGTTGTCTGTGGTAGGAAACTGTATACCCGGGCCACAAGTATGCAATAACAAATGTACCTATATTGTGTCTGTTCACCAAAATATTAACTTCTCTTTCAAATGTTTTATTGACTATTGATCCGCCGGCTTCGTACGGGTGCCATGTTTATAAATAAACCTTCCGGAATAATTATATATGTCACAGTGAAAGCAATATCAAAATCGGTTGCGTAGATTAGAAGAAATTTAGCGCACAGACATAAGCGGATGGTGACTTTGTTTTTGTACTTCAATGATGTCCAAATAAACAGAACAATTATTATAAATGCGAAAGTAAGCAGTCTGTGTGCCTATTACTTAATGGAAAAACTGCTGAACCGATCTTCATGAAATTTTAAAGATACATAGCTTTTATAATGAGTAAGAACATAGGCTGCTTTCATCCAATTATGCGGACGAAGTCTCAAGCCGGAGCTAGTTTTAATCAAAATAATAATTTACCTGTCTACATGACTTTTGCTCCCAGACGCGGTCGCTGTGGTCGAAGCACTTGGAGTGAGGCCCGTAGTTTTCTAATGCGAAATTCACATCCGTTTCTGCATAAAAACAAAAGCCACATAAATAATTAAAAATACAAACCGGCCAAGTGCGAGTCGGACTCACAGCCTTTAACAGGGATCGAAACCGAAACTCGCGCATTTACAACAGGTATATCATTGCTCTAATTGATATTTGTTGTTATTTTAAATTAAATAATATAATCTCGAATCACCGAGGGGGTAGGTAGAGGTATTCCATTTCTGGAAATACCCACGTTCCACCAGAATATTCTTTGGACCCTTTAACGTGATAGGTGGTGCGGGTCTATTACACATGCCTCAGATTTAATTCTGGGACCTGCGGGTTTCTTCACGATGTTTTCCTTCACCGTCGAGCTAGTGTCAAATATGTACGTAAGCTTTTGAAAAACTCATTGGTACATGCCAAGATTCGAATCCGAGCCTCACTGATTTTCATCATGTGCTCTTTAACCGTACCCCCCTACGCAGAAACCCTTATCTAAGGTATATTTATAAAAAAACTTACTGGGAGTATTCTCCTCATAAGAACACCGGCTACCACGGACAAGCACAGACTTGTGCTTCCAAGTGAACTCCTGTAGGTAGGGGCAGTAGTCCGCCAGAGACACCGAGCCCCCGTAGAACGACTCCTCGCCGGGAGACACGTTGGGGAGAAGGTCGAAATGCTGGTAACAATTTATATTCACTTTCACTTGTGAAAACAAAACTGGACGATTTGTTAAATAAAAAAAAAGATTATTAATTAATCGATTATATTTTCACAAATTTTAATCGATTTTTGTAAACAGCACCATCTGTTGAAGAAATTTTAAGTTCACTAACAAAGTTTCTGTTAAAGGATAAAAAATGTGAAAAAATTATCATTTTTCATATTAATTTGATATTTTTTTCTCGTATAATCAATTTTTAATTATCGATTTTCTTTAAAAAGAGAAATATCGATTTTTAAATAATCGATTTTTTCGATCAATGTCACATCCCTAGAAAAAGGGAAGATCTTCCTTTAGGCGATGTGATCGTGCCTGGGGACAAGGTCTAACGGTTGATGCTGGACAGTTGCATTTATTCAAACTCATGAGAAAACTTCGATAGTGAGGATTAGAACTCGGCCGTCTATTGGCGTTGTAGAGTCGCTACATATTTATTCACTGTCAAAATTTGCATGTCAAATTCAAATGGTTTTTTTTTCGCTGGAATAATATTATATGACAGATTTATTTAGATAATATCTTTGTATAGGTTTTGAGCGCCATCTATTATCTATTGCCACCTTTACACCACATACTCAACTGACAGATGTCACCACGCCTCATTGGATTCACGTAGCATGGGTTTGGTGACAGTTCACATTTTTCCCTTTTACTCATGCTACTTTCGACTAATAAAAAAAATATTGTATTTATGTAATGATAAAATAGTAAAATATTAATTACTTTTAGGGCAGATTTTTCAATTGTCAGATAAATCTTATCTGGAAAATATATTGATGCTGTCACTGTCTGACACAATAGAAAGGAAAAGTGACAGGTGATGTTTATTCTTGAGATAACTTGTAACTGACTATTGAAAAATCAGCCCTTATATATTTTTATGAGGTGAAAGTAGTAGGCGTGGAACGGAAAAATGTGAACTGTCACCCAACCCATGCTAAGTGAAATGGACTTTAATTTCAAGGATACTCACAAAGAGGTTGGAAGAAAACCATTAGAAACTTTTTCTTTAAACGTCTTTGGATACCTACTCACTTGGTACTGTCGGGGCAGTATTGTCTCGTGCCGGACTAGATTACAGAGCACGACAGCAGTCCTCCGAGACGAGCATTCTGTCCTAAGTGGGTCTCCTTTAATCCTCTCGCAGAACGGCGAAGGATTTTTGCGTCTGTGGATAATACTTCATTCAATTTTGTTTTCATAATAAATAAAATTAAAATAAAATAAATAATCTCACGCCTTAATTCTTTATAGGCATCTGGATATAAGTACCCACTTTTCATCAGATATTATTTTTACCCCTAAACGTGATAGGTGGTGACCGGGTCTGCTTACACATGTCTCAGAATTCACGATGTTTTCCTTCACCGTCGAGCTAGTGATATATTTTTTTTTTATTTTACAAATAGTATACAATTTTAAATAACACTCGCCAAACTACAACGCAGTTTATTGGCGAAAATAACAGATATTGAATAATAAAAATTTGTAGAGGAACGGAGGAATGCTCCTCCATCATGAAAAGGAAAGATCTTCCTTAAGGCGAGGTGATCGCGCCTAAGATAAAGGTCCAACGGCTGATGTTGGACAGTTGTATTTGTACAAACTTGTGAATACTTTGACAGGTTTGGAACTTGCAATCTATGGCGCTTTAGTCAGTTCTATGTAGAACCGCTAGATGTCGCTACAAATGTGAAAACTGACTGGCTGATTGTCTCACAGCCGAAGCTGGCTCTAGAAGCATACATTTCCTCAGAAAAGTTTCTTAAACGACGTAAGTGAGCACTAACAAGGGATTCCCACGGGAACGGGAATAAACAAGATCCGCGCTGGCAATGCCGCTGGGCACCAGCTAGTTCCATACATAATAATCGCAATTCTCAATCCTTTATATCAGTACTTACTCTTCTGTCTTATTTCCATTTGTGTTGCTTGTAAATTAAATTCGGTCATTTATTATTGGATTTTGATAGTACTAACTATTTATACCTACAGGATGGAAAAAAATGCAGTAGTTGCAGGGAAAATGCACTAAATATTAATGGGCAAATTGAACTAATAAAAAACATTCGTATTTAAAAAAATAATTAAAACCGCATTCAAAGATGTTGTTTTTGCTCAGCTGCTTAGACCGGGAATCGAATTGAGAAATGTGATGAAGAGAAGCAACTTCATCATCATCATCATTGTATTCAATTCAAGATCGGTAAATTTAAAATGCAGTGCCGTAGTATGCAGTACAGTAGTATGATCCCTGTATGTAATAAAGGCGTATGCAGAAACAAGAGTAGTCTAAGTAACAAAGCAAGAATAAACAAAAACACATGCTATTAGTCAACTCACTCCGAAGTCGTGTTATCCTTGTCACTGCATGAAAGAGAAAAAAGGACAGAATATAATTATATATAATGTTAGTTTTATGTCAGAAAGAGATTCCGCTATATGACTCGCATACAGCTGTCCCATTCTAAGGGTCCGGCAAAAAAAAATGTGGGTTTAAAGTGTTTCTGAACCAAGTAAAGAATGTGATTGAGTTATAAAGTGTGTCCCAAAAAATGGGAACGGTCTGCAAACTGTAACAGAGCTGATTGTGACTAGGATACAATGTGTCCCAAAAAGTGTGACCGCAGCGTGTGAGCGACAAAGAACCCGTAATACAAAGTACGTCCCATAAAAATAAGACCAAATTGCTTAGTTTGCCTGAGCAAGTAACCGTGACCGATCTTAAAAGTTAACGTAAAGTCTATAAAGTGTGTCTCAAAAAAGTGTGACAAAAGTATGTCCTACAATTGTGACCGAGTTGCAAACTGTGACAGCTGACTGTGATTAGGATACAAAGTGTGACCGATAGCGTGTAAGCGACAAAGAACCCGTAATGAATCTACCTCAACCTTTGTGCGTTGAGCCACTGCTTGCAGGAGGCCTGGGCGAATTGGCAGCCAAGCCCGCGGCCCCAATCCAGGGGGCTGGCCTGTGTGTAGTCCGCACGGTACCAGCCCGTGTCTTCCATCATCGCGAAAGTTATCCGACTGAACACCGAGTTCTGGGTGTGTGTTCCCGTCATTGCTTCGTTCTGGAAAGAAATTGTAAATAAAATTATTTGTATTATTTGGTAAATAGTAACGAAGAAAGAAAGTTATGGACATAGCTCAAAGAATTAGCAAGCTGAAGTGGCAATGGGCCGGCCATATCCCGCGAAGAACCGACAACCGTTGGGGTAAACGTGTTCTGGAGTGGAGACCGCGACTCTGCAAACGTAGTGTAGGACGCCCTCCGGCCAGATGGGATGACGATCTGCGAAAGGCTGCAGGCAGATGCTGGATGCGTCTAGCTGAAGGCAGGGCGCTATGGTGCTTATTAGGGGAGGTCTATGTCCAGCAGTTGACAAATATAGGATGATGATGGTTTGGTATATTCGTTGACAATTATGAGATAAGGGTCCCATGAAAATACATGAAGCTTACTTCGAACACTCTCTTCTCCCAATGCGTGAGCGCTGTACCATCCCCACCCTGATCTTCCAGTTCTGCTCCTTCTAGAGTCGAGCAGTTGAAATGTTCGCGTACCTGGAAATTTATATGGTATTATTTATAAAGGAGAAAAGTAACACTTTTTGCAGATTAAAAAATTAGGAATCTTTTAAATGAATTAATCATATTTTTGGGCAGCAATATTTTTTTTTTATGATAGAAAACGGGCAAACGAGCAGACAGGTCACCTGATGGTAAGTGACGTCCGTCCCATGGACACCTGCAACTCAAGAGTCACAACTGCGTTGCCGGCCTTTGAGGTGGGAGTAGGGGGAGGGGAGGGGGAGGGGAGGGGGAGGGGAGGGGAGGGGGGGATTGGGGCCTCCGGTTACCTCACTCACTCAACGAAACGCAATGCATTGCTTTACGCTGGTTTTTGTGACTAGGTCGATCTTGAAAGAGTGATTAAGCTACAAAATGTGACTGAACTACAAAGTGTATTCTAGTCATAATGTGGGACTAAGTGTGACCGAGCAACAAAGTGTAAAAGTACTAGAAATTTTAGCTATAATGAAATTTATTTTTAGCAATAATGAAAGTGTGATCGAAATACAATCTGTAACCGTGTAAAAACTTGAGAATTAATGGCCAAGGACTGAATCACTAAGTGTACCAAGAAACTGTAACCTAGCCAAAAGTGTGATCCAATCACAACACAATGCGGTAAACATAAACGAGTTGCAAGTATAACCAAATCACAAAGTGTGACAAACTGTATGAATAAATTGCAAAGTGAGACCAAGTTTTTACTTACACAAAGTGTGACAATAATACAAACTGTAGCAACTCTATACTGTGACTGAGTCACAAAATGTGACCGAGCGAGTGAATATTATGTGATCCATGTGTTATCGCACTTGAAAGTGACCTCACCTCCTTAACCACCCGCGGGGTGACTATCATATGGAAGAGTCGCTCCATATAGCCGCCTCTGATCATCCAGTTTTTTCGCGTAATGTTCTTCACCACACGATCCGACCACTTGTGGATTTGCAGCCTGAAAACATAAGCCAGAAATGAGCAGGCAGTTGTTTCTGTCCAAGAAGTCTTTTGGGTACTGTCCCACATGGATCCACTAACAATGCAGAGGATCTGAGGACTGATCTACACTAATATTATAGAGGAAAGATTTGTATTTTTGTATGCCTGTAAGGAACAAACACAAAAACTACTGGACCCATTTTAAAAATTTTTTCACCAGTGGAAAGCTACAATATCCCTGAGTAAGGCCGTATACAGAAAGAAAGCTGAAAACTTATCAGCGCTTATCGGCGCTGGTCCATTCTACATGAAGCAAGCAGATTGAAGCAGAGCGAGCAAAATGTCGTACGATGATTGGCGGGTGGCACCAGCGCTGACCGGCGCCTGTCGAAGATTGTCGGCGCTGGTTCATATAAATGCCTGCGTAGACCGGCGCCTATAAGCGCTGATAAGTTTTCAGCTTTCTTTCTGTATACGGCTTAACATAAGCTATAGTCTATTCCCGTAAGTATTTTTTTTTATTTATTACCTACGCCAACGCCTCTGGTTAGGTCTTTATTTTACTGATTTTTTTATTTTTTTTTATTAAAATACCATCGGAGACACTGCATGCAAATAAAGTTTATTCATTGGGTTTTTTGTATAGGAGTAAAATAGGTAAAATAAATAAATAATAAATAAATTAAGCATAAATAGGTACTAAACATTTAACCTACTCTTCATCTAGAGGTGGGTTCCCAGTATCCGGTCGTCTCTCTGTTAGAGGTTCACCATTTTCATCTCTGCAAAGATAACATTAAATTCAACAGGTCTATTAAGAACAAGATTTAAAAATAATACCTAATTGTGATTTCGCTATTCCTCATAGTTTCTGATTTAGCCATCCACGCATACTGTACTTCGAGTGCATACAGGAGGTATTTTTCCCCCTGTATACGGTTGAATTAAGAAACCTCCTTTTTTGAAGTATGTTAAAAATACATATGCACGGTATTTAGTGTTGGAACACAAGTTACGCCTGCAATATTATTTAAATTACTCGCGACACATTAAGCCGAAATTACGACGCGTTTTTCCCTATTATCCTTAACCTGTCCGACTGTTGTCGTTTTTCACTAACCTGTAGAAAGCGAAGAGCGACACGCTGAATCCAAGTGCGTGAAGCATCTCGTGCTTCACAGTCGACAACACCGAAGGTAGGTCGCGGTATTTCGTTGACAGCTCCCCTGGGCAGAAGTTCGCATGCCCTGCCACTGGTCTGTAAGAATTAAAACTATAAAATTGGCTTTTTGGCGGGAATCCGAAGAGGGACGTCATATTCCTGCAAGAATTATAACGGCTTTTGGGGACGTTATGTTTTTTTGTAAAATTTTATTTTTTAGGGTTCCGTACCTCAAAAGGAAAAAACGGAACCCTTATAGGATCACTTTGTTGTCCGTCTGTCCGTCCGTCCGTCCGTCTGTCAAGACCCTTTTTCTCAGGAACGCGTGGAGGTATGAAATTTATATCAATTACTCAGGTCTACTGTCCCTTGAAGCTGTGAAAAAATCAAACTTCTAAGCCAACGCAATCAAAAGATACAGCCGTTTATGCCGCAAATTTTCGACACTTGCAAGGGAATCAAAACCTACAGGGTGCTTCCCGTGAACTCAGAATCTTGAAATTTGGTACGAAGCAACGTCTTATAGCATAGATAAAGGAAAAATTACGAAAACCATAAATTTGCAAGGTTGTACGGAACCCTCGGTGCGCGAGTCCGACTCGCACTTGGCCGGTTTTTTCTGTATATTTCGGGTTTTGACTCATATTAGTGATAGTATAGGGGGAAGTGTCCGTGAAAGTGTGCAGTGAATGGGAAATTCGATAAAGTGCGAGGGATGTTCATTTTTGGATGTACTCAAAAGACACAAGGAAGTCTTCAGTAAGCTATCATTTTACTGTTGATAACCAAAGGAGGGATGTAGAAAGATGTTGACACTGAATTTTTGTGCATGGTCTCTGAAGCAGAGCCATTTAACAAAGATTAAAGTATAAAATAAAGACTTGGTTGTTTTATACCTATCCGTTTAAATAAATTACTTGACATTGGCACAATTCAGAATGCAGTGCCACAAAAAAATACTATAATATTAACCTGAAGCGCTGGGACACCAGTGTGTTTGTAGCGATCACACTGGTAAAGCAAAGTTGGGCGCGGTCAGTCACTAGGGTGATCGCCTAGTGGCATTATTCCACGAGCGCTTCCATGTTTCCGAAGGTACGTTAAATGCAATAATGTATTTATTTAAAACATACACAAAGCACATTTATAGTTAAAACATGCATACAGTATCCCAATTCACATAATGGGCTCTTACCGGGTGCGGATAATGATGATACACACCACAGTATAAAAAACCTAACCTTAGAGTGGTTCTAAATTCTAAAGAGTAAAAAAACCGACTTCAATCTTCAACTTATAAGGTTTTCTCATGGTCGCCGTTGTCAGAACTGGACGAAATGGGACCAATCTGAAAGCACCAGCTTTCAAATAAAAAAAGAATCATCCAAATCGGTTCACCCAGTCCAAAGTTCTGAGGTAACTAACATAAAAAAAAAAAGAATTGATAACCTCCTCCTTTTTAAAGTCGGTTAAAAAGTGAGTAAACCCAATGATAAACAGTATAAAAAAGTGTGTGAACCCACTCCGACGCCACGAACTCACGTGAGATCTCACTGTCTCACTCACCGATCGAGCGCAGACTCCTGCTGGCAGTGAGAGGCGTAAGCCACAGTGAGTCCACGCCGACACCGCTCGGTCTCCACCGCACTCACGTATAATACGAAGTCAGTGTCTTCTACTCCTATAGGTTCTTCTTCTGGCACTGGAAAGAATGGTTTTAGTCCCATTTGTATGAGAGGGTCAACAAAGGGGTCAACAAATAATTGGTGCTCAAGTTTCTATGAGTACTATAGGGTAAAACACCCAATCACTGTTGGGGTGTCCGTTAATTGGTAGGGTGAACTAGGGTGTCAATAATTGGGTGATTTCCTCTACATAAAATTCCTAATTTATTTTTTTATTTTTCGGTCCTTACAAACTCTTTCGAGTCAACTAAAATCATAAATAAATAGAATACCAGTCGTCTCCGTGTCGTCATTGAGTCCGTTTCCCGCCATTTCTGGCGCTGTGACGTCATCGTGTTGCCTCGGCAACGCCCTGCATTCGTGCCCTGTGCGGTTGCACACGTAGCATGGCTAAAAACAAAACAACAACCAAAAAGATTAAGTAATAATCTCACACCTATTATGCCCGAGGTATTCTATTTCTGGAAATAAAGCTATCACCAGTCATTCAAATAAAAATAAATCTGTAGGTACAAAAAGTACACTTAGAAATGGCAATAGTCTAATAACAAGACACCTCAGATCAAATAAAAAGTAGAGAGTGAACGCTACGAAGGATAAACTGAAGCCTGAAAAACTACTCCACGATCTGTGCATATTGACGAACTAGTTCATAGTAAATGTGTGCGTGCAAGCGTGTATGCACAGAGCATGGAGTAGTTTTTCAGGCTTCAGTTATCCTCGGCAGCACTCCATCTTAATTTTTATTTGATCTGAGCAAGGCACTCTAAACTCCTTTATGAAGATTGGCTAAATGTAAACAGCAACGTATTTCCACCGACGAGTTGCTGGTTTTTGATTGTTTTATTATTTTATGAAATGCTATAATTTGTAAAACGAAAATCCAAATGTATTTTAGGCAAAGAGATTAAAATATAATATAATGTCCTATTATATTTTAATCTCTTTGATTTTAGGGGTCTTATACCCGGCGGTAAAATCTGCGTAGCGTTGTCATGACAACCAGCGTTCCAGTGGTTGCAGATATTACCAAAATGCAAAGAGATTGAAATATGTCCTATTATACACACACCGGCACAATTAGCGGAACAGAAAAAAAAGGGAGTATTTACGCATTTTTGCGTGTTACTGGCCGGCTAAACAAGCTTTTTTTAAATTTGGGTTTTAATTTAAAAATGGAATACTAAGCGACTGCCCTTTTTTTCATTCTTTTGTTTTAATTTTCATTGATTCATTTTTTCCACCGCTTGTCCGTTTTTAGAAGGTTCGTGAATTCCATTTGAAAAGCTTTGAATTGCAGTTTTTGAGGCTTTTGAGTTTTTTTGCATATTGATAATTTACGAGCATCTAATTATGCCTGATTTAACGCCATCAGAAATCATTAGGGCAGATCAAATGAGGAGAAATGGTCAAACCTACAGATCGATTGCCAGAAGCCTTCGTCGATCGTTATCAACGATTTATCGTAGCATCCAACGATACAGATTGACGAATGCTCTAGTGATAAGGAGAGGACAAGGCCGGAAAAGGTGTACTTCAAGGAGGGATGACCGTTTTCTCCAACTTCAAGTCCGACGGAACACGAGACTAACGGCGGTGCAGGCTCGAAATTTACTGGAAGAGGTACGAGCAGTAAGGACGAGTGAGCGGACAGTTCGTAGAAGATTCGAAGAAGTGGGTATAGGCTCGTATGTGCCCGCCAAAGCCCCAAAACTTGAGAGACATCATCGCACAAACCGTCTACACTTTGGTCGTGAACATCGTGATTGGGACTTCGACGACTGGGGACAGGTTCTTTTTACTGATGAATGCAGAGTTATGTTAAATCAAATTGATGGAAGGCAGCGAGTATGGAGACGCAAAGGAGAACGGTATATCCAGTCTAATTTTGAAAATACAGTTGCATATGGCGGCGGTTCAATTATGGTCTGGGGAGGAATATGTTTAGGAGCTCGTACGGAGTTAGTAGTGGTCGATGGCGGGAATCTGAATGCTGATCGGTATATCAGGGAGATTTTAGAAGAACATGTTGTGCCATTTGCCCCCTTTATTGGTAACAACTTCATTCTAATGCAGGATAATGCTCGGGCTCACAGTGCTCGCACAGTACAGACATACCTAAACCATGTTGGTATAACGGTGATGGAGTGGCCAGCACGGTCCCCCGATATGAACCCTATAGAACACGTCTGGGACTTGCTAAAGAGGAGTGTAAAGTCAAGAATGCCCCCTCCCAATAATCTCAACGAGTTGCGAAACGCATTACTTGAAGAATGGCAGAGGTTGCCCCAAGAAACCATTGATAACATCATCCGCAGCATGCCCAGACGGATGGAAACCCTCATCAGAGCACGAGGAGGAAACACTCGATATTGAACAGTCATTGAAATTGTTGTTAAACTTTGGAAAATCTTGAATTTTCTGCTGTTTCTCTATAATTAAAAATCGAAGAAAAATGCATTTTGTTTAATTTAATTTTTATTTTTATAAAATTTTAAGTATGGTGTTACAAATGAATGTCAAAACATGTTAATTTAATTGTTGTTTCATTTTAAATAATATATTGTTTAAAAATTACATTCATTGTTCTAAATTCCCTCTTTTTTCTCCTTTTTTTTTCTGTTCCGCTAATTGTGCCGGTGTGTGTATTTGAATCTCTTTGCCTAAATGTGATTTTAGAAAGAGTACAAAAAATTGCATACGAAATATAAAAATAAACGAAAACCCAATATTGCAAAACACCATTTTTTCTACAATCAATAAAATCTTTTTAGTGCCTATAACTCTTGACTTTTAACTGTATATACCCGCAAGTACCTGAAAATATAGTTTTAAATGGACATACATGCTTTGAAATGTTATCGCTAAAGTTAAGAGTAATCGGTGAGTTTCCAACATTTTCTTATTTATCAATGAAGGTAAATATATAAAATACTAGCGACCCGCCATCGCTTCGCTTCGGTTTATCTGGTATATAAAAACATTCCTATATGTGATAAATGAAGAACCACTAGACAGATTTTAAGCAAACTTCATATAAACCATCTGCTAAATAGTCCGAATAAAGCCTAAAAATTTGGTTTGGATAGGTGAGCCCGTTCTTGAGTTATAAAATAACAACGAAAAGTGGCATTGATTTATATTTATATATATATATAGATTATATTATTAGTTCACTCTTTGAAACTAAAGATCTACAGCAAAGAAATAACGAGAATAAGTATGCAGTCCTCGGCATATAAAAAAGGAACTCTATCCACTCGGATAGAGATCGGACGGAGATAGGAGTCCGAAAGATGTGGCTTGAGTTTATTCGTACAATAGGTAAATTATTTTATCTATAATTAATTGACTGGCTGACTGACTGGTCGCTCAACAGCCAAACTCAGCGAGACTAGAAGCACGAAACTTTAATGACGTAAGTGTATTCTTTTGAAGTTCCAACCTGAAGGGGAAAAAACCAAAATCCGCACGAGCAACGCCGTCGATAAAAATACATACTTTCGGCAAATATGATGATGACGATAATGATGACGTACAGAAATAAATTGTTACAGGTCTTCTGATCCTATGCCAGTACACCCACTCCTTCGTGCTGCTGACAGCGAACATTGAAGACGTGAAGCAGATAGCAAAGAGATTCATCTCTGACGCCCTAGCGACCCGGATAGCCGAATTCCTCGCCCAAGCCACAGGCCAATCTGTCCCTAATGTGTCTGAGGAAAACGAGAAAAACGTTAAAGATATACAAGACATCTCCGATGGTGACACGTTTCAGTTCAAAAAGGTGGTAAGGCAGCGGACCACAACGCAGGTCCCACCAGATACCTTTAATATTAAGAACATAGAGAGCATTGTTCCGGAGCAGACGCAGAACCAGCAGCGTGAGCCTGAAGTGGAGCCAAAACAAAAACGTCCGAAGCAGATCTTAAGGAAAAAGAAACTAAAACCCAAGATAATGTCAGAAGAGGAGGGTCGCTTACAGACGCACAGACCGCTAAACCGTTTCAAGAACGTTAAGAACCGTTCACGAAAGAGAAAACCAGAGGAACAGATGAAAAGAGAAAGTTTTGGAAGGATACGTAAACGCCCAAAACAACCACCACAGGACGAACCTTTAGGAGAACACGAAGCCAGAGACTTCCATGCTAACTTACACGCAGAAGATGACATTATTCCAACACCAGATAACAGAGAAGACCCACAAGACAATAGACAGAAATATGTTAGAGTAAAAGATATGAAGCGACGGCTTAAAAAGAAGAAAATTAAGCACAGAACCGAAGAACGTTATGCACTGCTAAGCAACAACGGTACCGATGCAGTAGACATAGGACAGACTATAATGGACGTTTCGAAAGCAGACGAATCCAAAGTCCTAAGGAGTAACATGGAACTGACAACTGAGAAGCAGAAAGAAGAATTCGACCAGTACGACAATCCGCAAGCTCACACTGGGCAGTCTAGTCCTTCTTCATCTGGGCCATTTGTGCCCAGGGCTTCGGAGGATCATAAACAGGAGCTCATGACAAGAATAGAGGTCGAAAATCCGAATATGGATGGACAAGAACAGGGGAAGGAAAATAACGGTTTGCAAGACAGCAACAATGCAGTTGAATAAAATGTTTTGTAAAGTAACTAATCATTTCTTTACGTAAGATATAGGTACTTCATTATTACCAAACTGGAGGGTAGGTGAAGATGTATAAGTAGCGCTAGTATAGAAACCGATGGGTTTGCACTTTGGAAAATGTGCATTTCTCAAAAAGGGCACTTCATAAAATGTGAAATTTGGAAAATGTTTCTTAGTACCAATAGTACAGGCTCTGCCTAGTTTGGGACTAAATAACCGTGTGTGAATTGTCCTACAACTTTTTATTGTTATTTAACAAATTGTGGGTCAATCTTGCCTTGTATCAGTTGACATCGACGTAACAAATTTTTAATTTGGAAAATGTTACTTAGTACCCATAGTACAGGCTCTGCCAAGTTTGGGACTAAATACCCGTGTGTGAATAGTATAAAAAAAAACTCACGCCTTTTATCCCCGAGGGGGTAGGTAGAGGTATTACATTTCTGGATATATCCACTTTTCACTAGATATTCTTTGTTTCGTTTAGGGGTGTAAATTGTCCCACAATTTATTAATACTATTTTAAAATGTGGGTAAATTTTGACGTGTATCAGTTGACAATGTTGACATTGACGTGACTCTTTCTAGAATATCGTAGAATCTTCGAGAACTCACGTTGAGATGCTCCTCGGGGACCTTGACCTCTCCGCACATGGTGTCGACACTGCAGTGGTCAATGCAATGGGACCTTCCGCCACGGACGAACACTTGACGCGTCGGGCATTTCCTGAAACAACGAGGGGTAATTAGTAGAGATGCCACGAATATACGGTTACTATTCAGTCTTCTGCACCTTTGGCACCTAAAAGGGTGCCAAGCGGGAGTTACATAACTTACTACTAAAGACAATAAATACTTAAAAATTATTACAATTAGGTAAACTAAAAGCTGGGACCGTGAAGTCTACAGCAGAGTATTATACGGACAGTTCACCCTGTCCGCTATCGTTCTCAGGATGGTGTTGGGGCTGGCCCGCACTTTGCGCACCAGCGGACGTATTCACGGAGATTCGATATTCGACTCGGAATCTGTCGAATCCTTATGTCAAATATGATATTAATGAATAGCACATCTCGAAACCTTTCGACAGATTTTCCGATTCCGAGTCGAACATCGAATCTCCGTGAATACCCGCAGGGACGCGCATCGCTTGCGCATGGTCGCGCAGCAACAGTCAATGCGCGCGTCCGTCAACATCCCCGGCGCACTACAATAGCGGGGCAGCCCCATCAACATCAATAGCTTGACTCCTAGCTCTATACCGCGCCTTAGGTAGCTCAGCTCCAACGGCAAACGAAAGTTTCATTCTTAAGCCAATAAAATAAAACACAATTGATTTTTAATTGTTACGCTGAGCATTGGAACCGCGCGGTGCTCGACGAATTAATTGTATTACTAACTATGAGTCCCATATAATAATGGGGCATCAACGATGTTTGCTGAGACGCACGTTGACGACTATGTCTTTTTCCTACGAGGTACGGTAATCCGAAAAGTAGTAATTTGGTTAATAAAATTGTAAAATCGCGTGACCACCATTAGTAAATCACTGAAGAGTTACGTGTGTACAAGTTGTTAATAGGTAACACGAGTAAATTCGTCGATTACGCACTTAAAATAATAAGTGTCTTTCTACGCAATCAGCTCGTTCATCGATTGAATATCTCTGTCGATAATTATACATTCATAATTGTCACGTATATAGAAAAAAGGGAAGTGAAATGGCACTATCAATGAAATTTGAAAAATTACGAACGGTCGATTTAGACCCAGTCCCGGGTGCATATTTAAATACAGGTTTAAATCCTATTGTCTATTTATAATTGTAATCGTAAAAGTTATTTTACTTCCGAATGCAGAATACTAGCTGGAACTGCATATTTAAATTGAGGCAGTTAAAATGCATATTTCGCATTAGATAGATGTAATAAACGAGAGAAGTGTGGTTTGAAAGAAGATGTAGTTACAAGGATAGACAAGGGTATGTTAAGCTGGTTTGGTCATTTAGAACGTATGGATGAAAGAAGAGTAACAAAAGAGATTTATGGGGCTTTTTCCTCATGGTCTAACTATTTCGCCTAACTGATTTTTCTACGAGGAGTAACATATCCTCAAGGCCAAACTTGTGTCAAAACAAGTATAGTGATCTACTCGGCGAAATGAAAATACCTCTGCAATACTTCAGATGTCCTGGTACTTCAAACATAAATTGTTATCCATTGGTCATGAAGGATGAATTACAACAAATGCGCGCTTAGATGCCGGTTTGTTTGTAATCAGTCAGCGAATCGGTGATTGGCATTAAAAGCTACTCCGTGTTTCGGAAGGCACGTTAAAACAACCGGTCGCCGGTTTTCGTTGTTTGCACAGTGCAAGTCTATACGCCATGTCAGATACACTGCCTTGAAAAATTCTAACAGTTAGGTGCCCACATCATCCCAACTGTGGGCTTGCGTGGGAGACCCAAATCTCAGCAGTGGGCTAGTGATGTGTAAGTTTTTAGCTTACACCTTTTGTGAATGTATTCTTTTTTTCCCTCGCCAATAGATTGCACAGGTATGCCAATCCCATAATCTTATCTTTCCATATCTCATTTGATAAAACAAATTCCACGTACTTAGTACTGTTTGTAGTCATGCTTTTAGGATACAAAAAAACAGTGATTCGAATATAAATAAATGCTAATTAGAATACAATGTGTTTTCGTTACGACTTAGTTAGTATTGTGTGATCTTTTGACAAAATAAGACTCTTTTCGGATTAAAAGTAAGTACAATAACAATATGATGAGACATTAAAACAGCATTGTTCTATTATTACTTCCTTTTATTATGAAGTAGGCTTGTTTAAACAGTTTTGCGTAAAGCGATGACGCTGTGAGAAAATCGTTATCTCGTTTTTCTTAAAGCAGGGAAAAAACAATAATGAGACAAGCATTCGTTCAATTACATCACTATTGAGGAATAAAATAGTACGAATCTATCGAATCTTTATATATTTGTTTTTAAAATCAAATTATTGATTTATGTAAGTAAATAGAATTACACATAGAAACGTCAATAGTTTAATGGGACTCTAAACTCGGCGATGGAGATTGGCTGAATGTAATGAAATATTTTTTATAAATTTTTGAAAACATCAAATTTTGGTGTCTGTCTGTGCATGTATCACTCAAAAACCTCTGGAAGAATTTTGATGAAATTTGGTGTGGAGATAACTAAGTGACTTGAGTCAAAATGTATGGTACCTACTTTTTCTCTTTCCATCGGAACTGGTTAAAAAGAGAAAAATGTGCTACTCCGAAACGATAACACCTAGAAACTTGAAATATGGTATGTGGATGTCTTATATGTCGTAGGCTTTTTAAAAAAATAACAAACAACCCGTGCACCCGCTAATTACAACCTAAAATCTTTTCAGCGCGAAAACGGAATTAGAAATGGCGTCTAACAATCAAAACAGCCCGTACCAGGGTTACCCCTACGTGAAACCAGTGGCTATAGACGTCCCATCCCTCAACCCCGCCGAGGTGGCAGCCCTAACGAAATGGAACAACTTACCGAGGAGACAAATTGGTCAGAAAAAAGATTTGGACAACCCTGTAATTTATATCGATTTGCCTGAAGATAATGGGGAAACTGACAGGGTAAGTCATGATATTATAAGAAACATACATCATCATATCAGCCTTGTGGCAGGTCCACCAACGCTGCGCCATACGGTATGCGGTCGTCACTCCAGAATTTTTCCCTAGTGGCCATCCATTACTATATACAATAGAAATTCTCTTCCCATGAAAATTATCATAGCCCTAATCGTCCACGGCGGATAGGGAGCGATTCCACATCGTCTTCTAGCTCCCGCTCCGCCGACTCCTTCTGCGACATCACCTCGTCACAGAAGGAGACAACCGTCTATCAGGCCTGCTTACTGCCGATCATGGCCTCGACCATACTCGAGAGTCTCAAACGCTGCACTCCCATTGCAGCGGATGCAGCCGCTCGAAGGAACTCCCAACTCGGAGCACTCCTTGCGAGCGTGTCGTGCTGTGTCCTCGGCCACCCTCCAGTGGTGGCACGCCATCGACGGCTTGCGACCCCCCCCCCCCCCTGGCACAGATCAAATCCCGAAGCAATCATGCCCGGTCAGCATCTGTACCAAGCTGTAGGTCAGCCTTCCGGGACTGGCCATCGTGACGTAACCTTCGGCCAATTTTAAATAGAAGAACTGTTTCATCAGACCACTTTCGTAATTTGAGTTTCTCTTAATAAATGTATCACGTATTGTTATTGTAGGTGACAAAACCATCACCAATGACATCCCAATCTCCAGGGTCAGGGAAGAAAGATATGGATCCCCCAGTAGTGTACATTGACATACCAGAGGCTGGTAGCAGCACTGTCACCGACGAAAGGGTCGTGGAAGACACTGAAGCACAATTTGTACAGGTAAGAGTGATTCAGATACAACGGGTGTCGCCCTCTGCGTTTCAGCTCCCAATGACACATTTTCAAAATTACAATCGGACGAAAAATTTTAAACTTCCATGACCACTTCTCCATCATCAACATCTTAAAGTGTGAAATTAGCATAATGACAGCTTCTCGTAATGTCGATTACTTACAATAACAAATTCGCACCAGTCAAGCATCAGAGTCCGGTTTCAAGGACAATAGACAATCCTATTGTATCTGCATTCCGTTAGTGGACGGGGACAACTTCTTAAAATGTCATATTTGCATAACGACGACAAATTCTTTAGAATATTGGCATTGGCGTATAAAGGAACGCATTCCAAAAATCTAGATCGTCAATGAAGGAAAACATCGTGAGGACACGTGCACTCAAAATTGGTGTGAGACGTGTATAGTAGTACCCCGGTTAGACAAAAAGCTTATCCCCTGTCAAGTTTAGGTTCGAAAAATATAGCACTGGTATCACCAATGGGTACTTCTAGAAATAGAGTTCTTCCACCAATCTTTCCGCCCCCTAGGCTTTCGGTTCTTCTGGCTATGTTCCCAACCCACTGCCACTTCAACTTTGCTATTCTGTAGGCAGTAATTTTGTTTATTTTGCGGTCTTCCTCATTTCCGATTGGCCACGCAGAGAAACTCCGAAAAAAGGTTTTTTCATAGCTCGTTTTAATATTTTTCAGGAGACGATATTCTACGATCCATTCAAAGACAGAAGAATCGACGAACCAAGGGAGTCAGATTCGGATAGCGACAGTTCAGGTCCTAGCCCATGCAGACCAGCGCCGCCGAGACCAGGCCGACGGCCACCTAATAGCCAGGATGTGAATTTTCCTGAAAGTTCTGGTAAGATTTCATTTTCATCTCGATGTCGACATCAGCTACAGTCATACTTCCTTAACGGTTCTTGGAATATTTTGCAGTCCTTAAATTGAAACAACCAATATGCGGAACAAATTGTCGCCTGCAATATTTCCGGACCGATACCACCTTCAAATCCCTTAAACCTTAAAGGTCGGCAACGCACTTGTGACTCTTGAGTTGCAGGTGTCCATGGGTGACTTACCATCAGGAGACTCGTCTGCTGCTCCTCGTTTGCCCGCTATAGGATAAAAAAAAATACGTCTAGAATAAACCTCATATTATGATGATGTGACATCCTGTTATTGGCTAATATTATTTAGAATAGCTTTCAAATATATGTCCAATAAATAAATTCACTGATAAGCGATTATCACTGTCTTTGCATTTCACATAGGATGGTGATGGTGACGCAGTATGGCAAAAACTGTCTTCTGGTGTTGCTGGCACATGGAAGTTTGATCAGCCCCAGCGGGTTCCCTGTTAATCTTTCATTTTGCGCCCGATCCTGTAGGAAATTTACTAATTTTTTTCTACATCGTACAAGAAAGCTACTTGCCTAATTTACAGTTTCTATGGAGCGGTGGATTTGAAATGATGTTCAACTTGTTGTTGAATAAAACATTTTGAATTTGACTTTGAAAGAGAGAGAGAGCGCTCCTCTTAAATGTAATGTGTAAATGTTTCAGGCCACATATCAGCGATCAGTTCGAGTTTCCTGTCCAAAGAATCCCAGGTCTATGGGAGTTCGAGTCATGATGACGGGTTTCCTATGTCTCCTATCCCGGTCAGCGAGTTCCCTGCACCACCTCCAGCTTATGAGGAGGTGGATAGCAGACCGAGGTGGCAGGACACTCGACCACCCGTGACGGAACAGCCTAGAACGCAAGTGATTCTGTCGCCGAGTAAGTCTTTCATGGTTGAGCTTAGGTGGAAGAATCTGCGCTGGCATCTGTGCAATGCGATGCTATAGCTCTGTTATTATAAGAATAGGTATGATGGTGACGTCACTGACTTTCAGAGTTTATCCTATAATAATCGTACTGACTTTTTGACGTGACAACGTCTAATAATTCGATGAAGCCGGCTGCATGCACGAAGAAGTATGACGTATGCGGCGTTCCAGTGCAAGCGAGAGCGCGCAACGAGCGACAAAGAGGCACAATCCATTCCATCAGTATTTTCTTATGACATTGTCACGTTCAACTATCGTCAGTAAACCGACTTTACAGACAACCAATTTTTTTGTGTCGCCCTAGGCAGATACTGTGGCTAGGTACTAAATTTTTTGAGATGACTCATCTCACCATATAATACCATTTTCATATATTTTCTATATTTCTTAGATTTTAAGTATCCTCTATACCCCTCAACTGTGGAAATCAAAATGGCTGATTTGGCATATCTGTGGACCCCAGAGAGGGGTCCGTCACAGACTAAGAGGTTTAGGGGCCCAACTTACACTAAAACTGCATTTCCTTATCCCTTGGTCTAGCAGAAGCCCTTTTATCGAACTAAACGTTTTTATAATTAAGTTTGCTACCTAGAAATAAGTTCTTTTGTAATATTTGTGTAGTAATACAGTTGTACAGCTGGTATAACCAGGGTACCAAAATTTCGAGTAGGTCACATGAAATTTTGCACAAAGTTACTTTAACGTAAGCGAGTACTAAGAAGGTATTCTTACGGGAAAGGGTATAAAAAAGGATCCGCGTTGGCAAAGACGCTGAGCATTGAATGAAGATTGTCTTCGCTGTCACAAATCCAGTAACAAAATCTTTACTGCATCAACCAGGGCACTTCCTTCTGCCACTAAGTTCCAACTCTTCCCAGACACGCCTGTGATTGGTCAACCCCACCCGAATCGCAAGTTCGTGCCGTGTCAGCACTGTGGCAGTACAGTTCACACCCTCGTCATCAAGGAGTCAGGGATGGCCACGCACATGACTGCTTGTGTGTTGCTGCTGTGCTGGTAAGTGCAACATGTGAGCGTAATTTTTACTCATCATCAAAGAGCAGTGATAGCCTAACGGTTAAAGAGCCTGCTTCTCATGATGATAATCGGTGAGGCTCGGGTTCAAATCCTGGAATGTATTAATGAGTTTTTGCAAACTTAAGTACATATTTATCACTAGCTCGACGGTGAAGGAAAACATCGTGAGGAAACCCGCAGGTCTCAGAATTAATTCTGAGACATGTGTAAATAGACCCGGTCCGGCGATGGGCTAACCACCTGTCACGTTTGGGGGTCCAATATATCTCGTGGGTTTACCGTATATCCAGTAATGGAATACCTCTGCCTACCCCCTCGGGAATAAAAGGCGTGAAGATTTTTTAAAATTATTTTTTTCATCAAAATCCGTTCAGTAGTTTTTGCGTAAAAGAGGAACAAACATCCATCCATACAAACTTTCGCATTTATAATATTAGTAGGATTGGTCTTAGTAATAAATATATATATTTTTTCTTAGTAATAAATATATGTATATATTTTTTATATTTATCACTAGCTCGACGGTGAAGGAAAACATCGTGAGGAAACCCGCAGGTCCAAGGATTAATTCTAAGGCACGTGTAAGAGACCTTAGGGACCCGGTCATTATGATGATTACAAAACCGATTCTTTGTTGTTTCAGCCTGTTCCCGTTAACAATAGTCATCTATTGCACTGACTGTGGAAAATACAAGAACCATTATTGTCCGAACTGCAACAAACGCATAGGACACCAAAATCCTTACTGCTGCTGCAATGAACTGCAGTATGAATGACGAGGAAAGCCAGTGTCTAACCAAAGATCGATTTCTGGGCGAAGCCGAATGATTTAATAGGGCCAAAGCCTTTGGCAAAAGGAATGATAACCCTAAAAAAAAGTTTGTTAAACAGGAATTTTAACTTTTTTCTTGTGTTTCATTTCGATATGTTCAGACGATATACCTACTTATTTCTTTCTTACTATATCTATATAAGTATATAAAATGATAAACTGACTGACTGATTGGTGATACAATGTATCAACGCATAACCTAAACCGCTTGAGAGGGGAATGCCCATTGGCCCTACTAAAGAATGCCTGAGATAGACAAAGATGAACTCTACATCGAATTGTACCTTAATTCAACAGAAATCCATTACAATTTACTTTATTATCCCAAAAGTAGGCCCAGATGCTATTTTAAATCATTTTAATAAAAGACAGGTTATGTCAAATTAATTAGATTTTTCTTACTGTTAGGTAATAAAGGGCTATAATTTAAAGATAATAATATATCTCAAAGCTTTATCTCTGTACTTACAGCTGGTGGTATCCATTATTGTACATCAGAGTAAGAACTTCATCATTTTTGATTTGATATTTGAGATTTGAGAAGGTCGTCTAAGATCGAGATAGCAGTTAGCACAGTGCATGTTCCAACACATTTCTGTTACCTATATTACCTATGTGTTCGGAGGCACAAACCCAAAGAGATTTACATATAATTACCTATATTTTAATCTCTTTGCACAAACCCAAACCAAAAGCAGAGTTGTCGTGTTAGGCGGGTCGGATCAAAGTCCGTGTTTGAAAATATGTATCACGTGAAGAGAAATCACCAAAATAATTTAATAATACTCAAAGAAGTAGAAAAGAAAAGATCGTACCTACCTAATAATATTTATCTGTAAAAACACAAGTCGAAAACGAATGGAATCAACGAGTGAGCGAAATGTCATATTTTCATGTTAGGTATCCTGTGTTCATAGAACCCAAGACATAAAAACTATTTTGTATTTCTTGAAATAATTAGATTTTATTGAGTGTTCGCATCAAAGAGATTAAAATATAATAGGGCATACTCTTTGGTTCGCATGCTACATACTTTTTTTTAGACCCAAAACCTTATGTCTGTTATTTCAATCATAGAGTAACTTATATATGAACAATGAATTTAACAGGAAATTAAACAAAAATCAAAACAGGTATTAAAATAAACGTTATATTTTCACCCTAGTTAAACAGATTCAAAAATACTTGGATTATTCATATTTTATTATGAATGAATTTTAGGGCTAGTAATGTTTTCTATTTCAGGCATTTCATGGGCATTACCCTTTGCACATAGATAGCTTATACAGTGTAGGCATTCACTAAGAAAGGATTTTACAAACGAACGTGAAATAAACATGCGCGAGTGAAGCCACGGGTAAAAGATAGTTAATATTATAAATGCGAAAGTAGCTCTGTCTGTGTTACCCAATCACGCCTAAACTACTGAATCGATAAAAAATTCCATCACCAATGAAAAGCTACAGTTTATATCCGTATTCTTGAGGGAACGGGAACTACGCGGGTAAAACCGCTTGGCGCTGCTAGTTTTGATATACCGAAGGCTGGTCGTTAGTTTTTTAATAAACTCAAATGTTGTTTTTCTTTTCTGCGCAATAATATATCCCAGACAACAATACCCACTCTTTGTCTCGAACCATATACAAGATTACGAGAAATCCGAGACTAACAAGACGATATTAGCTTGTATCTCTGCGACAAAATAAAACAAGAAAACCAGACATGTTTAGTCTTTAGGTACAGTTAAGAGCATGTGGAGCTTGACACATTGGACTTTATTGCATCGCCTTAGAGGTCAGACTCGCACTACAAGTGTAAAGCTTCATGTGCTCTTCTCTGCACAATACTTTAAAGAAAATATACATTTATTTAAAATATTTCAAGATAAAATTGTCCTCAACTGAGAACCCATGAAGGACAATGCCCGGAAAAATAACCGTATTTCCCTCTCAGGATTAGCTAGGTTGATTTTTTGCCACAGATAGCTGAAAGTCCCCTGGTCACCAGAAGCCACGACCAAACGCACTGACCGCCCTTTGATACCTTTGTTCTCATAATATTATATATTCGTTAATTGCCGCGCTTCCGAACCTCACGCCCATTACGTACAGTCAAGAGCACGTCGAACTTGACACATTGGACTCTGTAACGTTTTTATTACAATCGCCTTAAAGGTCAGACTCGTACTACAAGTGTAAACTTTTGTGTGCTTTTAACTGAAAATTATTTTGAAATGCTCGTAGTCCTGCGATATTAGTCTTTGTAACGAATGACACGGTTAAGCAAAGTTGGACGCGGTCTGTCTACCGCTCTGACTACCCTAGTAACATTATATCGCGCGCCTCCGTGTGTCGGAAGGCACAACCGTTGGTATCGGTGTTAGTTGTGTTTACGCACAAACAAAGTCGTTATCCCAAAGAGATTAAAATATAATTATATTTTAATCTCTTTGCGTTATCCCATGGCATACTGATGACTTGTGAAGGAAAACATCGTGAGGAAACCCACAGGTCCCAGAATTAATTCTGCGACATGTGTAAAGAGACCCGGTCCGGCGATGGGCTCACCACCTATCACGTTTAGGGGTCCAAAGAATATTTGGTGAAAAGTAGGTATATCTAGAAATGGAATACCTCTGCCTACTCCCTTGGGGATATAAGGCGTTAGATTTTTTATTTTTTATTATTATTAGTTTGGTTTAATACTCCGAGGGTCGGAGCGAACGTTTACGCCGTCACTGTGTGGCCGGAGTCTTAGTCTAGTATAGCATTGTGTGAATGAATAAACGTCTTATTTATTTTATTTATTTTTATATTTATATATATATATATATATAATCTCACGCCCTTTTTATCCCCGAGGGGGTAGGCAGAGGTATTCCATTACTGGATAGACCCACATTTCACGAGATATATTGGACCCCTAAACGTGATAGGTGGTGAGCCCATCGCCGGACCGGGTCTGTTTACACATGTCTCAGAATTAATTCTGAGACCTGCGGGTTTCCTCACGATGTTTTCCTTCACCGTCGAGCTAGTGATAAATATGTACGTAAGTTTTTGAAAAACTCATTGGTACATGCCAGGATTCGAACCCGAGCCTCGCTGATTTTCGGCCGGCTTTAACCGTCCGGGCTATCACTGCTCTATACTACTAACCTATTAAGTTTGATGGGACCTCCAGTTTTTCTCACTTTCAGCGCCTTCTCCCAGAACTTTACAGCTTCGGGTAAGATGGTATTCTGCAATCACAAAAATAATAAAAATAACATTATTTCAAAAGGATGTTTGACAATATTTGACTCTTATTGCTAATAATGTTACTGCATTTGGAACCAGCAACTCGTCGGTGAAGATGGGCTGCTGTTTACATTTAGCCAATCTTCATGGACGACTTTTGAGAAGTGTCGTTTCTATACCTAGCCTTCCTTTGCCGTGGTATCATTAGATAGTACCCAAAGAGGTTGGAGAAAAATCATTCAAACTTTTTCTTTAAACGTCTTTGACAGTACATTGATAGTCTTTTTGCTGTAGTTCCATTATGTACGTCATGGTACGTCAACAAAGTTGTTAGGGCTACATGGCTAGAAAATAAGATTCAGTTTTTTCTTAAAACCTTAAATGTTTTTTTTTTCGGTAAATTATAGGGTTCAAACAAAGATACCTCTTGAAATAAACATTAATCAATAAGATTTATTTATGACTACCCCAGAAAAATGAGTTCTTAGTTACTGGCCATGTAACCCTAACAACTTTGTTGACTGTACCACGATTACAAGAAATTGTATGATCCGTCTCCCAAACTAGGGTAACACCTGTATCTTGTTAAAAAATATGTTAGCAACCCTGGATCGAAGAACATCACCCCGTAGAGGGGTCACCCATAAATCGCGTCACACGTCAAGAAAGTGTGTATTGAATAGGCTCCGAAAATACTGAACCGATTTTCAAAATTCTTTTACCATGGGGAGTAACAGGGCTATAATTTTCCCCTAGGAACGGAACTTCTGGTGAAATCAAAGGGGACCGTAATTTATAAATGAAGAGATTGCTACATGCTATCTGGTTATTAGTCTCCCATCTACACTTCAACACTAATATAGAGTGAGGAAAGATTAGTAAACTCAAAAACTATTGGACCGATTTTAAAAGTTCTTTTACCACTGGGAAGCTGAATTATCACTGAGTAACATAATCTTCATTAAAATTTTATCTCCGTATTCCCACGGGAACGGGAACACTTAGTTGATAAAGTTAAAGTACTCACATTGACCATGTCGAATTTCTCCGGTTCTAACCTGAGAAACAATAAAAACATAAGTTAAAGCCATGATTAAGCACACCAACTATTACGTTGGTATAAATGTACGTTTTGATGGTTCTACTATTATTATTAACCCTGTTGGACATCTCCTTTTATTCATAAGGCCCAGAGGCTCTATAATCGTCTTTATTTGACATTTGTTACGCGATCAGTGCTTGCTCTTCTTTCACGGGCTGTATTGACAGATGTACGGATTTAAGCATACATAGGGATATATAGGGACAGAGAAAGCGAATTTGTTTTGTACTATGTAGTGAAGTATGTATAAAAACGACTCCAACGATTTTGATAAAATTTTGCATACAGATACAGTTTTCAACCGACTTCAAAAAGGAAGAGGTTCTCAATTCGACAGTATGTTTTTTTGTAAGTATGTTACGCGATTACTCCGCCAATTATAAACCGATTTTGATAATTATTTTTTTGTTTGGTAGTATAGTATCTTAACCTACTTTAGAGGTGGTCTCATTAAAATCGGTTACGCGGTTTTCAAAATATCAACAAAATTTTAAAAAATAATGATATTTTAGTACTATTCCTTCAATTCGGTTTTTTTACTCTTTAGAGTTCTTTTTATTATGCATATTAAGTTCAACTGCACTGCATAGATGTATTTGCTGTAAAAACGCAATTTTAGTAAACAACCTCTCACTGGCAGATGGCGTCAGCGACGCTCGGTAGCCCAGGTTAATTAATCCAACGCAATCAAATAAACATAAAAACAAATAAAATCAAATTAACATAACAAAGAATATCTCGTGAAAAGTGGGTATATCCAGAAATGGAATACCTCTGTCTACCCCCTCGGGGATATAAGGCGCGAGATATTTTTTTTATAATATAAAATCTCACTTGAGATTAGGAAGGGGGAAAATCGCCTCACGTAATTTGTGGACGCCCCTTTCTGCGTACCGACGTAAAATCGGTGACGTAACTCCGTGATGTCATAGGGCTAAGGTTATTTACCTATAGACGGAATGATCGTAGACTATACTTATACGTAAAGGCTGGTCTATACTTCGTTTCTTCACTATATGCGCTGGCTCTATATGAACGCCGCGGATTACCTGAAAAGAAATAAAAAAAACATTACTATCGTGAGCTTAACAACATAAGAATAATGGGATAGAGAAAACTTACAACAGACTAGGCTGTATGGGCTAGATCCCTTTGCCTTTCCCTAATGGGACAAATAAAAAAAAATGGTTATGTTTTTTTTTTTGATACCCAAATTATTCTAAGCTGCCGGACCAAAAAACTGCTTCGTCTCGGTCGACAATTGCATGTGATCTGAGACATTTCTTATTTACTTCTCTAGGTTTCTTCTTCTTATAAATAAAATGATAAACTGACTGACTGATTGGTGATACATCAACGCACAGCCTAAACCGCTGGGTCTAGAGACTCCAAATTTTGCACATAGACAGCTTATACAGTGTAGGCATCCACTATTTTGCAAAATTCAACCCCTAAGGGGGTGAAATAAACGTGTGCGAACGAAACCGCTGGTAAAAGCTAGTGTAAAATACAATTCCAGAGCTGATGTTATGGAAATTTACTGACGATTCCCCGTTCATAAACAATGGCAATAGACTATAGACCAATTGTATTCATTGCCGCGTGCACGACCACGACTATACATATCAATTGCATAATTATAATAGGTACCGCTTTATTATCTGTTGGCTAGTCGCGGAGAAAAGGAAAATATTTTATTACTAGCACGCGACCAGCATTCCCGTGGGAATTTCCCAAAATCCCTTTCACGGAAACATTGAACCGACAATTACGAAAACAACAAAAAAATCATTGCGAATTTGGTCGATCTCAAGTGATGATTTTTCATGTTGAATACCAAGTAAAATTTGTTACTTTTTATGATGTATCAAAACGAACGAATGTAAAGAGCAATGTGACATCATAACTCATAAAACCAATTACATCACATTTTCTGATTGTTTTTGCTATAATTGTTAAAATAAAATCGAAATGCATTTTAATTTTATTATCAAGTATCATAATTTCTTTAATTAATAATTAGTCGCCATTTTATTTCGATACTGTCAAATTTTCACTATTGATTTTTGTTTAAATAGATAGGTACTTAACCTGATTCGGTGTTTTCTTTTACGTAACCTATTGAATTTTTCAAGCCACCCAAGGGTATCTGACATAGCTTAACGACTTCCATTGTGCGTAAACACAACGAAAACCGGGACCAACAATTTAACGTGCCTTCCGAAACACGGAAGCGCACGTGATATAAATGCCACTAGGCGGTCACCCATTCACTGACTGACCGCACCCAACTTTGCTTAACCAGTGTGATCGTTACAAACACACTGGCACCGAGCTATGGGCAACGAGCGCTTCGTGGCCACTAGCTTAACACCATCTCCGAATCCGCGGTGGGCTCGCGTGGGAGATTATAGCCCATACTTCCTCATGTGTGAGGAAAGACCCTAAGCTCAGCAGTGGGCTGTTACGGGTTGATGATGATGATGATTACCTACTGAACTAATTCCAAGCAGATGTATAATAATAAAAAAAGAATTAGAATACATATTGTTTACGGGTCGATTATACTTTTGGTCTTCCATTCATTTGTCGACCATAGATGTACCTACATGCTTGCTTACGGAAGTGCACGAATGGTATGTAAATCATGCTCTTAAAAGAATACGTGAACAAAACCGGTTTTAGAGCCGGTTTATGATATTGTATAATAGGTGGACATTATGCCAGTGACTATGGCATTGGTTGACCATTACGAACCATCGCTGAATAAAATTTATTGCAGATCAAGATTGACCGGTTCTGCTTTATCAATACACAGTGAGTGAGTGATTCAAGAGGAATGTTTATATGTATACGTGGGGCGCACTAAAAGTTTCCGGAATGAATAAGAAAAAAATACTATTAAAGGTCAAAAATGAATTGATTGTTTCTCAAAATATTCTCCCTTTGCGTCAATGCACTTTTTCATGCGATTAAACTAATTTTGAAAACTTTTGTGCCACTCCTCTGTGGTGACCTCAAAAACGTGTTTTTCATACTCTTCGACAGCCTCTTCTGGTGATGAAAATCGTTGACCGCGTAATTGGTTCTTAATTTTTGGGAACAGAAAAAAGTCACAAGGTGCCAGGTCGGGGCTGTATGCAGGATGGCTCATAAGTTCTAAGTTTTTCACCTTCAAAAATTCGTTTGTTTGTCTGGCCGTGTGGGAACTAGCATTGTCGTGGTGCAAGATGATACGACGTTTCCGGTTATTTTTACGGAGTTTGTCAATAATTGCCGGCAAACAAATGGTCGTGTACCAGTCACTATTCACGGTACGACGATTCTCTAAAGCAACAGTAGCCACGTGTCCAGTTTTATTAAAAAAAGAAGCAATCATCCGCTTAGATGCACTTTTCACGCGCGCCGCCTTGGTTGGCTTCGGCTCATCTAGAAAGACCCATACGCGTGATTTCTGCTTTGTTTTGGGATTGTAGCAATAAATCCATGTTTCGTCACCTGTTACTATGTCCCACACCAAATTTGACGTACCTTCGTTGAATCTGGTAAGCATGGCACTGCACCAAGTGACGCGGTCCGTTTTTTGAGCCTCGGTCAAATTGTGTGGGATCCACCGTGAGCACAGCTTTCTCACACCCAAATGTTTGTGTAGGATTGACTGTATTTGACTCATGCCTATGTCTAAGGATGCGCGAATCTCATGGTAGGTCACATGCCTGTCTGTTTCAATCATACGGAGCACAGCATCGATGTTTTTGTTGTTCACAGCGGTGGACGGGCGACCATCGCGAGATTCGTCACTGAGATTGACACGACCGCGCTTGAATTCTGGAAACCAGCTATAAATAGTCGTCTTGCATGGTGCTTCATCCCCAAAAGCAGATTGAAGCCGAGCGATGCTCTGTTGAGCTGTCAAATTATACTTAAAATCGTAGAAAATCATACTACGAAAATTTTCCCGAGTTTAATCCATGTATGTAGTGTAGACACGCAATTTTTAAAATAGCGCCACAATGTAAAAACAATTGACAGTCAGATGAAACAAACTGCATTCTACAGCCAAAGAGTTAAATTTTCTAATGTTGTAGTTACTTTTTAAATATTGTTTATGTAAGTGGCCAGTTCCGGAAACTTTTAGTGTGACCTATGTAATGCATGCATGTTGTAGTAGAGAAAACCAGGGAATTTCAAAGATGTCGTAAACCTGTTACCGAAGCGAAGCGCGGGCGGGTCGCTACTATAATCTATAACATATTATTCTACATATAACATAAAATTATAACTGACCCATGTTATAGTAGTATAGTTAGGTTATGATTGTGTGTGTAAGTTTTGAGACCACTTATGGCCACCGGAACTACTTATAAGTATTTCACGGGTTGCGATTCGCACTTTAATATGGTTGCGGATTAGGCGCAAAATGCCACATACGCAAAATGCCACATTCGCAAAAAGCCACATTAGCAAAATGCCACATTCGCAAAAAGCCACATTAGCAAAATGCCACATTCGCAAAATGCCTCACTAACAAAGTGACATACTTGTTCAACTCCCTTTCTTGCAGTATGAGAGTGTGGCATTATGCGAAAATGGCATTTTGAGAATGTGACATTTTGCAAAAATCGAATGTGTCATTTTGCGAATGTGGCATTTTGCGCCTAATCCGAATGAAGTACCAGGAGAACAATAAAAGTAAAAGTAAGTTTGTATATCTCACGCACTTTCTCCCCAAGTTTGTACTGACGTAAGTAAATAGCAATATCTCTGTTCGATGGGGTTAGATTTTGACAGCGAATCATTTTCGCAAATCGCCATAAACTGTTTTTCACGAGACTATACTCCCTTGATTGTTTTCTTGAACTCTAGCCGAGACTATTGCCTCGATTATAATATCATAATATTGAGTACATGAATACTACTAAGGCCATAGTAATTATTAATACGTGCATGTAGCTCGTAAGCGCAAACACTTCTTGTGTGTTGGTTATTAAGATATTACATATATAAGTATTAGGATTTACCATAAGACTAATACATTATAATAATAATATATATAATAAATTGTGGGACACACTTCGCACACGGTTATTTAGTCCAAACTAGGCAGGGCCTATGGGTACTAAACAACTGATAAACGTAAATACTTAAATAAATATTAAACGACCAGACACGAAGCCAACAGACATGTTCATGCACACAAATGTTCCTCTTCCGGCTCAGAAGGCAGGGTCACTACCAACTGAGCCAATAGGCCCATCAAATATTATGTTAAATTAACCATTTTTATTATTTGCGGACAATTCCGCCAAATTGTTTCTGCTTAGCCTGATAGTTGACTAGTAGATAATGCCTTTGGGCACTAAGTTCGCCATGTATGTATACATATTCTTGGTAAAGGTATTTTTTTTACGGACAACAAAAATCCAAGGGTTATTAAAAGTTAACAAAGCGATGTTAATAAGATGGTGAAACTGAAAGTAATGCAGGTATCTTTTAGGCTGTACCCACAAAAACTTTATTTATTCAAACGGGAATAAGGATCTCGCGCGTCAACACCTACAAGGAAAACATATTATACTAACAATAAGTATAAACGTATAAAAATACAACGTTATGACGGTTCGCAACGCAATAAAAGCTACTTCATCAGGATTGTAGCTAGGGCCTGGCAACAGGAGCCCACGCCAGGGGCGCTAAAACCTGAGGGGCGCATCCAGTATAAGCATTTATATTCCTTATCTATACTTCTATATCTGTACTAATCACTATATAGTATAAAACCAAGTCGCTTTCTCTGTCCTTATATCCCTATGTCCTTATGTCCCTATTTCCCTATGTCCCTATGTATGCTTAAATCTTTAAAACTACGCAACGGATTTTAATGCGGTTTTTTTTAATAGATAGAGTTATTCAAGAGGAAGGTTTTAGTATTAGCATCGCACCCGTGCGAAGCCCGGGCGGGTCGCTAGTAATATTATAAATAGGAAAGATTTGTATGTTTGTTACGAATAAACTTAAAAACTGCAGCATTCATCTTTTTGGTGATTACCCTGATATTGTATTAAATTGATCACAGCAGGGTTGGTAGTATAGTTAGTGAACTCAATTAAGATTATAAAGTAAGCTCTTTATGTAATTGTTCGTTGTCCTAAATCCTACTAATATTATAAACGCGAAAGTTTGTATGTATGGATGTATACACGTTTGTTCCTCTTTCACGCAAATACTACGGAACAGATTTTGATGAAACTATGCAGTTATATATTTTATGCATCAGAATAACACATAGGCTATATTTAATTCCCGTATTCCCACGGGAACTACGCAGGTGAAACCGCAGCGCGCTGCTAGTAAATAAATAAGCGTGGGTATTTTCAGAACTGGTATTCCTAAATCTGCCTATTTCCTCGGGGATAAAATGCTTGAGTTTTTTTTAGTAAAACACTACTATAATAGGCATTTAAAAAAACATAATCAAACCAAACCAACGGACCCTTGCTACGGCCCTGAATTTCATTCGGTATCATAAAAAAACCATGTTAAAGCAGAAACATGTTTAATACAATAAAACTATACGCGAATGGAATTTGAATTATGAGTAACTTTTTTTGTTCAGTGTTTTTGGGGAATATTTTTATTTGTAAGTATAGCTTTATTTGTACAAAGCAGCGCCCCGCAGTTTCACCCCGTAGTCTCCGTTCCCGTGGGAATCCAGGGATAAAATATAGCCTACGTGTTATTCTGATGTATAAGCTATATAACTGTAAGGAGAGCAGTGATAGCCCGGACGGTTAAATAGCCGGCCGAAAATCAATGAGGCTCGGGTTCGAATCCTGGCATGTACCAATGAGTTTTTCAAAAACTTACGTACATATTTATCACTAGCTCGACGGTGAAGGAAAAACATCGTGAGGAAACCCGCAGGTCTCAGAATTAATTCTGAGACATGTGTAAACAGACCCGGTCCGGCGATGGGCTCACCACCTATCACGTTTAGGGGTCCAACACATCTAGTGAAATGTGGGTATATCCAGTAATGGATTACCTCTGCCTACCCCCTTGGGGATAAAAAAGGCGTGAGATTATAATAAAATAATAATAATAAAACTGTAAGGTTTCGCCAAAATCCGTTCAGTAGTTTTTGCGTGAAAGAGGAACAAACATACATCCAGACATCCATCCAAACTTTCTCATTTATAATATTAGTAGGATAGGCCATACTTGGCAAAGCTTGAGATCTAGACGGTTGTATTTGACTTGGAATTCTTCTCCCTTAGTGCTGTCTCAAAAGAAATCCCCGGAAAAATCAATTTTCTCAAAGCGTGCCAATTGGAAGACAATGTTAACATTTCCTTCCCATCTTTTCCTTGTTTATTCAATTAGCGATTCAATTCGTTTCAGGCGTTCCAGTTGTGTTTTCCCAGAAGATAATCAACTTGAACCTCACTACGTACGGTGACCAAGTGTTAAATTACAGTATTGAAACGAAAACGTTTAACCAAAGCCATGAGAAAAACCTGAGACCCGTGGTTATCGTTCAAAACGTACATTTGCAGAACAATGAAAACAACACCACAAATGCTCGAAGCAATATGACATTGAATTTTAATCCTAACCGCAATTACTTCGTAAATAAATACGATAAAGGACACGAAGTCAGAACAGTAAAAGAAAGCAGACTCAGCGACGCTGCTATCAAAAAATCAATGGACGACTTCAAGATGGTACGAAAAAAGACTTACACAATACCAACAGATTTACAGTCAACAATAAAACAAACACACATTTACAAGAATTTAATAAGCAAAACAACTAGATTTGACAACAGAGAGAGATTGAAAGGATTAGAAGACTATAACGCAGAAAATTATGTCCAGCTATTCCTTAAACATCCAAAGCTGATGGCTAACTTAAAAAAACAAACTTATTTGATGTCAAAATTGGTCAACAGACTGAAAAACTTTCATTTTCTGAGGAGCAACCCAAACAAAGTGGAGGATGAATTCAACAAAATTGTTCTCGAAGTAAACAATACACTTGAACACAATATTTCCAAGAAGTACAATTCAACCAGGATAAAAGGCAACAAAACTAAAGTAACAGTGATACCTACAATAATGAGTTATATAGACGAGATTGAGGTAAGGAATGTGTTGAAAAATGACCCTTATGTGAATAGGATTTTGAAGCTATCTGCTATAAAAAAGACACAGTACTTAAAACGGCAGAGAGCGATGAAAAATAGGCAATAATTGAGGGCGATTCTGCTTTAAGCCGTCTAAACTTATTTTAGTTTAGTCATGTCTTTGTCTTACCTCAAAAATGAAGATAACCTATCGAATTTAGTCCTGTCAGAGGCTGTATTTTAGTCGTGACTTCTTTACTTAAGCACTAAACACGTTATGAAATGCCTTAGTTGACAGGACTAATTTTAATTTGACAGGACTAAATATCTCTCTTCTCTTTTCTTTTCTAGGAGAAAGCAAATGACAAGAGTAACCTAAAATAAGTTTAGTTGCTGTAACGCAGAATTGGGGCCATTGAATCACGAAATAAATAATGTAAACTTTGTATTGTAAAGCATGTACCTAATGGCTTTGGCGTGAAGTTTTGTCTCTTTAGGATTAGGCGCACAATGCCACATTCGCAAAATGCCACATTGACGCAAAATTCCACATTCGCAATATGCCACATTCTCAAAATGCCACACAGCAAAATACCACACAGCAAAATACCACACTAACAAAGTGCCATACTTGTTTAACTCCCTTTCTTGGAGTATGTTCGAGAGTGTGGCAGTATGCGAAAATCGCATTTTGAGAATGTGTCATTTTGGGAATGTGGCATTTTGCGATGTGGCGTTTTGAGAATGTGCCGTGTTAAGAATGTGACATTTTGCGAAAATCGAATGTGTCATTTTGCGAATGTGGCATTGTGCGTCTAATCCTCTCTTTATATGATATTACTAGCTGTTCTGCGTAGTTTCCGAGAAGAGTTTAGAAAACGAGGATAAAATATAGCCTACCCTTATAATGTAGCTTTCCATTGGTGAAATAATTTTTAAAATCAGTCCAGTACCTTATGAGTTTATTCGTTACAAACATAAAAATCTTTCCTCTTAGTGTAGATAGAGAAGCATTGGTATTTATAAAGACGTTTAAAGAAAAAGTTTCTGTTTCTGTCTAGACTGCTAATGTTAAAACACTATGAAAACTACTTCAAACCAAAATCGGAGTGCGGGCGACGAAGTATTAGATGACGTACTAAATGTCAATCAATTTACCAATAGTATTTATAGGACATTTTGCGCTCGGCAAAATGAAAGAGAATGATTTTCTTCCAACCTCTTTGGATATATAGTTAGTAATCTATACATCCCTCCCACACAAATTCACGAGGCAATAGAAAACAATGAGACTATTGATCTAAGGATATACCTAAACAGATTTATGTATTTCACAGTATAAGGTTACGGGTGTTGTTATTTTTACGCGCGTCATAATGTCTATTTATGATTGAAAGAAGTAAGAAAAGTTAATTTTGGCGTAAGTATAGGAATACGAATCGTCTTTTCCATCTCTTCAAGAAAAAAAACCGGCCAAGTGCGAGTCAGACTCGCGCACCGAGGGTTCCGTACAACCTTGCAAATTTATGGTTTTCGTAATTTTTCCTTTATCTATGCTATAAGACGTTGCTTCGTACCAAATTTCAAGATTCTGAGTTCACGGGAAGCACCCTGTAGGTTTTGATTCCCTTGCAAGTGTCGAAAATTTGCGGCATAAACGGCTGTATCTTTTGATTGCGTTGGCTTAGAAGTTTGATTTTTTCACAGCTTCAAGGGACAGTAGACCTGAGTAATTGATATAAATTTCAGCTTCATACCTCCACGCGTTCCTGAGAAAAAGGGTCTTGACAGACGGACGGACGGACGGACAGACGGACAACAAAGTGATCCTATAAGGGTTCCGTTTTTTCCTTTTGAGGTACGGAACCCTAAAAAGTATACACACCTCGTGAAGTAAATATTCTTATTTACTTATCGAGGTGTGTATACTGTTTTAGCCTCAGATAACTTGTTTGTAGATCTCGGCTTCGCCTCGGTGGACAATGACATGAGATCTGTGACATTTCTTATTTTACTTCCCTAAGTGTGTAGGTTTAGACTATTTTACGCGCTTTCTCCAGTGACGGATTTGCAGTATTTGCCGCCCTAATCCCCAGACTATGTAGGTACTTAGTAAGTACCAGCCGCCCGTTTTCTCAGAATAGATCATATAGACTACATAATTAAATTATTTTTCAACACACTTGCTCATAAAGTGGCTCTAATTTCACTGCAATTAGGCACATAATGACACCTATAATCAAACTGAGACTTTTTGTTTGCTATTATTCACTAGTGAGTTATAGATTTTTTTTTTCAATTTTGTTGCTAGAGTTGCTTTGTTCTTAAAAAAGTTTCGATACAAAAAAGATCGTATTCAATCGTACTAATAAATTAATACACAAATATGGCTTGCTCATTTCATGCAACTTCGTATTTAAATAGATCATTTCAACTTGTACGTGTTTAATAAACAAAACTTTCACTCAAATATAACTTTGGTTTTCTCTGTAAAAACTTTAAATACCCCATTTTGTACGTGGCTAAAACGCTATCCACGACAAACCAAAGAAAAAGAAACCTAATTTTTTTAGTCCATGGCCGATCGCCATTGTAAGATGCGAGCGCATAGGAAAACGAGGCTGTATGGGCCTAGATCCTTTTGCCTTTTCCAAATTATATAAATAAAAAATTGGAAAACCAATTAATTTTCCCCGCCATTGCGAATGATTATTTTAAAATGATTTTTTAGTATTATTTATTCACAAGTGTGTTGAAAAACGTCGTATGATACACGTGTGTATTGATGATTACCGTCCTCGGCTCTCTTATGACCCTCGCCTACGGCTCGGGTCTCAATGGCGCCTCAGCGGTAATCACCAACTTTACTCACTTGTACCATAATGTACTATTATTGACTACTTTTATTTATTTTCACATAGAATCAAAATAGTATATTTTATATCGAGGGACTAATAGAAGCCATTATATACCAGAGGTGGTTTGACTTCATGAAACCGAGGGTATATTAAGTTGGCGTTTAGTCTCGAGGTGGAAACTGTACTTTTCACTTTGAGTGCGAGAAAAATTGTCAATTTAGTACAAATTTATTTAAAACCCAACAAATTTACACTCGACAAAAATTCAGAAATTTTCGCGGTCAGTTTTTTCTTCTAAACCTGTCAGGCTGTCACAGATTAACAAAGAGATTTAAATCTCTTTGCAGGTAAACAATTTAAAACACATGGCGCCACCTTCTTCGCGGAAAAACCATGGAACTAAAACTCTTCACATTTTCGCAATGAAGATGGTCCACACTCTACAGATATTTACTGGCTGTTTGAGGTTGTCTTTTTCTCATTAAGGAAATTAAAAAAAAAATACTTTATACTCCCTAGGGACTAAAGTGGTCACTTTAGTCCCGCTTCGTAGGGCTATATTGGCGTACTTTTAGAGCATGAGAAGTGAAAAAGTGCTTTAAGAATATTATTGTCGGTCCGGTGTAACATGAATCAGCCTTTATCCAACAAGATTCTCAGCTCCAACGAATTCCAAATTCAACAATATTGCTCTCGATAAACAAAAGACGTCTGTCAAAGCGTCCGTCCGCCATTGGACATACCCTGTTTGGACGTTTGACAACAAAACCAAGCTAATTCGTTCAAGTATTAACATTCTAAAGATAGTCTAAAGACGTCATCGCTACAAGGTGAATGTTTTGGGTTTTTAACCGACTCAAAAAGGAGGAGGTTCTCAATTCGTCACGTATGTTTTTTTTTATGTTAATCTATATTTCCATCAAATTTGAACAGATCTAGAATTTTTTATCGACAGAACGGTACGCCCGCGTGCACAACAAAATATTGAACACATATTTATTGTGTTATCCAATAATAAGAAATTTAAACAAAAATGCAAACCGACATCAATGAATAACACTAAAAAAACTATTATTTGCAGTTATTGCATAGTCAACATCCATTACCTACTATTTTAAAAACAAAATTGGAAATCGGTTTAAATTCGCCGGAACTATGGATTAACATAAAAACTAGGGATGCCTCGATACGCCTTTTTGCCTATACGATACCGATACTCTTATAAAAATATCGGCGATAGGTACTGATATATCGGCAAACCCGAAGTAACGCCGATATATCGGTATCTGTATCGGATGCATCCCTAATAAAAACATACCTACTACGTGACGAATTGTGAACCTCCTGCTTTTTTGAAGTCTGTTGAAAAGTGATTCAGAATGTATGAAGTTATTATGTTTCCCTTATTGTGCCTCTTAGTGTGGTTCTAAGCAATTAAAACTCAAAAAGTCAAAAATCATTTATACGTACTAAAGGTACATTTAGAAACATCAATAATCTAATAACAAGGCACTCTAAACTTATTAAGATTGGCCAAATCTGCAGCCCATCTCCACCGACGAGTTGCTGGTTCCAAATGCAGTACCCCGAGAAGAACCAGCAAGAAACTCAAGGGCAGCTCTTTTCTCATGTCTTAGTAAATCGTACTCTGACTTATGATAGATTCTCAAAATCAGGGCACAGTTACACCATAGCACGGCCTGTGACCTTTGCAGCCGTGAGTCGGCCTAACAATGATCTTGCGCACACCATTCCTAATTCAAACTATGCAGAAGAAACCGGCCAAGGGTGAGTCGGAAACGCGCACTGAGTTCCGTGTACCCAAAAACTTTTAAAAATTACGTTTCTTGTATTAAGACGTTGTCAGTAGAGGTATTCCAATGCTGGAAGTATGGCTCCTAGTAGCATTTATATAACGAGCGCTTCCGTGTTTCGGAAGGCACGTTAAATTGTTGGTCCCGGTTTTCGTTGTGTTTACGCACAATGGAATCGTTAAGCCATGTCAGATACCCTTGGGTGGCTTGAAAAGTCTGAATGTTAAGTGGCCACTAGCTTAACACCATCTCCCAATGCGCGGTGGGCTCGCGTGGGAGATTATAGCCTATACTTTCTCATGTGTGAGGAAAGACCCTTAGCTCAGCAGTGGGCTGTTACGAGTTAAAAAAAAAGTATAACTTGCATGAGGTTGACCCATCGCCGTACCAGGGTGCTGTTACACATGGCTCAGAATCTATTCTGAGGCCAGAAGGTTGTTTTCCTTTACCATCGATCTAGTTATCAGTAAGTATAATTTTTTAAAACTTCTTGGTAAATGTAATCACCAGGAATCGAACCCATGAAAGGCGGTCTTACTACTGTAGCGACATCTAGCGATTTTACATAGAACTAACTAAAGCGCCATGCATGGCAAGTTCTAAACCGCGCTATCGAAGTGTTCTCACGAGTTTGTAAAAATACAACTGTCCAACATCAACCGTTGGAGAAAAGTAATGGCAATATTGGCAATCGACAAAGAAAGATTTTATGTTGAAGTTCTACATTTGAATAGAGTCAAATGTATGACAGCTATTTCTAGTTATTTCACTCTGCTGACAGCCCCTGGATAGAAAACATGTCTTAGCTTGATATAGTTTTATAATGTATTTTAAAGTGTCTATATAATATTGTGTGCCGTGTATCGCTTTGGGTATATCAATAACATCGGCGAAAATTTCAACCAGATAATCAGGATTTAAAAGCCTTAAATAGGTAGGATAGATAGACAGACTATGTAGCATTAATGATGCACTAGCGTACTAAGGTAGGGGCGGTGCGGAGGGGGTGAAATCCTAAACAAGGATAATAGGCAGTTTGGTTTTGGTAGGAGGCTTCATAGATACAAATACGATTAAAGCTACGCTAAATTTTGGAGGCCCCCCAGGACCAGAGGCCCGCCCTCGGCCTGGGGGGCCTCCAAATCCAAAAGTTCTAAGACCGAGGCTTAGTCCGCCACTGGTCCTTTGATAACTGAACCCTAAAAACCGTTATGATCTACATGCCACACAACACAATGGAGTTTGCTTAACTTTACTTAAGGTAAAAAATATTTGGTTTTTGATTTGCATACTAAAAGATAAAATGCATGGAAATTTAATTTACGTGGGAAAATATGTGATACTAGCGGGTGCCCAGCCGCACTGCCTGAGCGGATCCAGTTTGTTGCCGTTGGAATTTCCGAAAATCCCTTCTTGGCTCTCCCTTGCATCGCATAAGGAATATTTGTGCAAAATTTCACGCTTCTAGACACAGCAGTATCGGCTGTGCGTTGAGAAATATGTCAGTCAGTCTATCAGCCAGTCCGTTTCTTTCTTCTATAAGTTTTTAAATTTGATATTCTGTCGATTTTAGAGTTTCAGACACTTTTTTAACAATAGAACTCAATCAATCTCACGCCTTTTTTATCCCCGAGGGGGTAGGCAGAGGTATTCCATTACTGGATATACCCACATTTCACGAGATATATTGGACACCTAGACGTGATAGGTGGTGAGCCTATCGCCGGACCGGGTCTGTTTACACATGTCTCAGAATCAATTCTGAGACCTGCGGGTTTCCTCACGATGTGAACAATAGAACTCTATATAGAATAATAAAATAAACACGACATAGCTCAAAGAATTAGCAAGCTGAAGTGGCAGTGGGCAGGCCATATCTCGCGAAGAACCGACAACCGTTGGGGTAAACGTGTTCTGGAGTGGAGACCGCGACTCGGCAAACGTGTGTAGGACGCCCTCGGGCCAGATGGGATGACGATCTGCGAATGGCTGCAGGTGGATGCTGGATGTGGGAAGCTGAAGACAGGGCGCTATGGAGCTAATTAGGGGAAGCCTATGTCCAGCAATGGACAAATGTAGGCTGATGATAATGATGATCACTCATCAACAATACAGTGCTAAATTCTACCACAGAATCGAACATGGACGTACCCAGTCAGATTATTTAAGTCGGATCGTCCGCGCCTGTTTTGTCAACACACTACACAAACACTCCTACATGAAACATTAATAGGTATATTATGTAGTGTAGTGTGTAGGGCAAACAGTCGCAAATGATGCTCCTTTATGCAGGCCATCGTCGCGCGCGGTATTTTGGCAATGGCACCGTGCGTTTTGCCAGTATCTATAAGAGCCAGAGATAGCCCGGACGGTTAAAGAGCCGTCCGAAAATCAGTGAGGCTCGGGTTCGAATCCTGTCATGTATCAATGAGTTTTTTAAAAACTTACGTACATATTTATCACTAGCTCGACGGTGAAGGAAAACATCGTGAGGAAAACCCGCAGGTCTCAGAATTAATTCTGAGACATGTGTAGACAGACCCGGTCCGGCGATGGGCTCACCACCTATCACGTTTAGGGGTCCAATATATCTCGTGAAATGTGGGTATATCCAGTAATGGAATACCTCTGCCTACGGGATAAAAAAAAGCGTGAGATTATATATACTTTGATTACTAATTACTCGAGTTCAAACGTGTTCTGCGAGTTTTCCGGCTTTCTGCCCCCCCTCCCCTCCCCCTTCTTTGATATTTCATACAAAATGTATAGAAGAAGTTCGCCCGTGCCGCGCCTCTTCTATACATTTAGTATGAAATATCAAAAAAGTATCGCCGCGCCCGCGCTTCGCCCGCGCCGCACCTCCGCCCGACGCTTCTTGTATTTGTCCCGCGCCTAACTTCATTCATATCTTGACCCGCAAAGGTTGAGGGTGTGGTTTCGCCACAGCAATGCTGTGCTCGACCTCTGAGCCGGAACAATGGTCTCGTGCAGACATGTCTGCTGGATTGAACTGGACAGAGAGGGATCTAGGTGAAATTTCGTTTATATCATACTAGCGACCCGCCCCGGCTTCGCACGGGTGCAATGATACCACTAAAACCTTCCTCTTGAATCAGTCTATCTATTGAAAAAACGGCATCAAAATCCGTTGCGTAGTTTTAAAGATGTAAGCATACAAAGGGACATAAGGACATAGGGATATAGGGACAGAGAAAGCGACTTTGTTTTATACTATGTAGATTTCATCGACATCGCAGCAACTCTTTGTCTGTGCTTCTCTAGTCCACATAAGTCTCAAAAATACTGGATTTAAAAAAAAGATTTTATTTTTAATCGACCTTTAAAAATAAAATCCTTTTGAAACCAAGCCTAAATCAAGATAAACATCTAACGTATACTTCAGACAAAGTTTCAAGTTTATATCAGTCAAATTATTATCTTCTAATGAAAATATTACGTTTTAGTAGATGTTAAAATGTTTGAATAAATTTAAAGTATTCTGAATACTGAATGATAGCTCACAAATGTTAACTCTTCTATACATTTTCAAAGCTTTTTAACTTTTACTTTATAAATGAATTTGGAAAATTCTCCAGCGGTTCTCAAACTTTTTTTTGGAAACTGAACCCTTTTGGAAAACAAAATATCACATCTAGGGAAGTAAAATAAGAAATGTCTCACATCACATGTAATTGTCGACCGAGGCAAAGCCGAGGTCTACAGCCATCGTTTAGCGCAGCCGGTCCAAAGTTGCCGCTTTCCGCCCGGAGAGATGAAAATTATATTTGCGCCCTTGAAGTCAGCGCCCTCACTCCTAAGTACACCTCTGTACATCATACCTATTTTAGCTTTACAATGAAGTTCTCACAGTCCTAATAACTATAATTGGTAAAAGGAAATGTATCAAATGCCCTTGTAAGAAAAGAACATTAATCATTTAAATTGATCACAAATTGAATTTGTAGGCTAGTTAAGGGAAAGTTGTTACACATAAAATTGATAACAATTTGGTTAGATTACTGCTTTATTGAGAGTAATGTATGTTGAAAGTGTTTGAACTATCTGTAATTGATTGATGACAAAAATATAACCTTTCGGACCATGAAGTTGATTTAAATGACTAATCTTAGAACTTAAGGATAACAAATTGATAAAATGCTCACGCAATTATCCCTAAGGGTTTGGCAGAGGTATTTCATTTCTGAAAATACCGTCTCTTCGCACTTTACCCCAAATCCCCTAATCCTGCCAGGTGATGAGTCCATCACCGAACTAAGGTGCACACATGCCTCAGAATCAATTCTAGGACCTGCGAGGTTCACGATGTTTTTGTTCACCGTCGAGCTAGTGATACTTAGCATTTGTACATCTCATTAATGGAATGGGACACAATTCACACGTGGTTATTTAGTCCCAAACTAGGCAGGGCGTTCTATGGGTACTAAACAACTGATAGAGATACTTAAATAAATATTAAACGACCAGACACGAAGCCAACAGGCATGTTCATGCACACAAATGTTGGCCCTGAGCGGGGATCGAACCCGCGACCTCAGACTCAGAAGCCAGGGTCACTACCAACTGAGCCAACAGGCCCGTAAATTAAAAGTAAAAACATATTTTTTAAACAAGTTTTTGAATTACAAGTGACGTCATTTAATTTTTTAAATTATTCTCGGCAAGCCGTTTCATTTGATACCTATATATATAGGAGTGAATTAAAAATAATTAGTCCGCCATCTTGGGTGTTCCCCGCCACGTTTGATTTAGAATATTTTAGAATGACTTCTGAGCTATATTAGTCACCTGCACTAATATTATAAAGAGGGAATATTTGTAAGTTTGTATCTTTGTTACGAATAAACTCAAAAACTACTTGACCAATTTTAAAAATTATTTTACCAATGGAAAGCTACATTATCACTGAGTAACAGAGGCTTCATGCATCCATACACAAACAAACATACAATGCAAATTAAATAAAATCTTGTAAAAAACTGTAAAAAAATACGGAATTTATACTACTCCTAGTGAATACGTGGCTTAAAACTACTCTGTCGCAAATTCCTTTACTTTACAATTGAAATTGTTGACAAGAAACGGACCTTTGGAATCCGGAACACGGCGAATATCAAATATGTCCGCTACTGAAAATTCAAAATGAAATTCTTTCATAAAATGATAATTAAATTGCTCCGGGCGGCCAAGTGCGCTATTATCTTTTTAGCTATTAAGCCTGGATCACAGCGCCCGCCGCGAAATTATTTCGCGTCGTTCTGCTCACGCCCATATCGCGCGTGAAATCTCGCGACAGTTTGGAAATAATTGCGGAACATATAAAGTGAAAATAAATATGAAATTCATCCGATTGTCAATTGTTTGTTCAATTCAACGCGATATTTTTGTCAGTTTTGTATGGGACTTGCTTTTACCTGCGGCTACGCTCGCGCACGTTTATTTCACCTTAGGGTTTGAATTTTGAAAAATCCTTTCTTAGTGCATGCAACGCATAACAGAAAAAGCACAATTCCTCATAGTTACACCCCAATTAGTATACTAATATAAAAAAATATGATGCAATCGAACTTTAGTTGTGTCTTAACAATTTTCTTAAATACTTACCGATTAATAATAGCACGATTTCCATAGATAGCACTAAATTCAGCTAGTTACGCTAATTCATTTTTGGGAAAAATTTAACACATTAAAAATAGCTGAAATCGAATAAGTAGTAACTGAACAAACTAATTTCAGGAATTGCGCTTCTTCTGTTACATGTTGTATAAGCTATCTATGTACAAAATTTCAAGACTCTAGACCCAGCGGTTTATGCTGTGCGTTGATACATCACCAATCACTCAGCCAGTTTATCATTTTTGTATATGTATTTAGATTGCGGCAAAACCCCCCGATTCCCGCGATACGAATTTTCTCCACACTGCACTGCCGCGATGTTTCACGCGTGATATGGGCGTCGCCAAAAGGACGCGATATAATATCGCGGCAGTGGAGTCGAGGATTTATACCTACTTCGATAACTTTGAATTTTAAACTTGAAACAACCTTTACTTTAAACAAGGTATTCTTGTATGTATTTTTAGTACGGGTATCTTGGAAGCGGCTCTAACGAGACGAGTCGTCACCGAAGTTCTAGAATAGTATTTCGATTTTATACATATAATGTAGATACCTAGATGGATGTAGGTACTCACTTAACAATAATATTCTACGAAATTATTAATATAATATTCTACAAAACACGAGAGATCTGAGAGGTTCGTAGCAAGTGGCAGTCTATTGTCTCTGCCTACCCCGATGGGAAATAGGCGTGAAATTATGTATGTATGTTCTACAATATTGCTATATGTTTTTTAATTAAGTAAAATAGCACTGAAAATGAGATTGATTGAGAATGATGAATGAATGATATTCTTGTAGCAATGAAGCTTCACTTTCTTTATTATAAATTAAAAAGATACGTAATGAGATTTTATTCACTTCAAAACGAAAATCCCAAATATTTTATTGTATCTTTATAAAAAGCGGGCACTATTATTTTACTGTCGATAACCTAGAAAAATGTTCCTAAGTGTTAAAGTACATAACTGTATTTCTACGCAGAGCCATTCACCTAAGACTATTTATTAAACACAAAGACAGAGCTGTTTGAGATGACATTCATTTGCCTTTTTTTGGAATAAAGATTTTAAAAATATACAAACTTTTACCGATTCTTTTTTTTATTTAATTAAAGAGCTTTGTCTCTAAGCGCCCACACCCGTCCTGTAGTTATAACAAGCCTGAGGAAACCAGGTGTCCGAGAAATCACTGGGAAAAGTGGGTACTTCAAGTGGGTGGGGCAACCTCTGCCACAAAAACCCTTTTACTTACATAAAAAATAAAATAAATACAAAAAAACTTTTATTACTCCTTAATAAAATACTAACAAAAATGAGACACTTCCAGTAAGTAATAAAACTTCGAGAAAAGGATGGTCCGGCCGTGCCGCTTTTTGCTCGACTTACAGATACTTGTCTCGCTCGTTCCCCAAAGGTTTCACCGTAGTTCCCGATCCAGTGGGAATATGGGGATAAAATAAAGCTTATTTGTTATTCTGATATATAACCTATATAACTGTAAGGTTTCATCAAAATCCGTTTAGTAGTTTTTGCGTGAATAAGAAACTAAAATCCATCCATACAAACTTTCGCATTTATAATATTAGTAGGATTTTCTCACATCAGAATAATACTGACTTGCGATCAATGTCAAAATGTTTTTATTCAAAGTAGGGGCTTTATTGAAACTCTACCGTTTCGGCATGCACATACCTATACTTGAGTAGAAGCAGAGACCAGTTTATTTAAACTGGTCTCTTGTAGACGCATGCCAAGAAACTCCTCAAAACATTATTATTTTTATATACATATTCACTTTTTTATTATAATATCTGTAGAAAATTTTATTTCTGAACGAATATTACTAGAACAAGCTGTTATTAAGATTACATGTTTTATTTTCGGACGGAGTATTACACATTAAACATTTCTTCGGCTATGACTGCCAATGAAATAAATTGTTATTATCATTACTGAACACATTTCTTACATAACCAAAACTTTTTGATCCGGAGATAATATTTTATCACTTAAAATCTAAGTTATTGATGTTACAAAATACCATATGACATAACGACATTATAGTAATACATAAAAAAATGCTTTCTACTCTCAAAATGAATTCGTGAAAGTGAATTTGGCTAAAACCGACTTGACCTTTGCCATGGCAAAAGTTCAAACTTAATGGTCTGTGGTTCAGATTTTAAATGATAGTGATTGAATTAACTCGATTACATAAGCGTGTAAAGTAATCGATCGATTGTATAGATAAGCGATAAGTCCAAAATATGTTTACATGTAGATATTGATTTGATGTGAGTAATTTAAGCAGAAAACATTTTTTTTCATCACGTAGGTTGATGATGACTCCGTAAAACAATGTCAGATATAAAATAAAAATTAACAAGATCACGCCTAATCACCGACGGGGCATTCCATTCCTAGAAATACGTTCTATGTAGCAGGTACATGTTTTTGGTGATCCCATGGCTCTGCAGCGCTGGCTGTTACACATGCCTCAGAATCAATTCTGGGCCCAGCGGGTTTCCTCACGATGTTTTCTTTCACCGTCGAGCTAATTAGCTAATATTATAACAAGAATCCTTTTTTGTTTGGCGATGGGCTCACCTCCTATCACGTTTAAAATTAGGGGTCCAAAGAATATCTCGTGAAAAGTGGGTATATCCAGAAATGGAATGCCTCTGCCCTCTGAATATCCCTTCGGGGATATAAAGCGTGAGTTTTTTTTTAATTTGTGTGAATGAATAGGCTCCGAAACTACTGGACCGATTTTTAAATTTTTTTTTGCCAATGGAAAGCTCACTCTTCTGGGATTAACGGGTTACTATAATTTTTCGACGGGAGTGGGGATTAAACAACAAGTTAAAATAATGATGCAGACGTATAAAATAATTCATTGAAATCGTGTATCTCATTTGTAATTGTAATCTGATGGTCCCAAGAGAATTAATAATTCGGAAACTGATCCTTTGACTCCAGGTGTAGGTACATTAAATATTAATCAAAGTTCAGATGAAATATTTAATGTTTACGCTGTATAGTCGGATTTCAAGATACACATTTTTGACAAAGGAACGAAATTAGGGATGTGCATGATTGCTAGGTAAAAATCGCACTTAACTACTACCTACTGGAAATTAATTATGAAATATAACATGAAATTCACATATTGTGATTTCGTAGAGAGACTTTATTTTATTCATTTATTTGCATTTCTATAATTTGAAAGCGGAACTTTTTCAACAATTTTCATTTGTTACTTAAGTTAATGTTATCTCTTAAGCTCAGACGGCAGTTAAGTGTTTCTCTATCAAAAAAGTCGCTTAATGTATGTAAATTTATTATGTGTTACGTAAAATTACTTAATAGTATTAGCTTTTTAGAACGATACATCTGCAATGATGCATATGGATTTACTTAACCTAATGGTTAACGTAATAGGTGTCGGCAACCTCAACAAAACTATATTATTAGTAAATATTAATAGTGGTAGCTTCTGGCAACACAGATAGTCCAAAAAAAGTTGGGCTTTTTGGCGGGAAGCTGGAATATAGACCACATGTTGTTCGTAAAAAAAAAAAAAAATATTGATCGTATTTTTGAGTTTATTCGTGACAAACTCTTTTTAATGTTAGTGTAGATTTATAGATATCGGTCATTACAATTTTATTAAATGTATAGATGCGGATCCCATGTCTTTAAAAGCAAATTTTCACTGTTTATTTAATTATTTCTAAATTCATTGCTTGGCTTGGCTCCCACTTTACCCGTGTGCGCTGACCCTTAGGAACGGTAGGTAATTTCTTATAAAGATAATAAAAATTAAAAGAAAAAAGCTTGAGCACGGCAGAATATCTGCCGATCTTTGCTCCTTATTTATTACAAAAATAAAAAGTTCAAATTTTAATTACAGGTTTTTATTAAAAGTTGTTTTCTAGTCACGTTTATTACATCGAAATTGTTTTATTCACTGTTGAACAGTACACGACCTTCACAGCGCTTCTTTTGATAACCAGTCGTCTCTATACTGGTTACAAAGATACCTAGACCAGCTTTTAGGGATGTGCTAAAATACCAGTTAAATAGTAGACGCACTTTAATATAACTATACTAGTGTTACAAAAAATACTTACATGATAGTACCGCCCATTGTGCTATTGTATCATTGTGTCACTTATCAGTAAGTATCAAATATTTTTATTTGTATACAATAAAGAGGTGTTACTTAGTTACTTCCTTACTGGGGTTCATAGTGAGACTTTTTGAACATTGAAATGTCCATATAATCTTAACCTACAATTATAATTTTATAATTTAATAAATGTAAATATTTTATTTCCATAACCATATGCTCAAGCTTGTATCCCTAATGGGGTCGGTAAGTAAATAGTAACGAATCATGACAGCAAAAGCTGTTATACTTGTTTGTGGTTGTGGTACCTATCAATAATAAAAAAATAAGTGATGCCAAAGTGAGTTTGTGTTGTTCATGTGTCATGCGTGAGCCGAGCGTGCAAGCGAGAGCGCGGAACTAGCGATAGAGAGGCACGATCGGCCTACGCGTTCGGCTTGTGACGTATCTATCTCTCTTCCACTAAAGTATGCAACTTTTCATGTATCTATGTTTTCTTATAACGTCTATGACTTAAAATTATCGTCCACAAACCGACTTTACGGACAACCATTTTTTTGTTTACTAAATCATCTGCTATATATCCTGGCTGACGAAGCCATAGTAATATAAATGTTGTAAAAATATTAACAAATTGACATTGTGTGTTTTAAAATTATTATTGTTTATTAAATCATTATTTTATATATTAAAACAAATATAATAAGACATAGACAAATTGATATAGTACATACATACATATATTTAGGATTTATTTTTATGCGACAGTAACAACAGAAATAGGATGTAAGTTTACGTCATAAGGATGCTTGGTCTAGTCGGAATATTTATTATAACGTGTGATTGTAATGTCACTACAGAAAAACAAGCCTAGTATTGTACTAGTTACAGGCCGAAATACATTACATCCCTAGTATTCTTGTGTTTGTAATAATGAGTATTGGACATCGAGTCGTGAGGATTTGTCACGCTCCTCCTTTGTAAGTTGTATTATGTATTCCTAACAAATGGCCGCTCAAAATCTTTTATAGCAGAGGTACATAAAATCTAAAAACAATTTTAAAAAAGGTACGAAAATCTGTTCATAATAAATTAAGAGTAAAAATTTTTTTTTAAAACAAGCTTTTATTTTAATGCGCTAAAAAGAATAAAATAAAGTTTTCTGACTTTGACTATCCTTAAACGTCATTACACAATTTACTATGTAATAAAAGCTTGTCGCGAGATTTAAGTACTCATATTTAAGTAAAAGAATTTTCTTTTCAGACTAAGTAAATATAAGTTTAAGAAAAAAATTTATTCAATCAGTTATAGTTATTAATATATTTACTATATGAGTAGATATATCTCGCGACAAGCTTTTATTACATAGTAAATTGTGTAATGACGTTTAAGGATAGTCAAAGTTTTAATGGAAAACTTTATTTTATTCTTTTTAGCGCATTAAAATAAAAGCTTGTTATAAAAAAAATTTTTACTCTTAATTTATTTTTTACTTTTTAGTTGGATTTAGAATGACGTCACATGGCTAACCATGCATTTATACAAAAGTACTCGTAAAGACAAATCATACGAGCCCAAACTCGATGTGGTTGTGTCGTTTAATTACCTAGTTCCCATAGCCATCTTCCAGCTCTATCATCAGACCCTGGTTACCATCTAATGCCAAAGTACTCGTCAAGACGAATCATACGAGCCCAAACTCGATGGGATTATGTCGTTTAATTACTGAGTTCCTATGGCCATCTTCTAGCTCCATCATCAGACCCTGGTTACCATCTAGTATCAAAGTACTCGTAAAGACAAATCATACGAGCCCAAATTCGATGGGGTTGTGTCGTTTAATTACCTAGTTCCCATAACCATCTTCCAGCTCCAGCATCAGACCCTGGTTACCATCTAGTATTAAAGTACTCGTCAAGACGAATCATACGAGCCCAAACTCGAGGGGTTTACGAGTAGTCATTGAGGAGTTGCCACATCCACCTCCTGGCTCCATCATCAGATCAGCTCGGTGGTGCCATAATATTGCATTGTCACCGAACTTACATAAGTATACCAAATTTCAGCTCAATCGGTTGAAGATATCTGCTTCAAAATTGAGTTGCAAGATTCCACCCGAACATACATAGTTACATACATACATTGCAAGTTAAATAAAAGCTTTTAAAAAAGAAATAGGTACTATAACCTTAACCTTATGTGCGAGTAAGATATAGGCCTTATCTCCGAAAAGTTTGTATTTGGAAACATTTTATAGTCTGTCAATTCGAAAAATTAAAATGTCCAGATACTCGTAGAACGAGATCCGGCCTACCCTCTCGGGGATAAAAGGCGTGAGATTACCTATTGACTAGCGGCCCGCCCCGGCTTCGCACGGGTGGACATTTATTTTTTCAACATTTTGGGATGCACAAACAAATTTCTCCTAGCAACCCATAGTAAATTATCAAAAAAAAAATTAGACTTTGTATGGAGACTTTTAAAGAATATTTGTGCCAAGTTTCAAGTTGATAGAAGCAAAAAACCCCTCTTCTCTATACTAACTTCAACCCCTAATTTCACCCTTTTAGGGAATGATTTTAAAATAATACAAAAATACGTTTCTCATCATTTATTCTTAAGAGTATTTGTGATAAGTTTCAAGTTGATAGACGTGAAAAAACCACACGTTTCCATACAATCTCCAACCCCGTTTCACCCGTGAGTTTTGAAAAATCGAGATATACCTACTTGTCTTGTTGTTTGTTTTGAGGAGTATTTTTACAAAATTTCGAATTGATACATCCAAAAATGAAGGTATTCATGCAAACTTCAACCCCCAAGGGGATGAAACCCCTTGGAGGATGGTTTTCAAAAAATCCTAGAACTAATATTTCATAGTGTGTTTTGAAGAGTATTTGTGCCAAGTTTAAAGTTGATACACGCAGAAATCACACTATCCCATACAAACTTCAACCCCCTCTTTCACCCCCTTAAGGGTTGAATTTCGTAAAATTCTTTCTTAGCGAGCATCTACACTATAAACGTAACCTACACACAAAATTTCATGTTTCTATGTTCAGCGGTTTGGGCTGGGCCTTGATTTTTAGATTTAGCTTCTCCTTTTATATATATAGATTTTATTTTTTAATTTTATTTCAGTTTCCTTTAATATTAAAATGAATGTTTTGGGATAATATTTAAAAAAAATGATTTCTACTATAATTCCGTCACAGTCAACTACTCTATTAAATGTAGCTTACCACACGACGCAGCATATTAGCATACAAATTAACGTCCAAATTGCACGAAATCGATTTACTGCGCACACGCACTGATGCGTTGAACCATTAGTTGGGGAAACAGACTGGAGTGGCGCAGACTTGGGCGCATTGACCACTCTAGACGGATAGGAATGCATCATCAATTTGGATAAAGAGAAACAAAAACAGCACTGACAAGATTTTAAATTAAAACTGTCCAAGTGTGAGTCGGACTCGCGCACGAAGAGTTCCGTACCATTATCTATAACTAATTTTTACCCGCGGCTTCGCTCGCGCACGTTTATTTCACCCCCGTAGGGATTGAATTTTGCAAAAATCCTTTCTTAGTGGATGCTTACACTGTATAAGCTATCTATGTGAAAAATTTCAAGTCTCTAGACCCAGCGGTTTAGGCGGTGCGTCGATAATGTTGATATATCACCAATCAGTCAGTCAGTTTATCATTTTACTCGTATATTTTTTTTTACTATATAAAAATAAGTCGGGTTTTCCTTCCTGACGCTATAACTCCAGAACGCACGAACCGATTTCCACGGTTTTGCCTTTGTTGGAAAGGTCTCGGGCTCCGTGAGATTTATAGCAAAGAAAATTCAGGAAAAATTTCATCAGAAAAGCGGGAAAATCTTATAAGCATTGCATTAACCGCCTTTCATTCATCCTCTCAATATGATCAAACCACCTCAGCATTTCTTTTTCAATCCTCGTCAATAGTGACGATCGTCTTTCAAATTGTTATAAAGTATATTGAGGATCCTTTTAAATTCGGGCAGGGTCTGAAAAGCAGCAGTTGTGCTGAGACTCTAGCCGTTTCATTCACATTATGTACTTACTTCAGTAACTTAGTTTTTAGTTTTAGTCTAGTTATAGCGTTGTATGGATGAATAAACGTCTTATTATTATTATTTTTTTCAGGCCGCAACGCTCTCGAATCACACTATTGTTTACTATATCTATCGAATCTGGCTATATATCGCACTTCAAAATCTGTCAAACCATGAATAGTCACTTTCGCAACAGCAGTTAGCCAAAACACTATAAACTTAGTTGTTAATTACATAATTAAGACTATCACAAAAACTATTGCATAATACACACACCGGCACAATTAGCGGAACAGAAAAAAAAGGGAGTATTTACGCATTTTTGCGTGTTACTGGCCGGCTAAACAAGCTTTTTTTAAATTTGGGTTTTAATTTAAAAATGGAATACTAAGCGACTGCCCTTTTTTTCATTCTTTTGTTTTAATTTTCATTGATTCATTTTTTCCACCGCTTGTCCGTTTTTAGAAGGTTCGTGAATTCCATTTGAAAAGCTTTGAGTTGCAGTTTTTGAGGCTTTTGAGTTTTTTCGCATATTGATAATTTACGAGCATCTAATTATGCCTGATTTAACGCCATCAGAAATCATTAGGGCAGATCAAATGAGGAGAAATGGTCAAACCTACAGATCGATTGCCAGAAGCCTTCGTCGATCGTTATCAACGATTTATCGTAGCATCCAACGCATCTAGTGAGAAGGAGAGGACAAGGCCGGAAAAGGTGTACTTCAAGGAGGGATGACCGTTTTCTCCAACTTCAAGTCCGACGGAACACGAGACTAACGGCGGTGCAGGCTCGAAATTTACTGGAAGAGGTACGAGCAGTAAGGATGAGTGAGCGGACAGTTCGTAGAAGATTCGAAGAAGTGGGTATAGGCTCGTATGTGCCCGCCAAAGCCCCAAAACTTGAGAGACATCATCGCACAAACCGTCTACACTTTGGTCGTGAACATCGTGATTGGGACTTCGACGACTGGGGACAGGTTCTTTTTACTGATGAATGCAGAGTTATGTTAAATCAAATTGATGGAAGGCAGCGAGTATGGAGACGCAAAGGAGAACGGTATATCCAGTCTAATTTTGAAAATACAGTTGCATATGGCGGCGGTTCAATTATGGTCTGGGGAGGAATATGTTTAGGAGCTCGTACGGAGTTAGTAGTGGTCGATGGCGGGAATCTGAATGCTGATCGGTATATCAGGGAGATTTTAGAAGAACATGTTGTGCCATTTGCCCCCTTTATTGGTAACAACTTCATTCTAATGCAGGATAATGCTCGGGCTCACAGTGCTCGCACAGTACAGACATACCTAAACCATGTTGGTATAACGGTGATGGAGTGGCCAGCACGGTCCCCCGATATGAACCCTATAGAACACGTCTGGGACTTGCTAAAGAGGAGTGTAAAGTCAAGAATGCCCCCTCCCAATAATCTCAACGAGTTGCGAAACGCATTACTTGAAGAATGGCAGAGGTTGCCCCAAGAAACCATTGATAACATCATCCGCAGCATGCCCAGACGGATGGAAACCCTCATCAGAGCACGAGGAGGAAACACTCGATATTGAACAGTCATTGAAATTGTTGTTAAACTTTGGAAAATCTTGAATTTTCTGCTGTTTCTCTATAATTAAAAATCGAAGAAAAATGCATTTTGTTTAATTTAATTTTTATTTTTATAAAATTTTAAGTATGGTGTTACAAATGAATGTCAAAACATGTTAATTTAATTGTTGTTTCATTTTAAATAATATATTGTTTAAAAATTACATTCATTGTTCTAAATTCCCTCTTTTTTCTCCTTTTTTTTTCTGTTCCGCTAATTGTGCCGGTGTGTGTATATGTTTCTTATAATGACACTTTTTCACATTAGTGTAATAAAAGTAGAGATGAGGTATGGGTCTCTCAATCAGGAAGTCCGGGCCGTAGTCTCCCACGAGAGCCCACCGTACACTTGGCAGTTAGCACTTGGCAATTGTCTCAATTCGAATTCGCCTGAGGCACAGATCACTCATGCGCACCTAAATACCGTGGGAGACACTGCCGATTTGTTGCTACACCAGTGGACTCCATTAGTTCATCGAGGACGTTGATTGGTCAGCAACTAATTAATGTGGTAGCCTATTTTAAGGGTTCTGTGTTTATTGGCGTTTACTTCTAGTTTTTTTTTTTTTTTATTGTACATGTACAAATCATTTTATTAAAATATACTTTGTTATTATTTCTAAACTTACAAGTGACAACTTTATTATAATATGGTGCATAAAAATAATTGCATAATTATAAATAAAAGAATTCATTTTTATTAGACACAAAACAGATTACAATTAACAAAGCTTTGTAATGAGACAGTTCTGGGGCCCGTTCAACTAAACTACAAGTTACAAGCAACAAGTCAACAAGTGACAAGCCCCATTGTTAACAATTTACAAGTACAAGTGTCCATCGAACACTGCTTTCCTACCAGACTAGTTACTAGTTTTTTTTTTGCTGTATTACAAGTGGTTCTCCTCGATTTAACAAGTGTTGGTTACATCACTATTTATATATTATTATGTGTCTGAAATCTATCTAAGTTTTTTGAAAATTGTTGCTGTACGTACGTATGATTAGAAATAACAAAAGCCATTTTTTTATAACTTGTTTTATTCTTAAAATCACGGATTAATCATACCTAATCCAATCATAATATACATCAGGGGCCTCGGTTCGATCTTGGGTACGTACTCATATATATAATAATGTACTCTGTGTACGTACTGGAGAACTGTCCGTTAGAACTCATGTATGGATCTATGGGTCAAATGTTGGTGCTAAACTTGTGTAAACCGTGTTCAAAGCATGAGAAAATACCTCTGAGATTCCTTGTCCACTTGCTCGGTGGTGAAGGAAAACACCGTGAGGAAACCTACACACTTGAGGTAACCGATTTAGTTAACTAGGCCTACAGTAAACTGGACTCGAGTCAAACAGATTCTTTACCCAATTTCATTTAATACTAATTTCAATTCTTAGCTTCTGTCTTGGATTTAAGCAAGGAATTGGCTACCAAACATAAAGCAATCAGCACTCCTTGTTATTTAACTGCGTAACATAAACTTACGTCTACCAGTTGTGCGATTTATAAGTTGTTTTAGGAATTGTATTGTGGTCGATTAAAGATGGAGGAGGATTTGAAAAAGAAAAGGGCTAGTCGCGGTTACTTAAAAGGTTCGATCACAAGATTACTTTCCTTTGCCAAGGGTGATTTAACCGAAGTTCCTATGTGCGAATTGGTGGCCAAAAGAGAACGTATTGTGTCCGTTTTCCGGGATTACGAAAGTCGTTGCCAGGAGATTCTATACTTAGACCCTGACGACGACGAAAATGTCGATTTGGTAGAAACGGATTACTTTAAAGTATTGACATACATCGATAACCAAATGAAAGTAGCCATTAATCATTCGGATGCCGCGCTAACTCCGTCAAATCCACCAACCACATCCACTAGAATGTCTCTACCACCAATTTCCATTAAAACATTCGACGGTAAGTTTACCGATTACATGCCGTTCATTAATCTGTTCGAGTCATTGATCCACAACGATACCAGTCTTGACTTAATTCAAAAATTTTACTTCTTGCGTTCATTTCTCAAAGATGAACCCTACAATTTGATTAAAAACTTGCCAATCACTGCAGAAAGTTACAGTGAGGCACTAAAATTGTTAGACGATCGATATGATAATAAATTTAAAATCGTCAACGACCACATTTGTAACATTTTGGATTTAAGAAGTATCAACAAGTCAACAGCTAGTAATTTGAGGGAATTTGTTTCATTTGTCAGGCAACAAATTGCTGCAATCAAAAATCATGAGCCAAATGTGAAGTATTGGGACTCTATACTGGTGTGTATTCTTTCCCGGAAACTAGATGGGTATACAGCACGAGCGTACCACCTTGAGCGTGACCAGGACACAGAGCCTCGTCTTGAGGATTTTCTTGCGTTTATGGACAAGCGAGCTCTAGCACTGGAGAACGCCGACCAGGGTCGGACCCATCAACAATCTTATTCGGGAACCAGCACCAACAAAATAGCAGCACATGTCGCCACCGTACCAGCATGCAGTTACTGTAAGTCCAAAGAACATAGACTATTTTTGTGCAAAAAGTTTCAAATGTTAGCTGCGAAGGACAGACTAACTTTCACAAAAGACAATAAATTGTGCAATGTTTGTTTAGGCACACATTCTGGTCGGTGCAGGTTCCACTTCAAGTGCTCAGAGTGCAAGGGTTCACATAACACTCTCTTGCACTGCGATACTCCTGCAACTGAACCACCTGTTACTTTAACAAGTAATGCTAATAATAATGTTTTACTTCCCACAGCACGTGTAAAGTTAATTGGCAGTGATGGAACTGAATATCATATTAAGGCATTACTGGACAGTGGTTCTCAGGTTTCGTTTGTGACTTCCAAAATTATAAATTTGTTAGGTTTATCTCCCAAGCAAAGCGACATAAACATTATTGGCATATCTAACGCAAAAGGTAAAATAAAATATTGCACACCTTTAGAAATATACTCTTTGAGAACTCCATTCAAAACTACTATTACATGCCATGTGGTGGATAAAATCACTTGTGATCTCCCACAAAATAAATTTGACATCTCCAAGGTCATAATACCACCTCATATTAAATTAGCAGATGAAAAATTTAACATACCAGGAGAGGTGCATATGTTAATAGGAGCTGATGTATTTTGTCAGGTGCTGCTGCCAAGCGAGACAACAAGCCTGATACTGCCTGCGAATTGTGCATCTTTACCGGGCTCTAAGCCTGTCGACGAGTGCTCAGCCCAACAACAGCCCAGTTTGTATTTATTTAATACTCTCTTTGGATATGTGGTAGGAGGTACGTTGCCATATTACTTGTGTCAACAAAGCTGTAATAAGGTAGTATTGAAATGCGAACTAAGTCTCAACGACACGATTTCCCAATTTTGGACAAATGAAAAGGTCCCTGAAATATTCCCTGAAAATACTTCGGAACAGGAGCTCTGTGAAAATATTTTTCAAAGTACTGTAAAATTGAATAATAATCAATTCGAAGTGGCTTTGCCATTGAAATTGCCCTTATCAAAAGTAAATGAGGTCATAGGAGAGTCATTTCATTTCGCTCTAAAAAGATTTTTGAATTTGGAGAAGAAACTCCATGCAAATCCAGAATTATTCATAAGGTATCAATCCTTCGTACATGAATATCTGTCACTCAATCACGGTCACTATGTTGACATTGAGTCATATGAATTAAATAAACAAGCGGTTTATTTTCTCCCGCATCATGCAGTTATTGATGAGAATAGAAAAACCACAAAGTTACGTACGGTCTTTGATGGTTCAATGAAAACTAACAAGAAAATATCTTTAAACGATTTACAACTTAATGGACCACAGGTTCAAAGAAACTTATTTGATATAATTATGCTTTTTCGCTTAGGAAGATATACATTCACTACCGATATAAGACGTATGTTCCGTAACATTAGGGTTGATCCTGCATACTCAATATTACTCATCCCTACAAAATATACTGTGGAGGGACAATCCCACGGAAGCCATTCGGTGCATAAGATTAGATACTGTCACGTATGGTCTAAAAAGCTCTAGCTTTTTGTCAACACGTTGCTTACTTGAGTTAGCCATGAGGTTTGAAAACAATTATCCTCTAGCTTCATCTATAATTAAAAATAATAGTTATGTTGACGATGTGATCTACTGTAATAACGAGCTAAAGACAACCATAGAAGCCAGAGACCAGCTCCGCGGTTTACTTAAACTAGGTAGTTTCAACACTCACAAATGGGCTTCCAATGATGAACGAGTATTGTCTGGGATACAGCCAACCGAGCAGTATTTTGATAATTTAGACCTTGAAAAAGATAACTACAATATGAAAGCGTTAGGGATGCAGGTCAATACAAAGGATGATTATTTCATTATTTCGTCTCCAGAAAAATTCAAACCCGAAAAGGTTACAAAAAGGAATATATTAAGTCACATAGGGAAATTTTACGACCCAATGGGTTTTGTAAGCCCTATTGTAGTGACTGCGAAGGCCATAATGCAGAAGTTATGGTTACTGAACATTGATTGGAATGCTAGTCCACCTCCAAATATAGTACAGGAGTGGCTACAATTTACAGCTGATTTGTCTGCAATGGAACCTATCTTATTACAGAGGAACATAAGTTTTTCAGATAAAGACACAACACAGCTGATCGGTTTCGCAGACGCATCTAGCACGACAGCCTACGGGTGCTGTGTATATCTGCGTCTCACCAGTACTTCAGGTAAAACTAGTTCACATTTGCTTTGTTCAAAATCACGCATCAATCCCGTGCAAAAGAAGGGTTTGACAGTACCCAGGCTTGAATTGAATGCTGCACTTTTGCTTTCAAAGTTGATAGTCAAAACGTATGATATTATAAAGCTAAAGGTCAATATAGCAAAATTGTATTTGTTTAGCGATTCAAAAATAGTTCTTGCATGGCTAAATACTGAACTAACAAAACTTCAGGCATATGTAGGAAACAGAGTAAATGTGATTCGTCAAAGTACCTCGGAGTGGACTTGGCTATACGTTAATACAAAGGACAATCCTGCTGATCTCATAAGTAGAGGAGTCAGACCGCACGAGTTGCGAGGTTGTGACTTATGGTGGCAGGGGCCACAATTTCTCCAAAACAGTGAGTATGATTTTGCTTCCTGTCGAGTTTACGTCCCTCATGACGTACCAGAGATGAAGCCTTTCATTGTGCTCTCCAGCAACCTGGTATGTCAAAACATAAATCCACTAGAGTACATTTTCACGCGCTTGTATAACTATTCAGATATTCACAAGATTGTCAGACTTTTCGCCTACATATTAAGATTTTTAAATAACGTAAATAAAAAGAATGAAAGGTCGAACACAGGTTTTTTACGCAGTTCTGAATTGAATAATGCGCTTATGTTGTTAATTAAGTATGAGCAATGTAAATATTTTCATTCTGAAATTGAAAACATTAATAAGGGAAACAATATGAAGGGCAATATAGCTAATTTGCATCCTTTTCTTGATGAACAAGGGCTTTTGCGTTTGGGTGGTAGGTTGCATAACGCCGAAATTGTTTACAATCGAAAGCATCCAGTGATACTGCCCAGGGGCTCTCTTATTACTAGCTTGTTAATCAGAAGTGAGCATGAAAGGTTATTGCATGCAGGACCAAAACTTCTGCTTGCAAACTTAAACCAAAGGTTTTGGATAATAAATGGTTTATTAGAAGTTAAAAAAGTAATTCATAAGTGTATTGTATGTTTCAGGCAAAAGGCCACAGTGGCCAAACAGCTGATGGGGTCCTTGCCGGCTAGCCGTGTAACAGTGGCCAGTCGTCCTTTCGAGAAAATCGGAGTGGATTTCGCTGGGCCAATTGACATCAAGCTCTCTCGCGTTAGACGATCTGTAATAGGAAAAGGTTATATCTGCGTGTTCGTTTGCTTTGCTACGAAAGCCGTGCATTTAGAGCTGGCTTCGGATTTAACCACCGACACATTTCTAGCGTGCTTTAGGAGGCTCATTTCGAGACGAGGGCTGCCCACGGAAATTCACTGCGATAATGCAAGTACTTTCAAATGTGCGAGGACCCGATTAGTTGAGCTTTACTCGCTGCAGTCTTCACGGAGTCACCAAGCGCAGGTTTACGAATTTGCCTCGCAGCGAGGCATAAACTTTCATTTTATACCTAGTTACTCACCCACGTTTGGTGGTCTCTGGGAAGCGGCCGTAAAGAGCACCAAATATCACTTAAAACGAGTGCTACAAAAGACTGTATTAACTTATGAACAACTCAATACTGTACTTACCGAAATTGAAGCAATACTTAACTCCAGGCCATTGTTACCACTTTCGTCAAATCCTCCTGATAACGATTTTTGTTATTTAACGCCCGGACATTTTATTATAGGTAGCTCACTAACAATGTACCCAGAGAAAGATGTATGTGATATACCACAAAATAGACTTAAATTTTGGCAATTGTGTACAAAGTTAAAGCAGTCTTTCTGGAAATCCTGGCACAAATATTATCTAAATGTTTTACAAAACAGGCCAAAATGGATGTTTGACAAATGTAATGTAAAACTAGGTAGTTTAGTTGTTCTCAAAGATGATAACATACCTTCTATGATGTGGCCAATGGCAAGAATTGTAAAGTTATTTCCCGGCCAAGACGGTAGAGTAAGAGCTGTAGAGGTAATTACTCCAAATAAGCATACTCATACCCGTTCTATACATAAGATTTGTTTATTGCCGATTGATAATTAATTTTTAAACATGTATTTCATGCAGGGTTTGGTTCATGTGTTATTTTATTGTTAATCATTTTATAGGCTCATAATAAAGACCTTAGTTTCCTTGTGGGCCGTAGCATGTTGCAAATATGGCAACACTGAAATGTTTGTATATAATTTAGAATGTGGCAACATTCTGCCTTCAAATGTGTAACATGAAATATAGTGCATGTCCAATTCTTTAATATTGACTTATCATTTAATCCGCCATCAACCACAACCAGAAGATACAAAAATACAGTCCACGCTCGAACACAAACAAAAGAATCTCAGAGCCACTCGCACCTTCTACTAATTTAAATCGCACAATTTACAAGTCTACCTAGCTCCAAAGGTAAGTAGAATTGTAAAGGTTTTGACAGATATTAATTAACAAATCCACAAATCTTTGTTGAACGCTTGTTCAATTTGGTGATTTTTAACTATAAAAAAATATATATAGTCTATGGAAGGTAAACTTGTAGTTGTAACAAGTAAATCACAAGTTGTGAAATCGCAGTTTCCATGAACACTAATAACGTCAGTGTTGCTAGACTTTTCACCAGTGTTGCCCTTTTTTTCTACAAGTTACAAGAATTGTAGTTTCGGTAAACGGGCCCCTGGTATGAAACAGATTGCAACCCTTAACTATGTGTGTACAAATTGTTTATGGAATGACGTAATAAAGTAAGTAACAACTCTTTATTGTACACCAATAAAGATATGCAACAAGTGACACAATGATAAAAAAGTACAATGGGCGGTCTTATCGCTTTAAGCGATTTCTTCCAGACAACCTTAATAAAGTCTGTCAAAAGTTACACATAAGTAGGTGGGTACAATTGAAATTTTTAAACAAACAAATTACTGAAGATTTTCATATGTGGGTCGAGTTGTTTTGTATGAATAAAAAAAAACTCAAGCCTTATATCCCCGAGGGGGTAGGCGGAGGTATTCTATTCCCGGAAATACCCACTTTTCACGAGAATATTCGACCTCTAATCTTTAGCTTTTCCCCCGGCTTCGCTCGCGTCGATATTTTTCCGTATGGTCCAACGTAGCACCTAAACTACTCATCCGATTTTGATTAATGACGTGTCAATCGGTTCATTATTATGGTCCAGGTGATATATACTCTACATATTTTCATCTATTGTTGGTCCCAGGACGTTCACGTCGAATTAGTGACGTCCTTCAAAAAACTGGAGTCCGGAGTGCGAAGAATAAAAGAGCGTGCATGAAAAGGCTTATGGATTTGAAGGAAGCGAAAGAAGTATGCAGAGATCGAGCAAAGTGGCGATCTATTGTAAAAATAAAACTGCCGAATGCACAGATCGGCTGTTTGCTACATTGACAATCAATAACAGAGTTGCCTAGGATACTGAAATCTGTATTCTATGCCTAAACCATAGTCAACACTCAACTCCAATAGGATCTTTCGTCTCTGCCTACCCCTGTGAGACAATGTCGTGAGCTGTAGGTATGTATTGTTGTTCAAGAATTGCTGCACCAAAATTGATTGACCAATAAGATCGGTCGTTGACATTAGATTGAAAGTCATTGCCGTGAAATCTTTTGTCAGCGGCGCTTTTCCATGTCGAAAGCGCCATGCTACGCACAAATTTCCCACCAAGCTAAACTTTTTTATTCGGAAGTGTAAAATTACATTCGATAAGTAATTATAGATCATGAAAACTTCAAAGACAAGCTTTTGTATGTATGGCACGCGTCATAAAAGACCAAATGAGATCTATATAAATATATTATACAATATGTAACAGAATAAGCGCAATTCCTGAAATTAGTTTGTTCAGTATCGACTACTCAATCGATTTCAGCTATTTTTAATATGTGTTAACTTTTTCCGAAAAATTAATTAGCACAGCTGAATTCAGTGATATGTATGGAAATCGTGCTATTATTGATCGATATTTAAGAAAATTGGTTAGACTCAACTAAAGGTCGATTGCATCATATTTTTTTTTTTATGTTAATATACTAATTGGGGTGTATGAGGAATTGCGCTTTTTCTGTTATGCGTTGTATATCACTACATAGTATAAAACAAAGTCGCTTTCTCTGTCCCTATTATTATAGGGACAAAGATATGTTTATCCCTATGCCCCTATGTATGCTTAAATCTTTAAAACTACGCAACGGATTTTGATGCGGTTTTTTTTACTAGATAGAGTGATTCAAGAGGAAGGTTTTAGTATTAGCATTGCACCTGTGCGAAGCCGGGGCGGGTCGCTAGTTAGTATAATGATAAACTGACTGACTGATTGGTGATGTATCAACGCACAGCCTAAACCACTGGGTCTAGAGACTTGAAATATAGCGCATAGATAGCATATACAGTGTAGGCATCCACTAAGAAAGGATTTTACAAAATTCAACCCCTCTATACCAATATTATAAAGAGGAAATATTTGTATTTTTGTATGTTTGTTACGAATAAACTCAAAAACTACTGCACCGATTTTAAAAATTCTTTCACTAATGGAAAGCTACAATATCAGTGAGTAACATAGGCTATATTTTATTTCCGTTTCCTTACAGGAACGGGAACTACGCTGGTAAAACCGCGCAGATCGGCTAGTAATAAATATAGCTCTATCTGTTTTCCTTGTGCGTATTTTACAAAATTCAACCCAAGGAGGTGAAATAAAGGTGGGCAAGCGAAGCCGCGGGTAAAAGCTATTTACTATAAAATGCCCATGCGTCGATGAAATGAAAATGAATCTTACTCAATGCCACACAAGTATATAAGTGCATTTAATGAGTTGCAAGGCTGCACGGCAAAACGTGGTACCGGTGCAGCCTGCTCCGGAACTAAAATGTTATTGACCTCTGTCGCTTTTCCGACACCGCACCGTCGCACGCGCAAGTGTCGAAATAAACGTTTTTTGCGGTATAAAGGGCCGTATATTTTTGTACGTTAACTTAGAAATCTGATTTTTTTTCCATTTTCAAGGGACTGTAGTCAAGTCTATTTCACATAGCATGGGTTCGGTGACAGTTCACAAAATAATTACTTAACATTTTATCATTGCAAAAATACAATATTTTTTGTTAGTCAACAGTAGTATCAGTAAAATGGAAAAATGTGAACTGTCATCAAACTATGTTCCATCTATGTTTTAGTTTTATTTGTTTAGAAAGAATACCTTTTTTTTCAATAGTTGTAGATAAAAAATGGCCACCATAGTAATTACAATTTGTAGTTTAATAAGTTACACTTACAAAAAAACCCTTGTTCACTATTAGTTACGTTTCATTATGTTACAAGTTGTAGGTATATATAGTTTATACTGACTCTAAGACTCTAAGTATAGAATTACCATAAAAAAGAAATGTGCAGCACTTTTTTCATCACATGTCTTCAAGTTGCAAGTACTTGCGAGGGCAAACCGGTATCAGAGCGGTATCTATACCTATATCGGTATAGGTATATATATATCTGTGACCGCCCCAGGGAAAAAGTTTTAAGCAAACACGATGCGGTTATTTCTCACAATATCATCGATATTTTTACCCGGCTGCATCAAAAGACTTTTATCAATCTATACCTACTAATACTATAAAGAGGAAAGATTTGTATTTTTGGATTTTAGTATTTTTTTTATGTTTGTTACTCCTAGCCTATGTTACTCAGGGATCTTCTAGCTTTCTATTGGTAAAAGAATTCTTAAAATCGGTCAAGTAGTTTTTGAGTTTATTAGTAAAAAAACATAAAAAAATACAAATCTTTCCTCTTTATAATATTACCTAGTAGATATATAAGTATAGATAGAAGACCGAGATAGATAGGGCGACCCGCCCTAAGGTAGCTTCGCTATGGTTTATAATATGATAATACAAAACTTTCTCGTTTATCGCTCTTTCTATAACTGAAAACCATATCAAAATTCGTTGCATGCTTTAGAAGAAGTAAGAGGTAGAGATCACACATTGGCTACTTTTTTCACAAGACGGACGAGGTCGCGGTCTAAAGCTAGTGACTCGTAAAGCCAACTAAATTGGAAGTCAAACAAAATACGCCCACGTCTTATATTAACAAAGGTTACCACATTTTTTTAAGCCACAGAAAAGATTTATTTACATTTTTGTGTGGAAGGCTGAATGTAGCTTTGTGCCTTCGCCCCGGCAACTGGTCCCCAGCCATGTGTGAAGAAATACAAATGTATTCTTTTGTTGGTAAATGCTTAGCGAATTCAACGAGAGTAGAATTTTATAAATATGTACCTACCTAGTTTGCTTCTTTTATTATTATAAAAGACAATTATACATAGGTAGACTATTAGCGATAGACACACCGGAAGCGACTTTGTTTTATACTAGGAGTGATAGTGATTTGGTGATTAGAATGCATGATTTTTAATTATATACTAGGTACATACTAAACAAAACCCAGAATATACTTCGCACTTCAAAAGAAAACTAACAAAAAATATAACATATCTTTTTCGATTCCCGCTAAAAGTCTATTTTTAGGCACCTATTCATTGTTTATTACTATAGAAAAACTGGATTCCTTTTGTATTTCATTCTTCTGCGAAAACTATTCTACTAACAGTATTTACGTTGACATAAGGAAACATTCTAGGAATGAGCCGTTATCTTCAGCAAACTTTGCTACCTTTAATATTTTATTAATACTTTGGACGAAGTATTTTTGGCGGGAATCCGTTTGGCGTCATGTTTTTTTTGTAGGTGTAGTAACTAAGGAATACATACTGTTAGTGCATGTAATGTAATGTGTATGTATCAGCTCAGTGTTCTCACTCAACCACGTCTTCACTGTGCGGCGGCCCGAGCTAGACCCGCTAGGAGTAAAAGTGTTCTGTGAGCTAGACTGACCTAAGTCCGTCCGTCTAGCACGCCCCCCTCCTGCACACTGCAGTGGGGTGTAGATCCGAGACGACAGATGTCTGAATGGTGTGACTGTATGTTTGTATATTTATGTGTGTGTCATTTACCAGTATGCTACAGTAGGTAATAGTTTCATGTTGCTGTATATTTTGGGTTTTAGCTCAAAACAGTGATATGGGGTGTCCGTGAAAGTGTGCGCAGGAAATTTGTCAAAATACGAAGTTTTTGTATTTCTTCAAGAAGCCTCTTCAAACTTCAGTAAAAGTGCACTATCATTTTACTGTCGATTACCAAGTAAACACTTCATTAGTTTTGAGTCTGTGCATAGACTCTGTAGCAGAGCTAAAAATCTTCTTTGTGTCGAACTTAATCTGATGGCTAAATTACCAATGCCTTATATTAAAATAAAATAAAAAACTTTCATGTGCCAAAAAATCTTTTGCGCTGTTGCGACCTTAACCTTCAATAACCATAAAAAAAAAACAAAGTAACCATAGACTAATTGTAGCATAAAAAGGTAATGGCGCGAAATGCGAGAATAAAATGGACGGTCGAATGACCGCCAGGCATCCGTGATATCTCCACTACGCTCCAGAGAGCTGTTTACGATGAAACTAGCGATAAAATACGGAGATTATTGCTGTAGGACTGTCGCAGACGGATTACGCCGCACGACGTGGCGACGTGCGTCAGAATAATTTTAGAATCCCCGTTTTCGATCAATCAACGCCTAAAAATGGCAGGAAAAAACGTATAGTTTGTAAGATTTTAAAACAGTTGTTTTGGTAGTCTACACTAATATTATAAAAAGGACACATTTCTATGTTTGTTTGTAAATTGGCTCCGAACTCTTTATTAATTTTAAAATTCCTTTCACAAATCGAGAGCTAAATTTTCTGAGAGTCATCTGGGCAAATTTTCTCACAGGAATTTAAAAATTCTTTCTCCTATGGATAACTACATTAATAGGCTATATATTATTCCCGTATTCCCTTGAGGACGAGAACTACGCGGGTGAAACCGGGCAGAACAGCTAGTGATAAATGTAGCCGTAGCCGTAATATGTCTGAGTTCAAGTGGACATTCACTGTGATTTTTTATGGGACTAGTTATGTAGTTTTACATGTGATCGTAGACCGTGATAATGAAAATTCACTTACGCACTGTTCATTATTTATTGTGTGGCATGTTTTCTCAAAATGTTAAAAGTCGGTGCGATACACCTACGATTAAAAAAAAATATTTTGACAATACCGGAAATGCGCCGTTTACTAAATATAAAAGCGAAGTGGCAGGTTGTCTGTTACTTTTTCACCGCTAAACCGTGGCACCGAACTTGATGAAAGGCTTGCATTTTGAGGAAGGACACCGGCTGTTTCATATCTCGAAATGCAGTCGAAGTTGCTAGCAAAAGCTAGTAAATGGAAAGTAATATTGTTCTCCAAAATGTGTAGTTACAGCCTTAGGCAAACCGCTCATTATGTCTACTCTTTAATTTGTAGACATACGATCTCCTTGCTCCATAATTAGGCAATTAAAAATAAGAAACGTCATAATTACCCGCGAAAGTTTGACAGTGACATTCGAGAATTATTTTTTCGCGCCACTCTCACGTTTCGTTACGCGATTGTGTAAACTAATGATTTCAGAATAGATAAGTCACTCATTTCTTTATAATACACATTTTTTCGAAACAGAAGAAATCGTTTAAAGCGATAAGACCGCCCATTGTACTTTTTTTGGTCATTATGCATTTTTTAAGGCTGTACATTATACATTTTTTACTTACTTAAAAGGCAACAGTCATAACCATCCCTACTGTCTAGTGCTGTGACAATAATGTGGTTTTTGACCACTCAACCCATAACCTCGAGATATTTCGGAATGCTGAGATTTCACTATTGTTCCGTTTCACGCAATTTGACCTTGTGATAATGGCAAAAACTGGACTACGAAAATAAGAGGTGAAGGTTTTTTTAATTAACACTAAAGGTACGAGTATCGCTCGTTGTATCTTGTTTCTCTTTACAAGATATTGTTTTTCATAAAACCCTTTATTTGGTAGGTATATGTAACAATAGAAAATATATTACATTTATTTACAAGATTTACAAGTAACAAAACTCTTCCAAAGGGGTGGTAGGCAGAGGTATTCCATTACTGGATTATAGCCACTTTTCACGAGAATATTCGACCCCTAAACGTGATAGGTGGTGAGACCATCGCCGGACCCGGAATGTTTACACTTGTCTCAGAATTAATTTTGGGATGTTTTCTTTCACCGTCGAGCTAGTGATAAATATGTACGTAAAAACTCATTGGTACATGCCAGGATTTGAACCCGAGCATCACCGATTTTCATCATGTGAAGCAGGCTCTTTAACCGTAATAGTACGAGATCCGTCTGCAAATTACTGCGTTATGTATATTGCCGTGAAGTGGACGATATTTTATGTAAAAAAACAAGTGAATGAAATTTCGTCCCAAAAATCAATATTTTTTTTTATTACTTGAGGCCATATTTCGACCCTATTACAGCATATACTCGATCCCTACACTAATTTGCAGCCGGATCTTAGGCTATAAGGCTATCACTGCTCTTCTATTTATATTATGTTGTCTGTTTATAAACAACCTTTGCTTCCTTCGTCCAAATAGCCTAAGTGTTCCTGTCAAATATCAATATAGTTTAGATGTGGGATTACCGTGTCTACCTTTTTACGGCTAAGCTGGTGGTATTGGCATGTGATGTGCGCTTTCTAAATCACAATGTTCAATAAATCTTCAGCATTTGCGTCCTAGAGTTTCTCTATGCAATATTCGTTTGGAACATCCAAGGTGATATAAAGGATTAGGCGTACAATGACACATTCGCAAAATGACACATTGGAATTTCGCAAAATAACACATTCTCAAAACGCCACATCGCAAAATGTCACATTAGCAAAATGCAATTTTCTCATAATGTCACATTCTCGAATGATTTTTTTTATTTTAAATCTTGTTATTTTGATAATGTGGCACTTTGCTAGTGTGACATTTTGCGAATGTGGCATTGTGCGCCTAATCCGATATAAGGATATAATTCCCAAACTTGGCAGGGCCTGTACTATGGGTACTAAAAAACTGATAAACATACTTAAATTAATATTAAACAACCAGACACGAAGCCAACAGACATGTTCATGCACACAAATGTTGGCCTCGACTGGGAATCAAACCCGCGACCTCCGACTCGAAGGCAGACGTTTTTGCGAGAAAGAAGAACAAACATCCATACATACAAACTTTCGCGTTTATAATATTAGTAGGATCCATCGGCAAATATACATGAGCCGAAGATTCACTAATACCTACTCTATGTTATGTAACGCAGCGTAACTCAACGTAACACTCGTTGCCGTTATCTCATTCACGGTGGTACCACGATACGCAAGGTGAAAACTAGAACCAAACTCGATTGTAACTCGAAGAGGACATTTAACGTTATTGAAATAATGAAAACGCTACTTTGCATCAAGACGTTTATTTTGACAGTTCTTAATTTAAAAGCAAACATTTTCTATTTCTACAGTTATGTCGCATCAAAATCGAAATCTTTTGCATGAAAAATGAACCATAGAACAAACTTTCGCATTAATAATTTTAGAAGGTATTTTTAAAATTATGTACAAGTCAAGGATGTTTAAATTTAAACGTTCTTGGTACAAGTAATTTTTTTTTACTTTTCCTGTGGTGCCATGATCTGGTTTTCCCTTGTTTTCCTTGTAATGTAATATGTGATTTCTAATTTTCGAAGATTGTTTATGATTCAGACTTCTTTTCTTTCTCTTTGGAGTTTTTTTTATCTGTACGATTTTTGTCTTTATAAAGGTAGAGTTCCGTGGGTCGCGACCTCGTGCGACTGACGAGCGCGGCTGTGCGACAAGTCAATGTACGTCGGACGTCGGCCGCACGCGTCTGTTCGCAGACTTCGGAAATGGCGCCATACATTTTCCTACGTTGACTATTGTCGCATAAGCCGCGCGCGTCAGACGTATGCGAGTCTACCTTAAACGTAAACTAAGTATAGCTATCTACCCTACAGCATTTTTTTTTATATTTGTATGGTTTTTTTTTTGTAAAGAATAGGCTCCGAAATTAGTTTTTGGAAAGATTTTAAAGCTCCTTCGCTGGTGGAAAGCTTACTTTTCTTGGAGTAAAACGGGCTAAAATTTCCCCACGGGACTTACGCGGGTGAAATCGTATGGAACAGCTAGTAATTATTGAGAAGTAATTAAATGGGCAGCAATTAAAAAATTTGGTTAGCCACAATAAAACAGCATTTAAATCATTTGGTCGGCATACAAAGATTTTGTTCGCAAATAAAAAAATCAGGCAGCAATCCTTGTTCGGCAAATAATTTTGATAATGGTCAAAAATTAAATCAGAAATAGGCAGCTTACAATAACATGGGTTTGCATAATAAACATTCAGTCCGCAAAATAGTTACTTGGTCCGAAAAATAACTACTTGGTCAGCAAGACTTCATGATTGAACAGCAGAGAAAACATGTCGTAAAAATTATACCACTCCCACTCCCACTCCCGCTCCCAAGCTCCCACACGCTCCCACTCCCACGCTCCCACACTCTCCCACACACTTCCACACGCTCCCACACGCTCACACACGCTCCCACACGCTTTCACACGCCCCAGCACGCTCCCACACGCCCCAACACGCTCCCACACGCTCCCAAACGCTCCCACACACCCCAGCACGCTCCCACACGCCCCCACACGCTCCCATAAGCTCCCACACGCTCCCACACGCCCCAGCACGCTCCCACACGCTCCCAAACGCTCCCACACACCCCAGCACGCTCCCACACGCCCCCACACGCTCCCACACGCTCCCTAGCGCTCCCACACGCTCCCATAAGCTCCCACAGGCTCTCACACGCTCTCACACGCCACAGCACGCTCCCACACGCTCCCAAACGCTCCCACACACCCCAGCACGCTCCCACACGCCCCCACACGCTCCCTAGCGCTCCCACACGCCCCAGCACGCTCCCACACGCTCCCACAGGCTCCCACACGCTCTCACACGCCCCAGCACGCTCCCACACGCCCCAGCACGCTCCCACACGCCCCAGCACGCTCCCACACGCTCCCAAGTGCTCCCACACGCTCTCACACGCCCCAGCACGCTCCCACACGCCCCAGCACGCTCCCAAGCGCTCCCACAAGCTCCCACACGCCCCAGAACGCTCCCACACGCCCCCACACGCTCCCAAGCGCTCCCACACGCCCCTTACACGCTCTTACACGCCCCAGCACGCTCCCAAACGCCCCAGCACGCTCCCACACGACCCCACACGCTCCCAAGCGCTCCCACACGCTCCCACACGCTCCCACACGCTCTCACATGCCCCAGCACGCTCCCACACGCCCCAGCACGCTCCCACACGCCCCACACGCTCCCACACGCTCCCAACCGCGGTATGAGGGTGTGGGAGTGTGTGGGTGTGTGTGGGAGGATGTGGGAGTGTGTGGGAGGATTTGGGGGGGTTTGGGAGGGTGTGGGAGCCTGTGGGAGCGTGTGGGCGCGCTTGGGAGCGTGTGGGAGCGTGCTGGGGCGCGTGGGAGCGTTTGGGAGCGTGTGGGAGCGTTTGTGAGCGTGTGGGAGGGTGTGGGAGCCTGTGGGAGCGTGTGGGCGCGCTTGGGAGCGTGTGGGAGCGTGCTGGGGCGCGTGGGAGCGTTTGGGAGCGTGTGGGAGCGTGCTGGGGCGTGTGGGAGCGTGTGGGAGCACTTGGGAGCGTGTGGGGGCGTGTGGGAGTGTGCTGGGGTGTGTGGGAGCGTTTGGGAGCGTGTGGGAGCTTGCTGGGGCGTGTGGGAGCGTGCTGGGGCGTGTGAGAGCGTGTGTGAGCGTGTGGGAGCGTGTGGGAGCTTATGGGAGCGTGTGGGAGCGCTTGGGAGCGTGTGGCGCGACCCTCCCACACCCTCATACCTCCCACACCCTCATACCCCCCTCCTACCCCCCACTCCTACCCCCCACTCCTACCCCCCACTCCTTACTCCCACTCCTACCCCCACTGCTATCCCCACTCCTACCCCCACTCCTACCCCAGTCCTACCCCCACTCCTACCTACCACTCCTACCCCCACTCCTACCCCCCACTCCTACCCCCACTCTACCACGCTCACACCACTACCACCAACACCACCACAACCGCCACCACTACTTGTAAACGTAATAATATCATAATCATTAATCATAAATGTTGCATAATCCAAAGTCCTTCCTAATCTATGTAAGAAATGCGCCCATTTTGCGCATGACAAGTTTGCTGAGATTATTTTTGCTACTTTTATATGAAGCTCAAAAAATATTTTTTGGCTTCCCCTCTGAGTGCTTACCAAAATTTTATTAAACAGTAGCAGCTCATTGCAGCTCAAAAATAATTACAGCCATCCAGAATGACATAAATTGCTGATAGGTTTTGTAATGTTTGCTGGCCATGAGTTGCTGACCAATTAGCTATTTCTGCTTACAGATTATATTTTTCTGCTTACAAAAATACGAATACTCTGCTAACCATTTAAATAACACCCGTAATTATTATGTTACCCTTTGCGCACATAACGGTCATCGTCAAGGGTGTTGAAAGACATAACAGCTTGTTTCACATCGTCTATTTATGATTATAAAGTTTAGAATTAACTACACTAATTAACTTCGTAGAACTTTGTATGAGGACCACTATTTGGTTATTATAAATAAGCTTCATAACAAGTTCATAACTTGAGCATCACAACACAACAGACTGGCCATCAAAGTTGTGGTCGCTATGGCTACCAGAGGTCAAAGTTCTCCTATTATAATCTAATAGCGGATTCCAGTGGGAATTTCCAAATATTATATACTCACTTACGTAATCTAACATTTGTGCAAAGTTTCTTGCTTCTAGCTAAAGCCAGCGGTTTTCGGTTTGTGTGTGTGTGTCGATCGGTCAATCAGAGAGTTAGATTCTCATTTTTTTTTATATAAATACTTACATAATTATACCTACTTACATATTTTTGTTATTTTTTACTATACAAGGTGGATTTTTAGACGGTTCAGTAAGGGCAGGTACCTTAATCGTTATAGTACAGGAAAACGTTCCTAGGAGACTATCCCTAACTTCTTAAGATATTATGAACTGCATTCACAGATGTTAGAAAAAATGTACAGTCAGCGAAAAAAATGCTAAAATACAAAAAAATATATTTTTATGCCAATCGAAACTATTTCATGTGGGAATCAAAAGACTCTATCGGACCATTTAAGGTTTGAGTACTAGAAATGACAGAAATCGCCAAAAACTTTTTTCATACATTTTGTACTGAAAAACGAAAATTATTCTTTATTTTGGCAATCTTATTTCTTATTGCGATCAAAAGATTCTTTAAGTCCAACTGACATTTAAATATAAAAACTACGGTAAGTCACAACAACTTCGTTTTACTTCGCTTTTAGGTGACCCCACAAAAAAAATCGAGAGGCGTTAGATCGGGGCTACTGTGGGGACACCTAAAAACGATGTCTACAAAAGGAATTATGACAGTTTTCAGGAGCTGAAAGAGGCATTCGAGGATCATCTAGATTCTTCTTAATTGTAATTAGAAATTGTAATTTGTACTACCAACTTTGAAAATAAAGATTTTTGTATTTTTTTTTCTTCGTGCCAGCTAGTGGCGCACGACATGCAAGACCGTAGTAGCACGCCAAGGAGTCGCACGCGCACGCTAGTGAAAGTCCACAAGTTCGATTGTGGAGAGCTATCGTGAAAAAACTAAACTGTCGCTATTATCGCATTGTTGCTTTTTCTATAGACGAGATTCCGTTTATTTTGATTGTGCAATTGACGTATTTCTGGTGGGTATTATTAATGGCGGTGAACTCGTATGGAAGTTCTACCGAAGGTGTTGGAAGCAAAAAAACCGGTCATTCAAGTCGCGATTGGTCCAATGATGAAAAAAATACTAATTCGCGATTGGGCCAAATTATAAGAATTTCCAAAATTAAAATACAAGATAATTTATCTCTACTTATTTCTATGAATTGTAACCTTGATCGCGAATTGGACCAATCGCAATTTTTTTTCATCTTTGGGGTCGTCCATTAATCATGTGAGGTTCGAAAGGGGGGGTAGGAGTTCGGAAAAAATTGCGAAATATCACAAGGAGGGAGGGGGGGTGTAATCAGATATCACGTGTATTTATTTTTCATTGACCGCGCGATTTCTAAACCAAACAATAAGTAGCACGTGACTTTTATTGATGCTTAATTTTCCAAAATGTTATCATTTTGTCATCGAAAATTTAAATACCTATACTTACTGTCTACCAAAAAAATACACGTGATTTTGGTATGGGGGGGGGGGGGTAGTCTAAACCTCACCACACATCACCAAGGGGGGAGGGGTTCAAAAAGTTGCTAAAAAAACATCACGTGATTAATGGACGACCCCTTTGGACCAAAGGAGAATTGGACCAATCGCGCTTAAACGAAACCGGTGAAGTGTGAGTCGCATAGGCGTAGCTATAATAGGCGAGGGGGGGGGGGGGCTACGGTGGGCCGGGCCTACCCTAGAAAGCTGTGGGCCTACCCTAGAAAGCTGTGGGCCCACCCTAGAAAAAAAACCCCTTCCTCATACATAAAATAACTTCATCCTCAATTATACCTACCTAATTATAGAGAATACAAAAATACAAAACATTCCTCGATTATAAATAAAATACGTCATCAAATGCGTCCCCTCGAGGTGGCATTGTGCCTAGCAGGCAGGCAGCATTCCCGCGCTGAGTGGCTAAATTCAGCCTTTGCGATAGGAAGCCGCCCGCTCTGCGGTCGCCAGATACCTCGACGAGACGCGTCGATAGGTCCCTAATAATCCGTTTCGCTTCAGGGCCCCAATTTCCCATCGTTTCGAACCCAACCGGCACGAACAAGTATCCACCCTGGAGGTCCCGATACTTCCAAGCCTTTTTCATCTCGGCACCCGCAGCAGCTGAACCCGCACAACCAGCAGTCGCTCGCAGATGACTCGGAGCCAAAGTATCCACGCAAGAAATTTACCACCACTCCACGCCACATGCTGGGAAACTCCATCGGGCCTCTTGCCGTCAGAGCGAACGACTCCGTTTGGTTCTAACGTAGCCGGAACGTTCATTATACCTAGTAATAATAGGTATACTATCTATTTGATTTACCTTGTTGTTGGTAATTTAAGAGGGGAGTTCCCCTCTTAGCCCCCCCCATCCAATGGGGACAATTATCTACTGTTTTTTTTTACTCTTCCTCTGGAATAGTCAAGAAAAATAATGCTTATGACATTAAGATGGAGATACATCTCACTAAAGGCAGCAGCATAGATAGTATACGAGCAATACTACCCTTATTCTGGCGAAGTCAGGTAAAACGAGGTCAAACAATAACCACTATACATGAATTGAAGCCGATTTGCGCAATATTTGGTTTGGTAAAAATAAAATGTTATTTTTATTTGTTTAAGTCATTGTTATAACATAAAAACATTTCGACATTTTATTATGTTCGATTTGCCCAAAACATAAAAGGTCAGTCACGAATGACCTCAAAGAACGAATGAAAATGTGAAACAATCAACTAGGGAGACAAGTTTTAGTATCACAGATCTTTTACTTTTCAGTTTAAACAAAATAGTTGGTGTTCGAAAACGTAACGGTAAAAAATTCAAGATTACATTAAAATTATTACAAATATGTACTCTGTAGACTAGTTATAATCTCACGCCTTTTTTTATCCCCAAGGGGGTAGGCAGATGTATTCCATTACTGGATATACCCACATTTCACGAGATATATTGGACCCCTAAACGTGATAGGTGGTGAGCCCATCGCCGAACCGGGTCTGTTTACACATGTCTCAGAATTAATTCTGAGACCTGCGGGTTTCCTCACGATGTTTTCCTTCACCGTCGAGCTAGTGATAAATATGTACGTAAGTTTTTTGAAAAACTCATTGGTACATGCCAGGATTCGAACCCGAGCCTCACTGATTTTCGGTCGGCTTTTTAACCGTCCGGGCTATCACTGCTCTATTAAACATAATATTATAATAATAATTATTTAAAAAATAGTAGCATATCTACATCTACCTACATTAATCTATACTATTATTTTAAAGAGGAAAGATTTGTATTTTTGGATTTTTGTATGTTTGTTACGAATAAACTCAAAAACTACTAGACTGATTTAAAAAGTTCTTTCACCAATGGAAAGCTGGAAGATCGCTGTGTAACATAGGCTATATTTTTTTCCCGTATTCCCACGGGAACGGGAACTACGGGTGAAACCGCACAGAACCACTAGTATTATATAAAGAGGAAACATTTGTATTTTTGTTGTTTGTATTTTTTGTAACAAATAAACTCAAAAACTACTGGACCGATATTAAATATTATTTCACCATTCGAATGCTACAATATCCCTGCTACAATATCTACAATAGGCTATATTTTGACGGGAACAGGAATTACGCGAGTGAAACGCGGAACATACATTAAAAAAGACAAGTGTTCACTAGTCTTGTACAAGGTAACGGAGTCCATCCTCCTTTTCGTACCTGCCACCTTGTAAAATTTCTATATCACGCCATCTACCTGCCAAATTCATACATCACTCATAACGCAAAATATTAATCGATCCGAAGCAACCAAATATATATAAAACAAAGAGATTAAAATATAATAGGACATAGAGGGGGCATTGGGAATATTTTCATACAATACTTTGAAGCATGTTTAAAGCTCAAGCGTCATGTCAGTTAGTATGAACGCGAGCTGTCATTCGGTCGAAATTGTACTAGACTTATTCCACTTGGAATAACTTTTGGTTTCAAATTTTCCTCGCTTTCTCCCCTCTATGCCCTATATCAAATTATATTTTAATCTCTTTGATATAAAATATCATTTAAAAACTGGTCAAGGCACCGGCACCGTCCGGCAAGTTATTAACCTCTCATCTATTTGTGTGTCCTATCCTTGTAAATACCTACTCATCCACATGTTCATTCCAGTCTTATTTTATCATTGAACATCAATACAGTCGAAACCTCTGGCATTTTAATTCCCTCCACCGTGGCCCCGCTACGTCACACTGTTTTTTTTTTGTAATATGGCATTACAGTGCTGGGGCTCGCGTGGGAAATAAAAGCCCACACTTCCGGAAACGCCAATGGGTCAGTGGGTTGTTACTGGTTAATGATATTGATAGTAGTACCAATTCACCTCAGGCAAAATATTCGTCACAAATCCGAATGTTCTTACATCATACTTTTAAACCTGATTTTTTTGATCTTTATGCCAACAGGTTTCCTGACATAGTTTTTTCTTGTTGTTACGTTATTTATTTAACTAGTGTGCCCGATTGGATTTGAGCAAGTGTGACTCAAACTTGTTCTCGAGGGGTCAAAGAGATTAAAAAATAATGGCATAGAGGGGGCATTATGAATATTTTCATACAAAACTTTGAAGCATGTTTGAAGCTCAAGCGTCATGTCAGTTAGTATGAACGGGAGCTGTCATTCGGTCGAAATTGTACTAGACTTATTCCACTTGGAATAACTTTTGGCTTCAAATTTTCCTCGTTTTGTCCCCTCTATGCCCTATTATTTTTTAATCTCTTTGCGAGCAGGGGTCCCGTAAGATATAAAACCGCCGCACATTATTTTCTTTATAATTTTGAAATTCGAACACAATGTAAAAATTGTTTATGAATTGGGTAGTTGACAGCATCGAAATTAAATTGCGAGTAGTCATAAATTAAAAAGATTATCCCAAAACACCTCAAAATAAGTATTTCGATTTTCAATTTACAATTATAGCAAATTTAAAAATAATAAAACAATCAAAAAAAGTGCTGCAATTGAGTACTCCAAACTATGACGTCACGGTTTGCTATTTCAGTACATTTTCCATAATAAAATTTCGTTTTGACAGATCGTAAAAAGTAACTGATTTGACTAGGTAGGACACAACCCTATAATACTACTACTAAATACTACTATACAGTTTTCTTGTATGGGACCCCTTTTATATTTTTACTAGCGCGAGCAGCGTTGCCCGCGATGAATCCGTTTCGTTCCCGTTCCCGTGGGAATTTCGCAAAATCCTTTTTCAGCTGATACTTCCTACCTATGAGAAATCTGAATGACTGACTGAATCAACTACGCAGAGCCGAAAATACTGAAGCTAGACTCTTGAAATTTTGAAAGTAGATTCCTTTTATAACCTAGGTGTCAGATAAGGAAGGATTTGCGAAATTCCCACGGGAACGAAATACGCGCGGACAACGCCGTTGGGCGCAGATCTAAACTATGAAAGAATATGCACGAGAAAAACACCAACTTCTCGATTCGAAATCGACAAAAATCTAAATTTGAAATACATAATGGAGCAGCGGAATAAATTTGGACCCATTTCACTTCATAGCGTCGGTCACCGACGCAATTTCCGGTTGTCATACATAAGACAGGACAGAATTTGAATCAATACGAATCAAAGCCCCTTTTCACACTACCGGTTGCCGGGTAGCCGGCGGGCGGCGAAGTGTATGGCCTTTGAGTATTAAACCAACCGGAGACGCCACTGACAGGCGTTCCACTCTGTCAAAAAAAAGTGTCGGTCATAGCTCATACATGTTATATACAACTCGTTTTTTAGGGTTCCGTACCTCAAAAGGAAAAAACGGAACCCTTATAGGATCACTTTGTTGTCCGTCTGTCCGTCCGTCCGTCCGTCTGTCAAGACCCTTTTTCTCAGGAACGCGTGGAGGTATGAAATTTATATCAATTACTCAGGTCTACTGTCCCTTGAAGCTGTGAAAAAATCAAACTTCTAAGCCAACGCAATCAAAAGATACAGCCGTTTATGCCGCAAATTTTCGACACTTGCAAGGGAATCAAAACCTACAGGGTGCTTCCCGTGAACTCAGAATCTTGAAATTTGGTACGAAGCAACGTCTTATAGCATAGATAAAGGAAAAATTACGAAAACCATAAATTTGCAAGGTTGTACGGAACCCTCGGTGCGCGAGTCCGACTCGCACTTGGCCGGTTTTTTTGTGTTCACGGAGTGCTCGGATTGGTGAATATTTTTGTGTGCAACTACTTCAAGCTAGTGTTTAATTGTTTTGTCAAAAATGCATTTGTTTTAACATTATTTGTGTGCGTTTCCTCGTCCCCCGTCAGAAATTGGCAGACTTTTTGCAAAGAAACTAGTGCGCGTGACGTCTCCTGTTGGTTTAATACTCAAACTCAAAGTGTATGGCCATGTTCGCTTTCATACGTGCCGGCGGGCAACCGGGCAATTGGCAATACATTTCGCCGCCGGGTAGCTTAGCTACCTCATTGCTGGCATCTGCCCCCCTAGCCAAGTATCAAACGCAGTTTTCATTCACTTAGTTTGGCATCTGCTTTATAGTTATACTGGACTCGATTCTGCTGGACGAAACGCCCACTTGAAAAATTCACCCTATACATATAGTGGTTTTACATATTTTATTTAATTGTACTATACATATATTGTTGACGGGCTTGTTGGCTCAGTTGGTACTTTTAGGGGCAGCGATGGTGACTGCCACTGGTGATGTGTAGGACGATGAGGGTTGAAGAATGAAAGGTGTTGCTCATCTGACCTCCTTTAATGGGCTACGTCTATTTATACAAGCTGTGTACATAAATAAGGAGGGTAGACACATTTTAGTTAACCCTGTAGGTAGGTACCTACATACTGACCCTGCCTTCTGAGTCGGAGGTCGCAGGTTCGATTCCCGCTCGGGGCCAACATTTGTGGCTTCGTGTCTGGTCGTTTAATATTTATTTAAGTATGTTTATCAGTTGTTTAGTACCCATAGTAGGTACAGGCCCTGCCTAGTTTCTGACTAAATAACCGTGTGTGAATTGTGTCCCACAATTTATTATTATTATATATCATTATACGAAAAACACTATATTTACATAATAAATTCTGTCTGCTTTTTAAAAATGAACTGCAAAAATGAGCGAGAAACACAAAAATAAGTTAATAATGTAATAATATATTTTCGCAACTTAAAAAAATATATCTAACTACTCCACTAGTATTAATTTTCGTTATTATTATTTTTTCCTTTTGTGCTGGTCGTAGTCGGTTAAATGTAAGATTTTCTTCGACTGCACTACTTATGGCGAGGAAGAGGAAGTCTGTTTCCTCATTCACGTAACTCCGCACGCGAATAGATAGAGCACTTGGACTATGGAAGGATAGAACTACCTGTGCCTCGCGATTCTACCCACGTAAGCCCCCTAAAATTATAGCGCATTTTAGTTCCAGAAAAATAAGGTTTGCAATTTTTAAAGAATTTTTAAAATCGGTCAAGTACTTTGGGAGCCTATTTGATACGCGTGGAACAGCTAGTTTAACAGTTAGTTTTGGCCGTTTTTTGGTACTTTTTAAATTAACAAAAAACGGTAATGGTTTATTTATATGATATTTGTATCAAATGAAAGCTATGAAATAGACAATTCTAATTATTTGCATATGTCATAACTTTTGACACAAACTTATATACAGAAAGATAGCCAATAATGAGGAATTTTCAATGACATTCTTGAAATTGAACTAGATGGCGCTGATCAACATTGGTAATTAGAAATTCGCAACACTGATGTGTCGCTTTACGTGACACATCCGTCCGTCATGTCATGTGCCGTTGTTGTGTTGTGTGTGAGTGAGTGTAGCGCGTCAGCAGGCAACGCAATAAAACAGATCTTGTTTTAGGTACCTAAATTTCTAGTGCGTCGAGTCGAGCTTCGGTACCTCCGTATTTTACACCCATACACTAGATATACATGGTCCACGCATTTTCGCAGATGAAGGAGACTGAATTTTTGTTTATCGTGGATTCGGATCTTTTGTTGTAACACAAACCACTCGTAAACAATGTACAAACAGAACAATAAATAAAATACAAGGCAATGAGTATGTAACCTTATTTTGATAAAAAGTCGGATTGTTTTTTTTTGTTTGACAAATTCTTGCGACCATAGATTAGGTAAAAAAAAAACCCTAGGCTTATCAGCACCATCTATTGACACCTTTGAATACTCAAGTGACAGCTGTCACCGAAAACTCCCCATTAAATGAACAACTCTTTCATAGGAAAAAGAACAAAGCAACTATTTTGATATTATACGACTGCTCTATTTAGTCATAACTCTACAGATATATAACCTATGTGCAATATCTCCACACCTTCATTACTCAATAGCGGAAAATGGAGGAAAATAATTACGTATTCCGTCTCTTTCTGTCACTACCAAACGAGAAGTGTCAGACGCAAACAAGATGTCAAAGGATTTTAATGTAATTAGGTATATAATGAGTTTTTAATAGGATTACAGCAGGTCATCCGTATTTCAAATTACAATCTTGACTCTTTACGGAATAGGCAAGATGAGGCAAGAATAAAACACACCTTTACCCGAAGGAGATTCGGCAGAAATACACATTTTTGGAACCAAACGTGACGATGCCTCAGAACCAAAGAGATTAAAATATAATAAGGCATAAAAAAAACTCACTCCTTATATCCCCGAGGGGGTAGGCAGAGATATTGCATTTCTGGATATAACCACTTCTCACGAGATATTCTGTGGACCCCTAAACGTGATAGGTGGTGAGCCCATCGCCGGACCGTGTCTGTTTACACATGTCTCAGGACCTGCGGGTTTCCTCACGATGTTTTCCTTCACCGTCGAACTAGTGATAAATATGTACCTACGTAAGTTTTAGAAAAACTCATTGGTACATGCCAGGATTCGAACCCGAGCCTCACTGATTTTCATCATGTGAAGCAGGCTCTTTAACCGAAAGGCTATTCTGCTCAAATAATAAGGCATAGAGGGGACAATAAGCGAGGAAAATTTGAAGACAAAAGTTATTACAAGTGGAAAAAAATCTAGTGAGACTTCGACCGAATGACAATTCGGCACCCCAACTAAAACGTTAGTGGTTATATTCTCTTTGACCCCAACTAGAAATACATACCATAGAGAAACGTATATATACAGACATACTATCAATTCAATTCGTCAAACAAGGAGTAGATATATAAGCCTTATGCCAAGGATAAATCGCAAAAAGCCTGAAAAATAGATTTGATCTTCTACTGCATTAAGAACCAGCAACTCGTCGGCGGAGATGGGCTGCTGTTTACATTTAGCCAATGTTCATGGACGAGTTTAGAGTGCCTTGATATTAGACTATTGACTTTTCTACGTGTAATTTTCAATTACCTACGGAAATAAATACATTTTCTTTAGTTTTGTCGTACGAACCGAGGCTTAATGTATCATTCTAGTAATTTATGCTACCAAAGCGTATATGATCTGGGGGCACCGGCAGTGCCCCCGCCAAGTCGAGCAATAATTGATTTACCCGATACATGAATTATTTGATGACGTAGAGAGATTTCCAAACTACGCAGTGATAAAGGGTTGCAATCAAACAGATTAAAATATAATAGGACATAGAGCGGGCATTGGGAATATTTTCATACAAAACTTTGAAGCATGTTTGAAACTCAAGCGTTATGTCGGTTAGTATGAACGCAAGCTGTCATTCTGTTAAAATTGTACTAGACTTATTCCACTTGGAATAATTTTTGGCTTCAAATTTTCCTCGCTTTGTCCCCTCTATGCCCTATTATATTTTAATCTCTTTGGTTGCAATGTTTGATGGTTTACCAGAGGGTGACCAACGCTGAAACATTCTTTTTCCTGTTCCCGTGGGAACATCCAAAAATAACTTCTCAAAACTCGTATTGTTACAGTGGGTATTCCATTTCTGGAAATACCCACTTTTAATTCTGAGACCTGCGGATTTCCTCACGATGTTTTCCTTGACCGTCGAACAAGTGATGAATATCTATACATATAATAAAACTCTAACGGGGGCCGTGTCTGTACATTAAATATTTTTTGAAAATTTTAACGGTAGTGTATATAGTTATCGATATAGATACCGAAACACCAATTTTTGGAATTTTTGTCTGTCTGTCTGTCTGTCTGGTTGTGCACGCATCACTCAAAAACTACTGAACGGATTTTGATGAAATTTGGTATGGAGATAACTGAGTACCCGGGTCAACATCTAGGGTACTTTTTATTCCAGGAAAATATCTCATTCCCACAGGAAAATATAAAAACTGGTTAAAAAGAGAAATACGTACTACTCCGAAACGATAACACCTAGAAATTTGAAAAATGGTATGAAGGTGTCTGATATGTCATAGGAAATTGGTATGAAGGGATTTTTGGAAATTCCCACGGGAACGGGAATAAACTAAACCCAAGCGGGAAAACGCCGCTGGGCACCCGCAATTTGAAATATGGTATGTAGGTGTCTTAAATATGTCGTAGGCAACCACTATGAAGGGATTTTCGGAAATTCCCACGGGAACGGGAATAGACGGAATCCGCGCGGGCAACGCCGCTGGGCATCCGCTAGTGTATATATATGTACGTAAGTTTTGAAAAACTTATTGGTACATTCCAGGATTTGAACCCGAGCCTCACTGATTATCATCATGAGAAGCGGGCTCTTTAACCGTAACCTTTAATCTTTAAAGGATTTTTTAGCAAACATTTTGTATATTTTAAGGAATCTTTGTACATGAATTCATTTTACTTTTATTTCATATTATTTATTCGGAGAAAAAACAGTACGTATAGTGTATGAAAATTCTTATAGAATATGTATTTCATTTACTTAAGTAACACTATGCTCATGGACATTTCTCGCTTAGATATAGCAAAGAAAAACTTAAAGTAATCCAGTTAGAATTTCATTTCGTGCTTCTTGACAAAGCGGTTTCGACTGTGCTTTGATCAGTTAATCAATCAGCCATTCAGTTTCTTCTTTTATACATATAATAGCGACCCGCCCCGGCTTCGCACGGGTACAATGCTAACATTAAAACCTTCCTCTTGAATCACTCTATCTATTAAAAAAACGCATCAAAATCCGTTGCGTAGTTTTAAAGATTTAAGCATACATAGGGACATAGGGATATAGGGACACTAGCAGCGCCCCGCGGTTTCACCCGCGTAGTTCCCGTTCCCGTTCGAATACGGGGATAAAATATAGCCTATGTATTATTCTGATGTATAAGCTACATAACTGTAAAGTTTCATCAAAATCCGTTCAGTAGTTTTGGCGTGAAAGAGGAACAAACATCCATCCAGACATCCATCCATACAAACTTTCGCATTTATAATATTAGTAGGATAAGGACATAGAGATATAGGGACAGAGACTTTGTTTTATACTATGTAGTGAGTATAGTGAAGTATAATAGTAACTATATATAGCTACTAATACGTAGATTAAGATTTTAGAGTAAGCTCTTTATGTTATTGTTGTTGTCCTAAATAAATATGTGTGTGTATAGATAGGAGATATCTGTGTAGTAACTACATACATAAGACCTACATCGATCGAATGGAATCTTATTACAACGAAGTGAATCACATAAGTGGTTTCTTATGGTATTAAGTAAAGGATATTGAGTTTGTTTGTGAGTAATTTTATGAAACGCGGGATTTTCTGAGACAAGGAAAACGGATAGAGCTATAATTATTACTAGCGGATCTGCGCGGTTTTACTCGCGTAGTTCCCGTTCCTGTGAGAAAACGGAAATAAAATATAGCCTATGTTACTCAGTGATATTTTAGCTTTCCATTAGTGAAAGAATTTTTAAAATCGGTCCAGTAGTTTTTGAGTTTATTCGTAACAAACATACAAAAATACAAATCTTTTCTCTTTATAATATTAGTATAGAGGGGTTGAATTTTGTAAAATCCTTTCTTAGTGCCTAGACTAGATGCCTACACTGTAGAAGCTATCATGTGCAAAATTTCAAGTCTCTAGACCCAGCGTTAGGCTGTGCGTTGATTATATCACCAATCAGTCAGTCTGTTTATCATTTTATACAACGCGTAACAGAAAAATAGCAATTCCTCATACACCCCAATTAGTATATTAATATTAAAAATATATGATGCAATCGAACTTTAGTTGTGTCTAACCAATTTTCTTAAATATCGATTAATGATAGCACGATTTCCATAGAAAGCACTAAATTCAGCTACGACAATTAATTTTTTTTAAACATTTAACACATATTAAAAATAGCTGAAATCGAATAAGTAGTCCAAGAATGGCCAATGAAGCGAAATTCCTGTTAATTTGTTCAGTATCGACTACTTAATCGATTTTAGCTATTTTAAATATGTGTAATTTTTTTCCGAAAAATGAATTAACATAGCTAAATTCAGTGCATCTATGGAAATCGTGCTATTATTATTTAAGAAAATTGGTTAGACCAAACTAAAGTTCGATTGCATCATGTTTTTTTTATGTTGATATACTAATTAGGGTGTATGAGGAATTGCGCTTTTTAACCGACTTCAAAAAGGAGGAGGTTATCAATTCGTCAGGTATGTTTTTTTTTATTATTATTTTTATGTTTGTTACCTCAGAACTTTCGACTGGGTGAACCGATTTGGATGATTCTTTTTTATTTGAAAGCTGGTGCTTTCAGATTGGTCCCATTTTCGTCCAGTTCTGACAACGGAATCCATGAGAAAACCATATTTAAGTTGAAAATTGAAGTCGGTTTTTTTTACTCTTTAGAGTGGTTATTCTGTTACGCGTTGTATAGGTGAATAGAATTCTAATATTCAACAACCACATTACAAACAAAGAAATTACAGGTAAACCAATGACTAGGCCCAATTAGGTATTGTAACTTGCAAGTTGCAAGCAACACACACAAAGCCAATACGCAATTGGCCATAATAATTGCTTTAATTGAGATCGCATTCTTTGCAATATCGCGTAATGCGTAATGCATAATACGGTACTTGGCTGCTTAGTCCAATGAGTTACTTTATATATGATATTAGCGACCCGCCCCGGCTTCGCACGGGTGTAATGATAACACTAAAACCTTCCTCTTGAATCACTCTATCTATTAAAAAAAACCGCATTAAAATCCGTTGCGTAGTTTTAAAGATTTAAGCATACAAAGGGACATAGGGATATAGGGACAGAAAGCGACTTTCTTTTACACTATGTAGTAATGATGTCGATACGAATTTTTTTTACTTGACGTCGTCAATAGGGAAGTCTGCAAAAAGGTCCGCGGGTACTAAGCCATTTTCTTCTTTTAAAAAAACGGTTTCACCCGCGAAGGGTGCGTTCCCGTGGAAATACGGGGATAAAATATAGCCTATGTTACTCAGGGATATTCTAGCTTTCCATTGAAAAAGAATTTTTAAAATCGATCCAGTAGTTTTGAGTTTATTCGTTACAGACATACAAATCTTTCCTCTCCATAATATTAGTAAGTATAAATACAAACACATAATCCCGTAGTAACTTTTGACAGCCATTGACAGCTATATACTTTAGGACCTTACACGACAGTGGCGCCAACTGGTGAGCACATGAACGGTAGCTATAGGTAATGATGATGTAAAACATTAACCGTGACAATGGTGTCAGTCTGTCAGTTTGTTTAGGTTTACGCAAAATGTTTAAACATTAGTTATGTTCTGTGCATGCTAAATGAGCAGGTAAGTACATAGTGAGTTTTATAATATACTAGCGACCCGCCCCGGCTTCGCACAGGTGCAATGTTAACACTGAAACCTTCCTCTTGAATCACTCGATCTATTATAAAAACCGCATCGAAATCCGTTGCGTAGTTTTAAAGATTTAAGCATACAAAGGGACATAGGGATATAAGAACATAGGGATATAGGGACAGAGAAAGTGACTTTGTTTTATACTATGTAGTGATAGTGATGAAACATATCTACCTTATCTCAAGATGTATTTAGGGAGTCCTGGTTTTTTTTTAGGATTTTTAGTTCAAATTAGCTATTAGGGCCTATAATTCTATCATATTATTTTCTTAATTAAATGACTGCTTCAGAGTCCATGCATAAAAATACATAGTCTTTAAAACATCCTTTAAATCTACTTACTTTTTGGCGATTGATTAAAATTGTATTCGATTTTTAGTGAAGACTTGTGGTTTCTTGAAGTACCTAATCCGAAAATGTTGATCCCACGTATTTTATCGCATTTCCGATTCGATCGAAAACATCAGAAAAATGAATCGAGTTTTGTCCATTCATTTTTATGTATGCATGTACAGTTTAAAAAAATGACACATAAAGTCACATTATGTGTTTGTATGTATTATGTAATGTTATAGTTTTTTGCATAATGGACAGTCAAGACTTTCCATCTGGTCTACCACCGACTTCGCCGCATTTGCATGAAATTACGTAATAATAAAAAAAATAGCATTTTCATATCTACCACAATTTCGCAATTTACATTTTTTTTAATACTGGCGATCCGCCCCGACTTCGCGATGAATGCTGCAGTTTTTAAGTTTATTCGTAACAAACATACAAATCTTTCCTATTTATAATATTACTAGCGATCCGCCCGGGCTTCGCGAGGTTGCAATGCTAATACTAAAAAAACCTTCCTCTTGAATCACTCTATCTATAAAAAAAAACGCATCAAAATCCGATGCGTAGTTTTAACAAAGATTTAAGCATAAGTACATAGGGATATACGGACAGAGAAAGCGACTTTGTTTTATACTATGTAGTGATGGTACCTAGTTGACTGCCTAGTCCATTGAGTTACTTTTTACTAACACTTCGCTGTCCGTCCGTCCGTCTGTCACCAGGCTGTACCTCAAGAACCGCGATAGCTAGACCAGGGACTTATACTAGTATCAATATACCACTATTTATACTGGTATAGTTATTCGGTATCATTATTCTAATTCAGTTAATTTCTACAGATATTCAAACTCTACCAATATTATACGGAAATAAACTTTTTGGTATCACAACAGATATTTAATCGTTATTTTTTTGGTACTAAAATAACATCGAAGGGCGTGATTGCGGGGTGCGGGAGGACTTGCCTATACCGGTCGGTCCCAACGGGAATCATCAATCGTTTGTTTTGTTTTTTTACTTACGTTACGAGCGTGCATGCGAAAATCTGCACTCAAAAGTTTATAAAAAAAAGCTTAGGGTATTATTATTAAGATACCAATATTTTCTTGGTTGTGTATGTTTTACACAACTTTTTGAAATTCGTATCGTAAATTCGTATCGTATCGTACCTATATTTCAGTTTGAAGTTGTAAAATTGTTTAGTTTTACAAAAGAGAAGAATAATAGTGGTATTTTATTCCTCGTATTTTATTACCAGAACCATATACCTATATATCATTGTAAAGCTTATTTACTGGGCTATTTGATAACATAATGAAATATTTTAAAATGCCACCCTATATGTTTGAAAAATTCAGTAATATATGAGGGTTTAGGTCACTGAGAAACGAACGTCACCCTTTTGGTCTAGGGACCCAAAATGATTTAACCTGTGGGCCTATAATTATTTACTTAGTTAATTTGTATGATTATTTTGTATTCCCTGAATTTAGAAAAATCCTTTCTTAGTGCTATCCTACGTCTTAAAAACAATAGCTGTAAAAAAAACAGCTTTCTAGGTCTAAGGGTTTAGGCTGGGCGTTGATGAGTCAGTCAGTCAGGACTTCTCTCTTTATATATCTAGATAATATAAATGTGATATTAGGTTAAAACTTGTAATTTTTTTTCTATCGATGTCGATAATATGACTAAATTTTCTGTTGTTGGTGTGGATCAAGAATAAAAAATGCAAGATTGTGAAAGTGACAGACTGTAGCGGCAGGTATAGAAATATTAAGCATAGGTATTAATTTTTTTTAATAAAAATTACTTCGTTTATCATCATTGACTTGCCCTTTTCCCATTATTTGGGGTCGGCGCAGTATGTTTTTTCCTTCCATTTAGATCTATCATACGTCATATCTACATTCACTTCCATCATGCACATTATCATCCTTCACACAATCCATCCATCTTTTCTTTGGTCTACCCCTCTTTCTATAACCTTCCATATTCATATCAAGCACTCGCCTTACAACATTACTCTCATTCCTCCTCATTATATGTCCATACCAAGACAGACGATTACCTCTCAACTTCTCCATCAGGGGTGCTACTTTCAGACTTCCTCTTATGTACCCATTCCTAATTTTATCCATTCTTGTGACTCCACACATCCACCTCAACATTCTCATCTCCGCTGCATATGCAGTCTCCTTTCATCCTCCTTCTTAAGCGCCCAACATTCCGATCCATACGTGACGACAGGTCTTATCATGGCCTTGTATACTTTGCCCTTTAGTTTAAGGGGTATTCGGGGGTCGCAAGTTGTTTCCGTAACCTGTCGCCATTTCATCCACCCTGAGTTAATCCTGTGCTGTGCGTCCCTGTGTATGTCGCCATCTTTCTGTATAACTGAACCGAGGTATCTGAAATCGGAACAGACTGGTAATGCTACGCTATCTAGTGAAAGGGCCACAAAACTGGGGAGACCGCCGAAATCGTAAAACATGTGTTCCGTTTTGGAACTGCTGATTTTCAAGCCAACATTCTCCAGTTTATGTTGCCATTTTCCAAGCCTGTTCTGTACCTCGACTCCGTCTTCGCCAACAAGAACATCATCGGCAAACAGCATGCACCAGGGCGCTTCTTCCTGTATCTCTGATGTTAACGCATCCATTATTAATAGGAAAAGATACAGACTCAAAGCAGACCCCTGGTGCAAACCAACAGCCACATTAAACTGTCGGTAGTGCCGGCAGCTGTCCGTATGAGTGTACAGGACCTATTGTACATAGCACGGATTATCTCCACATACTTCCCTGGCATGCCTGTCTCTTTCAGAGCCCACCACAACACCTCACGAGGTACCCGGTCGTATGCCTTTTCAAGGTCCATGAACATCATGTGCAAGTTTTTATGAGCCTGTCGGTATCTTTCACATAACTGCCGCAGTGCAAAAATGGCGTCCGTTGTTCCTCGGCCAGGCATAAAACCGAATTGGTTTGGGCTAATCTCACTCTCTTCTCTCAAACGTCTCTCTATCACTTTTTCATATACTTTCATACTATGTGACATCAATTTTATTCCTCTATAGCTATAGTTGTTGCAATCCTGTACATCACCTTTATTTTTGAAAATGGGTACCAATGTACTATTGTACCATTCGTCAGGGATACACTCTACATGCAACAACTTATTGAAGAATAAAGTGAGCCATTTACACCCATCTACACTCAGCACCTTCCACACCTGAACTGGTATTTCATCCGGTCCCACAGCTTTTCCCTTTTTCATACCTTGCACAGCTATTCTTACCTCTTCTATACTTACTTCCCTTACTAAATCCATATTTACTGACGCATTTCCCATAACTCCACTCCAAACATTCTCTTCATTCATCAACTTTTATAACAAAATATACCTTCCACCGTCCTTTTTTTTCATTATCACTGGACAACACCTTTCCTGCTTCTTCTTTTATACATTTAACGTGCGATACATCTCTTCCATTCTTTTCCCTAGATTTAGCAATTTGCATGAGCTGTTTCTGGCCTTCAGGACTATCGAGTGACTTATATAGCTTGTCCTGTACCTCAGCTCTTGCGATGGCTACAGCTTGCTTTGTTTTCTTCTTTCATTCTTTATACTTAGTCTTCATTTCAACTCTTGCACTCTGACTTCCAACTTCAATGTTTTGGCATTCTTTAAAAGCCAATTTCTTTTCTTTTAATGCTTTTTGTACCTCTTCACTCCACCACCATGTTTCCTTCTTAATCATACCCTTCCCTTTGGATTCTCCAAAAACATTCTTCGCCACACTTCTAATACAACCTGCCATCTCATTCCAACACTCATTAACTGATTTATCTTCCATATTTCTATCATTTTATCCACTACTTTCTCTCTAAATATTCCTACACACTCATCCTTCTCATCCTCCAACATACGCCAACTAATTTTGGGAGGGGGCCGGTCTTTGGTCCTATTGGGCTGAACACTTATTTTGACCTCTGCAATTAGAAGTCGATGTTGTGAGACTAGATCCTCGCCTGGTAGCACTTTACAGTCTTTGACACAGATGATTCTGTTTCATCTTACAAGGAAATAATAAATCTGTGTCATGTGGTGGCCACTTTTATATGTTATAAGGTGTTCGTCGCGGTTTTTGAACCACGTGTTTGTTATTGAAAGGTCATATGCAGAGGCAACTTGCATCAATGTCTCCCCCATGTTTCCGAATGTTTCCGAACCCATAACCTCCATGCACTCTTTCATACCCATCATTGATTCTTCCCACATGCCCGTTAAAGTCTCCACCTATGTAAATCTCCTCACTATTCGGAATGTTCATCATTACCAAATCAAAGTCCTTCCAGAATTTTTCTTGCATTATCATCACATCCAGTCTGTGGAGCGTACACACTAATCACGTTCAAAACCAAGTTTTCCAACATCAGTTTTATAGCAATCACTCGATCACTCACCCTTTTTACATCCGTCACTCATCCTTTCAAATTACTCTCTAACACAATTCCGAGACCATTCCGTTTACCGTCACTTCCACAGTAATAGAATTTATATCCTTCACCAATCTCCCTAGCTTTCGCACCTTTCCAATGTGTTTCTTGTAAGCACGCCACATTTATTCGTCTTCTCTTTAATACATCCACTAGCTCTCTTCCTCTTCCGGTCATCGTCCCTATGTTCCAACTGGCACACCTCAATCTCACGCTCTTCCTTTCCCGGGCTTGCTTCTTACGTGGCCCCCGCCCGGGGTGGTGCGACAACCCTTTTGTAAAAGGCATCGAACCTCTTGAACATACCTAAAGTTGAAAGTACATGAAATGTCGAATGTTGGTGTACAGTTATGAAACCTATGCCAGTCTATAGAAAATATTATTTAATTTTTAACTTTTTAGTAAGAATTATTTTATATTTTAATAAGTTTACATATCAATTAGTTATGGTTCCTATGGCCACCTTTCAGCTTCATCATCAGACACTGGTTACCATCTATCACCAAAGTTCTCGTCAAGACGAATCAAAGGAGCCCAAACTCGATGCAGTTATGTCGTTTTATTACGGAGATACTATGGCCACCTTCCAGCTCCATCATCAGACCTTTAATACCCTCTAAGGTTAAAGTTCTCATTAAGACAAATCAAACGAGCCCTTACTCGATGGGATTATGTCGTTTAATTACTGAGTTCCTATGGCCATCTTTCAGCTCCATCATCAGACCCTGGTTACCATTGAAAGACAAATTACTCGTCAAGACGATTCAAACGAGTCCAAACTCGATGAGGTTGTGTCGATTCATTGCGAAGTTCCTATGGCCACCTTCCAGCTCCATCATCAGATCAGCACCATGTCATCATAATATTGCATTGTCACGCGTTTTACATATGTATACAAAATTTCAGCTCAATCGGTAACCGGGAAGTGGGTCAAATTTAAGTTGCAAAATTTGATTACAACGGGACAGGTGAAACTAAATAAAAGCTTGTAAAAACGTGCGCCGCCGGCTACAATTGCACTATTATTTCTAAATCTTGCTCACAAAGTTCAATGCCAAATTTTGATACCATATCTATACCAGGTATCAAAACCAATATTAGTACCAAAAAAATTGATACTAAAACCAATATTAGTATCCAAATTAATGGTATCAAAACTCGTTTTGATTTTAGTACCAAAATAAATAATCATATCAAAATGCTGCAACTACCGAAAAATAACTGTATGACGTCATACCGAAATTTAATGGTATCAATATTTTTTGGTATGTAAGTCCCTGAGCTAGACAGTTGAAATTTTCACACATGATGTATTTCTATTGCCGCTATAACAACAAATACTAAAAACAAAATAAAATAAATATTTAAGGGGGGTTCCCATACAACAAACGTGTTTTTTTTGTCGTTTTTATAGATAAGGGCTTTTCTTGGTACATGAAGTTAAATAAATAAATAAATAATAGTATGGAACACTTCGTGCGCTAGTCCGACTCGCACTTGGCCGGTTCTTATGTGTCGACATGAAAAACTATGGAAAATGTTCTGAGATCTATGACGTCATCATCCCATACCCAAAGGGTGCCAAAACGGGACCCTATTAAGCCAATGCCGTGCGTTGATCGATCAGTCTGCCAATCAGATTTTTTATTATTATAGAGAGACTAGAAGCGCCCCACAGTTTCACCCGCGTAGTTCCTGTTCCCGTAAATGCGGGGATAAAACATAGCCTATGTGTTATTCTGATGTATAAGCTATATAACTGTAAAGTTTGATCCAAATCTGTTCGGTAGTTATTGCGTAAAAGAGCAACAAACATTCATACATCCATACACACAAACTCGCGTTTACATTATTAGTAGACTTCGAGATTTACAATATGAGCGTTTACGATATAAAGAACATATTGTAAACTCTCGTAGCAGTTAAATAGTACAGTTACCTCTTTACATTTATTATGCACCTGAGTTTGCAATGCGAGATTATTCTTGACGAGAATTCTTAGTCCATTGTTTTGGAGAATGGGGAAATGTGTCTATAATTAGAGATTTTCGGACCCAAATAACGATAACAGGTCATTGTTTTTTTTATGACATCCAATAAATAAGTTTGTAGATAATAAATCAACTTTTTCGCAATCTTTAGAACTACTTACCTATTTTACTGTAAATATACAATAAATGTTTGTTACTTGCGTAAATCGTGTTAATAATACAATAAACATTTTGTCTATTTAGGTACCTAGACACTAATATTATGTAGATTTTTGTATGTTTGTTACGAATAAACTCATTGACCGATTGAACTACTGGACCGATTTTAAAAATTCTTTCACCAATAGAGAGCTAGAATATGCCTGAGTAACATATTATGCTATATTTTCTTACTACGAACTACGCGAGTGAAACCACGCCGAACCGCTAGTTTCATATATTTAAGATATCTATCTACTATATAAAAATAAGTCGGGTTTTCCTTCCTGTCGATTTAACTCCAGAACTGACGAACCGATTTCCACCGTTTTGCATTTGTTGGAAAGGTCTCGGGCTCCGCAAGGTTTATAGCAAAGAAAATTCAGCATTGCACCCGTGCGAAGCCGGGGCAGGTCGCTAGTTTACAGATAAAAATGTCCCCCAAAGAGGAACCATGTGGTAAGTACCTACCGTGCCCAGAAGACTGGCCGCATCCCTCTCTGGATAGCTAGTCTGGTCCTTAAATAACAAAAATAAATAATCTCGCGCCTTTTATCCCCGAGGGGGTAGGCAGAGGTATAACATTACTGGATATACCCACATTTCACGAGATATATTGGACCCCTAAACGTGATAGGTGGTGAGCTCATCAGGACCGGGTCTGTTTACAGATGTCTCAGAATTAATTCTGAGACCTGCGGGTTTCCTCACGATGTTTTCCTTCACCGTCGAGCTAGTGATAAATATCTGATCCTTTGACAAACATAACCGCCAGTCCTCTGGTCACCGGAAGCCCTCGACCACATGAGTAAAGAAACGGAATCTTTACTCATGTGCCTCGACCAAATTCTACAGCTCTTGGAGCCGCGACTCCGTGGAGTTCACGGTCCCATTAGTACCTACGAGATCCGGCAGCAAAAAAGTGTAGGTATCGATTATAAGCTACAAACCAAATTTTTACGCATATTTATGATCAGAATAATATATAACTATCTCTATGGGTGCCCCTATCGAAATATGGCCGCAAGTAGGTATTTTTAATAAAAAAATCTTGATTTTGGAACGAAATTTCATTCACTTGTTTTTTTACATAAAATACCTACCGTCCACTTCAGTGCAATATGCATAAAGACTGAAAAATCATGAAAAATCTGCTGATATTTTAAGATCTTTATATATTTTGCCCCTTTATGTAGGTATAAAGATTTTGAAAAATCAGCAGAAATTTCATTATTTTTCAGTCTTTATGCATATTGCCGTGAAGTGGACGATATTTTATGTAAAAAAACAAGTGAATGAAATTTTGTCCCAAAAATAAGGATTTTTTTTTATTAAAAATACTTGCGGCCATATTTCGATACCCTTATAGATATATATTCTCCTGATCATAAATATGCGTAAAAATTTGGTTTGTAGCTTATAGGTACCTTCTCGATCCCTAGGTAGGTACCTACACTTTTTTGCGGATGGATCTTAGGCTACATCGTCTCTACTCCAAAAGTCACAAACATGTAGGTAGACCTCATTGATCATGATTAATCAGTAGATAGGTACCTAAACTTTAAATCTTATATGTCTATCTATTAATCGTCTACCCTAATTCTAATCTCTCAGTTTCATCCATCCTAAGGTTGTCTGGAAGAAATCGATAAAAGCGATTAGAGGCCCATTGTACTTTAGTTAATGTTGGTATCCATTCCATATTGTTTTGTTTTAGGTGTACAATAAAGAGTATTGTATGTTAATAAATTTCATATAGGTATTTTTTTAGAATTAGGTAGGTACAACGAAGTCATGTTAGGGGGAAATTAATAATACAACATCAGAAGTGGCGGATATTCACCCCTTCGGTGCTGATATGTTTATTAATTAACTCAAAAAAGTTTGGGAATCCCTCACCATCAAAGAGATTTAAATACTAGGGCATAGAGGGGACAAAGCCCGAAAAAATTGAAGTCAAAACTTATTCCACAGTGGAATAACTCGTCCGAATAACAACTCTCGTTCGTATCTCGCCAAAATAAATAAATATGCCGAGATGCGCCTTGCTAGGTTGCAAATCACGCTACGGCAAAACGCCTGGAAGGGATTTTAGTTTATTTTCGTAAGTATTTTTCATATTTACTCAGAAAAAAGAACAAAATTAATAATTTTCTTATATTCGTTCTAGAACATTCTGCTGATCTTGTAAATTAACGCCCTCTGCTGTTGAGTAGCTTATACCACTACTTCACTACTAATTAGTGATGTGGTGCTGTTTATCGACTTTTGTTATCGATATTTATTTATTAGGTAGAAAATATAGGCATACTGTTTTTAAGAATACAAACAGTTTAATAAATAATTTAATATCAATATAGGAACATATATTTTTTGGTTCAAAAATGTTATAGATTTCCTGCAGTAATTAATGAAGCTGATTTATTGGTCAACCTTTTGGTATGTTTTTTTTTATTTCGAATACAGAATTGTGAAAAAAAATAAGAAAATTCGAGTCTGTTCATTGTTTTCAATGATGCAAGGGAGGATAAAACTTTTTTAATTTTGCGAAAGTTGGATTTTTTTATTTATGTTTCTGATTATTGGTTCAATAATATGGCTACTGCAAACTTTGAAAAAGTTTTGACAAAAAAATATGGATACTCGGCCTGAAATTGCCGCCAAAGCCGTGGCATTTCTGCAGGCCGGGCATAGCCAAAGAAATGTGAGTGCACAACTAAATTTAAGCCGTACTACTGTCCGAAGAGTTTATTAAAGGTACTTAGAGACTGGCGGCTTCGTTTGTTGTCAAGGAAGACCGCGATCTCGTGTGACAACGTTTTTAGCTAGGGACCATCAAAACTTAAAAAACACTAGGTGGCCCGATAGATGTGTCCGGGAGTGTAGTAGGTATAATTGAAATTGATTTTGTTGTATATACCTATACTTTGTCAATAAACTGATATTATCGATACCTTGGTATGAAATAGTAACATCCCTTTTAATCAGCGTGACCTCTACCGGTCGATAGCTGAAACAACTTCTAATTGTTTGAATACTTGTTTCAGCTATTGAAATCTAGATACCAGCACTGACGCTTAGGCTTCAAAGTTTTGTATGAAAATATTCCCAATGCCCCCTCTATGCCCTAGTATTTAAATCTCTCTGCTCACCATAGATCATTCATCATCAATCATCATTCAATTTAGTAGGTAGAGACTGCAGGCAAAGTTAAAAAAAAAGTTATCATTATCGTCCCGAAATATTTTATTAACTTTAATTAATTTCAGTTTACTTTCATTTCTAGTTTCATAAGCCGGAGGAAAATTTAATTAAACGCTCATTAGGACGTGTTTAGAAAGCATGAAAAGTGCTGTATACAATTTGCATGTTAGATTGTTTATTTAATTAGTTAACAGAACAAAAGAAAATAGAATACTGAATCACTAACCTTGGTCAAGTCTGCAATATAACCTCAAAACGTTTTGATATGAGAAAAAAATCAAATAAATTTCGTTCGAAAATACAAAAAATATTTAAAAAAACTTACTTCATCTGCTTTAGGGTGTTCATGTGTGCAGTGAACATGTTCATGTTCACTTGTTATCAATTCGTTCACAAATGTTTTCGTATAAACACGATTCGCGCACAACACAACGAGACACAGCACTGCCACAAAGTTGAAAATCGTTATTTTCGCCATCGTGCAAGCTAGTAGTGGGCTAATTTCACTCACAAATTAGTATTAAAGTTTGTTGACATTATAAACTACATTTGACGATCACAATACGACCACTCCCCAAGAAATTCACGATGCAACTGAAGAATGAAGTAAAAAAAATACGCTTGAACGAAATGAGCGAATGAATGATTAGTGTGAACTGAGTCAGCTGTGTTCCCCTGTCGGCGGTGCATCTCGTTTGCTCTCGGTTAACTTAGCTAAGTAAGATAGAGAAAGTACAATCTGATAAGAGGTCATCCTATTCATGATTTTATCATTAAAATTCAATTATCCTTTTAAAAGTTCATTCCTTTGATGACCTCTTCTGTTAACCCATTCTACTAATGTGAAGAATGGTGCGTTTGATTTTCTCCGCAGGCTATTTAATAGGTAATTAATTGTCAGTTTTGATTTAGTAAATAAGTAGATAGGCACTCGTTTTTTTTGGGTCTTGTGTCAAGCGATATTTGGAGAGGATAGAACCCTGTATACTATACTCTTTGAGATAGAATGCAGCGTTGCCAGATTTTTTGACGTGACAACGTCTTATAAATTGATGGAGCCGGCGGCATTCCCGAAAAAGTGTGATGTATGCGTCGTTCCAGTGCAAGCGAGAGCGCGCAACGAGCGACAAAGAGGCACAATCCATTCTATCAGTATTTTCTTTATAACGTTGTCACGTTCAATTCAACTCTCGTCACTAAACCGACTTTACAGACAACCGATTTTTTTTTGCCAAGTCGGGATTTTGGAACTTTTTATGTAAAAAAAGCGGGATTCTCTCTTCGAAAGCGGGACATAGTAAAAAATCGTATAATCAGATTTTTTTAAAATATGTAATTATCTTTTTATTTGAGTTTAAATTACGACTACGTGACAATAGATAGGTACCAAAAATAGCCATAAATGTATTTTATTAAAAATATGATATTTTAAATCAGATTTACCCTACCCTTCGGGAAAAAGGCGTGAGCATATATGTATGTATTTACCCTATCGTTAAATAATTGAGTCTTATTGTATTCTGAATAAAATTCTGAAAATAAAATTATGAGTTATAAGCGAAAAGCGTGACTAAGCCTGTGCGGGACATTAAATTTTGATTATAAAATCGGGACGTCCCGCCAAAATCGGGACGTCTGGCAACGCTGATAGAATGTCACCTGTGCTCACCTGAGCTTTGCAAAAAAAAATTGTTGGCGCTGTTGGCGCTAGTTTTATGGTTCCGCAAGCAAAAGGGGCAGCGAGACCATAATATTTTTACGCATCCGTTGTCTTGTCCGTCCGTCCGTCTGTCTGTCAGCCGGCTGTATCTCATGCATGAAACTAGGTAATAGGTATTTTCAAAGAATGTGTATTTTATTGTCTCTATAGCAACAAATGAGTAGGTGAAAATGGTGAATCAAAATTAAAGGGATAAGTTCAAGAAACATGTTTCTTTTTGCTTTTTTATTGTACATGGTGGTTCAGAATTTACGGGACCACGCCTTTGCTAGCAGACTCATAAAAAAGAAATCAGTAAGTATCTTTTTATTTCAAAATAGACAAAATGCCTTTCGTAATACAGACATGTCCTTATTGTAACGAATCTATCCGGAATGCAAACAATAACACTATAACACAGACAACGTACCTAACAGTTCGTAGACGACGCATTTATAAAATTTTGTTTCACAATTGTACCTACTTACACAAAAAACAATACAAAAGAGATACCTAAATAAAGTACCTACCATATGCGGCCCTATCGCTTTTAGCGATCTCCTCCAGACAAACTTGGGATGGATGAAACTGAGGGATTAGAAATAGTACCTATAGACGGTGAAATGAAATCGTCTAACGTCACGAATCAAGATTGAAATAAATTCCGACCTGTTAGTTGATGAAGTCTTCCTTCACATTGGCCAGTCTCGGCAAGTGATCAGCGGGCGTATTCACGGATATTCGATACTCGATATTCGACTCGGAATCGGAAAATCTGTCGAAAGGTTTCGAGATGGGCTATACACAGATGTCATATTTGACATTTGAGGATTCGACAGATTTTCCGATATCGATGGTACGGTCCAAATTGCGCTTTCTGCGCTCGTGTGCGCTATATTCATGCAAACAACTGTTCAAATTGCGCTGTGGTACGCTGACATGAGCATTGTGACGTCATCGATCACGTCATCGATTGGTGCAAACAGTGCTAACAACGAGGAGGTAGTGCAATGTCTCCGGATCTGTCAAACAGTTGTCAAACTTCAATGTGCGTGGTGTTTTTTTTCCCGCGAACTTTTTTCATTTTCGTTATGTAATTGATTAATTAAAATTAGGTATGTGGTCATTAATATTAACAGAAGCATTACATTGTGAAGCTTCGGGGGACACTATACGACTCAAATACGACTGAATTTAACTTCAGAACAGTATCAACCTAAATATTAAAAGAACTGTCATTTTTGACAAACGAAAACCTGTTCAAATTGTTTGCATGCTAACAATCGTAATCATTTTGAACAGTCGTGTGCGTGCTTACGAACGTATTTACTATTTGCACAAAACGGACCGCAGCCCGAGTATCGAATCTCCGTGAATAAGGGGATTAAGCAAATTTTTAAATATTAAATCATTCAAAAAAGTGTCTTTTAATGGAGTACCTACCTACTAAAAATTATGACGTCACAACTCAAGTGTTCAGTACGTTTTCCAGTTTTTTTTTTTGACAGCTCATAAAAAGTAACTCATTTGACTATTGACGATTTAGCGACACTACCTAGAACCCGCCAATAAACGGCCGAGTTCTAAACCGCTCTATCGAAGTTTTCTAATGAGTTTGTATAAATACAACAGTCCAAATCAACCGTTGGACCGCGGGCCCCAAGCACATCACCTCGCCTGGCGGAAGATCTACCCTTTTCACGATGGAGGAGCATTTCACCTCCGCTCCCTCCAACATCTTTCAGTCAAATACCCTATGGTGTCTACCTCCATTCAGTTATAGTAAGTCTGTTGTCTGTGCATTATAACTATTAATATTGAGAGCGCGTGCGAACATACTGACCGCCACTCTATGTAATATTACGTGATATGCATAACAACCTGCTAGAAAGTGTCACTTGTATTCCATAAATAAATTGTGGGACACAATACACATGGTAATTTAGTCCTAAACTATGCCGTTTGTACCGTAAACATGATTAAATCTACACTAATATGCAATAAAAGTAAAATATAACTTAAAAATTGGTTGTCAAAAAGTCGGTTTACGCACGATAATTTGAAAACATTCGATCCGAGCCTTAGCGGGTCTGTTACACAGGACTCAGAATTAATTGTGGGTCCGGCGGGTTTCCTCACGATGTTTTCCTTCACTGTCGAACTATATAGTGAGGAATATAGCTCATTGGTGGCCAGGATTCCAACCAGAGCCACACGAATGACAAGCGGGCTCTTTAACCGCAGAACTATCACTGCATCTTTTAATAATAGTACTATGATTGTTAAACTGATAGTACGTAGGCACACCTTGGACACAAGCTATAAAATGTATAAAACAAACGCGTTGCTACGCACACAGTCTAAGCTCGTGTAGGTGAACGCAAACCATGCTCTTGTGTTGTGTGAGAACGCGTACTATGCTCTGCGCACCTGACCGCGTCGTCGTTGTCTCGTTCTAGCCAGCCGGTGACTGTGAGGTCACCAAGCGCGGGGTGGCGGCACTTTTAGCGGGAGGCAGAGCGTGGCCATACTGTACGCTAGTACTATATAAGATAATAAGACCGAGCTTCGCTTGTTCTAACGCCAGAGTCAGCATAAAATATGTCGGTGAGTGTTCGTATATTATTTAAAAATTATTGATTTTGTGCAAAAATGTATCTGTATAGAAAATTTCATCAAAATCGGTTTAGCTGTTTTCGGGATTGTAACTTTCCATAACAGAATTTTAGTTATTTAGAATAATAACTAATTATTAGTGTAGATTTAACTGGTGAAATGTGGGTATTTCCAGAGATAGAATACCCCTGTCTATCCCTCGGGGATAAAAGGAGTGAGATATTTTTTTTTTATTATAAAAACATTCAGAAAACTCAGATACGGATTTGACTAGGCAGTACAATATTACTAATCCTATACTGTCTCGTATTTTAGGCTTGACTTTTGTTATTGTCTGCTAAAGCGATTTTGAAATGGTAATTAAAACAACTTTTAAATAATAATAATTTATTTAACAACAGAACAGATCCACCATTTATTTTCACGCTGCCTGCTTACTGCTACCCTATTAAAAAAAACAAATATGAACATTGTGTAAAAAATAATTATCTTGTAAAAATTTACATGAATAACTTTACTAAAGCTTAAATATCTATTTCTAATAAATGCCCTCTTAGTTTAGCATACTAAATCAACTCGTATGAGGCGCAAATCTGCTGTGACTTCATCTACAGTACGGACGTTTTAACTTCACGAACAGTCTCAGTTAAGCAGGACACCTTGAGCTTACATAAAATATTCTTTAAGAACAAAAAAAATATAGGACTTAAAAGTTGATCATTAATTATACATTACAGACCTCATGAATGTTACTAAAAGTCCTTAATTTGTATGTCGTCAAGACTAGATTGTATTGCACATAGCATAATTTTGAAACCTTTTATAACCTTTATAATATGTTAATAAATTAATTTTTATATATTCTTTGTTTTGGCGGAAACTCCCATTTTACGAACTGTAGGTATCATTGATAAAAAATTTAAACAGAAACAACAACTTTTGATCATTAAAATGTGAGTTTTCAGTTTTCACGTTTCTTTAACGGCAGAGTCTGTGTGTGTTTCTGTAACTCCGCACAGCTTCTTGAAGAACTTCTTGGAACTGTGGCATCTTGGGTTTGTGCAATGCGGGCATCTGAAACAAATTGGTTCTCTGTAAAGTCGGTTCACGGTAATTTTACGTTATAAGTTTTAAACGTGGGAGAGCCATGCTTCGGCACGCTTGGGCCGGCTCGACGGGAGTGATACCACGGCCTCACAGAAAACCGGCGTAAAGCAATGCATTGCGTTTCGTTGAGTGAGTGAGTGTCCCCTCCCCACCCCTCCCCCTACTCCCACCTCAAAGGTCGGCAACGCAGTTGTGACTCTTGAGTTCCCGGTGTCCATAGGTGACGGAGGTCACTTACCATCAGGTGACAAAACAAAAAAGTAAGAAAACATTGATGAAAAATTGCATACTGGAGTGAAAGAGAGATAGAGATGCGATGCGTCACAAGCCGAACGCTTAGGCCGACCGCGCCTCTCTATCACTTGTTCCGCGCTCTCGCTTGCACGCTCTGATCAGGCGGAACGTGACACTTTTTCGTGCGTGCACCCAGCAGTAGATTTATAAGACGTTATCACGTCAATAAAAGACTAATTTTGCGTAATTTTCTTAAATACGATTATTCTGTGAATTTGCCATATACTACTTACGGTGCTACTACACACATACGGTGGAAGTCATTAAGTCATATCAGATACCCTTGGGTGGCTTAAAAAGATTCTGTGGTCACTAGCTTAACACCATCTCCCAATCCGCGGTGGGCTCAATGAGATTATAGGAAAATTCGTGCGTTTTTATCGTGTTAGGCATAAATTTTTTGAAAGAAGGAGCATCTTTAGACTATTTTATGTAAGTATTTTTTTTATTTATGTTTATTAGTATATAGTATGTATTAGTTTATTGTGTATGTATATATTAGAATTTACCGTAAGGTTATGTTTCATTGACTATTTTTATTATTCGCGGGGAATTCCGACAAATTATTTCTGCTTAGCCTGATGGTTGAGTGGTGGATAATGTCTTTAGCCATTAAGGTCGCCATGTGTACACTTTCTTGGTACATGAAGCTAAATAAGTAAATAAATGATAGCCCACACTTCCTCATGTGTGAGGAAAGACCCTTAGCTCAGCAGTGGGCTGTTACGGGTTGATGATGATGGATACCTGGTGAGGAATTGTTTGGAGACACGTGGTCCCGCTTTCAGATGCGACGAGACTACGTCTGCCAACGCTGCTATGAACGTGGGATGATCGTTCGGTGCCTCCGCGCGCTCAATCTGCGTTATACCAGCCTGTGGGGTAAGCAGAATGGTTATAAATAAACAAAGATATTGGACTCGATTCTGCAAACCACCTAAAATTCCTAATTTTATGTTAGCTCTATTCTTTTCCACCGCTTTGGAAAGGAAAAGGACAGAAATAAGCGCCATATTTATTTACAACGTCACAAATGTCAAAATAACAAAATTGAATCTTATGGACGCATTCAAATACACGTTTTTTAGCAATTTTAGCAACGATGTAAGGAGGTCATGGATAAAAGTGACAGATAAGACATCAAATTAGTCGGTTTTCCAAGTTTGACATTACTCTATAATCTATGGTTTGTTTGTCCTTTTTCTTCAGTATTCTATAAAGAAGGATAGGCTAATATAAAATTAGGAATTTTAGGTGGTTTGCAGAATCGAGTCCATTATACTGGATGATTTATTTTACCGTCTGGAAAAAAATATGACGTATACGGTATCTAGAGCCGAAGTTATAGACGAGATTAATTGTTAAATATAGTCATGTTTAATGCAATTTACAAAATCTAGAAAACTACGCACAGTACTACGCGCAGCTGGCGGTTGTAGGTAAATTGCGCATAAATGGAAGCTACGAGCCTGTTTCTTTTTAAAATACTATTTCAAATATTTCAGTGTGTATTATTGACTACAATTGAGTAATGTATATTAGTTTAAGCAAGAAAAAAAAATTAAGAAAAAAAAAATTTTTTTTAACTAACATTGCCAAATGAATCTATTACACTTACCTATCACACCACATTTTTTTCCAGACGGTAAAAAAAGTCAAAAAAGTGTAAAAAAAGTAGATATGTTACTAGAGCGCGGAAAATGAGGCCTACAAATGTAGTTAATTAACCACATTTTAGTTGTTCGCATTGTGTTTCAAGTCGTATGTCAAGCGCAACTCTTGACAGAGCTGTCTCTATCTTTATTGTTCGTTCCGTATCATCTTTCGCCGTCATTGTTGTATCCTATAAATACGCTAAGAAGTAAGTATGTACACGTAGCCTCTCGTAGGGGATCAATTTTCAAACGCGCGCAGTATGAATATAACTCATCTTTACTTTAATATCTTTGTAAATAAAAAAAAAATTTACACAAAGCCCTGGTATAAAAAAGAAATATGAGAACAAAGTAGTAATCGATTCTTAAATAAGGTCATCAATTGCAAATATGTTAATGGTAGGTACAAATATGTGAGGGAAATAAAATCACTACATAGTATAAAACAAAGTCGCTTTCTCTGTCCCTATATCCCTATGTATGCTTAAATCTTTAAAACTACGCAACGGATTTTGATGCGGTTTTTTTTTAAATAGATAGAGTGTTTCAAGAGGAAGGTTTAAGTATTAGCATTGCATCCGTGCGAAGCCGGAGCGGGTCGCTAGTTAACATATAAAGAAAGAAAAAAAACGTTAGCTTTTTACTTGTTCTTTTCTAACATAAAAATAAATTATTAACATGGTTTGCATAAACCCTTACTGCCGCACTAAAACGCTACTTTTGTCGGCGGAAGTGTGCATGTTTTATTTATGTACAGAGAGTCATCATCATCAACCCGTAACAGCCCACTGCTGAGCTAAGGGTCTTTCCTCACACATGAGGAAGTATGGGCTATAATCTCCCACGCGAGCCCACCGCGGATTGGGAGATGGTGTTAAGCTAGTGGCCACTTAACAGTCAGAATTTTTCAAGCCACCCAAGGGTATCTGACATGGCTTAACGACTTCCATTGTGCGTAAACACAACGAAAACCGGAACCAACAATTTAACGTGCCTTCCGAAACACGGAAGCGCTCGTGATATAAATGCCACTAGGCGGTCACCCATCCACTGACTGACCGCACCCAACTTTGCTTAACCAGTGTGATCGTTACAAACACACTGGCACCGCAGGGCTACGAGCGCTTCAGACAGAGAAACTGACAGAGTCAGTTTTTTTTTATTTTTGTAATAATCAATGTTATCTAGTAAAGCAGCGTATGAAAAAAAATCTATGCAAAAATACTTTCATTATTTGATCTACCCTTTCAATATTTGCACTTGATTTAAAATGACCTTATACAATATGTAACAGAATAAGCGCAATTCCTGAAATTAGTTTTTTCAGTATCGACTACTTAATCGATTTCACATTCATCGATATTTAAGAAAATTGGTTAGACACAACTAAAGTTCGATTGCATCATATTTTTTTTATGCTAATATACTAATTGGGGTGTATGAGGAATTGCGCTTTTTCTGTTGTATATTTATCTGTAAATAATGTACATAATAGATATTTTAAACATAATTTAATGGGTTGATGTCAGAAAGTTTTTCGTTATAGAAATAGGATGTCAATGTCGAAAATACTTTTAAGCTCAGCAGTGATGAGAAGCTAAAGTGAATCATCATCGTGAATCAACTGCATTTGGAACCAGCAACTCGTCGGTGGAGATGGGCTGATGTTTACATTTAGCCAATTTTCATGGACGAGTTTAGAGTGCCTTGGTATTAGACTATTGACCTTTCTAAGTGTACATTCTGTACCTTCAGAAAAGACTTGACATTTTGACTTTTTTTTAATTCATTTCTGCTTACCTCCTTGGCTACTTCATCGCAGTACTCGATGTCGAGTTCGTGCAACGTTTCTATGTGTTCGTTGACAAACGCTATCGGTACGAGGATGAGATGTTTCTGTCCCTTTTTCGCGTACGCCTGCGTATGAGTGAGAGAGAGTTGGTCTCAAGTTGTTTTATTAGTATCAAACTAACTTCAACGAATTATACTTAAAAATACAGGCAAATTGATACGCTCTTCTTTTTTTAAAGAGCCTGCTTCACATGATGAGAATCAGTGAGGCTGGGGTTCGAATCCTGGCATGTACCAATGAGTTTTTCAAAAATTTACGAACATTTTCATCACAAGCTTGACGGTGAAGAAACACATCGTGAGGAAACCCGCAGGTCCCAGAATTAATTCTAAGGGATGTGTAAAAGACCCGGTCCGGCGATGGGCTCACCTATCACGTTAAGGGGTCCAAAGAATATACTGGTGAGACATTAGTATTTCCTGAAATGCAATACCTCTGCCTACCCTCTACCAACACAGACACGCAACGCGGTCATCTTCACAACATTAACCGCAAAGAGATAATAAAAAAAAAATAGAACGATACTATCAAATGGTGTAATAATACAGGATGTTTTTTTTAAATCAACTTGTTCGATTCTATTTTTCTGGCTAGGAATATTGATTTAAAAAAACTGTTTTTATTAAAATCCGGCCCGAGACTCCGGTTTGCTATTTCTTATTGTTTTTGATTTATCCACGTCCACTTGAAAAATTCATCCTGTATAATATTTTCATACTTTTATTTTTCCATGGGATAATCAGATCAAATAAAAAGTAAAGATGGAGCGCTGCGAAGGATAAACTGAAGCCAGAAAAACTACTCCATACTCTGTGCATTTACGCTCGCACGCACAAATTTACAAGCAAACTATTCAACCCACACCGATCAATTAGAACTAGTTCGTCAACTGTAACAATACGTACGAAAAAAATTTAATTATGTCATCGGGAAATGAGCGTGGAGTAGTTTTTTTTTTCTTTTCTTCATTTTTACTTTTTAAACGACTTCCAAGGTTATAAATTCGTCTGTATTTTTTTTATGTTTGTTACCTCAAAACTTTCGACTGTTTGAACCGATTTGGATGATTCTTTTTTTATTTGAAAGCTGGTGCTTCCAGATTGGTCAAATTTTAATTTCGTCCTGTTCTGACAACGGCATCCATGAGAAAACCATATAAGTTAAAGATTGCTAATCTTCATGGACGAGTTTAGAGTGCCTTGTTACTATAAAATATTGACGTTTCTAAGTGTATATTTTATACCAATAGAAAATAAACGATTTTGAATTTGAATTGAGTCGGTTTTTTTACTCTTTCGAGTGGTTATTATTTGATCTGTGGGGATAATACACAAAATCATAAGTTAGAGATTTACCTTGATAGCTTCGTCGGTGTAGGGTTGCAGCCATGGCAACGGCCCCACTTTGGACTGCCAGACCAGCCGGTGGGGGTTGGGGCGGCCCAGGGCGGCCATCGTAGCCGCCACCGTGGCCGCCACTTCGTGGGGATATGTGTCGCCCCGTGACACCGCCTGGAAATTTAATTATTAAAACTAGCGGTTCTGCTCGGTTCCACCCGCGTTGGTGAATATTTTTTTTAAATCGGTCCAGTAGTTTTTGGGTTTATTCGTTACAAACATACAAAAATATAAATATTTCCTCTTTATAATATTAGTGTACATAAATGATAAATAATAAAAAATATTATTAAAAAATAATAATTTTTATTCTGTATCATTTATCTATTTATTTTTTAATAATATTTTTTATTCTGTATCATTTATCTACACTAATATTGAAAAAATAGCATGCTCCTTACACAAACTTAACTTGTAATCTTAAAAATAGTATATAGTGGGTTACTTCATATATGGACCCGTCTAGCAAGAGACAGAAATAAGTGGAAAACTTCAGAGGGGGCCTTTGTAGACAGACAAGCTGTTTTAGACAAACATCCAGTTGGCGATAATTGAAACAATAATACTTAGAAATATAATAACAGTAATATAGTTACTAAGTAGGCATCTATAGGTATATGAGCTTTATATATTACTGGCAGCGCCCCGCGGTTTCACCCGCGTAGTTCCCGTTCCCGTGGGAATATCGGAATAAAAAGTATCTTATGTCCGTCTCCTGGTTCTAAGCTACCTCCCCACCAACTTTCAGCCAAATCGGTTCAGCCATTAACGCGTGATGCCGTGACCAAGGGAAAAAGGGATTCATTTTTAAATATATAGATAGATATAACAGCAGTAAAAGCTATTTTTTTTATTTACTAGCTTTTACCCGCGGCTTCGCTCGCACACGCTTATTTCACCCCCGTTAAGGGGTTAAATATTGCAAAATCCTTTCTTAGTGGATGCCTACACTGTATAAGCTATCTATGTTCAAAATTCCAAGTCTCTAGACCCAGCGGTTAGGCTGTGCGTTGATATATCACCAATCAGTCAGTCAGTTTATCATTTTATATAGGTAATATAATAATATAATCTCACGCCTTTTTTATCTCCGAGGGGGTAGGCAGAGGTATTCCATTACTGGATATACCCACATTTCACGAGATATATTGGACCCCTAAACGTGATAGGTGGTGAGCCCATCGCCGGACCGGGTCTGTCTACACATGTCTCAGAATTAATTCTGAGACCTGCGGGTTTCCTCACGATGTTTTCCTTCACTCTCGAGCTAGTGATAAATACGAGTATACATATACGTAAGTTTTTGAAAAACTCATTGGTACATGCCAGGATTCGAACCCGAGCCTCACTGATTTTCGGCCGGCTCTTTAACCGTTCGGGCTATCACTGCTCATTTTATATCATTTTAGACATAGATTGATTAATTATTTTAGTGGGTTACAATACCTTCAAAGGCAAACTATGCGCGCTGAACAATATAAGCACATTGTCTCGTTCGCTCGCCGCGAACCTGTCGAGCCGCTCGACGATCCGCTCGGCGAACACTTTGGCGAGCAACGGGTGCGTTGCCCATCGCTCTATCATGCTGAACTTTATGTTGCTTGGTGGGTTCCTAAATGGACAATATTTGGGGAAAGAAGGGCATAATAAATAAATTGTGGGACAGAATTTACAAAAGACCTATTTTACCCAAAGATATTATATATAGAAAGACGTAGATATGTTACTAGAGCACGGAAAATGAGGCCGACAAATGTAGCTAATTAACCACATTTTATTTAGTCGCATTGTATTTCAAGTCGTATTTTAAGCGCAACTCTTAACAGATAGCTCTCTTTTTCTTTATTATTCGTTCCGTATCATCTTTCCCCGTCATTGTTGTATCCTATAAATACGCTAAGAAGTAGTATGTACATGTTGTAGCACACTCGTAGGGGTTCAATTTTCAAACGCAAGCAGTATGAATATAACTCATCCTTACTTTAATATCTTTGATTTTACCCCAGATTATTTAGAGCAGTGATAGCCTTACGGTTAAAGAGCCTGCTTCTTATGATGATCAGAGAGGCTCGGGTTCGAATCCTGGCAGTTGCCAATGAGTTTCTCAAAACTTATACGTACATATTCATCACTAGCTCGACGGCAAAGGAAAACATCGTGAGGAAACCCGCAGGTTTAAATCTGAGACATGTATAACAGACCCGGTCCGGCGATGGGCTCACCACCTATCAGGTTTAGGGGTCGAATATACTCGTGAAAAGTGGGTATTTCCTGAAATACCTCTGCCTACGCCCTAGGGGATAAAAGGCGTAAGATTATTTTTTTATTTTCATCCGACTTCCAATGTATGTTTTTTTATATTTGTTACCTCAGAACTTTTGACTGGGTGATCCGATTTTGGTGATTCTTTTTTTATTTGAAAGCTAGGGCTCCCCATTTTAATTTAGTTAAGTTCTGAATTGTCAGAACTGGACTAAATTAAAATGGGGATATTATTGGCCATCCATGAGAAAACCACATAAGTCTCAAATAGGCATTAAGTATGTGCGCGACAAATGGACGATTTCGAGGATTCTTTTTTTAACCGACTTCAAAAAAGGAATATGTTCTAAATTTGACTGTATTTTTTAGTATTACTCGTTGAAGTCGATTTTTTACTCTTTAGAGTTATATGTTATTTACAATATATCACTACATAGTATAAAACAAAGTCGCTTTCTCTGTCCCTATATCCCTATTTCCCTATGTCAATATGTATGCTTAAATCTTTAAAACTACGCAACGGATTTTGATGCGGTTTTCTTTAATAGATAGAGTGTTTCAAGAGGAAGGTTTTAGTATAAGCATTGTACCCGTGCTAAGCCGGGGCGGGTCGCTAGTGTTGTATAAAAATATAAGTTTGATACGAAACCCTATAAAATTACCTGTTTTTATAGAAGTCTGCTATCGCATTCAGACTGGAGCCAGTGGTGGCGCAGCTGTATTGCGGATACTGGGAGAATATCACTGCGTTTTCCACACCATCTCTGGAAATATAATTTTAATCTTAATTATTAATATATGACATTGATATTATGATTAAACGGACTTTTGTCCATCACTAGTCAAATTATAATATGACGGCTTTTATATAAAACACATCTACACTATTATTGTAATTTTGTATGTTTGTTACGAATAAACTCAAAAACGGTTGGACCGATTTTAAAAATTCTTTCACCAATGGAATGCTAGAATATCCCTGAGTAACAGACTATATGGTCACTAAAAATTTAATTGCGCATCCATTTGCGCAACTTCAGAGATGCCAAGTTAAAACGTCCATACTGTACTTAAACATACTCACTTTTCAATCTGCTCGAATGTCTCGTGAGTGAACGGTGGCACATAGCGGAACGCCACGTACGGCTTATGAGGTGCAGAGGCTGGACATATCTTATCAAGTTCCTTGGCTAGGAGGCTGCCTGAAAAATAAACGTATATTGTCCCACACATTGACACATATAAACTCGGAAACGGATGAACCTATTATACCTATTGTAAAGAGGAAAGATTTGTATTTTTGTATATTTGTTACGAATAAACTCAAAAACTACTGAACCGATTTTAAAAATTCTTTCAAGAATGGCAAGCTAGAAGATCCATGAGTAACATAGGCTATATTTTATTCCTGTATTCCCACGGGAACGGGAACTACGCGGGTGAAACCGTAGAGCCAAAGACGTTTAAAGAAAAAGTTTCTCTAGGAAAGAGAATGATTTTCTTCCAACCTCTTTGGACCCTGCCTTCTGAGTCAGAGGTTGCGGGTTAGATTCCCGCCATTTGGAAGGATGTACATGTATTAGCTTGGCTTTGTATCTGGGTGTTTACTATTTATTTAAATATGTTTATCAGTTGTTTAGTACCCGTAGGCTCCGCTTAGTTTGCAACTGAATAACCGTGTTAAAAAAACCATGATTTGCACTAACCTTGCTTCTTCGTCCATTTAAGTATGGGAGACCCTCCTCCAATCTCCATGTACTTCTTCTTGACCTCCTCGGTCCTCCGCTGGGCGATCCAGGGGCCCAGTCTGCTCTGGACTGGGAGCTGGATCATATCCCTGTCTGTCATGATGCGGAGCAGGTAGCCTCCTACCTAGAAGGGGTAAGTGAGGGGTAGGTAACATGGACGTACCCAGGGGAGGGGGGGAACTCGCAGAACATGTAGGAACTCGCCTAATTACTAATCAAAGTGTAAACGGGGCCTTACGCTCACTGGCAAAATGCACGGTGCAATTGCCCAAAAAACCGCGCGCGACGATAGCAGACGAAGATTAGAAGAGAAAAAAATAATAATGTTATTTTACGGTTTACCTCATCTGTGGTCTTGGGTCCTCCCATGTTTAACATGATTATAGCAGTTTTGGGCTTCGCTGCCGTGCTATACGCACGCTGTAGCCACATTGTGGTGCGATCTGAAAGAATTCATTATCATTATTTTCTTGCCCTTTTCCCATTATTTAGGTCCAATGCAGTACGTCTTTTCCAACCAGTTGTCTTTATCAAACGTCATTTTTAAAAGAAATATATTAATTAAAAAAATAAGATCTGGTAAAGTTTTTTTAAATGTATAAGTAAATTGAAGCTGCTTTTCAATCCTACTTATATTATAAACGTAAAAGTTTGTATGTATGGATGTTTGTTTCTCTTTCACGCAAAAACTACTGAACGGATTTTGATGAGACTTTACAGTTATATAGCTTATACATCAGAATAACACAGGCAATATTTTATCCCCGTATTCCCTCGGGAACGGGAACTACGCGGGTGAAACCGCAGGGCGCTGCCAGAAAAGAAATATGAATGATTATTATTATGCATTAAAAAGGTGAATTTTGTTTCATTCTCGGGTCAGTTTAGATAAGCAATAAGTTGTTTTACCTCTGACTTTATCTAATTTAAAAACAATTTTATGATTTTTTTTAATTATTTTATTTTATTACTCTTTATTATGGACTTTTTGAGACTTATCAATATCATTCTCTTTAAATAATCACTACTACTACATAGTATAAAACAAAGTCGTTTCGAGTCTGTCTCTATGTAGCATACATAGGGACAGACTCGAAACGACTTTAGATCTTTAAAACTATGCAACAGATTTTGATACGGTTTTTTTTAATAGATATTCAAGAGGAAGGTTTTTATATACCATACTAGCAGCGCCCCGCGGTTTCACCCGCTTAGTTCCCGTTCCCGTGGGAATACGGGGATAAAATATAGCCTATGTGTTATTCTGATGTATAAGCTATATAACTGTAAAGTTTCATCAAAATCCGTTTGGTAGTTTTTGCGCGAAAGAGGAACAAACATCCATCCAGACATCCATCTAAACAAACTTTCGCGTTTATAATATTAGTAGGATTAGTAGGATAAACCGAAGCGAGGGTGGGTAGCTAGTTACTAAAAATAATGTTACATAAAATAAAATTACAAAAATGTGACAAGCTGCAGTTTGTACAAACATAGGAGATATTAAGAAAAACTTATTGTGAGGATATATATAGAGGGATATCTCTATAACTTTATAAGCCAATACAATTATCTTGTAAATTTTTGTCTGTCTCTCCATATGTTTGTGCATCTTTTTGTATTGTTCTTGGTGTATTTACAATAATGAGTATTGCTTCTATGTTGTCTATGTTAATATTATAAAGAGGAAAGATTTGTTTTTTGTTCGTTTGTAATTAACAGGCTCCGAAAGTACTGGACCGATTTTTTTTTGATTCATTAATAATATAGTAATAATAATATAATCTCACGCCTTTTATCCCCGAGGGGGTAGGCAGGGGTATTCCATTACTGGATATACCCACATTTCACGAGATACATTGGACCCCTAAACGTGATAGGTGGTGAGCCCATCGCCGAACCGGGTCTGTTTACACATGTCTCAGAATTAATTCGGAGACCTTCGGGTTTCCTCACGATGTTTTCCTTCATCGTCGAGCTAGTGATAAATATATATATATATATATATTTATAATCTCACGCCTTTTTTATCCTCGAGGGGGTAGGTAGAGGTATTCCATTACTGGATATACCCACATTTCACGAGATATATTGGACCCCTAAACGTGATAGGTGGTGAGCCCATCGCCGGACCGGGTCTGTCTGTTTACACATGTCTCAGAATTAATTCTGAGACCTGCGGGTTTCCTTACGATGTTTTCCTTCTCTGTCGAGCTAGTGATAAATATGTACGTAAGTTTTTGAAAGACTCATTGGTACATGCCAGATTCGAACCCGAGCCTTACTGATTTTCAGCCACGGTTAAAGAGCCGGCCAAAAATCAGTGAGGCTGGGGTTCGAATCCTGGCATGTACCAATGAGTTTTTAAAAAATTTCGTACATATTTATCACTAGCTCGTCGGTGAAGGAAAAATATCGTGAGGAAACCCGCAGGTCTCAGAAGTAATTCTGAGACTTGTGTAAACAGACCCGGTCCGGCGATGGGTTCACCACCTATCACGTTTAGGGGTCCAATGTATCTCGTGAAATGTGGGTATATCCAGTAATGGAATAGCTCTGCCTACCCCTCGGGGATGAAAGGTGTGAGATTATATTACTTATTGTTATTATATTATACTAGCGACCCGCCCCGGCTTCGCACGGGTGCAATGCTAACACTAAAACCTTCCTCTTGAATCACTCTATCTATTAAAAAAAACCGCATCAAAATCCGTTGCGTAGTTTTACAGATTTAAGCATACAAAGGGACATAGGGAAATAGGGACATAGGGACAGAGAAAGTGACTTTGTTTTATACTATGTAGTGATAGTGATTATTTATTATTATTATATTATATTATAATTTTCCATGGGAACGGGACTAACGAGGGGAAGAGCTAGTGTGTAAATAAATGCTTCACTTTTCAGTTGCAAACTTTACTAACCTATAAAAAAATAAAATTGCTCAATCATGTACATGATGTACACATTGATAACAAACACAACTATAGCATTAGTGGAAATGAATTTTAATTATACTAAGTAGGTACACTGTACTTACATAATGAGGATAGCATACTGATTATTTGTGATTTTCAGAAAATAATACAATGACTTTAATTTTGGTAGCGAATTGAAGTATTTAGAATACAAATTTTGATTATAGCGCTATAAGGGGGAGCGGCTTAGATTTATTTTCATTTACAAATCACTTGTTTAAACCATAATTTCTTTAGAATAAACAAAAATAGTCAGGCCGAAGAAATCCTCTGTTTTGAGGGGATGTGTAAAAGTGTAAAATGTCAACAATGTCAACTTTTTTTTTTTGTTGTTTCACCCCTTACGAGTAGGCAAAAGCATTACGCCATGCAGCCTCGTCATTAGTTAATAATAATAATAATAATAATTTATTGTTCATAAGTAGCCTAGTACAATTGTAAAAGGTTATTAGGTAAATTATAATTAGGTATTAAAGGCGGAGTGCATATTAAGTAACAGCCGATATCTAGAATAGGATACCCTGAGCTCTAGATATCGGCTACAAATTAAAGGTACATGTAAATACAGTGCTTATGAGGGTACAACAGTGCTTTTGAGATCAAAATTTGACTTAAACCTTATGACAAATAGTTTTAGTTAGGTAGATATAATAAAATTAGAAAATTTAAAAAATTAAAATTAATTATAATAAAATTATGCCTGTTGTGTATGTGTGTGCGTATGGGGTGTTTGAGGGGGTGTGTTTGTATGTGAGAGAATGTGTTTGTGTGAGTGTGTGCGCTTTTGTAACTTGTGTTTTAAGCTGGAGACTGCAGCTGAGTTTCAGTTTCTTCATAATTAAGACTCCGTAACCAAGTCGATACAGATTTCTTGCATTCATTTTTATAATGATATTCTTATGTAAATGGCTCTGCTTCAGAGTCCATGCGCAAAAATACAGTGTCGTTAACACTTTCTACAACCCTAACGTGCCCTAACTTGGTTATCAGTAAAATGATAGCACTTTTACTGACGACTTTATTGTGACTTTTTGAAGCAATCCAAAAATGTCCATATCTCGCATTTTATCGAATTTCCCATGCACACTTTCACGGACACTTGCCACATAATAAACTATCACTATTATGAGTCAAAACCCGAAATACACAGCAAAATGAAAATTATACAAAAAACATGCCGTCCCTCTTCAGATTCCCGCCAAAAAGCCCACACACACAGTGTCAACTTGTAACTTTTCACTAGAGCCCTAGAGCTGCAGCGAATCGTATTATTCGGTAATGAGTAACGGGTACGCCATCGAGTACCGAGTAACGAAACGTTACTCACGAATGCATTTGGTTACTCGCATTTTCGTTACGCTGTTTCAGTTCACGCAAGTACCGTATCACGTATGCGTAAATTAAAACATTCGCTGACCGTATGTTTTACGCAATTAAACGTTAAATTTTAAAGTAAAAATTTTAATAGATTTCGTCAACAGTTCACTTGTAGTTCTAGACTTTAATCATTAAATCAAACTTAATAGTCCAGTCATTTTAGTAGTTTCACCTCGGAATTCGAGATACCCAGCTGTAAGTCTGTAAATACTTGTATATTGACACCCTAAAAGTTGTCTCAAAACCTACATATGGTAGGGTGTACGCAACTATTAAATTTCAAGGTCAAAGGTCACAAAAATCGGTTTTTTGCGCTTTTTTTGTAAATATCTCAATTTCTATGGGTTTTTTGCTATTTGTATTTCTAATCAATATTGTAGAATACAAAATTCTCTACAAATTTTGTTTAAAAAATTTTTTCATACGGTGAACCGTTTTTGAGATAGAGGGCGGAGAGCGCACGGTGACAGCGTCACTTCAGGTCAACCGGTGCCTCCGGTCGAAAACGCCTAACCACTATTATATTATAGCACAAGCGGTGTTTGTAATGAATAAGCTCAAAAACTTCTTGGCTGGTTTTAAAAATTCTTTCACAAATGGAAAGCTAGAGTATTCTTCAGTAAAATAGCCTATATTTTATTCCCGTATTCCCACGGGAATGGGAACTACGCGGGTGAAACCACGCGGAACCGTTAGTGTCATATATAATAGTGGTTCCGCGCGGTTTCATCCGCATGGTTCCCGTTCCCGTGGGAATACGGGAATAAAATATAGGCTATTTTACTGAAGAATACTCTAGCTTTCCATTTGTGAAAGAATTTTTAAAATCAGCCAAGAAGTTTTTGAGTTTATTCACTACCATATGTAGGTTTTGAGACAACTTATAAGGTGTCAATATACAAATATTTACAGACTTACAGCTGGGTATCTCGAATTCCGAGATTCTTACCTAATTTAAGCTTAAATGACTGGACTTTAACTACTTTTACAGAAGATTGAACCTGCTTCTTGAGGTAACTCGAAAAAAAGTCAAGATCTGAAGTCTATACCTCTGTCTTGCCTTTCTGTCGCTCAAGAGATGGCGCTGGTTCATGAATGAAAATTATGGTTGCTGTCTACTTGTCTATGGATGGAATGGGATATTTACATCAACATCAACGTCAAATATCATTGTGATTGTAAATTTGGTGATTTTATTGTTTGAAATATTCTAGCAAAATGTCCTGTCGCAACGCTTCTCATGCCGGCAGTTGGTATACTGAAAATGGTGAGTTAAATCTTGTAGTATGCATAGTTTGAATGCATGTAAGAAAAGGCTTTTGTTTGGTAAGCAAACGTTAATGATTTCATTTTCGTAATAAAAAAACTCTTTGGTGTGTCATTGGAACTCCTGTTGTAGTTCAAAGGTGAAATGCAAAAATATCACGTTCATTGACTACCTAAAAGTCAAAAGGTTACTGACCTTTCCGAAAGTAATCACCTCCCTAACTACATTTCAAGCGCATACATATTGTATACAAATTCATTTGGGATGTGAGGATTAAAAGTATAGTGTGTTTTTCAGAAACAAAGACGAATTTTGAATACATACATTTTATTGTTTGTACATATGATTGTATTAGTACCGACCTTGACTTGACTACTGGGTGTGTACGTCCACTACGTCCGGAAAGTTGGAACGTGTCTGAAATAAAAAACCAACCATTGTTCTTTTTGTATTACTATAATTTTTTGTGTGTTGTTTTGAGCTGTTTTAATTTTAATTTAAATAAGAATAATAAAAAAGTATGTAATTTGGTCGTGTAGCATAACTATTTTATTTTCGAACGAACCAGAAACGTTGCTATGACATCAATTCAAACAAACGTCAACTGCGATTAAACAATATTTTTATTGAGCGTATTTTGCAAAAATGTCTGATAAAACCAAAAGTTTTGCGGCTCCGGCGCCAAAAACTGCCAAAACAAAGCGTCCGTCGACTGTAAGCGTCACTGCATCGTCATCGCGGTCAAGAATTCCCGCCTCTGCAGTAAAACAGAAAAATGTCGAATCCCGACCGAAAATTAATAAAAACGATACTATATTGGGCGATTTAGACACGACGATCGTAAAATCGGAGGGTTCTCTGCCCGATTTCGACGCGGAGTACCGCCAGGCGGCGTACGGCAAGTTTTTGCGCGCCATGTTGGAAGACTGCATGGTGGATGAAAAGATAGAGAGAGAGGAAACTCAGTTGGATATCCAGATGACCCAGCTAGCCGACAGGTTCCAGAAGACCATGAACCAGCTGGATAAGACCAATAGGCGGATGAAAGACATCTCATTTGTTGTTGAACAGAAACGGTATGTGTTCTAATGAAAGTTTAGTTAGCTAGGCTAGCTGCATAAAGCAAGGTACAGCACTTAATAAAGCCAGTGGCAGATTTGTAGTTTTACCAGCCTAGGGCTCTGGCCATGTATTAAGTACCAGCCGCTGCGAGCCGCCCCTTAGTACCCATCATATATCACAATGAATTTATGTTATTGCCAACTTAAATTTCTTTGTTTAATTAGGAAGTGGTTAGGGCAGATTATTGTTATATGATGCAGTGCAGTGCGACCATAATGTGCTCGAACTGCTAGAATATTTAGGTTGATACTATGAGTTATGTCCTGTTAGAATATTTAGGTTGATACTCTGAGTTATGTCTTGTTATTGTTCGTTTTCCTTCACTCACCTAGAAGCCTAGCCTAATTCACTAGGGACTTTTATAGGTTCAAGTTATATTCACCACTAGCTTTTGTACTTGACTTCACCTGCGTTCCGAGATAGTCGTAGCCTATGTGTTATGCTGGTGTTTAAGCTATATCACTAAAGATTCATCAAAATCCGTCCAGTAGTTTTTGTGTAAAATAGCAACAAACATTGATCCATCCTCACAGACGGTTTTAGCGTAGCGTGGGTACGGGAATAAAATATAGCCTAATAAAATATAAATATGTCACCGATAATGTAGTTTTCCATTGGTGTAAGAATTTTTATAATTGGTCCAGTAGTTTTTTAATTTATTCATTACAAACACAAAAATACAAATATTTGCTATTTATAATATTAATGTAGTAATAAATAATAGTATGATACTTTTTCATCTTGACCGTCATTTGTTACAGATTGATTGATTTGAAAAGCAACGATTGCTCCCGGTTCTACGAAATGACAGGGCAATCTGATGCCGAAACTTTACTCCGAAACCTCAACCTGTCTGAACAAGCTTGCCTCGACCGATTGGACACCAAAAACGTGGACTTCGGCTTTAACAAGGAGAGTGGCCACAAACAATTACTCGATGCGGTCAACGAAGCTATAGAGGGCCTGGAACAGATTAAAAAACACTCCCATTTGGACATAGACAAGTTTAAGGAGTACGAAAAGTCGCATGAGAGTCTAGAGGAGCTGGAAAAAGATCGGTTTGACCTGGAGAGTTTGAAATCGGACTTCGAATCGAAGTTTCCTACCTTCGGAGAGAAACTCATGAAGGAAGTGTCAGATAAGATAGCTAAAATGATTGCGGAAGATGAAGATTGATTGTTAATGTTTATTTTTAACGAGTTTATGATTTTGTGAAGGTTGTTATAATGGAATTTACCATAAAATGTGCATTTATGTGTCTATATAGGTCAAACAAATAAATGCTTATTTATATCAATCTGTACTTTATTTAACACTAGATGTTCCCCCAGAATTCGAGTCCCGTTCCCATGGGAAAATTACAGCCCATGTTACTCCCAGGAAAGGAAGCTTTTCGTTGGAGAAATAATTTTTTAATTTGGTCCAATTATCCAATAGGTTTGGAGCCCACTATTTACAAACAAACAAACGAGATACATATCTTTTCTCTTTATAATATTAGTGTTGATATAGCTACAATAAGCATATAGCGACATTCTGCTAGCCTTGAGGAACTACTTGCTCCGCTTCTTCTCCTCAACCATTCATGCTTTGGTTGAAATAACGTTCAATAAGAGGACTCTAAGTCCCCACTTTGAATAAAACATTTAAACTTTGACTTTAATGGGCCATTTACACGAGGGCAATCCACTAAGACAATCCACTAACTTCATACAAAAAAAACTTGAGGACAATGGAATGGATTGTCCTCAAGTTTTTTTTGTATGCAGTCTTAGTGGATTGCCCTCGTGTAAATGGCCCATTATCTCTTTTGCCGTCCTATGCTTCTTTTTAGTGGCTCCTCCTTTTTATAGGGTTGCCAACTTTTTGTACAAGAAATAAAGTTCAAGTTCAGAGAACTAAAATTAAGTGTTTTGTTTTTTGGAACTAACAATTTATTACCATTTTCAAAATATTCGTAAACCATAAAAAAAAGTCGAAATTTAAATCAATGAGGAGCAAATTGTTTATCTAACAGAAATTCTATTCTATATAATATTCTAATAGAAATTCTATCCTCCCATCTCCTTGCATTCATTACGGACATCACTATTTCTGTTGTGTATTTTGTATATATTTTTAATATAACAGTAAACAGTAGTATATGATGAAAACCTCCTTGCAGGCACCGAGTTGTCACGACAGCTGGACCTGTGGTTATCGAAAGCCGACCTCACCCATGGTCCAGCAAGAGCTATCATTGCTCCGTAAGTATTGCTTCCCAAAAGTTTTTATTTAAAATTGAGGTGTTTATAAAATATTAGCTGTTCCGCGTGATTTTACCCGCGTTAGACCTGTTCCCGTGGGAAAATTATAGATCATGTTACTCCCAGAAAAGTACCTAAGCCAAAGAGATTTAAATATAATAGGGCTTTAGGGGCAGCGAGGGTGACTGCCACTAGGTGATGACGAGGACGATGAGGGTTGAATAAATGAAAGGATGTTGCTCGTGTCGAGAGTCGAGATCGAATGTGATCGGTGATCGGATCTGACCTCCTTTAATGGGCTACCTCTATTTATACAAGCTGTGTACATAAATAAGGAGGGTAGACACATTTTAGTAAACCCTGTAGGTGGGTACCTACAGGGCCCTATTATATTTAAATCTCTTTGACCTAAGCTGGTGAAAGGATTTAAAGATTTGTTCGTCACAAACATACGTGTAGATGAAGATAATGTATTAAGTTTTCCTAAATATCTTCTATGTCACAGTCCACAGACATCGGCCAGTTACAATTTTATTATTGGTAGGTTACAGTAAAAATTAGAAATTTTTTACATGTTTTGTAGAGTAGTTTAGTTCGTAGTGTTAGTTTTGAAAGTTTTTACTGATTGTAATATTATGTGATTTGAATAAATTAATAACTAGATGATTATAGATAAAAATAAATACCTACCAGTTGCAATTGTTATTTTGATTGCCGAAGTTTGCATCCCCGCCACCAACATTTTCAATGCATCATCTTGCTAAAACTTATATTCTTGCTTTTTATTTATTCCAGACACGCAGGCTATTCTTACTGCGGCGCTTGCGCAGCGTACGCCTACAGACAAGTCAGTCCTGTCGTCGTGTAAGTGTACAGAACACGTTTTAATAAATATACCTTTATTGACACCATATTCCATGGGAGCTAATCCCAATTGAAGGAACGAATCAAATTCTAGCTCTGTTTAGCTTTTTTTACAATATGTAACAGAATAAGCGCAATTCCTGAAATTAGGTTTTCAGAAAAATGAATTAGCATAACTGAATTTAAGGCTACCTATGGAAACCGTACTATTATTGCTCTTTATTTAAGAAATCTGGTTATACAAAACTGAAGTACGAATGCATCATATTTTTTTTATATTAATATACTAGATGGGGTGTATGAGGAATTGCGCGTATTCTGTGACGCTTTGTATGTATAGTGCTACTAAAAAAAATCAATATGCATTTATTTCTGAATGTAAAAAACAATTACACTAGTCAAATAACAAGGAACTCTGAACTCGTCCATGGAGATTGGCTGAAGGTAAACAGCAGCCTATCTCCACTGATGAGTGTTCCAAATGCAGTAGGTACCCCGAGAAGAACCAGCAACAAACTCAAGGGCAGCTCTTTTTAACAAATTATTATATTAATTTTTAATTAAGGGACTACTGTATTAACATCTAATATGTAATTACGAGCGCTTCCGTGTTTCGGAAGGCACGTTAAATTGTTGGTCCCGGTTTTCGTTGTGTTTACGCACAATGGAAGTCGTTAAGCCATGTCAGATACCCTTGGGTGGCTTGAAAAATTCTGACTGTTAAGTGGCCACTAGCTTAACACCATCTCCCAAGCCGCGGTGGGCTCTCGTGGGAGATTTTAGCCCATACCCCCTCATGTGTGAGGAAGGACCCTTAGCTCAGCAGTGGGCTGTTACGGGTTGATGATGTTATTGCTTGTGCCTAAAATAAAAGTTATTTTATTTTAATTTTATTTATTAACATCATGTCTTCCCAGCAAGCGTATCTTCATCCTGGGACCGTCCCACCACGTGAGACTCGCTGGATGCGCTCTCTCATCCCTGGACAAGTACCAGACGCCGCTCTACGACCTCACCATAGACAAGCAAAGTGAGCATAGACAATTATCTGTATTATGCATATTATATGATACTAGCGGTCCTGCGCGGTTTCACCCGCGTAGTTCCCGTTCCCGTGGGAATACAGGAATAAAATATAGCCTATGTTACTCAGGGATCTTCTAGCTTTCCATTGGTGAAAGAATTTTTAAAATCAGTCTAGTAGTTTTTGAGTTGATTTGTGAGCATTTTATACACTTTCTCATTTTATAGAAACATACCAATCTTTCCTCTTTATTTATAATATTATAATATTAGTATAGAAAACTAAGTCGCTCCGCGGCGCGCGCCTGTAGCTTAGATCCTTTAAACTGCGCTACATACGGATTTAGATTTTTATAAAATAATTCGTGGCCAGTATTATTTATTTATTTTTATATCTTTAGAAAACTTACAGCTATATTATATTAATGTAATAGGAAAGATATGTATACGCGGACCCTATGCGTACAGAAGCCTAAATATTATCTTTTGTTTCGTGGCCAGTATACGCGGAGCTGGAGGCGACGAGGCAATTCGAGTGGATGGACGTACAGACAGATGAAGACGAACACTCCATAGAGATGCATCTGCCATACATCGCCAAAGTAATGGAGGAGTGAGTGGACCATCAGATAAAGTTACCGCAGACTCATGCTAGTACAATACGGCATTTTCACAACTCGTCATTTTTGCAACTCGGCATTTTGCAACTCGTCATTTTAGCAACTCGTCATTTTTGCAACTAGTCATTTTTGCAAATCGTCATTTTAGCAACTCGTCATTTTTGCAACTCGTCATTTTGCAACTCGTCATTTTTGCAACTCGCCATTTTTGCAACTTCATTTTTGCAACTCGCCATTTTCGCAACTCTTTATTTAAGTAACTCATATTTTAACATACAAGTGTCTTATAGAACAGGGGCTCTCAAACTACACTCGACAGCTACCATTAATTATAAGGAACCCCATATCAAATGATTACAAATCACAGACATCAAAAAAGTTTTACAAAAAAGATTTTAAAAGTGAAACAATTTCAGCTTTAGGTGCAAAAACATTGTGGAAACTTTGTTGGCTTACTCTACTATTTCTTTTTAATGTATTATCTATAAGTTTTTATTGTATAAGCTGTTTGTTTCCTTAATAAAGAAAATAAAATAAATTTTCAATAATGTCGCGTAACCCTGGTAACTTTTCTACCGAACGATACTGAACTGTCCTCTGAATTCGGATCGTTTAATGTGTCCTTACATTTTGTTTTCAGATACAAAACTGGTTTCACGATCATACCTATTTTAGTAGGATCTCTGACACCTGAAAAAGAAGCTAAGTAAGTAACATAAATTATCATTTACTTATTAATTATAACACTAATAATAACTTAAATAAATTCGGTATGTGAATTTTCTTACATTCTCATACTGCCATAGTAAAAAAAAAACAATATGTACTTATGTGATTTAGGCGCAGGACGTCCCATTTGCAAAACGTCCCACCAAAAATAAATTTCATATTCGCGAAACGTCCCATTCGTATAAAGTCATATTCGCACAATACAGTAGAGAAACACTGATAGTCACTACATAGTATAAAACAGTCGCTTTCTCTGTCCCTATATCCCTATGTCCTTATTTATGCTTAAATCTTTAAAACTACGCAACGGATTTTGATGCGGTTTTTTTAATAGATAGAGTGATTCAAGAGGAAGGTTTTAGTATTAGCATTGCATCCGTGCGAAGCCGGGGCGGGTAGCTAGTATCATATAAAGCAAAGCGACTCGCTAGTATTATACAAATAAAAAAATTAAAGGTACGGAGCAATACTGGCGCCGTACCTGGCGGACCCCCAGAACCTCTTCGTCATCTCCTCGGACTTCTGCCACTGGGGCTCCCGGTTCCGGTACACGTGGCGCGATGCTGCGCGAGGGCCGATCTACCAGAGCATCGAGTGGCTGGACAAACAGGTGGGCCAACTAGTGCGTAATGTGGGCCAAGTAGGTCGTAATGTAGGCTAAGCTAAGAGAGGTGGGCCAATTAGGTCGTAATGTGGGCAGAGCAGTTTGAGAGGTAGGACTATTAGTGCGTAATGTGGGCTAAGTAGTTCGCAATGTGGGCTAAGCACTTCGAGAGGTGGGCCTATTAGTGCGTAATGTGGGCCAAGTAGGTTGTAATGTTGGATGAGCAGTTCGAGAGGTGGGCCAATTAGGTCGTAATGTGGGCCGAGTAGTTCGTAATGTGGGATGAGCAGTTCGAGAGGTGGGCCAAGTAGGTCGTAGTGTGGGTTAAGCAGTTTGAGAGGTGGGACTATTAGTGCGTAATGTGGGGCAAGTAGGTCGTAATGTGGGATGAGCAGTTCGAGAGGTGGGCCAAGTAGGTCGTAGTGTGGGTTAAGCAGTTTGAGAGGTGGGACTATTAGTGCGTAATGTGGGGCAAGTAGGTCGTAATGAGGGCTAAGCAGTTAGAAAGGTGCGCCAATTAGGTCGTAATGACTCATCCCTCTTCGTTTTATGTCCTTTGCGTATGTTGATCTCCTCAACTACTACACTACCTGTACTAAACGTCATACTGTGTCACTGCAGGGTATGGACATCATTGAGAAAATGGAACCGCGCGCTTTCACAGATTACCTCAACAAATATGGTAACACAATATGCGGAAGACACCCCATTGGCGTTCTGTTGCAGGTAACATATTTTGCTGTTAGTTATTGTTGGAAATTAAAAAAAAAAACGGAATTTAAAAAAAGACCATTCCACCTCCTCTACTGATAATTGCTTTGCATTACTTAAAAAAAGCTAATTTTTTTTTATTTTACTTGTAACCTTATTTTACTTTTACTTGTGCTATTTACCGAGTCGCCCTCTCTCCCCTACGTGAGATTGGGTGAGATTCGTCTCCCCCAAAGTCTCACGTAATTAATGGACGCCCCGTTTCATAACATTTATGTCATATCTATCCACAGGCATGTGTCAATGAGTTTTTCAAAACATACATACACACATAATCTCACGCCTTATATCCCCGAGGGGGTAGGCAGAGGTATTCCATTTCTGGATATACCCACTTTTCACCAGATATTCTTTGGACGTACGTATGTAGGTACGTAAGTTTTGAAAAACTCATTGGTACAAAATTTCTCAAAACTTACGTAGGTACATATTTATCACTAGCTCGACGGTAAAGGAAAACATCGTGAGGAAACCCGCAGGTCTCAGAATTAAATCCGAGACATGTGTAAACAGACCCGGTCCGGCGATGGGCTCACCACCTATCACGTTTAGGGGTCCAATGTATCTCGTGAAATGTGGGTATATCCAGAAATGGAATACCTCTGCCTACCCCCTCGGGGATAAAAAGGCGTGTGTTTTTTTTAAATTAATTTTTATTATTTACAGGCCGTAGCCAAGCTGCAGACCCAAAGCAGCGCCCCACGAATGTCAATGAGATTCTTGAAGTACGCTCAGTCTTCTCAGTGTATGAACTTGCAAGATTCCTCAGTCTCATACGCCAGTGCTTCGCTCGTTTTTGAGTAAGCGAAGTAGATAAGCGAAGCAGACGAAAATGAGGATGAAATGTAGTTTTAAGCTTCCAGACGATCAATTGTTAATTGCATTTTACTGCCTAGTCAAATTAATTACTTTTTATTAGCTCGCAAAAAGAAAATTTACTACGAAAAATGTGTTGCGTACTGACTTTGTGGCGTAATCATTTATAGTACTAAAATGGCACCACTGTTGCACATTCTTTTATTATTGAAAAATGTACTATATTTATATTAGAATATGAAATTGAAATCCAAATCATTTATTTATTTTCTGTAGGTATAAAAAATGCACTTAGAAAGGTCAATAGTCTAAAACAAGGCACTCTAAACTCGTCCATGAAAATTGGCTAAATGTAAACAGCAGACCATCTCCATCGTCGAGTTGTTGGTTCCAAATGCAGTACCCCGAGAACAACCAACAAGAAAATGCATTTTATATGGTATGTTCAAAACATTGTCACTTCGATTGAAACTACATTAATTGCGCCTTCAGTTGCGATTGTCAATAACGCAACAATTGATCGTCTCGGGCCGCTTTACGGAAGTATATAATCATGTATTGTTTTCTCCCAATGTCGTAACAATGGACAATATTTAATAAGTTCCGAATTTTATTGATATTTTAAAAAATCTGTCATAGTTTACAAGGATTCATGTAATAAATACCATTGCCACCGTCTGTCATTGTTACGTGGTAGCGGCCATTTTGATATTGACGTTTCCATAGACTACAACAGCTTTTTAGAATGGTTAAAAGAATTCATTTTCGAAATTCTTTTAGCACTTGAATTTGAATAAAATGTAAGGGTTTAAACTTAAAAGGAAAAAATAATAAAATAGTTTGAAAATTTGAGTTGTTTGTGGCTCTGCTAGGATCAAGTTTTTCTAGCAGCGCAAGGGTTGGAAATAGAAAGGAAAAAACAATGTTGTCCATTGTTATTGATTTTTCGCTCCGTTTATGAAATACCGTCTCCAAATGCCTCAACTATCCTGAAGGTTTGCTCTAAATACGATCAATAAATATGTAAGTTTAGGTATAGTGTATAACATAATATATAAGGATATGGCATCTCTCCTAGGTATAGAGCAGATTTTATATATTTTGGTAGCCTTTAGTGTATATGTGTGCAGAAATTATTATACGTTTTCGATCTCGAAAGTTTGACTGTCAAAATTTGTTTTATAATTTAAGGCTTGGTCGGGATGCGTTCGGAAACAATATTTAATACAGACAAGAGAAAAGTATATTACTTCTATTATATCTATTATCACTTCACAATGAAAATGAGAACAGAAAAAAGAAGTAATATCACCGTCAGTTTTCTTCCAGGTGGACCTGAGTTTTCGGTGACAGCTGTCACTTGAGTATTCAAAGGTGTCAATAGATGGTGCTGATAAGCCTTGGGTTTTTTTTTTACCTAATCTATGGTCGCAAGAATTTGTCAAACAAAAAAAAACCAATCTGACTTTTTATCAAAATAAGGTTACGTACTCATTGCCTTGTATTTTATTTATTGTTCTGTTTGTACATTGTTTACGAGTGGTTTGTGTTACAACAAAAGATCCGAATCCACGATAAACAAAAACTCAGTCTCCTTCATCTGCGAAAATGCGTGGACCATGTATAGTGTATGGGTGTAAAATACGGAGGAACCGAAGCTCGACTCGACGCACTAGGAATTTAGGTACCTAAAACAAGATCTGTTTTATTGCGTTGCCTGCTGACGCGTTACACTCGCTCACACACAACACAACAACGGCACATGACATGACGGACGGATGTGTCACGTAAAGCGACACATCAGTGTTGCCAATTTCTAATTCCCAATGTTGATCAGCGCCATCTAGTTCAATTTTAAGAATGTCATTGAAAATTCCTCATTAAGAGGTGGTAAGGAGGTTCACATGCTCACTTTTTTTGAAAAGTGACAATGTGCGTCGAAATGACATTTTTGAAATGCTGCGCTTTGGACAGATGTTCAATTTCGTTTCCGAACGTAACCTATACACAACCTATTTGTTAATATTATTGTAAAATAATGTTATGCTTACATTAATTTGTATTTTTGCAATAATTGTAATAGTTCGTACCAGCTCGATGTGCGCAACACTGCTGTAAAACTTCTCATAAAATTGGGTAAATGTTAATAATGTAGTTCTTCCTTTTTCTTTAGCTGCGAAACTGGCGCCATTTTAGAAAGAAAAAGCCACAAATAAACACCGCATCCCATTTCGTAACGGAATGCAGACCAAATAGGATAATTTACTGTCATATCATATGGAGTGTAAATGTGTCTAAAGTAGCGCTAGATACGCAGTGTCTTAAACAAGCGATGATACTTAATCTATAGGTACTAATAGCAATGTCTTGTAAAACTGATACGCACACTTCAAAATTCAACTTAAAGGATACAGGATTAAGGTTTAAAATGATTATAAAAGCGCAAGATAAGCGATAGAGCAGTGATAGCCCGGACGGTTAAAGAGCCGACCGAAAATCAGTGAGGCTCGGTTTCGAATCCTGGCATGTACCAATGAGTTTTTCAAAAAACTTACGTACATATTTATCACTAGCTCGACGGTGAAGGAAAACATCGTGAGGAAACCCGCAGGTCTCAGAATTAATTCTGAGACATGTGTAAACAGACCCGGTCCGGCGATGGGCTCACCACCTATCACGTTTAGGGGTCCAATATATCTCGTGAAATGTGGGTATATCCAGTAATGGAATACCTCTGCCTACCCCCTCGGGGATAAAAAAGGCGTGAGATTATAATATATTATTATTATATTTATAAAAGCGCAAAAAGTCAAAAGTGCTATGGTATGTTTGTAGCGACACTACATGGAACGCGCCAATAGCCGCCCGAGTTCTAAACCGCGCTATCGGAGTTTTCTAATGAGTTTGTATAAATACAACTGTCCAACATCAACCGTCTGACCTTGTCCCCAGGCACGATCACCTCGCCTGGCGGAAGATCTTCCATTTTCACGATGGAGGAGCATTCCACCTCCGCTCCTCCATATGTTATATTCTTTTATAACACATTTGCTCGTAAAAGGTGTCTTATTTCACCAATTTTAATATCGTTACCTATCTCATTACGCCTAAGTGCGGTAAGTGTAAAGTAAAACGCACGGTTTATCAAGATGCTCCGTCTTAAAACGAACGATACTTTTTAAAATCTCAGCAAACAGTTTTTATGTCAAAAAAGTTGTCAACATTTTATGATTAAAATTAACTTTGAGAGATAAAATATAATAAAGAAATATTTATGTACATAATTATTTAATTTTGACAGTAAATTACAACCAATTAATCTGTAACAAAAACACAAAAATATTAATTTACTTTATTAGTAATACTGGCTGTTTTTAGTGCTTTTGCCTAAAAAAAATTATGATGCGCGCCGCGCGCTTTTTCTTAACGCTGTATTGTTTTATTCGTTTACCATAGTCGAAGTTTTTTTTTATTTCCTCGCAAATGTGTTATAAAACGTCGTATGACATACGTGCGCTTTGATAATTACAGCCTCTGCTTACTTGTAGCCCTCGCCTACGGCTCGGGCTAGCAATATCGCCTCGGCTGTAATTTTCAACCTACCGCACTTATATCATAATGTACTATTACCTTTTAACAATCCATTTTTATGTGTGATTTCATTTATTACTAACCTTATGAAGAAGGAGGAGGTGACATGCTTCTCCATCGTAAAAATGGAAGACCTTACTTTAGGCGAGGTGATCGTGCCTGGGGACCGCCGGTCCAACGGTTGATGTTGGACAGTTGTATTTATACAAACTCTTGTGAAAACTATGAAAGCGAGGTTAAGAAATTGTGACGTGGCGACGCCTCTATAGCGGTTTAGTCTAGCATCCATCTTATAGTTGTCAGGCAGAAGTTTCTCGAAGCGATAAGACTGCCCATTGTTCAAGGACACTATTCATAGATCACCTCAACAGATATGCAGATTTCCTTTTCATAGTTACAATTTAATATATTATAACTGTTGTTTTTAATAAATGAAATAATAAGTAATAGAATTTGCGGTTCGTGACCTGGGTGCCAATTCTACTAAATGTCAACGGTTGCAGTTGGATGACAATGACAATGACATGGTCAGTCGATGGTGTTATTTGCTCTGAAAAGTGTCAAAATAACACCATTGACATCTCATTGTCATCCAACTATGACCGTTGACACTTAGTAGAATTGGCCCCCTGTGCACCCACTGGCTTCACCCACCGGTGGGTGTAGGGGTAATTCCTGTTTACCCGTATACCCACTGAGTCAAGGTTGGAATTAATAAATATCGATTCATTTTGTCGATAATGTTAAAATGAAAAATAATACAATAGGGCAATTAAAACTAACGTGAACCAACAAATGGAAACTGGGATTACATACCAACAGATTAACCTCTTTACATACTATAAAACATTTTTCTATTTGTTTAAAGTTTCAGTAAAATATTATTGTAGGTATAAGTTTAAACATATAATATAATGCAAGTTTTGCTTTTTACTACTAACTCAATCGTTACCAAACTTCCATAAATAAAAATAGAATTTGCCAGATGGATTTGTAATATCTTTATTGTATTCTGATTGAAAGTTTTGGTCATGAAAAATATAGAGTTTATGATCTTGGAAATCCTGTTTATACTTATTTGTTACGTATTACTCAAAATTTTGTTTGTATAAAATAAATTAAGAATATCTTTTAGTACATAATATTAGTTGCTTTCGATTTTTACACAACGTAACATCATAAGAATAGCTAATAATACTGCGTAGGTATATGTTAGTAATCTAGGTGCGTTAAGTACACATATCTATCTATCTACATATCTTCGTTAATAGGAAATAATCTCTGGTACCTACCTCAGCAGGCGTATTCACGGAGGCTCGACACCGTTTCCGTTCGATTCAGATCGAATCTATCGACGTCGGAAACTGTATTCTAGGCGTTTCCGACAGCCACGGAAAATTTTCCGAATCCTTATATTAAATATGACATTCGTTTTCGATACCGACATCTGTGAAAAGCCCATCTTCGACAGAGTTTCCGATTCCGAGTCGAATATCGAAGCTCCGTGAATACCCCTGCGGATCAATTGACAAAAAGACAGAAGCTATAGTGACGTGCGAAACCACGGGCCGCAGCTGGTACTGAATATAGACAACATTACCCGAAACGATAATTAGATACGAACGGAACGCTTTTCGCCGCTAGTGTCACTTTACATAGTATTATTTAGCTATTCCTATGATAGCGTGTTTGTATCTATTACATCGGCTTGTGAATTCGGTCTCAAATGAGCATTTATTTTGTATTACGTGAACTGTCTCAATTATACTTAATTTGCTACTGATTTTGGTTTTATTTTGAGGGGCGTCCATTCACGTGAGGTGGCGTCAGATTAAACCTCGATCGGCGACCCCTTTCCCTTAAACTCTTTTTCTAAATGCGTATTTTTTAGTGTCCGACCAAAAGTTCGGTTTCGGTCAAAAATCTAGTTTCGGCGGCAGTTTCGGTTTCGGCCGAATCTTTTGCCGAAACCGAAACTGGTTTCGGAAGTTGTCGTGCACGCTCGCCTAACTTCGTACCTCGCGGCAACGCTTTGGCGGACGCTGGCGGGACTGTTTGCATTGGCGTAGCTAGGGATTTTTCCTAGGGGGGGCCATGTCCCCAGACATGAATCCGCCCGGCCGCACAGCAAGGTGGTCACGACTATCGGCGCATGCGCAACTATGATAGGTATCAAGTATGGATTTCAGTTATCCTATCCTATCTATTTTTATCTATCTATTTATTTTATCTGTGTGCTGACCAAAACTATGTAGTTTAAGTCGCTAATATAGCTAGGTATACACCGACAAGAGCTCCGCTCTTAAATTACCAACAACAAGGTAAATGAATCATAATGTATTGTCGCAGGTTGGTGAGCGATATAGACTCAAGTGATGAGTAGGTAATTATTTTAGCTTTTGAAGACGGTTTTCGGTTTCGGTAATTGAGGATAAAGTTATTTTATGTAAGAGAAAGGGTATTTTTCTAGGGTGGGCCAACAGCTTTCTAGGGTGGGCCCGGCCCACCCTGGCCCCCCCATAGCTACGCCCATGACTGTTCGGGAATTGTCGTGCGTAATTTTTTTTTTATATTACTTATATTATATTCATCATCATCATCATCAACCCGTAACAGCCCACTGCTGAGCTAAGGGTCTTTCCTCACACATGAGGAAGTGTGGGCTATAATCTCCCACGCGAGCCCACTGCGGATTGGGAGATGGTGTTAAGCTAGTGGCCACTTAACAGTCAGAATTTTTCAAGCCACCCAAGGGTATCTGACATGGCTTAACGACTTCCATTGTGCGTAACACAACGAAAACCGGGACCAACAATTTAACGTGCCTTCCGAAACACGGAAGCGCTCGTAATATAAATGCCACTAGGCGGTCACCCATCCACTGACTGACCGCACCCAACTTTGCTTAACCAGTGTGATCGTTACAAACACACTGGCACCGCAGGGCTACGAGCCTAAATTATAACTAAACGATATTATAACGATATTACGGTGGTTTAATTATAAGGTATTTTCGTGATGATTTAGCCATATTTTTGTTTATAAACATGTTATGCGTAATTAAATTTACCTAGTTTTTCTCGCAACATACACTTATTAGCAGAACATAATAACGTGACACTGAGACCGCTCTCTCCCAAGCACATGCGATTAGGTGGTATACGGCTCGATACTGATAATAAAAATAAGGAGGTGTATAGTCTAATCAAAAACTTACGTACATATTTATCTACTATATAAAAATAAGTCTGGTTTTCCTTCCTGACGATTTAACTCCAGAACTGACGAACCGATTTCCATGGTTTTGCATTCGTTGGAAAGGTCTCTGGCTCCGCAAGGTTTATAGCAAAGAAAATTCAGCATTGCACCCGTGCGAAGCCGGGGCGGGTCGCTAGTTACGTATATATTTAGCTCGACGGTGAGGAAAACATCGTGAGGAAACCCGCAGGTCTCAGAATTAATTCTGAGAGGTCTCAGAATTAATTCTGAGACATTTGTAAACAGACGCGGTCCGGCGACGGGCTCACCACCTATCACGTTAAGAGGTCCAATATATCTCGTGAAATGTGGATATATCCAGTAATGGAATACCTCTCCTACCTCCTCTGGGATAAAAGGCGTGAGATTATACTATACTACTATTATACTATAGTCTAATCAACGTAAAAAAATACACACTATCAGTGTAGAAGCAGCCAAGCAGTGATAGCCCAGTGGTTAAAGAACCCGCTTCTTGTGTGTGAGGCTCGGGTTCCGATCCGGCGCGCTGCGGTGGGCTCACCACCACACGTTGAGGTCTCCAAATAATATACTGGTGAGACGTGGATATTTCCAGAAATAGAATAGGTACCCTACTCCTTTGAGGATATAATAGGCGTAAGCCAAACCTTAGAGTAACTTATATCAATTGGTTATAAACAAATAAAAAGGTCAAAATTCTCTTCTCTTTGATTTTTCTTTGAGACCTGTCATCAAAGAAATATAGCCTGCCATTTTGACAAATACAAAATTGTACGTACGGACCAAGTATGGTTTAAAACTACCCCAAATACAGATTCAGTTAACTTATTTCAAATTTATGGATAATAAATCTACCGACCCGTGTTATCGTAACCCAAGTACACACAGAGTATCTATATTTGACAAACACAAGTCTTGGTACAAATTAGATCTAGACGGAGCTTTCATCACTAAATTTGAAGTTCGTGAGAGCGCCAGTCAAAGCCAAAATACGTCGAAAAAGCGGAAACGGATGGTGAAGACAGTCATCATCGAGACACCTCCACCAGAGATGCTGATACGACACGAGGAAACTATGAATCCAGACAATTTGCTACGAACACACGAACTTATGATTGATATATCCGTGAATGTTTGTTTGACATTGTTCTTTTTAATAATAACGTACTGTGGTTTCGCGTATTTCGTGCCGTCAAAATCTGTTATGATAAGTAATAAGCGTAATGTGGCGGGAATATTTTGAATGCAACTTTTTTTATTGTGAATTTGTGTGCAGTGGCTTGTCGCATCATGCTAATGCATTCATGTAAATATATTGACTGTGGCAACGGCGGGTAGACATGGTTGGGTTGGAACTTGACCCACCTTAGATCCCCTAAAATAATGTTTAACTAATACCACAGAGTACAGTAACCTAATACAACAAAGATTTGGTTTAAAGGTCGTATCAAAGCCCAACAAAAACGAAGATTATTTTAATATTCTTACCCAGCCAAATTCTTTTTGATACGCTAAATATCCCTACAATATAAACCGTTTTGACTTACCTTATTCCATATATATAATATAATATAATCTCACGCCTTTTATCCCCGAGGGGGTAGGCAGAGGTATTCCATTACTGGATATACCCACATTTCACGAGATACATTGGACCCCTAAACGTGATTCCATAAATATTAGTTGACATTAAGTTAAATTTATAGTTTATGGAACAAAAAAGTTTTCAGTGTCCTTTCTATTGACACCTTTGAATACTAAAGTGACAGATGTCACCGAAAACGCCTCATAAAACATTACCTACCTTCTGAGGCAGTATAGAAAAAACATATACTTAGAGCACAAAATATGAATGAGTGCATAGGCATAACTATAGTTTTAAAACAAGGTTTTCTCAAATAAAAGTCATAATTTATCTTAGTAAAATATAAACTTTATTTCTTTACAATTTTAGTTTATAAAAATTTCAGTTTTTATTAATAATTTAATGTAAGTAATCTTCAAAAACCTTACAACCCTAAATTGAATAAGTAAACAACTTCAATTAGAACCATTTAGATACTTACTGAAAATGTTTTTAAACAGATAACTGGAATGAAAGATTGGTTTATCGTACCTACAGCAAATTGTGAAATTACATGGTAAAATCTGAAAAAGTGCTAGTTATCATTATTCTTTTATTCTAGAGCTGCTGGAGTTATTCATAGGTTGGAATTAGCCAGAGCTATCTAAACTATTTACATAGTGCCGTGTATAGCACCATTAGGGTCGCGCCACATCTGCGGAACGTACAGCGCCGAAGGTTCGGTTAACAACATACATTGATCTCTCTACCGTAATGAGATCTACCTCCCCCCTCAACCGTAATGTGTTGTTCACCGAAAGTTCCGCGCCGTAAGTTCCGCAGGTGTGGCGCGACCCTTAAAACAAAACAATCTCCAAAAATATTCATGTGAAAAGAGGGTACTTTGCATTGTATTAAAATACTTCAAAACTCCTCCTTCAAATCAATTATAAACAAACAAAATTTAAGAATAACCCATTTGGTACAATCATTGACAAAATACCGAGAAAGTGTAAATCTTCTCTCTAATCTCTTTACTTACTACAGAAAGTTAATAGAGTATTTTTATTTTTTATTACATACCTAAGCGGCACAACCTTCTAGCTTTTTTGAATTATTATCAGTAATTTAATACACTATCGCTTTACGTTAACTCCCGAAAATATATTGCTTACTAGCGCGGAGAAACTATGTATTTGAGCAATGCTGGGACCTTTAAGTGATTTTTTCTTACATCTGTGTTCTACCGGTAATAACAAATTTTTGTTTTATTACATTTCCGAAAGATTAAAAACTATTTGAGTATAATTTTATAATTTTTTGTTAAAACCGCTTTGCTGAGACTTTAGAAGAAATAAAACGTCAAATTGAGTGAGTTTGTTTATTCAAAAATAAATATTTTAATATAACTCGGGCGCTGGAAAGATGTATGGAAGCACTTGACACAACAAAATGAATAGCAGAATTCATTTTATATGAACCCTAGTCTACAAATAAGTACCTATTTATTAAAGGAATTCTACATTTATATTTAAGTAAATAAAAAAATCCATACAATAATCATTTAAATATGGAATTCATAGCTTAATGTAGTTGGATTATTTTTTATTTAATCCAATCTTCAAGGAAAACAAGAAACTTCATGTGATAATATAAAAGAGTCAGTAATTTTGTGATGTTTTAATAACGTGGTAAACTTCTAGATGGCAGATTATTTGACTCCATCTAAGTTACTATAGAATTTGAACAAACAAAATTTGTTTGTGCTTGTCACTGTCAAACCTTTATTTAATAGAACGGTGTACGCGAGTACGCAACAAACTGCCTTATGACTAATTAGCTCAAGACTCATAATACTTTTATTTGGAATAAAAAAACATCTGTCAAAAGGCGCGCGGGCGGGAACAGCACTGATTGGCTAGACCGTGTTTCAAAAGATTATGACGTGATATTACTGATGTGTGATTGGTGGGCGCGGGAGTGCATTGTAATATTTTTTTAATGTAATAATAGAAACTGCCAGGAGTCTCGAGATCTGTGGAAAGTGAGGAAGCCGTATATGTTATTTATTTGGGGTCACGCCCTTTTTGTTTGCTTCTACCTAAAATAAAGATAAATATGTACATAGATAGGTTTCGGTACTTTTTTTATTCTACGAGAAAATGGGTTAAAAATCATCTTTCCGTCGCTCTAGTTAATTACAGAGCTTCCTATGTCGAATGTACATTTAAATAATTATAATTACATTAATATTATATTTTTTTTCACTAACTATTCGCGATCACGTTCCGCCGCGGCTTGTAGACGGAAAATCTGAAAAAAAAAGATGTATTTAATTTTATTATCTACCTATTATAATATATTGAGGCTCGGGTTCGAATCCTGGCATGTACCAATGAGTTTTTCAAAAACTTACGTACATATTTATCACTAGCTCGACGGTGAAGGAAAACATCGTGAGGAAACCCGCAGGTCTCAGAATTAATTCTGAGACATGTGTAAACAGACCCGGTCCGGCGATGGGCTCACCACCTATCACGTTTAGGGGTCCAATACATCTCGTGAAATGTGGGTATATCCAGTAATGGAATACCTCTGCCTACCCCCTCGGGGATAAAAAAGGCGTGAGATTATATTTATTTTTATTTTTATTATAATATACAAGATGAACTTTTCAAGTGGGCGTGGATGGCTAAACCAGAAACTATGAGGAATAGCGAAAAGTACTCAAAGGAGTCTCGGGCCCGATTTTGACGAAAACTAAAACTGCATCTTTAGATTTTTTAAAAATCAATATTCTTAGCCAGGAATTGAACACGTTGATTTTGGAAAAAAAAATCCACACTGTATCATTACACATTTCGATAGTGTCGCTAGTAAGGACCGAATTCTGAAAAAAAAAGGCATACGGAAAACTGTCTGTTGGCTTCGTGTCTGGGTGTTTAATATTTATTTAAGTATGTCTATCAGTTGTTTAGTACCCATAGTACAGGCCCTGCCTAGTTTGGGACTAAATAACCGTGTGCGAACTGTTTCCTACAATTTATTATTATTATTTACCTGTGGCGTTGAAAACGATGGTCTGTTCCTGAAAATAAAATTTAATATTTATTAAAGATAAATACGTGTTTATTAAAGTTGTGTTTACGCACAATGGAAGTCGTTAACCATGTCAGATACCCTTGGGTAGCTAGAAAAATTCTGACTGTTAAGTGGACACTAGCTTAACACCATCTCCCAATCCGCGGTAGGCTCGCGTGAGAGATTATAGCGCATACTTCCTCATGTGTGAGGAAAGACCCTTAGCTCAGCAGTGGGCTGTTACGGGTTGATGATGATGATTAAAGATAGTTGAGTTATTTTATTTTAAGTTATAGCCCTGAGGCTAAAGAGCCCGCTTCTCATTCGTGAGGCTCGGGTTCGAATTCTGGCCTGTACCAATGAGTTTCTCAACAGCTTACGTACATATTCATCACTAGCTCGACGGTGAAGGAAAACATCGTGAGGAAACCCGCAGGTCCCAGAATTAATTCTGAGACATGTGTAAATAGACCCGGTCCGGCGATGGGCTCACCACCTATCACGTTTAGGGGTCCAAAAATATACTAGTAAAAATTTGGAATTTCAAGGAATGGAATACCTCCTTTTTGGAGTCGGTTAATGAGGAAGAATTACATCCGCTCATTGACATTTATGACGGTTTAGAACGATGTAAAAAATATTAAAGTAAGTAAGTAACAACCCTTTTTACTTCTCATGCTTTAAAAGTTCGCCAATATAGCCCTACGAAGCGAGACTAAAGTCACCATTTTAGTCACTAGGGAGTGAAAAGTAATTAGTTTTTAATTTCCTCAATGAGACAAAGACAAACTCAAACAGCCAGTAAATATCTGTGGAGTGTGGACCATCTTCATTGCGAAAATGTTGAGAATTTTAGTTCCAAGGTTTCCACGGACTCTTTTTTTTTAATTGTAAAAAAAAAGTGTGTCTCACCTGCGAAGAGGTGCGCGTGCGCTGCACAGTCATGCTCTGCTGGGGGACGGAGCAGTCTGGCTGCACTCCCATAGCGTCGTATATCTCTCGGAGCATCAGTAACATCGTGTCTTCGCTCTCCCTGCATACATTTACAATGATAAATAGTATACAAGATATATAACTAAATAATATATAACTAAACTATTTATATCTCGTGAAAAGTGGGTATATCCAGTAGTGGAATACCTCTGCCTACCCCCTCGGGGATATAAGGCGTGAGATTATTTATCACTACATAGTATACAACAAAGTCGCTTTCTCGGTCCCTATATCCCTATGCCCCTATGTATGCTGTAGCGACACTGCACGTGAAGTTATGCGGTAAATGCACGGCACGTAATTGTAAGATTAGAGATAAGTTAGATCGATAGATAAACCACATCTTGTCATAGTATATAAGCAGTTGTTACGTTATAATAAAACAGACTAAATCCATCTGCAGTCTCATTTAATCATGTACCACCAGGCTCGGTACATATGCTTAAATCTTTAAAACTACGCAACGGATTTTGATGCGGTTTTTTTTAATAGATTCAAGACGAAGGTTTTATAGTATAAGCATTGCACGCGTGAGAAGCCGGGGCGGGTCGCTAGTTTCATATATTTTTATCACGTCAAAAATATGTATGTACATCGACTGACCAATAGCAAACGTGGCTGGACATAGCAAAGAGATATTCGTTGATCATCTCGAAAGGAGCCTCTTGAAGCACGTAGTCGACTCTCCGCCCGCTGTTCAGCTTGCCCAGCATCTCAGGTGTTACCTGTGAGATATAATCGCTTTGAGTGATAAGACTGCTTCAATTTTCACCTATTAAGACACTTCACTTTCTTAAGACAGTAAACCAAAACTGTTATAAAGTTTATTATGTTATGAATCATTTTAAATTAGGGCAGAGTCTGAAACGCAGCAGTTGTGCTGAGACTCTAGCCGTTTCATTGGGTACTGCCCTTTTTGTCGACTTTCCCATTTTGCCGACTTTTTTGTACAGTCATACATTTTTTACCAATATGCCGACTTTTCAAAATTTAAAAGTTACTTAGTTTTTAGTTTTAGTCTAGTTATAGCATTGTGTGGATGAATAAACGTCTTATTTATTTATTTTTTATTTTAAAATAATATTTTTTAACAGTATTTTGGTAGGTACATAAAAGATTCTTGCACAAGAATATAATGGGTTAAACTTTAGTGTCATCTCTTATGTACCTACCAAAATACTAATAATATAAAAATATTGTCAACAATATCATAAAAAGAGAGGTGGAATACCTCTACCTACCCCTCGGGGACAAAAGCCGTGATATTAATTTTTTATTTATTTACCATCCAACTAAACAAGGATTATAAGAGCATTCAATAAATAACATAGAACGCTAAAGAGTAAAAACATCAACTTTTATAGTTTTCTCATGGATGCCATTGTCAGAACTGGACCAAATTGAATGGCACCACCACACGGCACCAGCTTTCAAATAAAAAAAGAATCATCAAAATCGTTTTAGGCAGTCTTAATCAGTTAAGAACCGCCGGTTCCAATTGGAACCGAGACACAATTAAAAATCTATTGTGTCTGTGATTCATGGTCTGAGAGGTTAAGTTCTGAGGTAACAAAAACATAAAAAAACATACAGTCGAATCGATAACCTCCTCTTTTGAATTCGGTTGAAAAATACGCTCTATGATATAATACTCGTAGCTGGTCTTATAATCATCAAGCAGAGCATACCATGTCTTTTATAGCCTTTATTAGTCCGATTCATTTGTAATAAAAAATCTTTAAAATAATTGCAAGATATCTGCGCATGCTGTGTTTGCCTATAATTGGGGCTACATCTCTAACGATTTTTATGTTTGTATGTAGTATAGCAACTTTGTGATGAATACCGGTTTGCAAACCTTTTAAATAAAAATAATAATAATAAATAAATTATAGGACACAATTTACACAGGGTTATTCAGTCCCAAACTAGGCAGAGCCTGTACTATGGGTACTAAACAACTGATAGACATACTTTAATAAATATTAAACGACCAGACACGAAGCCAACAGACATGTTCATGCACACAAATGTTGGCCCCGAGCGGGGATCGAACCCGCGACCTCCGACTCAGAAAGCAGGGTCACTACCAACTGAGCCAACAGGCCCGTCATCAAATTAAATTAATTAATGCTTACGTTCATTAAGTTTTCGCTCTGGGCCTGATCTTCTTTGTTGCTCTCCTCTGTAAGATGTTCTTTCTCCATTTCCTCTTCTACCACCTGCAATATATATTTTATTAAATACTAACGGATGCCCAGCGGCGTTGCCCGCGCTGATTCAGTTTATTCCCGTCCCGAAATTTACAAAAATCCCTTCATAGCCGTTGCCTACGACTAATAAGATACCATACATCATACACACAATACATTCTTACGTTATTTATATGAATTATGATCCTCGTACCAACAGATTTTGAGTAAATCAATCAAAATATCAAAAGACAGAACAAACAGAAAATATGAAATTAGAAATATAAAGAGATTTACATTAGACAACTAGACCATTTTATTCATGGGAAAGAGGGAATAAAAGAGGTAGTACTGACAACGTAACATATTTCGCCTATGTACCTGTGTTTGCCAGCCTATTTACCTGTTCTAGCCTGCCGATGTACCTGTCCTGCCAGCCTGTGTACCTGTTTTAGCCTGCCCGGTGTACCTGTCTTGCCAGCCGGTGTACCTGTTCTAGCCTGCCGATGTACCTGTTTTTCCAGCCTGTGTATCTGTTCTAGCCTGCCAATGTACCTGTTTTGCCAGCCTCTGTACCTGTTTTAGCCTGCCGATGTACCTGTTTTGTCAACCTCTGTACCTGTTCTAGCCTGCCGATGTCCCTGTTTTAGCCTGCCGATGTACCTGTTTGCCAGCCTGTGTACCTGTTTTCTCTATCTTAACTGTTAGTTCTGAGTCTCCCAACCTTCTCTAGCTGCCTGTCTGTTGGCGGAGGCTGGGACTTCCACATGTTCGACCAAGTGCTTTTGATGGACTCGATCAGTTTCTGCTTGATGTCGGCTCCGACGCGCGCCATTGTGTCTTTCAGCTCTGAGGATAAAAAAAATATGACAGATGATACAACATCTATACATTTAATTAAATTACAACTGGGCGATGTCTGTACATTTAAGAAAACTTAATAATAATAAGCTTTATTTCGCTTGAAATGTGGTACAAGAAGATGGTCAGTAAAATTAGAGGTATTTTACACAATTTCACCAAAATCTGGCATGAAAATTTCATAAACATTAAAATCCTACTAATATTACAAACACGAGAGTTTGTATGAATGGATGTATGGATGTTTGATCCTCTTTCACGCAAAAACTATTCAACGGATTTTTATGAAACTTAACAGTTATATAGTTTATACACCAGAATAACACATAGGCTATATTTTATTTCCGGATTCCCACGGGAACGGGAACTACGTGGGTGAAATCGCGCAAACAGCTAGTTATGAATAAACGAATTACATTGAATTGATGGGCTCAGCACCAGTCACGTTTAGGGGTCCAAAAATACATTCGTGAAAAGTGGGTACATGAGTAATGTTTTAAATGAGTACTTACCCAAATGCATTCGTTTCCTCCCCTTATGGTGGGGAATCAAGTATGGCTTCACTCGCATCAGGTCAGGGTTGAGCAGCGGTTCGATTCTGGGGTGGAACTTATTAAATTAATAAATTTCTAAACTAATACTGACATTATTATTATTAATATTTTGTATATTTCGTTTTCATAATTATAAACTACTAGTGCGCCCCGCGTTTTCACCCGCGTCAGTCCCGTTCCCGTGGGAAAATTATAAAAATGGTCTATGTCCTTTCTCAGGCTTCAGACTATCTCTACACTAAATTTCATTAAAATCGGTTCAGTAGTTTAGGCGTGATTGCGTAACACACAGACAGACAAAGTTACTTTCGCATTTATAATATTGTTATACAGTTTTACGGGTAGTATAGTTCTATTTTAATTTTATGTTTATCGATTCTACTGTAGATTCACAATAAACTAATTTGTATTCATTTCTCCGCGCGGAAAGCGGCAAATTTCGGCCCGCTGCGCTAAAGAAGTTGCCGCTTTCCGCCTCCGTCGAAAAGAAAAAAAGTATACACGCCTCGGGAAGTAAGAAAGCCTCAGATCACATGTTTGTAGACCTCGCCTTCGCCTCGGTCGACAATTACATGTGATATGAGACATTTCTTATTTTACTTCCCTAGATGTGTAATACACTCTCGGACATATCTATCGGGCCACCTAGTGTTTTAAGTTTTGACGGTCCCTAGCTAAAAATAAATGCTAGGTGGAGAAATAATTTGGTATGCAGTTTTGAACCTGATTTATTGGTCAACCTTTTGGTATGTTTTTTTTTAATTTCGAATTCAGAATTGTGAAAAGAAATAAGAAAATTCGAGTCTGTTCATTGTTTTCAACGATGCAAGGGAGGAGAAAACTTTTTTAATTTGCGAAAGTTGGATTTTTTTATTTATGTTTCTGATTGATTATTGGTTCAATAATATGGCTACTGCAAACTTTGAGCCAGTTTTGACCAAAAAATATGGATACTCGGCCTGAAATTGCCGCCAAAGCTGTAGCACTTCTGCAGGCCGGGCATAGCCAAAGAAATGTGAGTGCACAACTGAATTTAAGCCGTACTACTGTCAGAAGAGTTTATTAAAGGTACTTAGAGACTGGCGGCTTCGTTTTTTGTCAAGCAAGACCGCGATCTCGTGTGACAACGTTTTTAGTAGGGACCGTCAACACTTAAAACACTAGGTGGCCCGATAGATGTGTCCGGGAGTGTATACAAAGAGATTAAAATATAATAGGACATAGATGGGGCATTGGGAATATTTTCATACAAAAGCCAGTTTGAAGCTCAAGCGTGATGTCAGTATGAACGCGAGCTGTCATTTGGTCGAAATTGTACTAGACTTATTCTACTTGGAATAACTTTTCGGCTTCAAATTTTCTTCGCTTTGTCCCCTCTATGCCCTATTATATTTTAATCTCTTTGGTAATATACTATTTTACGCTTATGGCTTACCTGTAAGCAATGGGATCGTAAGGATGGAAAATGTTGAAGAAATGCTCACAGGTGGGCAGAGAGAAATCTGTACCGAGAGAGTCCACGCCGCGAATGCACTCGAATATAGCTGGGAATCATAACGTACGTACATTTTAACCCGAGTATACTGGATGATTTTTTTTACCGTCTGGAAAAAAATATGACGTATAAGGTATCTAGAGCCAAAGTTATACACGAGATTAATTGTTAAATATAGTCATGTTTAGTGCCATTTACAAAATCTATGAAACTACGCACAGTACTACGCGCAGCTGGCGGTTGTAGGTAGATTGCGCATGAATGGAAGCTACGAGCCTGTTTCTTTTTTAAATACTATTTCAAATATCTCAGTGTGTATTATTGACTACAATTGAGTAATGTATATTAGTCTAAGCATAAAAAATAATAATTGAATTTTTTTTTTTAATTAACATTGCCAAATGAATCTATTACACTTACCTATCACACCACATTTTTTTCCAGACGGTAAAAAAAGTCACCTTGTATATTATCATAGAATTCTAAAGAATACAAAAACCGACTTCAATCTTTAACCTATATGGTTTTCTCATGGATGCCGTTGTCAGAACAGGGGGCCAATTCTACTAAATGTCAACGGTCTTAATTGGATGACTATGACATATCAATGGTCAGACAATGGTGTTATTTTGACACTTTTCAGAGCAAATAACACCATCGACTGACCATGTCATTGTCATCCAACTGTAACCGTTGAAATTTAGTAGAATTGGCCCCCTGGACAAAATTAAAATGGGACCAGTCTTTAAGCACTAGCTTTCAAATAAAAAAAAAATCATTCAAATCGGTTCACCCAGTCCAAAGTTCCGAGGTAACAAACATAAAAAAAATACAGATGAATTGATAATCTCCTCCTTTTGAAGTCGGTTAAAAAGGAGCTCTCAATTCACTGGTATTTTTTTATTTATTTATAGCAGCACAGCAGCTTATAAATACTCGACAAACTGCATAGCAGATTGTTGGCAAGCTTGCACTTAGTTTTTAAAATAAATAATACTTATTGTAACACCTATAGCTATCTTTTCATATAAAAAAATATAAAAAATAAATAATCTCACTCCTTTCATCTCCGAAGGGGTAGGCAGAGGTATTCCATTACTGGATATACCCACATTTCACGAGATACATTGGACCCCTAACCGTGATAGGTGGTGAGCCCATCGCCGGACCGGGTCTATTTACACATGTCTCAGAATTAATTCTGAGACCTGCGGGTTTCCTCACGATGTTTTCCGTCACCGTTGGGCTAGTGATGAATATGTACGTAAGTTATGAAAAACTCATTGGTACATGCCAGGATTACCAGAGCCTCATTGATTATCATCATCAGGCTTCACATGACTTCTTCACTTTCTACATCCCTCCCTTTCTTATCAACAGTAAAATTATAGCACTTTTACTGAAGACTTCGTTGTGACTTCTTGAAGCCATCCAAGAATGTCCATCCATCGTGTTTTATCGAATTTCCCATTCACTGCACACTTTCACGGAAACTTGCCACATACTGCCACTAATGTGAGTCAAACAAAACCCGAAATGTATGTACAGCAAAATTTAAACTATACAACTTGTAACAGAATAAGCGCAATTCCTGAAATTAGTTTGTTCAGTATCGACTACTTATTCGATTTCAGAAATTTTTGAAATTTCTATGGAAATCTTGGTATTATTAATCGATATTTAAGAACATTGGTTAGACACAACTAAAGTTCGATTGCATCATATTTTTTTATATTAATATACTAATTGGGGTGCATGAGGAATTGCGCTTTTTCTGTTGTATATAAAGCATGACGTCCCTCTTCGGATTCCCGCCAAAAAGCCGGTTAAAAAGTTATTCGTTAGTATGGGATACTCAAGGTTTCTTACCAATAGGACTGCCAAGTGCGTATAACGCGACTGGCGCGAATCCCAGCTGTGGGTATTGCACCGTGGGATGCCCAGTACCCGCCGTGCCACCCACATAGCGCTTCTCTGAAGGGGTCTTGCTTATCTGTGGTTAACAGACAATTTTGCAGTCTTTATAAACCATTGTGTTTTGAGATTATATTATCAAAACTTTACAGAGATGTTAAAATCTATATTTATATAACAGTAATGCCGCTTGTCACGCAGTTTTATATAAGGTCATTTTAAATCAAGTGCAAACATTTGAAAAGTAAGAGAAATAGAATTACCACATAAAGAGAAAAAAAAACGTTTTTCTTTACTTCTATTCTTCTCTTTTCTAAAAAAATACTTTTTCATACCATCTATTAAAGTGACGTTTTGCTCCTCAATAACAGGGAGCAAAGTAAGTGTTTTCCGATAGGATTTTAATAAGTGCGAATAAAAGTGTTTTAAATTTGGAATTAAAAATATCCCTCAACATTCTTCCAAAGAGATTAACAAAATAAGTTTGCATCTAAGGATGGCGCCACTGTAGCATATTTTTCGCCGCATTAGGCTGACAAGGCTGAATGGCGTTCGATGGTTGTGCCACACTGTCAGAAAAAATGCTGTGGCAATGGCGCGCTTTCGTACTTATTTTTCACAATTCACATTTTTTTTCGCCAAATTTTCGAATTCCAATATCGAATTGTTTGTGTATTTTATATTTTAAAATGAATTCAAGTACCTACCAGTGACTGCAGTGATAGTTGAACACCGAAAAATATTTAAAAAGAAGCAAACAATGTCATCAAAAATTTTTCTCATAGAGAGGTAGGTATAAAAAGCAGAGTGTATCATTCGGTCGCAAAATTATTTTTACCTTGGGCTAAGTACTTTAAACCCCTAACTTCGTTCATGATTCTAAATTAGAATCATTCATTATGTTCGTGATTTTAAAAAAAGCCGTCGCCGTAAAAATACAGTTTTGCTCCCTTTTGACACAATCTACTATTATTTTGTAAACATGCTTTGCATAAACCCCCTATACCTCACTAAAACGCCACTTTTGTCGGCTTTTTTAATTTATTACTTTGTTATTTTTGCGCAATTTCTGATTGGGTAATGGGTAGTAGTGTGCGTGTATTGTTTTTGTACAGCGTGTTTTATTTATATTATATTATTTATTATTATATTATTTATATATCTATAATATATAAAGCTCGACTACCACTCACTCACTGACTCACTGACTGATTGACATAATTGTTCTCCCAGAAGGAGTCGTTTTGGAGTCAAGTCATGTAGGGGAAAAGTGTTCAAGATGACGGGGTGACCTAGGGAAAATTCCGACTTTTCAAAAAAACAAAATGGCGGCCAGGCTTGCCTATCGTATCTCTGTTGTTTTCCGGCCGATTCTGTTCAAATTTTTGGCATCTATAAAACTTTAAAGATGATTTACGAAAATTATTTAAAAAATTGAAAAAACTAAATGGCGGCCGCGTAATAGTGTTTCAAAGTTGGAGTGGTTTTAGACCCCAGTTGACCCTAATTGATCTCCCAGATGCTAATATGCTACAGGGATATTTTAAAGGTCATCACGTAGGTCATGTCCTGTAGTTTACCAGAAAAATCCAAAAAAGTGAAAATCCAAGATGGCCGCCCTGTGGTTGGCTCCCAAAGAAAAAGATGAATTTTACCAGATTTTGAATGTCGATTTTCGGCAAGATGGCGACACCTGAGCGAGTTGGCTTGTATGGCGGGGTTAGAGGTCTTATAACGGAGTGTTGCCATGTTTAACAAGTTTCCCAAAATTTGGGGTATTTTTTTACTTTTAACGCAAAATGTCAAAACTTTAAATTTTACCATTTCGCAAAAACAAGTGACAGTCAACGGAACGTTTTATCTCTCCCTATGACCTTTTGTAGGTTTTTTGAATTTCACCTGGCAACACTGAAAGTTATGGCCGATTGAATTTTTAGGGTAGACCTCAAAAGACCCGAATTGATCTCCCAGATGCAAATATGCTACAGGGTTGTGTTTGGTGTCATTGCGTAGGGCATATCCTGTAGTTTTCTAGAAAAATCCTAAAAACTGGAAAAACAAGATGGCCGCTCCGGTATTCTCTCTTTACTGAAAAAATAGGGTTTTTATAATTTTTATCGGTATTTTTAGTCAAGTTGGCAACACTTTGGATAGTTAGGTTGTATGGAGCGATTGTGGGTCTCAGTAAGCAGTGTTGCCATGAAAAGAAATATTTTACAAAATTTTATTATTTTTCGACTTATACTTAAAATTTACTATATTCACATAGAAAATTATCGAAAATGGCTAAAACAAGATGGGCGCCCAAAGTTAGACTTTATTTTTCTGTCAAAATACGACCCCACAGAGACACGCGTGGCCGCTTGCGGCCTCGCGCACCGCGCGACATCTAGTTTATAATATATTTATAATATACAATATGTATCAGAAAGGTGAAATAATATTTAAGGGTGTATATGTATATCGTGTAACGAAATACCTACAAAAATATCAGATCTAATATAGCAACTTTTTTCTTTCATACAAACTTAATAATTACTTTTTATGTGTGAATTTTCGCCAACCCTGTGATTGAAGAATAAAAGCGTACGGGCTCCGTACGCGCTAGTGTCGTTGACCGTAGTAGTGGTATAGGTAGCGCTGCGCGCGCAGCTGATCGCTCGCGCCGAGCGCCGGTCGCCGCCCGCGCCTTAACATACCTACCTATTTTATTCTAGGGTAAATGTTATTGGAAATAATAAAAGTTATAGCAGTAATCACTTATTAAAAAAAAATTAAAGGTAACAGCGTAGTTTTTATTCAATAATAAATTTAACTGATCAAAACATTGTCATTAAACAAGTAATACCTACCTACATACTAATTATGTAGTTTCATCAAACTTTTACACTTTGGGATTAGGGTCCAACCTACTATTTGGCTTACACACACATTAATACCGCACAATAACTCAAAATGTCCACCCGTGCGCAGTGGGTACCACCAGCCGCAGGTCCCGGCACCACGAGTAGGCGTACAGGTGCGCGACCTTGGGGGGTTTGAGCGCGGAACGAACCAGCCTCGCGCAGACGCACACACACACCTGACAAATTCTCCCGAAGCAGCTGAAGGATAGCATCCGCTGCTCATCCAGCAGTCTACCTTCAGCGAAGCGCACGTGACACAGCTCCCTAACTTGACTGATATTGCCGTCAGGAGCACCGACACAAAGTCATTTCATAAGATTCACTTGAATAATCGCGAGACACTGTAGCGACTGTTGCGAGTCATATTCTTTGATTATAACACGTCTTCACTCGTTGATAAATAGGAAGCAACTAAGTTCATTGATTTGAAAATGAAAGAATTTGCCGATTTCCTAAAATTTTGTTGTAGGGTTCAGTTGAAAATTAAACATAACCCTATGAAAATAAAAGACGTAAAAATAATTTTAAGCGATACAAGGATAATGAACCAATTAATTACACAATTTACTTTTGCCAATTGTGAAATAATAATAACGTGAAATAAGATAAAATACTTAGAATTAGGAATATTTTTTAAAACATACGGAACCACTCAATAAATAGAGGGTGGAGCTAGAGGCCTTAGTAGTGCCGCCGCCGGCCCTTTGACCTTTGCGCAGTGTCCTTATTGGCCAAAAAGGAGCGCGCGAGCGTTCCTAGTGATCAATGGATTTTTCATTGATCTAAGACCGCAATCCACGTGGACTAACAAAATTCTATCAAAGACTAATAATGTCAGATATTTACGTAGGTAAATTAGTAGGTTTTCTTTAAAACTATGGGAAAAAAAAATAAATAATGATGGAGTATTATCGGGCCTGTTGGCTAAGTTGGTAGTGACCTTCAGAACCGGAGCTCGCGGGTTCTATTCCCACTGAACAACATGTTTGCCTACAGTTGTGTGAATGAACATATCATTTTTCTTCGTGAATGGGTTTTCAATAATTATTTAAGTATGTCTATTAGTTATTTAGTACTCATAGTGTATAGGCTCGGTCTAGTTTTTCGTAGGTAAAAACACGATGTCTTATCTGTACCATGTTTAGTCACTTAAAAGAGAGTTCAACAGCATTTAGCAGCTGATTTAAGGGTTGAAAATGATTTTTTTAAATGATAACTTCAACGTTGTTTTACTCCAAATTTATAGTATATATTAAACAAGAGACATTTTTCACGAACTGTATATAAGCTACTTTATATGACCCTTAATTATTATTTCACCTTTCTGATACATATTGTATAAAGCTCGACTACCACTCACTCACTCACTGACTGATTGACATAATTGTTCTCCCAGAAGGAGTCGTTTTGGAGACAAGTTATATATGAGAAAAGTGTTCTAGATGGCGGGGTGACCCCGGGAAAATTCTGACTTTTCAAAAAAACAAAATGGCGGCCAGGCTTGCCTACCGTATCTCTTTTGTTTTCCGGCCGATCCAGTTCAAATTTTTGACATCTGTAGAATTGCTTGGACGATTAACTAAAATAATTTAAAAAATTGAAAAAACAAAATGGCGGCCGCGTAGTAGTGTTTCAAAGTTGGAGTGGTTTTAGACTCCACTTGACCCGAATTGATCTCCCAGATGCCAATATGCTACAGGGATGTGATTGGTGTCATCACATAGATCATGTCCTGTAGTTTACTAGAAAATCCCGAAAATCTGAAAAACCAAGATGGCCGACCGGTGATTTGCTCCCAAAGAAAAGTATTAATTTTACCACATTTTGATTGTCGATTTTCGGCAAGATGGCAACACCTGAGCGAGTTGGTCTGTATAGCGGGGTTAGAGGTCTTACTACGCAGTGTTGCCGTGTTTAAGAATATTCCCGGAATTTGGCGTATTTTTTTACTTTTAACGCAAAATGTCAAAACTCGAAATTTTACCATTTTGCAAAAACAAGTGACAGTCAGTGCAACATTTTATCTCTCCTTATGACCTTTTGTAGGTTTTTTGATTTTCGCCTGGCAACACTGAAAGTTATGGTTGATTTAATTTTTAGGGTAGACCTCAAAAGACCCGAATTGATCTCCCAGATGCCGATATGCTACAGGGATGTGTTTGGTGTCATCGCATAGGGTATATTCTGTAGTTTACTAGAAAATCCCGAAAAATAGAAAAAACAAGATGGCCGCCTCGTAATTTTTGTTTTACTGAAAAATTTCAATTTTCTTAATCTGAATCGGCATTTTTTAGCCAGTTGGCAACACTTTGGAAAGTTGACTTGTATGGAGCGATTGTGGGTCTCAGTAAACAGTGTTGCCATGAAAAGTAATATTTCACAAAATTTTATTATTTTTCGACTTAAAACGGCTAAAACAAGATGGCCGCCCCAAAAGTAGACTTTATTTTTCTGTCACAATCGAACCGCACAGAGACACGCGTGGCCGCTTGCGGCCTCGCGCACCGCGCGACATCTAGTTTATAATATATAAAGCTCGACTACCACTCACTGACTGATTGACATAATTGTTCTCCAAGAAGGAGTCGTTTTGGAGAAAAGTCTTGTAGGGAAAAAGTGTTCAAGATGGCGGGGTGACCCAGGGAAAATTCCGACTTTTCAAAAAAACAAAATGGCGGCCGGGCTTGCCAATCGTATCTCTTTTGTTTTCCGGCCGATTCGGTTCAAATTTTTAGAATCGGTTAAAATTTTTGGATGATTTAAGAATATTATTTAAAAAGTTGAAAAAACAAAATGGCGGCCGCGAAGTAATGTTTCAAAGTTTAGGCTATTGTAGACCCCACTTGACCCGAATTAGTCGCATGGTTGCCGACATTGTGCGGTTACAAATGGCACGTCATCTTTTTAGGCACATCCCTTAGTTTACCAGAAAAATCCGAAAAACTGAAAATCCAAGATGGCCGCCCTGTGATTGGCTCCCAAAGAAAAAGATGAATATTACCAGATTTTGAATGTCGATTTTCTGCAAGATGGCGACACCTGAGCGAGTTGTCTTGTATAGCGGGGTTAGAGGTCTTATTACGGAGTGTTGCCATGTATAATAATTTTCCCAAAATTATGGGTATTTTTTTACTTTTAACGCCAAATGTCAAAACTCAAAATTTTACCATTTTGCAAAAACAAGTGGCAGTCAACGGTACATTTTATCTCTCTCTATGACCTTTTGTAGGTTTTTTGAATTTCACCTGGCAACACTGAAAGTTATGGCCGATTGAGTTTTTAGGGTAGACCTCAAAAGACCCGAATTGATCTCCCAGATGCCAATATGCTATAGAGACGTGATTAGTGTCATTGCATAGGTCATATCCTGTAGTTTACCAGAAAAATCCGAAAAACGGGAAAAACAAGATGGCCGCTCCGGTATTCTCTCTTTACTGAAAAAATTGGGTTTTTATAATTTTTATCGGTATTTTTAGGCAAGTTGGCAACACTTTGGAAAGTTGGGTTGTATGGAGCGATTGTGGGTCTCAGTAAGCAGTGTTGCTATGAAAAGAAATATTATACAAAATTTTATTATTTTTCGACTTATACTTAAAATTTACCATTTTCACATAGTAAATTATCTAAAATGGCTAAAACAAGATGGCTGCCCAAAATAAGACTCTATTTTTCTGTCAAAATAAGACCCCACCGAGACACGCGTGGCCGCTTGCGGCCTCGCGCACCGCGCGACATCTAGTCTATATTATATAAAGATCGACTACCACTCACTCACTCACTCACTGACTGATTGACATAATTGTTCTCCCAGAAGGAGTCGTTTTGGAGAAAAGTCTTGTAAGGGAAAAGTGTGCAAGATGGCGGGGTGACCCAGGGAAAATTCCGACTTTTCAAAAAAACAAAATGGCGGCCAAGCTTGCCTATCGTATCTCTTTTGTTTTCCGGCCGATTCGGTTAAAATTTTTAAAATCGGTTAAACTTTTAAGATGATTTACGAATATTGTTTTAAAAGTTGAAAAAACAAAATGGCGGACGCGAAGTAATGTTTTAAAGTTTAGGCTATTGTAGACCCCACTTGAGCCGAATTAGACGCATGGTTGCCGACATCGTACAGTTACAAGTAGCACGTCATCTTTTTAGGCACATCCCGCAGTTTACCAGAAAAATCCAAAAAACTGAAAATCCAACATGGCCGCCCTGTGATTGTAAAAGATTTTGAATGTCGATTTTCGGCAAGATGGCGATACTTGAGCGAGTTAGCGTGTATGGTGGGGTTGGAGGTCTCATTACGTAGTGTTGCCATGTTTAAGAATTTTCCCAAAATTTGGGGTAGTTTTTTACTTTTAATGCAAAAAGTCAAAACTCGATATTTCACCATTTTGCAAAAACGAGTAACAGTCAACGGTACACTTTATCTCTACCTATGACTTTTTGTAGGTTTTTTGATTTTCGCCTGGCAACACTGAAAGTTATGGCTAATTGAATTTTCAGAGTAGACCTCAAAAGACCCGAATTGATCTCCCAGATGCCAATATGCTATAGAGACGTGACTGGTGTCATCGCATAGGGCATATCCTGGAATTTACTAAAAAAATCCGAAAAACTGAAAAAACAAGATTAGCTCCAGTATTTTCTCTAAACTAAAAAATTAAGATTTTTATAATTTTCATCGGCATTTTTCAGCATGTTGGCAACACTTTAGGAAGCTGGCTTGTATGAAGCGATTGTGGGTTTCAGTATAGAGTGTTGCCATGAAAAGTAATATTAAACAAAAATTTTTTTTTTTCAAGTTATACTAAAAAAAGACAAAATTCTCATAGAAAATTATCTAAAATGGCTAAAACAAGATGGGCGCCCAAAATTAGACTTTATTTTTCTGTCAAAATAAGACCCTACAGAGACACGCGTGGCCGCTTGCGGGCTCGCGCACCGCGCGACATCTAGTTATTAAAGATAAAAATCAATGTCGAAAATAGATTTTAATTTTTTGATCTACTTTTAAAATATTTGCACTTCATTTAAAATGACTTCTGAAAGAGCTAAAATTGTCAACTCACCGATCCCTTCGCCTGATGACAGAGTAGATCGTAAAGTATGACGCTGCCAAGAGAATGTCCGCCGAGTGAAATTCCGCCCGTGAACTGCGGATTCCTTGCCCGAAACAGAGCGTAGATCCTATTTAACTCCGAACACACCGTGTCTATTATTGTCTGTGGAAAATTTTATGGTAATGGTGAAAGTGAAAATGTATTTATTTCTGTAGATGATTGAAAATAGAGAGAGCAGTGATAGCCCGGACGGTTAAAGAGCCTGCCGAAAATCAGTGAGGCTTGGGTTCGAATCCTGGCATGTACCAATGAGTTTTTCAAAAACTTACGTACATATTTATCACTAGCTCGACGGTGAAGGAAAACATCGTGAGGAAACCCGCAGGTCTTAGAATTAATTCTGAGTCATGTGTAAACAGACCCGGTCCGGCGATGGGCTCACCACCTATCACGTTTAGGGGTCCAATACATCTCGTGAAATGTGGGTATATCCAGTAATGGAATACCTCTGCCTACCCCATCGGGGATAAAAAAAAGGCGTGAGATTATATTTATTTATTTATGATGATTGAAAATTACACTTAGAAAAGTCAATAGTGTAATAACAATAAGGCACTCTAAAGTCGTCCATGAAGATTGGCGATGACGAGTTGCTGGTTCCAAATGCAGTGAGCCCATCGCTGGATCGGGTCTTTTACACATGTCTCAGAATTAATTCCTCGGGTTTCCTCGACGTTTTCCTTCACCGTCAAGCTAGTGATAAAATGTGAAGCAGGCTCTTTAACCGTAAGGCTATCACTGCTTTTTTGCTATATATTATACTAGCGACCCGCCCCGGCTTCGCACGGGTGCAATGCTAACACTAAAACCTTCCTCTTGAGTCACTCTATCTATTTAAAAAAACCGCATCAAAATCCGTTGCGTAGTTTTAAAGATTTAAGCATACATAGGGACGTAGGGATATAGGGACAGAGAAAGCGACTTTGTCTTAAACTATGTAGTGATAATATTATTAATTGAAATATTTGCACGACATAATAGACAGATTTTGCCGGACTCTCAAAAAAAAATGTTATATATGTACCTGCACCAAAATCAAAGCAAATAAATACAATTTCATTTCACGAATGTCACACAACCTACCTGACAGAAAACGGGGCTCGTGTAGAAAAGCACGTCGAGAACTGTGTCGTTGGTGAAGTTGCGCAGGCGCGGGATGCTGTCGAGAGTTATGCGTGCGAGTCGTTTATCTACTCCCGTCTCGCCCGAATGCAAGGAAGAATGCCAAGATATTGGGAGTACCTGGGTAAGGAAAATTCTGTCAACATTCATTGATAGCATCAGAGCAGTGATAGCCCGGACGGTTAAGGAGCCGGCCGAAAATCAGTGAGGCTCGGGTTCGAATCCTGGCATGTGCCAATGAGTTTTTCAAAAAACTTACGTACATATTTATCACTAGCTCGACGGTGAAGGAAAACATCGTGATGAAACCCGCAGGTCTAAGAATTAATTCTGAGACATGTGTAAACAGACCCGGTCCGGCAATGGGCTCACCACCTATTACGTTTAAGAGTCCAATATATCTCGTGAAATTTGAGTATATCCAGTAACACCTCTGCCTACCCCCTCGGGGATAAAAAAGGCGTGAGATTATAAGAAAAATAAATTATAAACATTCATTTTTAGAGTTCCGTACCCAAAGGGTAAAAACGGGATAGGTAATTAAAAATAACACAAGTCAATAGTCTAATAAGGCACTCTAAACTCGTCCATAAAGATTGGCTAAATGTAAACAGCAGCCCATCGCCACCGACGAGTTGCTGGTTCCAAATGCAGTACCCCGAGAAGTACCAGCAAGAAACTCAAGGGCAGCACTTTTTAATCTCATATCTTACTAAATATGGTTTACAATATATTAAGTACATATGCTAGTGTACTTCTGCTTACCTCCACGCGTCCAACAGCGCCTGTCTCGTAAGAGTTCCTGTAGTGCGACTGTATTAACTGCAGACTTGTGCTCCTGAAGTCGTCAACTGAAAATAAAATACCGCCAAGAGCGAGTTACTTACTGTTACAATATTAATTTAAAAAATGCTCCAGCCATTGACCAGGGGGCCAATTCTACTAAATGACAACGGTTATAGTTGGATGACAATGTCATGTCGATGGCGTTATTTGCTCTGAAAGGTGTCAAAATAACACCACTGTCTGACCATTGATATGTCATTGTCATCCAACTATAACCGTTGACATTTAGTGGAATTGGCCCCCTGTTACAATTTTATTACCTACTCGTATGTACTAGCGGGTGCTCAGCGGGCGTTGCTCAAGCGTATCCTAATTATTCCCGTTCCCGCAGGAATATCCAAAAATAAATTCTTTATGCTTCCAGCGGTTTCGGCTGCGCATAGATCAATCAGTCAGTCCCAGTCAGTTTTTCTTTTAAATATAGTACTTGGGAGACCGAGCTTAGACCGTTGTAACACCACTGTCGCTAACGGCTCCTACCGGCGAGTGGCCGTATTTTTTTGTTTTTTGTAAAGTTGCGTTTTTACAGGAAATACAACTATGCAGTTGAACTTAAAATGCAAAACTGTATCTGTGTACAAAATTTAATCAAATTGTTCGACTCCGTTTCCGAGATATCCTATCCTACTAATATTATAAATGCGAAAGTTTGTATGGATGGATGTTTTTACTCTTTCACGCAAAAACTACTGAACGGATTTTTATGAAACTTTACAGTTGTATAGCTTATACATCAGAATAACATATAGGCTATATTTTATATCCGTATTACAACGGGAACGGCAACAACGCGGGTGAAACCGCGGGGCGCTGCTAGTAAATACATACAAGAGTTGCTCATGTAAAGTAATAGAATACATAGATTCCAAGGCCTCACCGACTTCCTCGACGTTCCTCAGGCGCATGTCACACGCTGAGCCGACTCCATGGCACAGAAGCAGCAAATGGTCGATGTTGGATGGTTCCACGTCTTCTATTTCGGACTCGTCGTAGCCGCGGCGGACGACGCGGGGCCGCATCGTGGATTGCTGACGTAAAAAGATAGATTACTGTTAGAGAGAGATGGATTGTTGTTAGAGAGAGATAGATTACTGATGAGTAGATGGATTTATGTTAGATAGAGATTGGTTACTGTAAGGCATAAAGATGGATTACTGTTAGAGAGAGATGGTTTGTTGTTAGAGAGAGATAGATTACTGTTGCGGAGATTTATATATGTTAGATAGAGATTGATTACTGTAAGGCATAAAGTTGGGTTACGGTTAGATAGATATTGATTACTGTAAGGCATAAAGATGGATTACTGTTAGAAAGACAGGGTTGTTGTGGGAAAGAGATAGATTATTGTTTGGGAGACGGATAGATTACTGGACCGATTTTAAAAATTCTTTCACGAATGTAAAACTACATTGTCAGGGAGTAACATAGGCTATATTTAATTCCCGTATTCCCCCGGGAACGGGAACTACACGGGTTAAAACGCGGAAACCGCGCGGAACAGCTAGTGTGGTATATACAGCTAACTGAATAACTTGTACTACAGAAATCGCCAAAATATTTTTTCCCAGAGGGGCTTGGCAGACGTATCCCATTACTAGATTTATAGGTCGTGGGTTCGATTCCTTGGTTCCGTTTTTCAGTGTTAGTTAGTATTAGTACCCATAGTACAGGCTCTATCTAGTTGGGGATTAAGTATCTATGTGTAAATTGTGTCTCACAAAATATTTTTTTTAACTAACAATCTTCTGTTTCTGTCGTCTGAATTCTCCGGCGCCGTGGACCATAAGGATGAGGTGGTCAATCTTTTCGGGCTGGTCTCTGGACACCCTAATCTTGGGAGGGCTCCGGTACACGTGCTTGCCGAAAGTGAACAGCTGGTATAGGATAGGTTAGACAAGGATATTGGGAAAATCATCTACATCTACACTTCTACATATCCACACAAATCTACATTACAATAATATTATAGAGGAAAGATTTGTATTTTTTGTAACAAATAAACTCAAAAACAAATGGACCGATTTCAAAAATTCTTTCACCAATGAGAAGCTTACTTTTCCGGGAGTAAGAAAGGCAATTTTCCCACGGGAACGGGACTTACGCTGGTGAGATTTTACCTGCAAAATAGGACTAAACACGGGAAGCCCGGACGGATGGCAGCGATATCTAGAGGGGATAAAGTACAGCTAACATCATCAATGTTTTACAAAAAAAAATATCCGAAATTAGGCGGTAACGGGAATAAACGGTGGCGCTCTTTATTCCCGCGAGAACAATAAAATTCCTACGGGAATTAAAAGTCGCAAGGGAACTGAAAAATAAATGAAAATCACGGGAGTAGGATATACGAGAAAAGGCCATTATTCCCACGGGAAAGAAAATATTCCCGCGGGAACGGAGAGCCATTTGGTGCCGCCATGCCGCTGACGGGTAGTAAATAATTGTTGGGCCTCACCGGTGGCGAGCTGAAAGCGTCGTTGGCGCTGCTCTGGAGGAAGTGCACCATCACGGCAGGCCCATGCATCACCACCAGCTCGTTGTTGGGCAGCACCAGCCGCCTGTGCCATTCCCCTGTCGTCACGCCGTGGCGATACTCCTCCTGGAATAATGGGAATAATTTTAATAAAAGAAAACACGCATTTATCCCCAAGGGGGTAGGCATAGGGAATTCCATTTCTGGAAATACCCACTTTTTCACGAAATATTCTTTGAATCCCTAAAAGTGATAGGTGTTGAGCCCATCGCCGGACCGGGTCTATTTACACATGTCTCAGAATTAATTCTGAGACCTGCGGGTTTCCTCACGATGTTTTCCTTCACCGTCGATCTAGTAATAAATATGTACGTAAATTTTGAAAAACTCATTGGTACATGCCAGGATTTAAGCCCGAGCCTCACTGATTATCATCATGTGAAGCAGGCTCTTTAACCGTAAGGCTATTACTGCTCATCAGACATTCTAATTTACCTCTAGTTTCTCTGCAACCGACTCCGTGTACGGAACATATCTGGCATCCGTCGTTCCTTTGTAGAACCAGCTACATCTGAAAAATATTTGAATAATTATAAGGTTATATCGAAAAAAGGTCTTTTTATCCCTGTGACACCAGTGTACGGTCAGTGAGTGAATGGGTGACCGCCTAGTGGCATTTTATCACAACTGCAACTGTCTGTGTTGAAACTAAATCGTAGATAAAACAATGAACAAGAAACTATTTTTTACTATTATTTTTATTTTTCATACACTACTTTACTAGATACTAGCGACCCGCCCCGGCTTCGCACGAGTGCAATGCTAACACTAAAACCTTCCTTTTGAATCACTCTATCCATTAAAAAAAACCGCATCAAAATCCGTTGCGTAGTTTTAAAGATATAAGCATACAAAGGGACATAGGGATATAAGGACATAGCGATATAGGGACAGAGAAAGCGACATTGTTTTATACTATGTAGTGATAGTACATTACACATCTAGGGAAGTAACATAAGAAATGTCTTATATTATGTAATTGTCGACCGAGGCGAAGCTTTCTTCTTTACTTTACGAGGTGTGTATACTTTTTTTTAGCTCGACGGAGGCGGAAAGCGGCAACTTCGTTTAGCGCAGCGGGCCGAAAGTTGACGCTTTTTGCCCGGAGAGATGTTTTTTTTTATTTCCTGCGGCTTTACACTTACCGCCTGACGTTTGAAGGTTTATCCGTCCAGTAGACGGCCACTCGTAATCTACCCATGACGTTCACATCGAAGCGACCGCCATCAGTTGCTACCAGCGACGTCTCGTCCAAGTCCGCTGCAAAATAATTATATAACACAGCTTTTGGTTATATATGTAGTTCAATAAGAAAACATAGTGAGTGATTGAGGAAAGCAGGCAAAATTGATCCTGAGGAATGTGCATTGTGCAACAGCACCCTGGTCCGACGGGCTCATAACCAGCCACGTTTAAGGGGTCCACAAATTATACTGGACATTCTGTGTATCTGCCTTTATGCTTATCCGACATTTAGTGTATCTGACATGCGTATCCGATATTTTGCGTATCTGACATTCTGCGATGGTTCCGATATTTTCCAGATTGGAATATATCTAACGACCACCTTCGGGCGTGAGCATTCCAAATTCAGCGGTTTCCGAGAGTTTGTGGTGGGATTATTTACAGACACTACACAATAGAAATAGATCATTTCATTAGTAGCATGTGAAAAATCATATGAAATGACTTTTCATACGTCGAACTTGTTACACTCCTTCACCTAGCCTGCTACTTATGAAATCTATAAAAATATCTTAAATCATGTGAATTTCATGTTACTTTTCATATTTCATTTGCAGCTGCAACTGGATTACCTACCTACTATACTATACTAAAGAGGAAAGATTTGTATTTTTGTATGTTTGTAATGAATAAACTAAAAAATAGCAGGACCGATTTTAGAAATTCTTTCACCAATGGAAAGCTACCAGGAACTCCAGAGTCCAGGGAGTAACACAGGCTATATTTTATCCCCGTATTCCCTCGGGAACATCTACTCATTTATATATGTATAATTTAAAAAAGTAGTAATCATACCAATCCCATACATAAGCGCATCGGTGAAGGCGTAGTACGTGTCATCTTGATTAACTGATATGTACTAGAGCTACACTTTCTAGATTGTTCTAGAACACTCACCGCTGTGATAGGCGTCTTCCAGAGCTTTCGAGTCGGCGACAGAAAACCCGCGCCATATGGACTTCCCATCTCCGTCGACGCGATAGAACCAGTGGTGCTTCACTGGCGTGTATTCTGATGCTGGACGGTTCTGGAATGTTCCAATTAACTATTACATAATATGTTTGCTTTTGTTTTTAAGCTATTGCATAGCTTCTATCGAGGGCCTTGGGCGCGGGGACCGAATCCAGAAATTCCGTAACGAAAAAAACCTCACGCTCCCCACTACGACGGGCACGGAGGTGTGGCTTGAAGGCCGTGCATTGTCTAACGTCGTTTCTTTTCGGCAGTCTTGTTGATACAAAATGCTATGCAATAGCTTTACCGCGGCAGTCCCCGAGTGCCACACGTCTTTTTTTATGATTAATGTGTGGAATAACAGCGCAGTTGCCTTGCGCACGCACTGCGCTACGCAAGATCAGCGCTGTCAGTCTTCTGCTGCAGCACATGCTGAGTATAGCGACTTACTTTATATCTAAGATTATATAATAATATTCTTTTTGTAAGTTTACCAAAATAAATATTTTCTTCTTTCTTTCAATATTTAATTTGTGTAGTCACGTGGCTCAGTTCAAATAAAAAGTAAAGATGGAGCGCTACGAAGGATAAACTGAAGCCAGAAAAACTGCTCCACACTCTGTGCATTTACGTTCGCACGCACAAATTTACAAGCACTCTACTACTACTCAACCCACACCGATCAGATACGTACTAAAAAAAAAATGTCATCGAGAAATGTGTCTGTGAGCGTAAATGTATAGAGAAAGGAGTAGTTTTTCTGGCTTCAGTTTATCCTTCGCAGCGCTCCATCTTTACTTTTTATTTGATCTGAGTCACGTGGTGGTTCACTGGCGTGTACTCTGATGTTGGACGGTTCTGGAATGTTCTAATATTTCAATATTTAATCTGTGATGGCGTACGGAGTGGCACGTGGCAACAATTTATGTTACTCATGCATTGCCCGTACATACATAGAGGTACAACAGCAAAGAGTGAAAATACCGAAGACTGAAAAAGAGCAGTGATAACCTTACGGTTAAAGAGCCCGCTTCTCATGATGACAATCAGCGAGACTCGGGTTCAAATCCTGGCATGTACCAATGAATTTTTCAAAAACTTACGTACCTTCATCACTAGCTCGACGGTGAAGGAAAACATCTTGAGGAAACCTGCAGGTCTCAGAATGAATTCTGAGGCAAGTGTAACAGACCCGGTGCGGCGATAGGTGTCGAATATTCTCGTGAAAAGTGGGTATTGCCAGAAATGGAATACCTCTGCCTACCCCCTCGGGGATAAAAGGCGTGAGTTTTTTTTAAAGAACATCAAGTTTTACGTATATTGAATATGAAAACAGCAAAGGAAGACAAGGACCAACATCGCTCGTTCATCCGTCTACTCTTTCTCCTACCTGTGTATCCGTCCGTGCCCTCAGTCTCGCCAGTTCTACTGACAAAAGCGTACGTATAAAATCACAGTACGATTATAGAGTATGTTCACTAAGTGGCCATCTTTAGTACTACCAAAACCCAAGGCGTCAGAATACCGGCGACTAATAATAATAGTATATTTTATATTTTATATCGAGGGACTAAACGAAGCGTTGGCGTTTAGTCTCGAGGTGGAAACTGTACTTTTCACGTTGAGTGCGAGAAAAATTTTCAATTTAGTACAAATTTATTTAAAACCCAACAAATTTACACTCGACAAAAATTCAGAAATTTTCGCGGTCAGTTTTTTCTTCTAAACCTGTCAGGCTGTCACAGATTAACAAAGAGATTTAAATCTCTTTGCAGGTAAACAATTTAAAACACATGGCGCCACCTTCTTCGCGGAAAAACCATGGAACTAAAACTCTTCACATTTTCGCAATGAAGATGGTCCACACTCGACAGATATTTACTGGCTGTTTGAGGTTGTCTTTTTCTCATTAGGGAAATTAAAAAAAATTACTTTATACTCCCTAGGGACTAAAGTGGTCACTTTAGTCCCGCTTCGTACTTTTAGAGCATGAGAAGTGAAATATAATTTATTCACTCTCCTGGGCTATAAGTATAGCTAATTACAATTTAATTTTATACCGATTGATTATCCAATATGAGAGTCTGGAGACCGTAATAGGTTGCAAGCCCCTTCATATATGTATAATACACCAGCAATATACCTAGAACTGACGACAATATATTGAGAACTCTTTAGTATAGGTTTTAAATTGTAAAAGGTGCAAGACAAAATAAAATCATAAAAAAAACTATATTAGTTAAAGTTTTTAAAAACTTTTATGAATTTATAACTTTTCTAACAATAAGTAAAATCTTGTACCTAATGCTTTGCTTTTTTTTTTCATTTAAATTGCGCATACAAACTATCGACTCTGGTAAGAATATTATGTTCATTTCATTAATTTTCACTGCCGTCTGTACCCTGCAGCCTGGCCTGTGATGTTGATATTGGTACCTCTAATATTCTTTAAAGATCTTAATTTAGAACTATCATGAAGTTTAATAACAACAATCCATACCTCATTGTCGTTAGCAACGCCATCCATAGAATCATCTTGCAGCGAGATGTTACCAAAATTAACAGTAACAGATTGGTTCTTATCGTCTTTTCTCTGCTCCATAATCTCCGTATTTTCTTTCCTTTTCTCACTCTCTGATTCCATGCACTGTTTTACTTTAAAATCCGTATTTATAATTTCATGTTCTACGCTTTCGTATTTTTTAATATAACCGCTAGTCATGTTACAGCAATATTTACATTTTTTTATAACGCTTTTTGAAGTGGTATAGTCGTAATTTTTTTGGTTTCCGTCCGTGTTTCCGCCTATATCAGTTTTGAGTTCATTTTTGTTGTCATTCTGGTCTTTTTTAATACTATCTGGTTCGCCTTTATTCAGGTCATTCGTCACATTTTCATTGTCGTATTCTACTGTGAAGTAATTGACAGTCCTAACTATTTGTTCTGGATTAATTTGTACGTTTTCTAAGGAAGTTAGGTCTCTCATTAAATTTAAATTAGCGATGTATTTTTCTTGTGGAATGTTGTGTATGTTTTTATCGTCTATATGTTTTTGGCTTTGGCTAAGCTCAAAAAAAGTTTTTGTAGTGGAAGCAATGGCGTCTGCCGCACTTTTTTCTCTAACCGGTTGCCGATAGTGATCTTGACTTTGGCTCAACTCAAAAAAAGGTTTAGAAGGCCCTGTTTTCGTTGGAGAAGAGAAATAACTAGCTAGTCTATTAAATCCTGTATCATCACTAGTTTGAGAAGCAGAAGCATCGATGCCAGTTGAGAAGAAGTTAATAGGATCTGGTAATATTGGTATGTTTGTAATTGGAATTGCTTTTGCAGTTTCTTCTGTGGTTAGAGGTGGAATTTGCTGCTTTGGTTCACCAACCATTTCTTTCTTATCTCCAAATATATTACAGAAGTCTGGCGTCTTTACACTTTCTATAGTTTTAGCTTCAGCTGTACCAGATGTAGTGATGTCTAGATTTTGATATTCACAACCTATATATTCTTGTTTAGATTGAGGAGTCATATTAAGATTCCCGAATAGAGATTGGTTCACTGTAGGATTACTTTCTTCCATAAAATCTTCTGTAATTCCAAGAACTCTGTCAAAATCTGGAGATTTATGTTTTTCAGTATAAGATACAGCTTTTTCTATAAATTCGGAAATTTTATATCCTGTTATAGTTTCAGTAACTATGTCTTTACTTGGAGATATGCTAAATGTGGGCGAATGTGTGACGCGAGTTTGCGTCGAGGTTTCTGGAACATACACTATGTTTTCGTTTGGATTAACTCTTAAATGTTCCTTCGAAGCACTTTGCCTCCTTTCATACACTTCTTCAAAGCCTGGCGGAACTCGTATCTGCGAATCAGGAGATCCAATACCATAGGACAAGATCTTAGTGGGTGATGTTAAAGAATTCCTGTAATGAGTTTCAACTGCATAATTCCCTGTATCAAAGTAAGAAGCCATAGGTAAAGATGGACTGGTTGTATTTTTTAAATCAAAAACAGGCGACGTTTTGTAGTCGAACACTTCAGTTGCCGTTTCCTCCATCTTTTTAAACTTTTCTACCCTACTTGTAAAGGAATCGGCGTCTTGTATCTCTTCTACGCTTCGTTTTCGTTCTTCGAACTCTATTTTACCGTCATCCGTGTCGGGTTCTACAACAAACTCTTCGAATATAGGAAAGTCTTTATTTGCATCTTGTTCTATAGAATGGACGTCTATACCAGTCTCATCTGATTTCGTGTCCTCTTCAGCTGGGGGTGCGGAAGGAATACTCATTTGCATTGGAAGAACCACAGGAGATTCTTCATGTGTGAATTTGTATTCTGCCTTTATTTCATCACTAGCATTTGTGGGAATATTGTCAATGAATAGTGAGGAGCTACCAAAAAACCCTATACGGCTCGGATCAGGTAAATTAAAGTCGGGTTCTTCAAGAAATTTGGATTGAACCGGTGTCACATCTGAACACCAAACGTAGTTCCTCAAATTGGCACTAAGCTGATCAGTTTCGAGCAATTCAGTAGCAGACTGCACTTGTATAGTCTCAATGGTTTCTTCAGTGATATGCGATATTTCAGCGCACTGGTTCGAGTCAAAGTCTGTTGGTACACTTATAGTATCGTCTTCTGTTAGCGGAACTTCCACTGGATTTGAAAGCTGTATAGGGGCTGTTATATTTTCTATTAACTGAGCAGTTAAGTCGTCTGTTTCTTTCTCATCTTTTTCTTCAGGTTTGTGGAATTCTCGACAAGTTTCGCAAATATTTAAATCTGGTGAATCGTTTTCTACTATTGGAATATTTTCTGGCGGCTCAATGTGGTCAAAGAAGCTGAAATTAGATTTCCTGTTGAAAATAGTATCTATGCCTTCGGTTCTTCCGTAAACGGGCATATTTTCATTATTATTTTCAACAGCTTCCTTAGATTTCTCAGCGAGTAAATTTGATAGGTTTTGCAAAGGAGAAGAAGAATCATCGATTAGTGGTTCTTCTGAGGGTTCTTGTTTTTCCTCTTCAGTTTTTTTGGGACTCAATAGTATTTCCGTAGCTTTAGTCGCAACATCCAAAGTCAAATTTCCGAACATATTTCCTTGAGATTTTGTATCTTGTTTAGAACTAGACACTTCAAAGAAATCAGCTGGATTTTCAGTGTCAAATGCAAATTTTGGTTTAACTTCTTTCGTTTCTGTTTCTGTGACACTTAAACTAGCGACTCCTTCTTTTGTTTCGGTTTTAATATCGCAAACCTTGGGACTTATTTGCAAATCTGCCATTTTTGATTGAATATCTTTATTTTCTAACGATGGCATTTTCGGTTGTGAAACTTCAAAGAAATTTTCAGCTGATTCCGTATCTAAGCTAGAAACATTTCGAACTGTTTGTTTTACATCAATTGAATCCACAATTTGTTCAGTCTTAAAAATATTATCTTGAGTGATATGTATTTTCTCTGCTGCTGTATGAGGATGATGACCTACTGGATTTATTTTTTGAGCTTGATCTTGACTGTAACTAGATGTAAAAGCAGTTTCGTCTACTTTGACATTAGGATCGCTATAAACTTGCTGTTGTGGATTGTAACTGAACTGCTGGTAAAGATTTTGTTGAGGATGCTGATAATAAGTATATGAGTTGTCGGTTTGATAGTACTGTTGACTCACTTGCTCTTGATTGTAAAGGTTTTGGCTATGATAATCGTACGTTTGACTATATTGTGGGGTTTGGTCAACGTTAGGAACAAAAATCTCAAAATTACTTCCTAGTTGCTGTTGACCATACGATGTGAACTGCTGTTCATTGGGCACGTTTTCCTGTACACTTGTAGTCTCTTTTTTAATGTCATTGTAAGCGGGATCGAAGAAAGTGGTTACGCTACTGTGAATCTTATTAATATCTATTGAGCTCAGTTTAGATTTAAGAGAACCTATAATACCAAAACCTTTAGGTTCGTCTTTAGGCGGTTCGTAAAGCTCAGTAGTCTGTCTGCTCATGTCAAAAGCTGTATTAAAACCTGTCTGTAAAAATGACTGTTCTTGAGGCTTATTTAATTCGTAATTTGAATATGTTTGTTCTTGAGGTTTATTCAAATCGAACACACCCAGTGTTGGAGCATTTTCTATTGGACGGCTAATATCGAATGGCACAGAGGACTGCTCTGTTGCTGCAACCATGCTCTGATGAACTGTTTCTTGTACTTGCGTCGGTGTAAACAGGGCACCGTGAAATGATGCGCTTTCTACCGGCTGTATTACAGGCTTGACGCTGTTACTAATAGAGCCGACTCCTTCTATAGGACCGGAATAATACTGAGGCCTCTTCTTAGTCATTCTGTAGTTCAGACTCCCAACAGACTTTGGCGGTTCAGGGAGTGCTTTTGGTGGTTCAACGACCGGTGGTTTGGTGACGATACTGTGCTGTATCTGCTGGTGGTCCGTTGGATCGTTGGTGAATGGGGAAGGCATGGCACTTGGGTTGAAGAATGTTGGCGGAGGGAAGACTGTAGTTGATTGAGGCTGTGGTATGCTAATACCTGATGTTAACGATTCCACTTTCAGTGACGATGACTGGATATTTGACGGTGATGCGTTAATTGACGACAGTGGTAAATTGGCTGCAGCTGGCACTGAGTAAGACGTATTTGGTTGCAAGGTTGGCACTGGCGTTTCATTGTTCTTAGATTCCGGTTCGAAAAATGGTGTAAATATTGATGTTGGTGGAGGAAAACATAACTCCTGTGTTGGCCTTGATGTTTGAACATTTGTCTTCAGTGTTGGTGGTAAGACAGGCTTTGATTTTGGAGGTGCTATGGGTGGCGGATTGACTCCGTATGGTATTTCTGGAATACTTGGTGGTGTTGCTGAATTGCTTAACGATGCTGGAGGAGGAAAAGATGGCTGTTGAATAGGTCTTGACGTTTGAGAATTTGAAGATAATGGCGGTAAAATAGACATCGGTTTTGGAGGTGCTATAGGTGCTGGTATTTGCGATATTTTCGTTGATGGAGTTAATATATTACTTGCTGATGTTGGCATCGGTGAAGAAGATATCGTAGATGGTATAGAACCTTGTGGAGTAGAAAATTCAGGAGAAAACTGCGCAAATGCCGACGGCTGCGAGGTTGACTGATAGCTGTGGGCAAACGTTTGATTAACATTTGCAGCTACATCATCTGGAGTATCAGAAACAGAGGTAGGTGTAAAAATATTTTCAGCGAAAATTGTAGCTTGTGGCGCTTGAGGTTTTATTATAGGATGATTTGCAGCTATGCGTCTGGCAACTGATGGTGGTAAGAAACTTTTTCCAGCGCCAGTTTGGCTGTTTTGTCTTGGTGGAAGATTCGCAAACGTCGGCGGCGGAGGCAAAGCGCTTGTTTCTGGGGCTACATGCGTTAATCCAATATCCTGAGTATAGTAACTATGCGGTGTTCTTAAATCGGTCTCTTGATTTTGTGCTGCAAACACAGTCGTTTCAATACTATTTGCTGCAGAAAACAAATCTGGTTGAGCAAAGAAAGCAGCTTCACCTTTTTGATCTGCTACTGGTAGAGGCTGATCATTTCTAGCTTCTGCTACTGAAACATTATGATCTACTGTTACTGGATTAAATACATATGCGTCTCTTGCAGCTTGACTGTCTATTGTTTTATTATCTACTGAGGGGACTTTAAAGGTCAGTTGTGGCGCAAATGCTGGAGTTTCTTTAACATTTGCAGGAATGTTTTGAGCTATATCCAGAGGATTGGGGTTGAAGTAAGACGGTGTATTGCTTTGGGATAAAGGGTTATACATGGACATTGGTGCCTCTCCAGATGATAGTCCTGGTATCTGTGCGTATTTCTTCTTCGTCGTGAGCCGATAACTTGGGTTACCTGAAACAAGAAAATTGGTTATTAATAAAATATATTTGGTGGAGCACAGGGTATTCCATTCCAGGAAATATATACTTTTTCGTTTATATATTTTTTGGACTCTTAAACGTTACAGGTAGTGAGACCATCGTCTGGGTGGTGTTGCATATGCCTAAAGAATTATTTCCTCACAATGTTTTCCTTCACCGTCGAGCTAGTGATAAAAATGCAGGTAAGATATATTTTTTGAAAATGTCAATTCAGTGGCTACAAACATAAAGCCATCTCCTAATCGGCGGTTGGCATGCATGGATAGAGTATATTAAGGCCCACAAATCTTTCATGTGTTGAAAGACTTACTTGGTAGAAAAGGGTGACCTAGTTGGTAGAAAAGGTTATATGATGTAACCAGCGGGTGTCCAGCAAGGAATCAGGCGGCCAATTCCACTAAATGTCAACGGCTACAGTTGGATGACAATGTAATTTCAATGGCAAGTCAATGGTGTTATTTTGGCACAGAGCAAATAACACAATCGACTGACCATTGACATGCCATTGTCATCCAACTGTAACCGTTGATATTTAGTGGAATTGGCCCCCCGTTTAATTTTAAATCTGTCCCGTTCCCTTGGGAATTTATAAAAAATCCTTTTTAGTGCTCTCTTGGAACCATTGAGCAAATTTCATACTTCTAGATCCAGCGGTTTCGACTGCGTTGAGTCAGTGTGCCAAAAAGCGCACTGATGTATTTATCATTTGACTATTACAGAATACAAGTACATACAAATAATTTCCTATACCCTGTGCAGCAACTGGTAAGTCTAGAGGTAGATGCTGTCTAGATTCCTAGTTTTCTAGATCTAGGAGCAGAATAGCAATTAGCGCCCGGTGCAACTTGTCAATGTAGCCGACCGGTTTGGTGCAGGTTCGAGTCCATTATTTAAGACATCACGTCAAAACCAAGCAAGCAAAGATTGAACGTATTGCAGTGCCTAAATTAGGTCCTTATTGAGTTCGATTCTACTTTGCAGTGACTAAACTTATTTTAGTTTACTCCTGTCATTTTCTTTTTCCCAGAAAAGAAAAGAGACGAGAGATATTTAGTCCTGTAAAATTAAAATTAGTCCTGTCAACTAAGGGACTTTATGACGTGTGCATAAGTAAAGAAATCACGGCTAAAATACATCATGTGACAGGACTAAATTCGGTAGGTTATATTTTATCTCTTTTTTTTTTTTTTTTTTGAGGTAAGACAAAGACAGGACAACTAAAATAAGTTAAGTCGGTGTAAAGCAGAAACGCCCCCAGGGCGCGCGCGGGCCGGTCGGCCGCAGCGGACCGCGGGACAGACCGGGGCGGTGATAGTGCGGATCTATATTAGGTATCGACTATGGATCGGATTCATCTGTGGGGGTTGTTAAAACAAGAGTAGGCAGAATGGCTATGGGACATTGTGTTGCTCAATGCTATGGGACGATGGTCAGGAGAACGCGGTTCGGCGGTTGAAAAAGCTAGTGTATCTACGCGGCGCTGTACTCGCCACGCGAACCGGTTCTGTTCTCGATGGATAGATATAATAAAACTGTATAAATATCGAGGACCATCATCAAATAGTGTCGACAGTAAAAAACTACAAATGTAAATACTTTCTATTTTTACACATATTATGTTCTTTTAATGACGTATGTGTCTAAGAAGGGATTTTTGGGAATTCCCTCGGGAATGGGAAATTAACAAGATTCACGTTTTATGTAAGCAAAATTTTTCGGTAGATAAAGTTTTTTTTAGTTTTTTAAGCTATAATATAACGTATTGGCAGTATGACATGGAAACGCAGCAACCTCTCTAACCTCAAAGCAATAATTTTCTACTACGCTCCTACTTATGATGCTATAATAATAAACACAGTGATTTAGTTCTTTTTCAACTTTGTCAGTAATATGTGCTGTTTGGTGCAACTATACTAGCCGTTGATGAGGGATAAGAGCAAAGAGATTAAAATATAATAAGACATAGAGAGGGCATTGGGAATATTTTCATTCAAAAACTTTGAAGCTTATGCGTCATGTTAGTTAATATGAACGCGAGCTGTCATTCGGTCAAATCACACTAGACTTATGAGTTATGACCTTTGGTAATAATTTTTGGCTTCAGATTTTCCTCGCTTTGTCCCCTCTATGTCTTATTATATTTTAATATCATTGCATACTATAAACCGACCAGTGATTTTTAATTTCAACCGACTTCAAGGAGAAGAATTTGTTACCTCAGAACTTTCGACTGGGTGAACCAATTTTGATTTTTTTTTATCTAAAGCTGGGGCTTCCCGGGTGGTCTAATTAGGTCCAGTTCTGAAAATGTCATCCATGAGAAAACCATATAAGTACCTAAGTCTTAAATTTGCATTAATTATGTGCGCGAAAACTGGATGAACAACTCAATATCAAAGAAAGAAAGAAAGAAAGAAACTTATTTATTCGGCATATACAAAATAAGAGAAATTACAGTAGCGCATAATATAAAACAATGCCGAAAGGGCCACATCTCAGCATAATGCCACAGCCTGGGCTGAGGCGCTGATTTTCAGCTGTAGCTGTTATATGAGGCCAGATGAGCACAAACAAAAAAAAAAAATTATAACACTAGGTTTCTAAGGACAAGCGATAGTCCTTCACAGAACATGAAAATATAAAATAGTTCTTACCATACAAAATTATTAGTAAGGCTGCGTAATTTATGGCAATAAAATATAACTTAATTTCTACTTCTTCATCTAATATATTATTAAAATATATAGTCTAATATATATATATACCTATATAAAAAAAAACGTTTTTAATAAAAAAAATATATATATATATTATTCAACCTTAGTTGTAAATTGCGAGAGAAGTTGTTTGGAGAATGTGGTGTGTGATACATGAGTGCTATAGGTAAATATTTGACTAAATTCCCGAATGAGTTGAAGAGTTTACGTTTAGTTTATATCACGCTAACCGATTTGGATGATTAAGTTTTTTGACGCTTGAGATCAAAGTTTTTATATGAAAACTAGCGACCCGCCCCGGCTTCGCACGGGTGCAATGCTTATAAGAATTTTCTTTGCTATAAACCTCACGGATCCCGAGACCTTTCCAACGAATGCAAAACCGTGGAAATCGGTTCGTGCGTTCTGGAGTTACATCGTCAGGAAGGAAAACACGACTTATTTTTATATAGTAGATATTCCCAATGCCCCCTCTATGCCCTATTATATTTAAATCTCTTTCGTAGTATGTATTATTTTAGAACGACAATGACATAAGTGACATGCCCCTGACATGTTAACCGTTGCGACATCCAAAATTACATAATTGTAAGCAAATTATAGTAATCGCCGAACCTCGAACTTCCGAAGTTTGTCAGAATTATGTTTATGATATAGATAAATAAAAAATAAAATAAATATTGTCACGCCTTTTATCCCCGAGGGGGTAGGCAAAGGTATCTATTCCAGTTCTGGAAATACCCACTTTTCACGAAAATATTCGGCCCTTAAACGTGATAGTGGTGAGCCCATCGGCGGACCGGGTCTGTTACCTCAGAATTAATTCTAAGACTTGCGGATTTCCTCACGATGTTTTCCTTCACCGTCGAGCAAGTGATGAATATGTACGTAACTTTTGTAAAACTCATTGGTACATCCAATATTTGGACCCCAGCCTCACTGATTATCATCATGAGAAACAGGCTCTTTAATCGTAAGGATATCACTGCTCTAGGCATAAAAGGTTTGATCATATATGTTTACACATTACCCTCCTCCTTTAGCAGTCGAGTAAAAATTTATCAGCACACAATAACGCTCACTACCACCATTCGACGAGATGAACAATATGACTCATGTTGTATGTTTTGTTGCCACGTAAATAATTATTTTGACCTCAAATGGGCCCAAAAGGTTATGCTCTACCGTGGGAAAGAGGCCCTAAATTAGTGTAGACTGAGATTGTATGCGTAATATGCAATAAGATATTTCCTACGCCCGTCACCAGTCCCCGAGGGTGAGTAACGAAAACGACCTTGAAATAGTAGGTATATTAAACACCAAGGGAAGTACAATAAGAAATGTCTCAGATCACATGTAATTGTTTGCTGAGGTATAAAAACATAATAATGATCTATGGCTTTCTTATTTAATTCCCGAGGTGTGTATACTTTTTTTCTTATCGACGGAGGCGGAAGCGGCAACTAGGTATGTTTAGCGCAGCGGGCCGAAATTTGCCGCTTTCCGCCTGGAGCGATGAAAAATGTTTTTCGTTGCCTCCCGTTGTATCTGGCTATAGAAATCGAGTAAAAATTCAAAACGAATGTATTTAAAAAAACTAGCAACTTAATCGAAGATACGAAACATCTACATTATCAAATTATTTAAAAGTAGATAGTTCCCTGAAAATCAGAAATAAAATTCGACAAGTACCACAAATTTTTGCTGCAAAAATTTGGATGAATTTCTACGTGTCTTAGACGAACGTGTTTTAGAATTATCTATGCTCACTTATGAGAAGATCACACAAAAACTTTTATAGCTGCAAGCGTTAAATTCATAAACAAGAAATATAAACTGGAATTTCCTCATTTAAAATGCTTTGGAAATTACAATTAATTATCATGTTTTGAGTCATAGCAGGTAATCTTTTTGTCATTCTTTCTTTTCTTATGAACTTCACCACTGCTGAACTTTGGGTGTTTCCTCAAATATGAGGAAGTAGAGGGAGTGGTCATAGTCTTCCAAGGCAACAGCAGATCCGGAGATAGTCAATAAATAAAAGGGCTTCTGACATGAATATATGTAAAGCGAGAAATATTATAAATGGGAAAGCTTGCTAAGCTAAACTAAACTAGTTAACCGATCGTAATGAAATTTGGCAGGCAGATAATTTACATTTTGAGAAAGGAGATAGGCTACTTCTGTTCCTGGTTAATGCGGACGGAGCCACGACCAACAGCTGGTATTTGTATTAAACGTAAAAGTAAACTTGTTTTTTTGAAGCAGAGCACTTAACAACTGAAAAACGTACATAAACACATACAAACACAGAGACATACCTAATACCAACACAGACAAATTTTGGGGGGCGTTAATCGAACTCGCGGTCTTCTGCCGGCCGTCAAAAATTTAATCAAATAAAAACGATACTTACCATAAGAAGATACGGGGGGTTCCTTCGGAGGTGGAGCCATTTCCTTAACCCCCATCAGCTCCACAGGCTCTACGACCTTCTGGGTCTCGTGATAATTTGTCTTCACATCTTCAGGAGTCTGCTCTCGACTCTTCATACTGAGCATATTAGAAAATGAGCTAAACACGGCACTTGCAACTTGGGGCAACACTGTTGGTAGCTGCGAAAAATTTTGAGCTATGTCTGCAGTCAGACTCTGCTGAACATCTGCCTGAGACTTATCTGTATCGTTTAAGTTTATCTCTTCCAAATTTTCCTCTTTTTCTTCCAAGTGCTTGCTCTCCTCTTTAGGTAAATTTATGGGCGCACTAACGTACCTAGTGCCTTGCAACCGTGCGAAGTATTCGTTGACGTCAAAATCGTCCTCGGACTTAACTGAGGCTTTCGATACTGTTGCACTCGGTATTTCGTTACCTTTTCCGGTTTTTACGTTTTGTTGCGTGTTTAAGAATATAGGCGTATTGTTTTTAGAGGGGTTTGGGGGTGTGGGGTTCGAATTCGCGTCGCCTGAAGGAAAATTCGAGGTGGCATGGTCGGCGTTCCACAGGGTGTGAGTCTGGGTCCCGATTTGCTGATCTGCAACAATAAAATCATACATGTTAGTTTATATTCAAAACGTACGTCATAATGGTGGATGCAGTAAGTAGGACAGTTATAAATATTTTTTCCAAGTTAAAAGTAACTGTGCTTAGGCAAGCCTTTTCAGCTACATATACGATAAGTAGTACTTTTATGGTTCGTTGGTCAAAGTGTTACTTCTTGTGTTGATGAATAAAGGTATTATTTATTTTCATCAGATTATCCTTTTGGAGTTCTCAAAACTGACATTAAATGCCTACCTGAGGAAATGTAAGATCGAAAGTTTAATTAAAATGTCAATGTCAACTACGAATCACTTGTAAAAAGAAAAATATACATTAAAAAATGCAAATGTATTTATTTCTGTAGGTTGCTGAAAATTACACTTAGAATTAAACATTCCTATTGTGAGTCCGTTATAACCATTAACAACTTTAACTGATTATCAATTTTGTTTTTTCAAATTTCTACGCATGTTTTTAAACTACTGCACCAGAAGAAGGGTAATGTTTTTGGTGGTGTAGGGCTATAAGTGTAAGGCTATTTTATTAGCGCAGCCAATAGCCTAAACGGCTTGTAGGATTTTGATGCACTAGGTGGAGCAGTGATAGCCCTATGGTCAAAGAGCCCGCTTCTTATGCGTGGAGTTCGGGTTCGAATTCTGGACCTGTAGTGTAGGTACTAAACCCGTAGGTCCCAGAATTCATTCTGAGACGTGTACTGAAACACCACCCGGCCCAGCGATGGGCTCACCACCTATCGCGTTTAGGGGCCCAAAAACATACTCGTGAAACGAGGGTATTTCCAGAAATGTCATACCTCTGCCTATGAGGGATAAAAGGCGTGAGATTTTTAGTTTTATATTTTTCTAATTTGTTATAATAATAATCAATTGTCTTTCTTCTAAAACACATTTGAGCTAGCCGAACGGATGACAGTTTTTTATATTTTTAATTAAATATCAAACAAGTTTGGAATCAAGGTATTAACGCAAAAAGGCTGTCAATATCCAATTTTATGGTACAATAAAAATTATTACAAACATGGCAATCGTCCGACCAGACTGACATACATTACCAAATTGGATATGCATATTCGGCGAGCACGTGATGACGTGACGTGACTCACCATCAGCTATAGGTGTGGGCACCTATCTTAGCCACTAATAAATTAATTCTTTCTTAAAATAAATCAAGAAAAGAAAGAGCAGAGCAGTGATAGCCCGGACGGTTAAAGAGCCGGCCGAAAATCAGTGAGGCTCGGGTTCAAATCCTGGCATGTACCAATGAGTTTTTCAAAAACTTACGTACATATTTATCACTAGCTCGACGGTGAAGGAAAACATCGTGAGGAAACCCGCAGGTCTCAGAATTAATTCTGAGACATGTGTAAATAGACCCGGTCCGGCGATGGGCTCACCTATCACGTTTAGGGGTCCAATATATCTCGTGAAATGTGGGTATATCCAGTAATGGAATACCTCTGCCTACCCCCTCGGGGATGAAAAGCGTGAGATTATTTATTTATAAAATTTTTAAGAAAAGAAAGAACCTACGACTGGTCTATCAACACAGAGAATCAATCGCGAAACATAGGACACTGTAATTTGGTAAAGTAATAAATAAGAATCTCATGCCTTTTATCATCGAGGGGGTAGGCAGAGGTTGTACATTTCTGGAAATACCTACTTTTCAGCAGTATATTCGACCCCTAAATTTGATAGGTGGTGAGTCCATCACCGGACCGGGTATGTTACAAATGCCTCAGAATTAATTCTGGGACCTGCGGGTTTCCTTACGATGTTTTCCTTTACCAATCGAGCTATTGGTATCAACTAAAGTATATGTGTATACTTGCGAATGTTGAAGGATGCAAGGCAAGAGGACGCCCCAAAAGGACGTTGACGGATCAAATTAGTGACGTCCTTCAAAAAGCTGGGGTCCGGAGTGCGGAGAATAAAAGAGGTGCATGAAAAGGCATATGGATGTGAAGGAAGCGAAAAAAGTATGCATCGTCTCGGCCTACCTCTGTGGGACAATGGCGTGAGCTGTATGTATGTATGTACTTTTACAAGCTCTTGTTTAACTTGCTATATGTATGTTTGTTCGGGTGGAATCTTGCAACTCAATTTTGAAGCAGATATCTTCAACCGATTTAGACAAAATTTGGCATATTTATGTAAGTTCGGTGGCAATGCAATACTGTGTCTTGCCACCACCGAGCTGATCTGATGATAGAGCCAGGAGGTGCATATTGCAACTCTTCAATGGCTACTCGTAAACCCCACGAGTTTGGGCTCATTAGATGTTTTATGACGCGTTCCATACATACAAAAACTTGTTTTTAGTTTTCATGAACGATATTTGCGGATCGGTCTGATTCGCCACTGCAGCTATATATATATATATATATAATTATATAAACTGACTGACTGATTGGTGATCTATACGCACAGCCTAAGCCGCTGGGTCTAGAGACTTGAAATTTTGCACATAGATAGCTTATACAGTGTAGGCATCCACTAAGAAAGTTTTTGCAAAATTCAACTCCTAAGGGGCTCATATATCATTATTATCATATCATTTTTATATATCAATATAAAAACGCCTTTTTAAAATACTAACAATAGCACGTAAGTTATTGTTACTAACCCCCTATGGACTGTTTGAATTAATTATTATTATTAAAAAAAGAATCTCACGCCTTTTATCCCCGAGGGGGTAGGCAGAGGTATTCCATTACTGGATATACCCACATTTCACGAGATACATTGGACCCCTAAACGTGATAGGTGGTGAGCCCATCGCCGGACCGGGTCTATTTACACATGTCTCAGAATTAATTCTGAGACCTGCGAGTTTCCTCACGATGTTTTCCTTCACCGGTCGAGCTAGTGATAAATAAGTACGTAAGTTTTTGAAAAACTCATTGGTACATGCCAGGATTCGAACCCGGGCCTCACTGATTATTATTATTATAACTACTTTTTTTTAAACCGACCGTCCTTCCTACCGACCGATACCTTCGTCCGGAATCTTTAAGTTCTAGTACAACATTTGTAAAGAAAGTAAACGATTAGAAACTCCGACTGCATTGTATAAAGAAGCATTTTAAAGGTACGTAAAAGTGATAACTGTATTTAACTTGCACGTTTTAAGTGGGGTAATGTTTATTTATGTTTTCACTTTTTAACTGATTGCTTTAAGTACTTACCCTACTTTGAGGCTTAAGCCACACCTACAGCGAAAAGTTCGGTTACAAACTTATACACACAAGTAACACACAAGGGATTGGTATGATTCATCATCATCATTAACGGGCCTGTTGGCTCAGTTGGTAGTGACCCTGCCTTCTGAGTCGGAGGTCGCGGGTTCGATCCCCGCTCGAGGCCAACATTTGTGTGCATGAACATGTCTGTTGGCTTCGTGTCTGGTCGTTTAATATTTATTTAAGTATGTTTATCAGTTGTGTAGTACCCATAGTACAGGCTCTACCTAGTTTGGGACTAAATAACCGTGTATGAATTGTGTCCTACAATTTATTTATTTATTAACATGTAACACCCAACTGCTAAGCAAAGGGTCTTTCCTCACAGATGGGCTACAATCTCCCATGTGCGCCCACCGCGGATTGGAAGATGTTAACCCTTAATCTGTGCGCCCACCGTCTTCTGGAGGGTCTGCCATATGCGCCAACTATTGACGAGCAACAGGTGCTGCACTGACAAAGGGGCTAGTCGCCACTTAACAGTCACAATTTTTTCAAGCCGAACGACTTCCATTGTGCGTAAACCCAAAATCAAATCAAAATTCATTTATTTCTGTAGGTAAAAAAGTGCCTAACATTTGAAACGTCAATAGCCTAATAAACGCCTAGCAAGCGGGTGGCCTCCCTGTGGGAGCGAATGCGGGGCAGCACCAACACTCTTCTGAAGGTAATCGCTGAGAAACCTGACAGCCCTATTGTTGCACATTGGGTGGCTGTGCACAGAACACCCAATATACACACACCGGCACAATTAGCGGAACAGAAAAAAAAGGGAGTATTTACGCATTTTTGCGTGTTACTGGCCGGCTAAACAAGCTTTTCTTAAATTTGGGTTTTAATTTAAAAATGGAATACTAAGCGACTGCCCTTTTTTTCATTCTTTTGTTTTAATTTTCATTGATTCATTTTTTCCACCGCTTGTCCGTTTTTAGAAGGTTCGTGAATTCCATTTGAAAAGCTTTGAATTGCAGTTTTTGAGGCTTTTGAGTTTTTTCGCATATTGATAATTTACGAGCATCTAATTATGCCTGATTTAACGCCATCAGAAATCATTAGGGCAGATCAAATGAGGAGAAATGGTCAAACCTACAGATCGATTGCCAGAAGCCTTCGTCGATCGTTATCAACGATTTATCGTAGCATCCAACGATACAGATTGACGAATGCTCTAGTGAGAAGGAGAGGACAAGGCCGGAAAAGGTGTACTTCAAGGAGGGATGACCGTTTTCTCCAACTTCAAGTCCGACGGAACACGAGACTAACGGCGGTGCAGGCTCGAAATTTACTGGAAGAGGTACGAGCAGTAAGGATGAGTGAGCGGACAGTTCGTAGAAGATTCGAAGAAGTGGGTATAGGCTCGTATGTGCCCGCCAAAGCCCCAAAACTTGAGAGACATCATCGCACAAACCGTCTACACTTTGGTCGTGAACATCGTGATTGGGACTTCGACGACTGGGGACAGGTTCTTTTTACTGATGAATGCAGAGTTATGTTAAATCAAATTGATGGAAGGCAGCGAGTATGGAGACGCAAAGGAGAACGGTATATCCAGTCTAATTTTGAAAATACAGTTGCATATGGCGGCGGTTCAATTATGGTCTGGGGAGGAATATGTTTAGGAGCTCGTACGGAGTTAGTAGTGGTCGATGGCGGGAATCTGAATGCTGATCGGTATATCAGGGAGATTTTAGAAGAACATGTTGTGCCATTTGCCCCCTTTATTGGTAACAACTTCATTCTAATGCAGGATAATGCTCGGGCTCACAGTGCTCGCACAGTACAGACATACCTAAACCATGTTGGTATAACGGTGATGGAGTGGCCAGCACGGTCCCCCGATATGAACCCTATAGAACACGTCTGGGACTTGCTAAAGAGGAGTGTAAAGTCAAGAATGCCCCCTCCCAATAATCTCAACGAGTTGCGAAACGCATTACTTGAAGAATGGCAAAGGTTACCCCAAGAAACCATTGATAACATCATCCGCAGCATGCCCAGACGGATGGAAACCCTCATCAGAGCACGAGGAGGAAACACTCGATATTGAACAGTCATTGAAATTGTTGTTAAACTTTGGAAAATCTTGAATTTTCTGCTGTTTCTCTATAATTAAAAATCGAAGAAAAATGCATTTTGTTTAATTTAATTTTTATTTTTATAAAATTTTAAGTATGGTGTTACAAATGAATGTCAAAACATGTTAATTTAATTGTTGTTTCATTTTAAATAATATATTGTTTAAAAATTACATTCATTGTTCTAAATTCCCTCTTTTATCTCCTTTTTTTTTCTGTTCCGCTAATTGTGCCGGTGTGTGTATATTTTAAATTTTAAAATTTACTAACATAGCTATTAAGTGATACTAACATCTATATGGATTCATGTCCGAAATAAATAATTTCATTTCATTTCAATAACAAGGAATTCTGAGCTCGTACATAATTGAAGGTTGGCAGAATGTTGCAGCAGTCATCTTATATATTAGCCAGCCTATTTCAGTCCACTGCTAGACATAGGCCTCCCCTAATGAGCGCCATAGCACCCTGTCTTCAGTTCGACGCATCCAGCATCTGCCTGCAGCCTTTCGCAGATCGTCATCCCATCTGGCCGGAGGGCGTCCTACTACGTTTGCCGAGTCGCGGTCTCCACTCCAGAACACGTTTACCGAAACGGGTGGCGGTTCTTAGCAAGATATGGCCGACGAGTTGCTGGTTCCATATGCAGTACCCCGAAAAGAACCAGCAACAAACATCCTATTACTTTAAACGAACAATTCCTGTATTTATGCGTGTCTTTATATTTCGGGTATCTCGGAAACTTGACTGTGATAAAATTTTGTATACAGATACAGCTTTGCAGTTTGAGTTCAACTGCATAGTTTTATATTTCGTGTAAAAACGAAATTGTCAATTTTTTTTAAAATAGTACGGCAACTCGCTGGCAGATGGCGTTAGCAACACTGTTGTTTGAGCGAGCGCAGTGTAGGGTGTTCGGTGTCTCAGGTACTATATCCTTCTAATATTATAAACGCGAAAGTTTTTGAGTATGGATGTATTAATGTTTGTTGCTTTTTCACGCAAAAACTACTGAACGAACTTTGATAAAAATGTACAGTTATACAACATGTAACAGAATTAGTTTGTTCAGCATCGACTAATTATTCGATTTCAGCTATTTTTAATGTGTTACGTTTTTCCCAAATATGAATTAGCGTAGCTGAATTTAGTGCTTTCTATGGAAATCGTGGTATTATTAATCGATATTTAAGAAAATTGGTTAGACACAGCACAACTAAAGTTTGATTGCATCATATTTTTTTTATATTAATATACTAATTGGGGTGTATGAGGAATTGCGGTTTTTCTGTTACGCTTTGTATAGCTTATACACCAGAATAACACATAGGCTGTATTTTATCCCCGTATTCCCACGGGATCGGAAACTACGCGGGTGAAACCGCGAGGCGCGGCTAATACTGTATACTTTGATACAAGATGCATTAAGCCATCATAATATGAAACCGGCTCCATAAATTAGTCCCGCCCAACTAGAAAGTGGTCCAGCCATACTGCGCGGGAGTGGATTTACAAACACAACCACGTGGTTTCACTTTGCAGTATTATTGGTGATTCGAGTCGACTCAAAATTAATTTTTAGTGTTCCGTACTCACAGGGTACCAACGGGATCCTATTATTAAGTTTTCGCTGTCTGTCCGCCTGTATGTCTGTCAGTAGGCTGTATCTCATGAACCGTAATAGGTAGTTGAAATTTTTACAGAATATGTATATTTATTGCAGCTGTATCAAGAAATAATAAAAATCTCACGGCTTTTATCCCCGAGGGGGTAGGCAGAGGTATTCCATTTTTGGATATACTTACCCACTTTTCACGAGATATTATTTGGACCCCTGTTACACATGTCTCAGAAATAATTCTGGCACCTGCTTTTCTTACGATGTTTTCCTTCACCGTCGAGCTAGTGATAAATATGTACGTAAGTTTTGAAAAACTCATTGTTACATGCCAGGATTCGAACCCGAGCCTCACTGATTTTCATCATGTTAAGTAAAAAAATTAAGGGGTTTAAATATTACTCGTTCGAAATTTATTGTATTTTGCTGTTATGCCTTGATAAGGTACCTTTTATAGATGTGACACTAAGTAATAAATTTTAATATTTAAAAATTGATTATACGCAGCAGTGATAGCCTTACGGTTAAAGAGCCGGCTGAAAATCAGTGAGGCTCGGGTTCGAATCCTGGCATGTACCAAACTTACCTACATATTAAATTAATTGTGCATTCAGTTACCTTCAGTGTATGAATCTTGTGCAATGTATAATTGTAACAATTGCTGGTAAACCAAAGAAATAAAATAAAATAAAATATTTATCACTAGCTCGATGGTGAAGGAAAACATCGTGAGGAAACCTGCAGGTCTCAGAATTAATTCTGAGACATGTGTAAACAGACCCGGTCCGGCGATGGGCTCACCACCTATTACGTTTAGGGGTCCAATATATCTCGTTAAAAGTGGGTATATGCAGTAATGGAAAACCACTGCCTACCCCCTCTTTGGGGATAAAAAGGGTGAGATTTTTTTTTATACGCCAAAAATATTAATTAATATGAAAATCTATTATTATTTTTACATCCTTTATCCTTTTTACATCAACTTCATATAAGTAAACCTACTTCGTATTTTCATTCGTTTCACCAACGGCGCTGTTTAAAAAAAATATAAAATTATTTAAATTTCATTTCGTATTATCTAGCCTAACACAATCTCCCAATCGAAGTACGCGCGCTTATAGCCCATGCTTTCTCATATGTGAAGGACACCCAACAGCAGTAGGCTACATATTTGGTTACCGTAAAACTATTATACAATTCCCAAACAATTTAGTACTTGACATTTTAAAGGCTTGAACAGAAGATAAGAAATACCGTGTGTGAGTCCTATGTCGCAAGGCGTAGGTGAAATCAGACAATTAGGCAAATGCCTAGTTATATGTTAATTTGTAGCGACATCTACGACACTACACAGAACTAACTATTGCGACAATAGACGGCATAGAACAGTTGTATGTTACTTATTCCCAAACTAGGCAGAGCCTTTACCATAGGTACTAAACAAATGATAAACTAAATATTTATCACTAGCTCGACGGTGAAGGAAAACATCGTGAGGAAACCCGCAGGTCTCAGAATTCTGAGACATGTGTAAACAGATCCGGTCCGGCGATGGGCTCACCACCTATCACGTTTAGGGGTCCGATATATCTCGTGAAATGTGGGTATATCCAGTAATGGAATTCCTCTGAATACCCCCTTGGGGATAAAAGGGGCGTGAGATTATATTATTATTACTTAAATAAACATCAAACACCCTGACACGAAGCCAACAGACATGTTCATGCACACAAATGTTGGCCCCGAGCGGGGATAGAACCTGCGACCTCCGACTCAGAAGGCAGGGTCACTACCAAATGAGCCAAGAGATTTCTCAGTCTACCTGCTACACGTGATTCAGCTGTAGCGAGTTTCAGTAACGCGGGAGCGGGCATTATCTACAATAACCGCGCCTTTATTGTTTCCTGACCAACGGTTGTATTGCTTCATCGATGCCCGATGAGGAAAATTTGTGAAATTGTTGAGTCATAATTTTTACGACTTCAAAAAGGATACTAAAAAAGTATAACTTTGTTACAAAAAAAACCGAAAAGGAAACAAAAAAAAAGTAAAAAAGCACTAGTCGCCATTACGATTTTCGAAGGTTCCCGTCGATTTCTCTGGGATGCCATCATCAGATCATGGTTTCCTTACTTTTTTTATATTACTAGGCGGTCACCCTTTCACTGACCGCGCCCATCTTTGCTTAACCAGTGTGATCGGTACAAACACAGGTACCATAGGGCTAAGAGCTCTTATTAAATCATAAATCTTATGTTATGTGCAATTACACTCGTACCTTAAGTTTTTTCTGTAATACTTGTAATTACTTTGTTAAGTTATAATGCTAAGTCATCATCGCTTACTATTGATAAGTTAACAGGATTCCCATGAGTGTTTGTGAGATTAAACACAAGAAAAAACAATAATAATCTCACGGCTTATCCCCGAGGGGGTAAGCTGTGGTATTCCGTTTCTGTACTATTACTAGGATTAATTTATAACGCGATAGCCTTTCATATTATGGTTTATTATTTAAGTTACAGACTTTCATAATTAACTATATGCGGCACATCCTAGCTCGTCAGACATAATGCGCGGGATCTTGACAGTTCCTCGTAACGTCACGCATAGAGACGTAGTTCCAATAGAGTTGCTCCAATCGATATTTATTGGCTAACAGTACATATACCCACTTTTCACGAGATATTCTTTGGACCCCTAAACGTGATAGGTGGTGAGCCCATCGCCGGACCGGGTCTGTTCACTTTCTCAGAATTCAATCTCAGAAAAAAAAACATACTTAGACAATTACATAATGACTCGTATGAGTGAAACACCCCCCTCCCCACATATTATGTAACAATTAACTACCTAGTCAATGTTAATTTATTTACCTACTTATAGTCTGTGGAATGATAATTGTTTCCACCGACTTCAAAAAAGGAGGAGGTTATCAACTTATCAATTCGACTGTATGTTTTTTAATGTTTCTTACCTTAGAACTTTCGACTGGGTAAACAAATTTTGATTATAAATATAATATAATCTCACGCCTTTTTATCCCCGAGGGGGTAGGCAGAGGTATTCCATTACTGGATGTACCCACATTTCACGAGATATATTGGACCCCTAAACGTGATAGGTGGTGAGCCCATCGCCGGACCGGGTCTGTTTACACATGTCTCAGAATTAATTCTGAGACCTGCGGGTTTCCTCACGATGTTTTCCTTCACCGTCGAGCTAGTGATAAATATGTACGTAAGTTTTTGAAAAACTCATTGGTACATGCCAGGATTTGAACCCGAGCCTCACTGATTTTTCGGCCGGCTCTTTAACCGTCCGGGCTATCACTGCTCAATCGGGCTATCAAATTTTGATTATTATTTTTTTATTTGAAAGTTGGTGCTTCCCGTGTGGTCCAGTTCTGATAATGGCATCCATGAGAAAACCATATGTTGAAGTAGGTTTTTTACTCTTTGGAATTCTATACAGTATCACTACATAGTATAAAACAAAGTCGCTTTCTCTGTCCCTATATCCCTATGTATGCTTAAATCTTTAAAACTACCCAACGGATTTTGATGCGTTTTTTTTAATAGATAGAGTGATTCAAGAGGAAGGTTTTAGTGTTAGCATTGCACCCGTGCGAAGTCGGGGCGGGTCGCTAGTAATATATAATCTCACGCCTTATATCCCCGAGGGGTTAGGCAAAGGTATTCCGTTTCTGGATGTACCTACTTTTCACGAGATATTCTTTGGACCCCTAAACGTGATAGGTGGTTAGCCCATCGCCGGACCGGCAGGCGTATTCACAGAGCTTCGATATTCGATATTCGACGCGGAATCGGAAAATCTGTCGAACACTTTCGAGATGAGCTGATGTTGGTGTCGAAAACTAATGTCGTATGTGACATAAGGATTCGTAAAAATTTTCACTCGATCTGAAACGAACGGAAACGGTATCGAGTATTACGTTTCTCTTCCCAACTCTATTGATCGGTGTTAATACAATTTTGCAGCCATTAATACTAAATCTCTATCGTGACCGGACTCAAGTTGAACAGGTAATACATGAGGCTTTGAGGCACGCTCGTTGCCCATGACCGCAAGCCTAGCTATACTGGGCTAAAATTGTAGATCTACGAGTGGCACGTTAAAAACGATAGCAATATTATAAAGTTGAAGTAGCTGGCTGTAATCTATACTTATAATAAAAAGGGAACGAGACATGAGATTAAGAAGAGCTGCGCTTGAGTTTTGCTGGTTCTTCTCGGGGTACTGCATTTGGATCCAGCAACTCGTCGGTGGAGATGGGCTGCTGTTTACATTTAGCAAATCAATCATGTACGAGTTTAGAGTGCCTTGTTATTAGGCTATTGACTTTTCTAAGTGTAATTTTCAATTACCTACAGAAAATACATTATCATTTTCGTGTCTGTACATTAAATATTTTTTGAATTTTCTTTGCGGTAGTGTACACAATTATCGATTTAGATACCAAAACACATATTTTTGAAGATGTTGTTACTCGTAATCTTACTTTCTGTCTGTGTACGCATCACGCAAAAACTACTGGACGGATTTTGATGAAATTTGGTGTGGAGATAACTGAGTAACCGGGTCAACGTCAAGGGTAGTTTTTACTACAGGAAAATATCTCATTCCCACGTGAAAATATAAAAACTGGTTTATCAATTATAGTCTATTTCACACCAAATGGGTTCGGTGACAGTTCACTGTTGACAATTGAAGTGATGTGTCCCAATGAAATCCAATCGATTTTTCTAAAGTTTCAAGTAAGTTTGTAAAGGAAATGGAATCGATTTTATACTTTATTGATAGAATGATTTTTCAAGTTTACTTTTTATTGATTTTTTTAATAGATTTATTTATTATAGCAAGCACATATTTGAATTTCACAGGTTAAATAGGGGAAAAACATGGTAAAATAAAAAAAATGTCATCGACTTTTTGTTGCAATACGAAAATAATCATACATTATCGAATCTACAAATCACTGCACACTTTCACAGACCCCTGCGACATAATACACTATTACTATTTTAAACCCAAAAGATACAACAAAATGAAAATTTTACAAAAACATTGCACCTTTTTTCTGATTCCCGCCAAAAAGCTTCGATTCATCGATTTAATGTAGATTAAGTTGTGTCAATCCCTATGAGTAAAAGTTCCGTTCGACGCAATACGTGTTTTTAGGATATCTTTTTTAAGTATTGTTTTTTATATTTTACTTGATTTATAGTCTGAGATTTTAATTTAGAATTTTAGAGGCCACAATTATTGTACTTTAGAAATGACATAATAATCAATTATTCATTATTTTTGGAACCATCTACTTTTCTTACTAGAAAGTTGTATGCGTAAAAAGGAAAAATGTGAACTGTCACCGAACCCATTTGGTGTGAAATAGACTATAGTTTGTAAGACGCAGGGTAGAGTGCCGTACGCCCCCTCCCTATAGTCTATTTTACACCAAATGGGTTCGGTGACATTTCACTGTTGACAATTGAAGTGATGTGTCCTAATGAAATTCAATCGATTTTTCTAAGGTTTCGAGTAAGTTTGTAAAGGAAATGGAATCGATTTATACTTTATTGATAGAATGATTTTTCAAGTTTACTTTTTATTGAATATGTTTAAAAAGGGAAAAACATGGTAAAATAAAAATGTCATCGACTTTTTGATGCAATACGAAAATAATCATACATTATCGAATCTACAAATCACTGCACACTTTCACAGACCCCTGCCACATAATACACTATTACTATTTTAAACCCAAGAGATACAACAAAATGAAAATTTTACAAAAACATTGCACCTTTTTTCGGATTCCCGACAAAAAGCTTCGATTCATCGATTTAATGTAGATTAAGTTGTGTCAATCTCTAAGAGTAAAAGTTCCGTTCCACGCAATACGTGTTTTTAGGACATCTTTTTTATCTATTGTTTTTTATATTTTTCTTGATTTATAGTCTGAGATTTTAATTTAGGCGACAATTATTGTATTTTAGCAATGACATAATAGTATATTTTATATCGAGGGACTAAGTATATTTTATATCGAGGGACTAAACGAAGCCAAACATGACTCCCTCGCAAGCTTGGGAGTCATGAAACCGAGGGTATATTAAGTTGGCGTTTAGTCTCGAGGTGCAAACTGTACTTTTCACTTTGAGTGCGAGAAAAATTGTCAATTTAGTACAAATTTATTTAAAACCCAACAAATTTACACTCGACAAAAATTCAGAAATTTTCGCGGTCAGTTTTTTCTTCTAAACCTGTCAGGCTGTCACAGATTAACAAAGAGATTTAAATCTCTTTGCAGGTAAACAATTTAAAACACATGGCGCCACCTTCTTCGCGGAAATACCATGGAACTAAAACTCTTCACATTTTCGCAATGAAGATGGTCCACACTCTACAGATATTTACTGGCTGTTTGAGGTTGTCTTTTTCTAATTAAGGAAATTAAAAAAAAAATTACTTTATACTCCCTAGGGTCTAAAGTGATCACTTTAGTCCCGCTTCGTAGAGCTATATTGGCGTACTTTTAGAGCATGAGAAGTGAAATAATAAAGTATTCATTATTTTTGGAACCATCTATTTTTCTTACTAGAAAGTCGTATGCGTAAAAAGGAAAAATGTGAACTGTCACCTATAGTCACTATAGTCACTATAGTCCGGTGAATGCTGTCAAGCCACTATGGCGCACATCACAATGACAGTTAAAAAAGTTTATTACACGTTTTTAAATAACTTGCAATTTATGTTTGTTTGGGTGGAATCTTGCAACTAAATTATATCATCAACGAAAACGAAAGATATTTATGGTGCGAATGTTGAAGGAGGCAAGGAAAGAGGACACCCCAGAAGGACGTTCACAGATCAAATTAGTGACGTCCTTCAAAAAGCTGGGGTCCAGAGTACGAAGAATAAAAGAGCGTGCATGAAAAGGCTTATGGATGTGAAGGAAGCGAGGGAAGTGTGCGGAGATCGGGCAAAGTGGCGATCCATCGTCTCTGCCTACCCCTGTGGAAAGAAGGCGTGAGTATGTATGTATCTTCAACCGATTGAGCTGAAATTATGAAGTTTGGTGATAATGAAATATTATAATACCACCGAGCTGATGGAGCCAGTAGGTGGATATCGCGACTTTTCAATGGCTACTTGTAAATCCCTCGAGTTTGGGTTCATTCTATTTTCTATTACGTCGCTATACATACAAAATCTTGTTTTTTTAATTTTCATGAACTATAATTGGGACTGCATCAAAATTAAATTGTGAGTAATCATTAATTAAGAAGATTATCCCAAAACATTATCTAAAAATATTTTTCGATTTTCAATTTACTTTTTTAATAATAAAACAATAAAAAAAGTGATGTAATTGACTACTAAAAATTATGACGTCATAACTCAGTATTCAGAACATTTTCCATACTAAATGTTCGTTTTGACAGATCATAAAAAGTAACTCATTTGACTTGAGCCAACTACCCTATCCAAAGAGATTAAAATATAATAGGGCATAGAGGGGGCATTGGGAATATTTTCATACATACATAACTTATGTTTGAAGCTCAAGTGTCATGTCAGTTAGTATTTACGCAAGCTGTCATTCGGTCCAAATTGTACTAGACTTATTCCACTTGGAATAACTTTTGGCTTCAAATTTTCCTCGCTTTGTCCCCTCTATGCCCTATTATATTTTAATCTCTTTGACCCTATCACTTATTTCCTGTGCCGCCGCGCAAATTTATTACACAAGTCAAGAATTTGCAAAACGTACTCACCATCAAATTCCAAATGCTTCTGAAGTAATGTCCAAATATTTTTATTGCTCTATTACATGACCGGTAAACATTAGAGAGGGACAACCTTCGTGCGAGAGTGAGAGGCACTTTGTTCTCGTAGTACGCACAGGATGGTGTTGTTTCAAACGGAACCAGTATTGTTAACTAGCACGATTAAAGGTAGACTTCCGTGGGTAGCGGCCAGCGTTGCCAGATTTTTTTTCTCCCAAGTCGGGATTTTGGAACGTTATGAGTCAAATAAGCGGGATTCTTTCGTCGAAAGTGGGACATAGTAAAAAAATTATATACAGAAGTTTTTAAATATTTATCTTTGTATTTGAGTTCAAATTAAGTTTATGTGACAATAGATACCTAGAAAACATAGCCATAGAAAATGTATTTTAATAAAAATATCATATTTTAAATTTACCTACCTATCGTTAAATAGTTGAGTCTTATTCGTCTTCTGAATAGAAAAAACAAGAAATCAAATCAAAAAGTGTTATTCATTAGGAAAATATGGCGTTTGTAACAGTAGTCTGAAGAGTGGGTATTACACTTACAAATTGCAACTTACAATAAGATAATAATTTTATTTATTCATAAGAATTACTTACTACCCACCTAAATAATGACTTATTCGTAATATTTCTGTAAACAGTTAACTTCTTAAAGAGTTAATTTTTTAAAGTTACATTTTTATCTTTAATAAGGAAAGATAGCTATAGATTACACTGGACGACCAATAATTCTGCTCTCATTAAATTTACGGAGCATTTATTTCTGGCATCCGATTTTTTTTAATCCATCTTATACCCGAAAAGCGGGACTGAGCCTGTCCCGCGCGGGACAGTAAATTTTGATTTAAAAATCGGGACGTCCCGCCAAAATCGGGACGTCTGGCAACGCTGGTCGCAGCCGATCGCAGCCGCGCGCGATCGATCGCATGCTACTGACGCGCGCGGCTGAAGCCTACCCTAAGATTCTAATTGTTAAGCATACCCGTGTAAATAATCTAATCTCTATTTACCTACTATCTACTACTTACTAATATATGTAGATACTAATTATTTATCAATTAGGCAGAGAGATGATACATTATTTTATCATTGACAGTGCTGTTGGCACAGTTGGTAATGACCTTGGTCGAATATAAAACAAAATTAATTACAATAGCATGCACCAATACTTACTACAGTATAAAAATATCACATGTGCCTGAACTAGGGAACCCTGTTTTTCAGGCGAAAAAGGTCTTAGATCGTTTTTGATTAAATTTGGTTAGACGATAGTTTGCACGTCGATGAGGGATATGTCATCTCTAATAGAAAGTAGAATTATCCCGAAAACCGAACGCAGACATTCCAAAAGCTTGTATATATGATATTTGCTAAGTTTTATCTATAGCGATTGTCTAATAACTGTTGCTAATAAGATTTAACGACAGATAACAGTCACGTTTAGTCAATAGTACGTGAGAATCATTTTATTTAACTCATCAATGGTTGCAAATGCTACATTAATAAGGGATGTTACATAACTTTTTTGAGGCGCAACATTTCTTATACCTTTTACAGAGACAGCAATGTGCATTTCGGGGTGTATTATGGACAAAAGTTTCAAATGTGGAAGAACCTTGAATACTCGAGCTATTACTAAAATATGCTAACGGCTTCTATTACCGAGGGGGTAGGCAGTGGTATGCCAATCCTGGAAGTACAGGTTTAAGATTTTACTACCGCTCCTATTAGCAACCACTTTCTTTAGGGTTTCGCACAGATGAATTGAGGTCTGTGGGGTTTTGTATTGAAATTAAATCCCATACCAAAATTGTAATGTAATATAATTTAATTCTGTTAGTTTACTAACACTAGTTTTTAAGTAAATATGTTTTTATTATTATTATTGAAGGCCTTATGCACGTTTTCTGGAAGTTCTTATGACAAATCTAACAGCTTACACAGTAATAGTAAAAAACAGAAACAAATAGGATATTACTCAAAACATTGCTCCACGACATTATAAGTTAGAAGGAAATGAGGCACACTTTTCCAAATCATCAAATAAAACGCGGTACTAGGAAAACTTGGTCATACTCAACTAATGCAGTACATGCTCGGTTACTCACTATTTTGTGGTTCAAGGGATAAGATAAGACTACCGTCACTCTACAAACGATTCTTCCGAAATTAGAAAGAAAGAAACAAAATAAATACTCGTAAATTTATTAGCCCCGCCCCGAATTCGCACGGGTGCAATGTGGTGGTTATTTATTAGTCCTAGGTGAGAGTCTGGAGACCGTACTAGGTTACAAGACTTGTGTTACGGCTCACCAGGCTCCGAACCTCTTGTTGCAAAGTTACATCAGATCTTTGGGGTACACAAGTAAATATTGATGTTGTCTAGTGCAGTCGAGAGACGTAAATATCTATAGATGTGTGGGGGTGATACTAAAACCTTTCTCTTGAATCACTCTTTCCATTAAAAAAAAACGCATCAAAATCCGTTCCGTAGTTTTAAAGATCTAATCAATAATCATACATAGGTGTCCCTATGCGACAGACAGCGGGAAGAGACTTTTGTTTTATATTACTATGTAGTGTCACTTGAACACTTTAAAGAAAAGCGCTCTTAGCCTTCCGGTGCCAGTGGGTTTGTGCATTTAGGTGAAATCAGTCATTGAATGGGTGACCTCCTAGTTTTGATCCCGCTTTTCGTTGTGTCGCACAATGGAAGTCGTTAAGCCATGTCGGATATTTTGAAAAGCTGTAAAAAAAAAATTATTTTCTATTTTTCATTTCTTCAAATATTTTTGGAATAGCCCACGCACAATTCGGCTTTTAAAAACGCTCTTCGCTTAAGACTTGCTGTTTGAAATGAATGTGACACATCAAAGACACCGGCAAAGATAATAGAAATAGTCAAATAGTTCGCGATATCAGAAGGTTAGTATACAAGAGTTGACTACAAAAAAATATCGATGTTCTACGGTAATCCTTATTTTCCTTTTTTAACATTGTTTTGATAGTATTATTTGTTTTTCACTTTTTTCGTTTTTCCTTCCTCATGTGTGAGGCAAGACCCTAGCTTAGCAGTGGGCTGTTACGGGTTGATGATGATGATTTGTTTTTATAGCGACTATAACTCTGTCAACAATTCAAGTGTCTACCTATTGTCATTATAAAAATAGAAAAAAAACGCCACAAAATACGTTTCTTGTATGGGAGCAACATTAATTTTTTATTTTATTTTATTTGAATTATTTGTAGTTACAGCGGCAACAGATAACACTGTCTTTATATTACGCCTTTTGGCTACGGAACACTTCAAATGTAATTTTGCGCATGTAACATTCGTTATTTTGTTTGTATTTTTGTTTAAAATTTTGATTATTCAGTTACATGCCTTGTGTCTGGTCGTTTAATATTTATTTAAGTATGTTTATCAGTTTTTAGTAGGTACCCATAGTACAGGCCCTGCCTAGTTTGAGACTAAATAACCGTGTGTGAATTGTGTCTAATAAAAAAATAAAAAATGTACACTCAGCCTTAAAAGCCTTTGAAGCAAACACTAACTATACCAAAAACAGATAGCTACTCCGAACCGGAATCAAGATAACACCGGAAACCTGATGATTACTCACTGCATAACGCGGTCCACCATTGATCGATTTCATAAAGACACCTGTGTGCGCCTGAGCACCAGTTCGAACGCTTCCACCTGCGCGTGCGCACGTTCCAAGTTCAAATTCCGAGAGATCGAAAGTGTTTCTCCATTCGAAGTTTGCTTTGTGGATTCGTGACTATTGTTGATTTAAACAATAATTTAATAACGAAGAGAAAATTAGTGATTTTTAGTGCTGTGCAGTGATTGTTTCACTTTGGAGCTTTTAAAGCTAAAATGTAAGTTGCGAAGTTGAACATAAAAAAAACTTATCAATAATAAACTTTTTGGGATGTTTATAAAGACAGTTTCGTGTTTTTGTTATTATTTATGACTACTAGTAGTTCATCGAATAGCATTTGTGTTATTTATTTATGTACAAATTGTTGTTTTTACCCAACTGTCAAGGAAGGGTAATGTTTTTCGGGCGTATCTTGTTTTAAAATTTCTTAATTACCTCGTATCTTCCAAACGTCTGGATGGATTTAGACTGTTCAAGTATAGCCTTATAAGCCCAAGTGTCCTTAGATGTTTGAATGCAAAACAAAATGGCGGTTTTTTTGGCGCGAAAACACGCGAAATTCATGATTTTATTTATTTATAAAACAATCTGTGCAGTTGCCCTAAAGGATTTGGAAGGATGATAAACTTCCATATTTCATCCCCTATTTAACCCCCTTTGAGCATGAATCCTTTTAAGTACCTACCTACCTAAAAAAATTGCTTTTAGACTCAGTCAAAGTAAAGCGAAGAGTATAGTTATTTAATATACTTTTTAATTCCATGTAATAATGTTCAAAAGCGACAGCATTTTTTTAAACAGTACCTTATTTAAAACACCGGTTTGTTTGCACGCTACGACAGAAGAAATGATAGTCCACGCTACGCTAAATCACGCGTATTCGAATACTTGAGAATAAGTACTTATAATTATTTTAGATAATCAACATTTTAAACAAAATACAAACAGACTTCTACGAATAGCACAAAAAAGACTATTATCAGCATATTCGACATCCATTACCTACTGAGCAATGTTACTTAACCTATTACGCTGATAGCGGGTGGTTTGCTGATGTCCGTTGAGAAGTTGCGTTCTCCACCTGAAGTTCTTCATCAGATTTTCACAAAACTTATATGGGACAACCCTTGAGGTACACTAGTTCAAACAAAAAAATAATTTTAGAAATGTTTTTATTTTTTACGGAAATATGGATTAACATAACTAAACATGTAATAACATAAGACCAGCTGTTGGATATCTTATAAATAAACATACCAAAAAAATCACACGTGACCTCGACTATTTTTGAAGTCGGTTGAAAAGAAAGATTATTTATTAACCAAGCTAATCCTTCGGGCAAAATAGCCACCACTCACCAGCCCCTGTAGTCATAGTAATTATGAATTTGAAACTTCATTTTATGATGGAAGCAAGCCGCTTTGCACAGTGATAGTAGGAACGAAAATAAGCGATTTTTCCCGCAGCAGCGAAACTTTCGTCCCTTAGGAACACAGAGGGCGCCTCTTAAACAAAAAAAACTTCATAAAAACGGCTTACTTACTTACTGGGTCGCCAGTGACCTCATAAGGCGTGTAAGACTTTGATGAAAAATTGAATCAAAAAGGCTATAAAATTACAGACAACCTAAGTAGTCTTACCTAAGTGGACCTACATAAGTGGGATTAACTGTAATAATGTAATATAATGTAATAAAAATGTATTTATAAATTGTAAATCATAACTATAAGTAACACATGAATTTAATAACCACTCTAAAGAGTAAAAAAAACGACTTCAATCTTCATCATTATCATAGATGCCGTTGTCAGAATTGGCCGAAATTAAAATGGCACCAGCTTTCAAATAAAAAAGGAATCATCCAATTCGGTTCACCCAGTCGAAAGTTCTGTGGGTCTAAAATGGCCACTTTGAGCAATTCCTCTGAGCAATTCTCCTTTTCTGAATTCCCAGCAAATCCTAAGCAATTCCTCTAAATTTCGTAAAATGGTCCCTCATTTTAGTGATTCACTGACAATTCAATTCATTAGCAGATTCGTATTTGGTGAAAATTTCGAATATGAATCGAAATAGGATCCTAAATTATGATTCACCCGAAACGGCCTTTTTAGACCCTCTGAGGTAACAAACATAAAAAAAATATAGACGAATTGATAACCTCCTCCTTTTTGAAGTCGGTAAAAAAAAAGAGCTGCCCATGAGTTTCTTGCTGGTTCTTCTTGGGGTACAGCATTTGAAACCAGCAACTGGTTGGTATAGATCGGCTGCTGTTTACATTCAGCCAATCTCCGTGGACGAGTTTAGAGTCCCTTGTTATTAGACTATTGACGTTTCTAGGTGTAAGTTTTTTTACCTACAGAAATAAACGAATTTCGAGTTGAATCTTGGAATTTTGGTTTGTCAATTTCATTAGGAACAGATATTGTTAGCACGAGAGCATGGAAGCTATTATCACTGGCCCGTGACAGCCTACTGCTCAGCTACGGGTGTTAGGATAACCTTGAATTAATAAAAAAGTCGGTACTGCAGGCGTATTCAGGGAGCTTCGATATTCAATATCGGAAAATCTGTCGAACACATTCGAGATGGGCTGATGTTGGTATCGAAAACTAATGTCATATGTGACATAAGGTTTCGGAAAATTTTAAACGCCTAGAATAAAGTTTCCGAAGTCGATAGATTCGACTTCGGAAAATTTTTACTCGATCTGAATCGAACGGAAACGGTATCGAAAAATAAAAAAAAAATAAAAAAAAAATCGGTATCGAGTCTCCGTGAATACGCTTGCTGTACGGGCGTTTTAACTTGGCTTCTCTGAACATAGGCTTCGCCTGCGCAAACCTCCTCGTACTGCCATATGGTCGCTAAAAAATGTTATTGCGCAGCCATTTGCGCAACTTCAGAGCTGCCAAGTTAAAATGCCCGCGCTGTAATTAGAAATGGGTCGATATCACGTATTCATAATAATCTTATTTTAAACGAATATACATTTATATTTTAAAAATTTAATTGCATAATTCATGCATTTATAGTTTGTGCTTATCAGATATATAATTAAATAAAAATGAATGCCGTTGGACCGATTTGGATATTTTTTACATACAGTGTTTCGTAACAGTCCAAATAAGTTATTAAGGGAAATAACATAGTAGATTTACTTTAAAGAGTAGTTAAACCGACTTCAACTTATATGAATGCTATTATCAGAACTGGACAAAACTGAAATGGGACTACACGGGAAGCACCAGCTTTCAAATAAAAAGAGAATCATCAAAATCGGTTCACCCAGTCGAAAGTTCTGAGGAAACAAACATAAAAAAACACAGTCGAATTGATAATCTCCTTCCTTTTTGAAGTCGGTTGAAAAGAATTGACATGTTGTTTAGAAAATTATGGAAAAAAGGAAAGTGCATTTTTCTGTGAGATTTAAACAGCGTATGTCGGGTCAGATTTTATATCACTACATAGTATAAAACAAAGTCGCTTTCTCTGTCCCTATATCCCTATGTCCTAAATATGTCCCTATGTCCATTTGTATGCTTAAATCTTTAAAACTATAATGCAACGGATTTTGATGCGGTTTTTTTTAATAGATAGAGTGATTTAAGAGAAAGGTTTTAAGAGAAATGCTTATAGTAAAACCTTCGGTGTAAGCCGGGGTCGCTAGTAATGTAATAAAAAATAAAATAATAAAAAATCTAAGTAAGTATATTTTTTAAATCAATTTTTTTTTTAAATATTTTGATACCGGTCAAACAACGGAATAGAGAAATAATAGAATTATTTGTTGTCATTGTTGTCCTTGACCGTCATGGGTCACTTTGACTGCTATGGTTATTATCAAAATGATAAATTATTTTAATAATAGTCTGCCATTTTTAATACAAGGAAAGGTTGAGCGCAAAATTTATATTATTTATTATTATAAAAAGAAAAAAAAAACCTTTCCAACAGATTGTTATTTAGTCCCAAACTTGAAACTAGGCAGTCTGTGTTATGCATGTCGCAATGTTATTATAAACACATACTGGTTGATTTATTTTACCGTCTGGAAAAAAATATGACGTATAAGGTATCTAGAGCCGAAATTATACACGAGATTAATTGTTAAATATAGGTAGTCATGTTTAATGCAATTTACAAAATCTAGAAAACTACGCACAGTATACTACGCGCTGCTGGCGCGGGCGGTTGTAGGTAAATATTGCGCACTGTTTCTTTTTAAAATACTATTTCAAATATCTCAGTGTGTATTATTGACTACAATTTAGTAATGTATATTAGTCCAAACAAGAAAAAAATTTTTTGAAAAAAACAATTTTTTTAAGTAATATTGCCAAATGAATCTATTACACTTACCTATCACACTAATTTTTTTTCCAGACGGTAAAAAAAGTCACTTTGTATATACATAAAGCTCACGCCATTGTCCCACAGGGGTAGGCAAAGAATATGGATCGCCACTTTGCTCGATCTCTGCATCCTTCTTTCGCTTCCTTCACTACGTTGCTATAAAATCCGTGATATTGTTATTTCACTCGTGGTATTATACTGAACGGATTAACCGACTCGACGTGTAAGGCTATTAATCATAATTATTATTCTAAACCATATTTACTAGTAAGACATGAGATTAAAAAGAGCTGCCCTTGAGTCTCTTGCCAGTTCTTCTCGGGGTACTGCATTTGGAACCAGCAATTCATCGGTGGAGATGGGCTGCTGTTTACATTTAGCCAATATTCATGGGCGTGTTTACAGTGCCTTGTTATTAGACTATTAACCTTTAACCTTTTTAAGTGTACTTTTTTTACCTACAGAAAAAAAATTATTTTTGACCTTTGAACGGACTTTTGTAAATCGTCTTAATTTGGTGCATAATTGTAAAACGGTCACTGATTGGTCAGCATGGCACGGTTGTCAGTGAGTCGACCAATCAAAATCGAGCTACGTAACCCACCACATCTAAGTGTTGCTATAACTGTAAAGTTTCATCAAAATCGGTTCAGTAGTTTTTGCGTGAAAGAGGAACAAACATCCATCCATACATCCATCCATACAAACTTTCGCATTTATAATATTAGTAGGACATACAACACACTAGTACCTACAGTCCGAGTCAATATTTCACTCCTCGGTTCGCAGTAGGCTTAACTGAACCGGTTTTCGGTTAAGGTTACAATGTTGTTAACATATAAATGTTTATATTTTACTAAGTAGTACTTAAACCGATTTTTTTGTACAAATATTCATGTGTAGCAAAAAGTTGTATGAATACTTAACCACGTATTATCTACAATAAATACAATAGTCTACGCTTATATTACACTTGTTTGTATGTTTGAAGGAAGTGATCTCTTCAACTTTGCAGCAGCTGGCGATTGGAAGATGATTGCGTATGAATGGAAGCTACGCGCGCGTTTCTTTTTTTTATTATTATTTAAAATATTTTATTGACTACCACTGAGTAATGCATATAGCATAATGTTATTATACGAGACCAGCAATTTTTTTAAAGTAACAATGCCGTATGAATCTATTACATTTACCGATCACAATTTTTTTTTTCAGACGGTAAAACATTTTTGCGGTATAATATGAAGGGGATTCGGAAGCCATAACCATTATTTATAGATTTTTTATCTGTCTGCCCGTACAAACAACACACACGTACAATGTACAACTACTGCACCAAATGGGAAGCAACTTTCACAGTTGTATTTTTGCCGGTGTAACTTAAAATCTGGTATGTTTCATCTTGATACGATAGAAGCAGAATTATCTATACACCCGCGTAAGTTCCGTTCCCGTGGGAAAAATAGCCAGAAAAGTAAGCTTTCCATTGGTGAAAGAGTTCTACACCATGCTCCTAAAATGCTGGACTGCAGTCCAGTATTTTAGGAGCCTATTCAATACAAACAGACAAACGCACTTGTGACTCGCGTTGCAGGTCTCCATGGGCGACGGTACTCAATTACCATCAGGTGACCCGTCTGCTCGTTTGCCCTAGTGGGCAAAGTGGTATAGTTGCTATAAAAAAAGTCAAATATTTGTTCTTCATAATATTACTTGTCGTATATAGATACATAGTGTTTTTTCCACGGACTTAAAAAAAGGAGCAGGTTATCAATTCGACTGTAGGTACGTTTTTTTATGTTTGTTACCTCAGAACTTTCGACTGGGTGAACCGATTTTAATGTATTTTTTGTCTAAAACTGGTATTTCCCGTGTGGTCCCATTTCAATTTGGTCCAGTTCTGACAATGGCATCAATGAGAGAACCATATGAGTTAAAGTCGTTTTTTTACTCTTTAGTTCTATGTTACTCAACTGCGCCAGTGCGGGGACAAAGTCGCTAGTAAAAGCTAGTAAATGTATATGCCAAAGCGTTTAGTAATTTCATAGTTAATTGGACTAGCTATTCTAGTCCCAAATTAGTCTATTTGCTATACAAATCGGACTGATTGGACCGAATGTCTCAACATTCACCTTGGCATATAAACATACGTATATTTGTGAAATGAAAATGTTTTTTTATAACTCAGTTTGGTAATTTGTTATTAAATTAACAATTTGATCCTACCCGATTACGAGAAAAGAGGTTTTTAAAGCTTGTCGGTTAAATTGGTAATACCGTCGAGTCAAGGCCAAAACGTTTTGGGTTCGAACTGCTTTCAGGACCAACATTAATTAATGAATCTTTTATTTTTTTGAATGAAGTGTGTTTGTAACGATCAGACTGGTTAAGCAAAGTTGGGTGCGGTCAGTCAGTGAATGGGTGACCGCCTAGTGGTATTTATATCACGAGCGCTTCCGTGTTCCGGAAGGCACGTTAAATTGTTGGTCCCGGTTTTCGTTGTGTTTACGCATAATGGAAGTATACCCTTGGGTGGCTTGAAAAATTCTGACTGTTAAGTGGCCACTAGCTTAACACCATCTCCGAATCCGCAGTGGGCTCGCGTGGGAGATTATATCCCACACTTCCTCATGTGTGAGGAAAGACCCTTAGCTCAGCAGCGGGCTGTTAAGGGTTGATGTTGATGATGATGAACTCGTTGGTATAGATGGGCTGCTGTTTAGCCAAATTTATGGACGAGTTTAGTGTGCCTTGTTATTGACGTTTCAAAGTGTATTTTATATATTATGTAACTACTGAAATAAATGAAATTTCGATTTGAATTTGTGTGAGGAAAGACTAGAGTCTTAGCTCAGCAGTTGTTTACGGGTTGATGATGATGGAGGATTGTTTTTTAATATTATAAACGAGCAGACCTGATGGTAAGTGACGTCCGTCGCCCAACACCTGCAACTCAAGAGTCACAACTGCGTTGCCGACCTTTGAAGTGGGAGTAGGGGGAGTTACGGGGAGGGGAGTTGCTTTACGCTGGTTTTTTGTGAGGCCGTGGTATTACTCCGGTCGAGCCGGCCCAAGCGTGCCGAAACATGGCTCTCCCACGTTTTGTTTTGTAGGCAGGTTCCCACGAATAAAGTCTATTATTGTGACCAATATGGAGGAGCGGAGGTGGAATGCTCCTCCATCGTGAAAAGGGAAGAACTTCCGCCAGGCGAGGTGATCGTGCCTGGGGACCGCGGTCCAACGGTGATGTTGGGCAGTTGTATTTATACAAACTCATTAGAAAACTCCGATAGCGCGGTTTAGAACTCGGCCGTCTATTGGCGCGTTCTATGTAGTGTCGCTACAACAGCAACAAACTATTAACACAATGCTTTGCTCCCGGAAAGACGCGCGGCGGCATACGTAAACGTGTCCTTGACTTGCGCTGCGACAAACTGTCGTAACTGGGTTATAAATTTTTACAAGCTTTTATTTAATTTGAAATGTTTGTGTTATTCTAATAGCGGAACACTTTTGTTTATTAAAATAAATTTTAAAAATCACTTTTTATCTATTAAGGGGAATTATTATTAGTATTATTTCTGGAAATACGTTACGCTGTTATCGAGATGCATATCTCAGAATCGATTCTGGGACCTGTAAGTTTCTTCGTTTCCTTCACCGTCGAGCTAGAGATAAATATGAGTGGCAAATAGTTATCGACTATGAAATTAAATGGTGGAGCCATTCTCGTTCTTTCGAATGAATTATTTGCCGGTTAAGGAGCCTGCTTCTCATGATGAAAATCAGTGAGGCTCGGGTTCGAATCCTGGCATGTACAGTCAACAAAGTTGTTAGTGTTACATGGCCAAAAATTAAGATTCACTGTTCTCATAAAGCCTTAAATGTATTTATAGTATTTTTTTTTTGGTAAATTATAGGGATCAAAGATACCTTTCGAAATAAACATTAATCATTAAGATTTATTTATGACTTCCTCAGAAAAATGATTTCTTAGTTACTGGCCATGTAACCCTAACAACTTTGTTGACTGTACTAATGAGTTTTTCAAAACTTACGTACATATTTATCACTAGCTAGACGGTGAAGGAAAACATCGTGAGGAAGCCCGCAGGTCCCAGGCTGAATTCTGAGACATGTGTAAACAGACCCGGTTCGGCAATGGGCTCACCAACTACCACGTTTAGGGGTTATATCCAGAAATGGAATACCTCTGCCTACCCCCTCGGGGATATAAGGCGTGAAATGTATTTTTTTTTTTTATTTGTACATACTCAAAAACAGAGATTCCTCAGATACACCTCACCACTCGACGACGCGTACATTAGTATGCCAGTACCGAACTGCCGTGGTTTAAATGACAGTAAAGAAATATAAATCTGTTCGGGAATTCCAAGATGCATAAAACGGTCTATGGTCTATTAACTCAGATTGTTTTATTTAAAATGACCAGCGGCGTTGCTCGCGTTGAATATATTTTTCCCTGTTACCGTGGGAATTTCCAAAAATCCCTTCTTAGGAATAACTTACAACCATTTAAGGAATCTTCGTACAAAATTCAAGCTTCTAGACAAAGCGCTTTCGGCTGTGTCGTTCGATCAGTCAGTCAGCCAGTCAGATTCTATGAAAATACAAGATCTTTATTAGTGAACGGTTTCACCCGCGTAGTTCCCGTTTTAATGGAAATACGGGAATAAAATGTAGCCTATGCTACTCAGGGCTCTTATTTCTTTCCATTAGTTAAATAATTTTTAAAATAGGTCCAGTAGTTTTTGAGTTTCGCAACAAACATTCAAAAATACAAATCTTTCCTCTTTATATAATACTAGTGTAGATTTTATATACCTACATGACATCCTACTAATATTTTGAACACGAAAGTTTGTATAATATGGATGTATGGATGGATGTTTGTTCCTCTTTCACGCAAAAACTACTGAACTGATTTTGATGAAACTTTACAGTTATATAGCTAATACATCAGAATAGCACATAGGATATATTTTATACCCATATTCCCATGGGAACGGGAACTACGGGAACAGCTAGTACATCATAAGCTACAAAGTTTATAACATCTCTGGTGGAAAAATTAAGGCCCTTACATGAAATCTCTAAAGATTATAAAACGCATTGCTTTATAGGTATTTTTATTGAAAACAGGCTTACTCAATAACTTAAGGGAAAGCGGTTTCTTGATATTGCAAAAACTTATTATGATATATTTATCAATTGGAATTGTTTCTTATGCAATCAGATATGTATTTTACCATCTGCCTGAAATAAGCACAAAGTGATATTTCATCTATCTATATAGTTTATTTCAGTAGGTTAAAAAAGTACACTTACATTTATGTCAATAGTGTAATGACTCTAAACGCGTCGATGGAGATTGTCTGAATGTAAACAGCAGCCTATCTCCACCGACGAGTTGCTGGTTCCAAATGCAAGCCGAGAAGAACCAGCAACAAACTCGAGGGCAGCACTTTTAACGTCATGTATTTACATAAATAAAGCTCACGCCATCGTCCCACAGGGGTAGGCAGTCACGATGGATCACCACTTTGCTCGATCTGTTCATACTTCTTTCGCTTCCTTCACATCCATAAGCCTTTTCATGCACGCTCTTTTATTCTTCGCAATCCGGACCCCAGCTTTTTGATGTCATGTCTTTAATTTAATTAATTATTACTAGCGTGGTATTGAGCGGGCGTTGCCCAGCTGCCGGTTTAACGCCCGACCGTCTCTTGTTTGTACACTTTTAGAGGTAAATCGATAATGAAATTTGGCAGAGAGATGATTAATGACATTAGAAGGGACACAGACTCTTTTCATCGACACGCGAAAGAAGTCGAGGCTCAATACTAGTAGGAAATAAATCCAGTTTTTTCGCAGGATTAACAAATTTTATTACTTTATTGTTACAGTCAAGAGCACACGAAGCTTTACACTTTTATAGTGCGAGTCTGAACTCTAAGGCGATTGGAATAAGAACGTCACAAAATCCAATGTTTCAAGCTCCACGTGCTCTTGACTGTATGTGTTCTCAGGTTATAAATACAATAAGGTCAAATAAGTAAAATCTGCAGCCTCAACAGGTTTTGGATGTGATATTCTTTTTGTGCAACATTTAAAACTAATGAATGAATTTTACACTCGATGTGTTCGTATCAAATAGCTGATATTTTTAGTACGTGTATTTTATTTTTAACTAGCGGTTCTGCGCGGTTTCACTCGCGTAGTTCCTGTTCCCGTAGGAATACGGGGATAAAATATAGCCTATGTTACTCAAGGATTTTGTAGCTTTCCATCGGTGGAAGAATTTTTAAAATCGGTCCAGTCGTTTTTGAGTTTATTCGTTACAAACATACATGAATACAAATATACAAACCACAAAGCCAATATTAGTGCAGAAGTGTAGATTTCACGGACAAGACAAGTGGTATTCTAGTTACTGCATTTGGATCCAGGAACTAGTCGGTGGGTATAGGCTGCTGATTACATTTGTAGCGACACTACACAGAACGCGCCAATAGACAGCCGAGTTCTAAACCGCGCTATCGGAGTTTTCTAATGAGTTTGTATAAATACAACTGTCCAACAGCAACCGTTGGACCGCGGTCCCCAGGCACGATCACCTCGCCTGGCGGAAGATCTTCCCTTTTCACGATGGAGGAGCATTCCACTTCCGCTCCTCCAACTCGTCCATGAATGAATGTTGGATAAATTTATATGGAGGACCTCCATATACATTCATCCAACATTCATTCACTCAACTCAACTCGTCCATGAATGAATGTTGGATGAATGTATATATAGATTCATCCATCATTCATTCATGGACGAGTTTGTCCCTTGCTACTAGACTATTGACGTTTTTAAGTGATTTTTTGTGATTTTATTTTTTATTTAGTTACAAATAAATGTATTGAATTGAATTAGCGAAGGATCTGATTAGTGGATCGGACAGGATAAATCCTAAGTGTTTTAACATGTGCGCCTCGACAAAATTCTGTCTACTGTTTTGTCTCGCTCTATCTCTTGCGTTAGCAACTCCGATCGGACATGGGCTACCAAAAACTAGCGCAAGCACATTTACAAGTAGACTGACAAATTGCTATCATCAGAGTACAGAACGGTTAACTAAAGCTGGCAAATACAGAACACGCACACATTGTTCTTGTGTAGCCTCTTTGAAATATAGCGTCATGTTTTTTAAATTTTATACGCAACACACTTAGAAATTTTAGTTATAATATGTTATCACGCCTTTTATCCCCGAGAGAGTAGGCAGAGTTATTCCATTTGTGGAAACACCCACCTTTCTCCAGTATATTCTTTGGACCCTTAAACGTGATAGGTGGTGAGCCCATTGCTGGATCGGGTCTGTTAAACATGCCTTAGAATTAATTCTAGGACCTGCAGGTATCCTCGCGATGATTTAAAAATTCTTGTACCAATGGAAAGCTAAAAGATCCCTGAGTAACATAGGCTTTATTTTATTCCCAAATTCCTTCGGGAACGGGAACTACGCGGGTGAAACCGCGCAGAACCGCTAATAATATTATAAAGAGGAAAGATTTATATTTTAAAACGAATAAACTCAAAAACTACTGGACCGATTTTAAAAATTCTTTCACCAATGGAAAGCTAGAAGATCCCATATTTTATTTAAGTATGCCCACGGGAACGGGAATACGCGGATGAAAGAGCGCACAACAGCTAGTATATAATAAAACTGCATTGGTGTGAGTACTGTATTCGCGCCAGCATCGGTTAACCAACCTTTACTACGAAAGCTCGATTATAGCAACAGCCTTACATAAGGTTGTTGTGCGCTTGCGGCGTTTCTATAGTTACGGCGAGGGCCCGTGACTCACTGTCATTATGCCAGAATGTGGTCTCGGTTTTTTTGGGTCCTTTAGTTATTTGGGGGCCTCTCGGAGGAGAGCAAAACCTTTTAAAGATCATAACATTTTTATAGCCCATTTTTTAAAAGTAGTTCTGCAATAAAGAGACCGGTTTCATTTTATTCAATTCTGATTTTCGAATTATCAACATCTACTCAAATATTATAGAGGAAAGATTTGTATGTTTGTAAGGAATAAACTCAAAAACGACTGGACCGATTGGAAAAAATATTGAGTATACTTATAAGACTTTTTTAAATCGGTCCAGTAGAGTCGGAGCCTATTCGATACAAACAAACGAACAACAAATCCAATCTTTCCTATTTATAATATTAGTGTAGATTGTGTATGATATGTTGTATAAGAGCAGTGATAGCCATTACGGTTAAAGAGCCGGCCAAAAATCTGTGAGGCTCGGGTTCGAATCCTGGCATGTACCAATGAGTTTTTCAAAACTTACGTACATATTTATCACTAGCTCGACCGAGAAGAAAACATCGTGAGGAAACCCGCAGGTCTCAGAATTAATTCTGAGACATGTGTAAACAGACCCGGTCCGGCGATGGGCTCACCACCTTTCACGTTTAGGGGTCCAATATATCTCGTGAAATGTGGGTATATCCAGTAATGGAATACCTCTGCCTACCCCCTCGGGGATAAAAGGCGTGAGATTATATTATTATGTTGTATATATCTATAATATGTCTAATTACTACAAATGCAAAATAACTCTGTCTGGTTGTTACCTTTTCAGGGCAATCTGTGGATATTGGCAAAAGTTTACATCTTCACAAAATTTCATATAAGATTTTCAGACCGCAGTTTTCAAACAGTTCTTAGAGAACGCGAAAACAATTACTATTTTATATAGTTTTACGAGTTCCATTGTTAAGAGTACAACAGTTAAATTTCATGGAGTGGATTCGCAATCACTTACAATAAGAGGACTTATAAGCCGCTACATAGAATAAAAACTTTTTACTTTGACTGACTTTAATTTTATCTAACAAAACTAGATGTCGCGCGGTGCGCGAGGCCGCAAGCGGCCACGCGTGTCTCTGTGGGGTCTTATTTTGACAGAAAAATAAAGTCTAATTTTGGGCTGACATCGAGTTTTAGCCATTTTAAGTCGAAAAGTAATGAAATTTTGTGAATTTTTCCTTTTCATGGCAACACTGTTTACTGAGACCCACAATCGCTCCATACAAGCCAACTTTCCAAAGTGTTGCCAACTGGCTAAAAAATGCCGATTTAGATTAAGGAAATTGAATTTTTTCAGTAAAACAAAAATAACGGGGCGGCCATCTTGTTTTTTCAGATTTTCGGGATTTTCTGGTAAACTACAGGATATACCCTATGCGGTGACACCAAACACATCCCTGTAGCATATCGGCATCTGGGAGATCAATTCGGGTCTTTTGAGGTCTACCCTAAAAATTCAATCGGCCATAACTTTCAGTGTTGCCAGGTGAAATTCAAAAAACCTACAAAAGGTCATAGGGAGGAATAAAATGTTTCACTGACTGTCACTTGTTTTTGCAAAATGGTAAAATTTAGACTTTTGACATTTTGCGTTAAAAGTAAAAAAATACGAAAAATTCCGGGAAAATTCTTCAACACGGCCACACTACGTAGCAAGACCTCCAACCCCGCTATACAGACCAACTCGCTCAGGTGTTGCCATCTTGCCGAAAATCGACAATCAAAATGTGGTAAAATTAATACTTTTCTTTGGGAGCAAATCACCGGTCGGCCATCTTGGTTTTTCAAATTTTCGGGATTTTCTGGTAAACTACAGGATATGCCCTGTGCGATGACACCAAACACATCCCTTTAGCATATTGGCATCTGGGAGATCAATTCGGGTCAAGTGGGGTCTAAAACCACTCCAACTTTGAAACACTACTACGCGGCCGCCATTTTGTTTTTTCAACTTTTTTAACTATTTTCGTAAATCATTTAAACATTTCTACAGATTCCAAAAATTTCAGCCGGATCGGCCGGAAAACAAAAGAGATACGATAGGCAAGCCTGGCCGCCATTTTGTTTTTTTGAAAAGTCGGAATTTTCCCGGGGTCACCCCGCCATCTTGAACACTTTTTTCATATATGACTTGACTCCAAAACGACTCCTTCTGGGAGAACAATTATGTCAATCAGTCAGTCAGTGAGTGAGTGAGTGGTAGTCCAGCTTTATATATTATAAATAAATAAGCCACGGAACCCCACACAAAACTTATACGTAACGTCGCTGACAACCTTTTTTTTATCATATCACCAGATTTGAATTTCGTGTTTAATTGAGCACGTGTCCGAGCCAAATTCTTTCCACTTTATTCAACTTTTTTTATGTACACTTTTTTATTACTACACTGTGTAAACAAAAGTTGGTGTGTAGACTAGACTATTTTGCTGTTTTTTCACGCTTTTTTGTCCGACTATGGCAAATCCAAAAAGAAAGGTTATATTATAATGTATCATTGTATGTAACTGCAAAACTAAAAAAAAAGAAAAACAAAAAAATGCCTTCTGTGCCGGTAGCGGTGCGTTGTTCGCGGGTTCGATTTCCGCCCGGGGCCAACATTATGTCCATAACTGTTCGTCATGGCGACATGGTGGCGTGTGTGGGTGTTAGTTAACATGTATTTTAGTGTGTCTATCAGTTGTTTTGGCTATACTATGACTAGTTTCTTAATCATCATCATCAACCCGTAACAGCCCACTGCTGAGCTATGGTTCTTTTCAAACATCACATGAGGAAGTATGGGCTATAATCTCCCACGCGAGCCCACTGCGGAAGTTTCTTAATGGATGTTGTACTCCTAAAAACTTATTCATGTACACAATTTTAGTTTCCTCAGTCTGTCAGTTACAGCATTTCTCTTAAAATATAGTTAAATTTATTAAATGAAATTGATATTATTTATTTGCAGTAAATAGGGTTCAGTCCTGATGTATCAAGTGCTGTGGTACCACATATTTAGTCTATTAGACTTGCAAAATTTAATATGTAATTTATATATACATTAAAATTACATTATTGCATATGCATTGCAAACAGTAAACAAATTGTGTCTTTTCTACCTGTTTCTGCAAAATTGATGTTAAATTCATGGTTGCCTCATTGAAATAAAGTTCACTTTTGCACCTAGACCTAATAGAAATATAACCGGTTATGCAAAGTCAACTGAATGATTGGTAGTAAACACATTAATTACATAATAATATATAACATAAACTATATTAGTTATGTTTATACAAATATGCAAAGATCAGATATATCTGACAACACTAGTTACCCGTAACTATGTCATTTAACTAAGAATATAATATAAAATAAAGACGGGTTAAAAACCTAGTAGCCAAACCTTTAATTCCTATAAAAAACTATAAATGACGCCATACTGGATTTTTGGCGGGAATTCGAAACATGGTTTTTTAGAAAATTTCTTAAATATTTCGGGTACATATTTGGCTTACAATAGTGACAGTTTTCTTACTTGGAAATTAATTCCTTTTTTGTCCACAGATCTAAAACAACCGAACCCAAATAATGCGTGATCAGTGAAAATCAAAATGGCGTCATTATTGAGGACTAAATTCGCAATAGTGCTGCTCATAAACTGTTTAGTGCTACACAATTGTGACTACGACGTTGAGATAGGCGAAGCGAGAGCTGAACTACTCCTGCAAGGCGACGAAGACATACTCGAAGAAGAAAACCCTGCACCATTTAACCAGAACATCGAACCAGAAAGGTTTCTAATCGAAGACTCCAAGGAGCCAATCAGCAAAGACTTCAAGGAGCCAATCAGCAACGTAGAACCGAAAACAACAACAGAAGCTCTACAAACGACGACTTACGAAAATGAACTCAATTCCAAAGATGATATGGACTACTATGATGTAAAAACCGAACAGACTACTACGCCGGAGGTGACTGAAATCGCTACAGACAATGCGACTATGGACAATACTGTTGATAGAACAGATGAGGATATTTATCCTACTGATAATAATGGAACTAGTACTGCGGAACCACAATCGAAGGTAAGCGTAAACATTGTAGAAATAGGATGTGGAACTTTGTTTTGCATATGTCAAAGAGCAGTGATAGCCTTACGATGAACATCATGATGATAATAAGTGAGGCGCGGGTTCAAATCCTAGCATGTACCAATGAGTTTTTCAAAAACTTACGTACATATTTATCACTAGCTCGACGGTGAAGGAAAAATATCGTAAGGAAACCCCCAGGTCCTAGAATTAATTCTGAGACATGTGTAAAAGACCCGGTCTGGCGACGGGCTCACCACCTATCACGTTTAGGGGGCTAAGGTATATCTTGTGAAAAGTGGGTATATCCAGAAATGAAATACATCTGCCTCGGGGATAAAAGGCGTGTTTTTTTTTTTGGTTTGAGCCCAAAATGCACAAAATCATTTATTTTCTGAAAATACACTTAGACAAGTCAATAGTCTAATAACAAGGCACTCTAAACTCGTCCATGAAGATTGGCTAAATGTAAACAGCAGTCCATCTCCACCGACGAGTTGCTGTTTCCAAATGCAGTACCCCGAGAAGAGCCAGCAAGAAACTCAAGGACAGGTCTCAGCAGGTGGCGGTCTATTGTCGTAAGCCTATGTATTTTATTATACGGTATAACGAAACCCTTGTGTGCCAGACCGACTCCCAGTCGGCCGCATTTTCCGCGTGATATATTGTGTCATAATGTTTTAGGTAGAATCCACGTCATCCACAACCGCTACAACAAGAGCAGACGATGTGGAAGCCCAGAGTTCCGACTTGGCTGGCTTCGATGACGACCAGTTCAGCCAACGGGCCCCTAAGACTGAGAACTGTGAGTTCGAACATATACAATACTAGCGGTTCTGCGCGGTTTCATCCTCGTAGTTCCCGTTACCGTGGGAGTACGGTAATAAAATATAGCTTATGTTATTTAGGGATATTCTAGCTTTCCAATGGTGTAAGAATTTTTAAAATCGGTCCAGTTTTTGAGTTTATCAAACATACTAATCTATCCTCTTTATAATATTGGTATAGATTTAACAGAATAAGCGCAATTCCTGAAATTAGTTGGTTCAGTATCGACTACTTAATCGATTTCAGCTATTTTTAATGTGTTAAATTTTTCCGAAAAATGAATAAGCATACCTGCATTTAATTTTAGTGCTACTCGTACCTATGGAAACCGTAAGTACGAATGAGTCATATATTTTTTATATTAATGTACCTACTTATTGGCGTGTATGAGGAATTGCGCATCTTATTTTAATTACATAGAATTCAATTTAAAGTGGTAATTATTCGTCCAACGCCTGGCAAAGGGGTACGTAATATTAGTATAGATAGATACATGTTTACGTTTCATCTTTCAGCGGAACCGAAACAACAGGACAAGCGCAACTTCGAGCCGAAACCGTTCACGCCGCCAGCTCTCAGCAAGAGTTCCACGCTCAAGTCCTGGCTCGAGGACTCGTGGCTTCGGCCCCCCGCTGGGATCCTGGTCCCATTGAGGCCTATGGCTCTGAACAGGGCCCTGGCTGTGTGGAACGACCTCAACGTCGAGGGGCTCAATGTCACTGACATCGTCATCGTTGGCTATGATTCTAATGGTAAGTTGTTGATATGTAAGGTAGTGCCGAGGGTGTAGGTAGGCAAAGTGGACGAGATAGGAAATTCGACGACTTGGGAAAGTGGATGACTTCGGAAAGTGGACGATTTCGGAAAGTGGATGATTTCGGAAAGTGAACGAAGGCATCCGGAAGACACAAGTATTTCATTTCTGGAAATACCCTCATTAGAAGTGTATTTTTGGGACTTTAGGCGTCCCAAAAAGAGTTCCACCCTGGCTTCGTCCTTCCGCTGGGATCCTGGTCCCATTGAGGCCTATGGCTCTGAACAGGGCCCTGGCTGTGTGGAACGACGTCAACGTCGAGGGGCTCAACGTCACTGACATCGTCATCGTGGGCTATGATTCTAATGGTAAGTTGTTAATTTGTAAGGTAGTGCCAAGGGTAGGCAAAGTGGATGAGATAGGAAAGTGGACGACTTCTGAAAGTCACGCGGAAGGCACAGGTATTTCATTTCTGGAAATACCCTGATTTGAAGTGTATTTTTGGGACGCCTAAACATGACAGGCGAGCTTGTCAAATTAAGTCAAAAAGCTTTGGAAAAAATTTTGGACTTCAAATCTTTTTTTTAATATAGGACGCTTTATGTACGTAGGCCTACTTAGAACGTATGTTCAAAAATTCCACGGGAACTGTAAAAATCGAGACCACGGAAGGCCAGGCATCTGCTGGTGGATAGATAGATAAACGATTTATTTACTTTACATAGACAAACAAAGGGGCCTTATTCTATAATTGTAATCATAATCGTCTTTATTTGACATTAATCACGCGTTCAGTGCTTGCTCTAGATAAACTGGCAGTAATGACAGACATACAGAAGAAGCAACGTAAGTCGATTGCGATTAAGTTTGTAAATAGACATTAGGGCAGCCAGACAGTTCAGACAGTTACCTACATATCATTTGTTTTATAAATTAAATTTATAACTAAAAAACATAATGACCACTGCTAGGAAAACATTGCTGTGTACAGTCAAGAGAACATGAAGCTTTACACTTGTAGTGCGAGTCTGACCTCTAAGGCGATTGTAATAAGAACATTACAATGTCTAACGAGCTATTTACACGAGGGCAATCCACTAAAGCGCATCACACACGGCTAAGATACGATAATATTAAAAAACCTGTTCATTTCCTTACGAGTCTGCGTTGGTGCCACACGTATTCCTTGTTAGAGTTCTATATACAGGGTGATTGACCAAGAGTGATAATGCCTTACTTCTTGATTTATTAGACAGCTCCTCAGACGATGATTCTGATATCTTAAGATACTGAAGATAAAATATAAATTAACTTCGTCGTGTGTGATGGTTCATAGGATTTCTAAGGTGAGCGATATTCTAAAATATGCTCTAAGATAATATATATTTTTCACTTCTCATGCTCTAAAAGTACGCCAATATAGCCCTACGAAGCGGGACTAAAGTGACCACTTTAGTCCCTAGGGAGTATAAAGTATTTTTTTTTTAATTTCCTTAATGAGAAAAAGACAACCTCAAACAGCCAGTAAATATCTGTAGAGTGTGGACCATCTTCATTGCGAAAATGTGAAGAGTTTTAGTTCCATGGTTTTTCCGCGAAGAAGGTGGCGCCATGTGTTTTAAACTGTTTACCTGCAAAGAGATTTAAATCTCTTTGTTAATCTGTGACAGCCTGACAGGTTTAGAAGAAAAAACTGACCGCGAAAATTTCTGAATTTTTGTCGAGTGTAAATTTGTTGGGTTTTAAATAAATTTGTACTAAATTGACAATTTTTCTCGCACTCAAAGTGAAAAGTACAGTTTGCACCTCGAGACTAAACGCCAACTTAATATACCCTCGGTTTCATGACTCCCAAGCTTGCGAGGGAGTCAAACCACCTCTGGTATATAATGGCTTCGTTTAGTCCCTCGATATAAAATATACTATTATATTATCTTCACCGTGTGTGACGCGCTTTATAGGCTCGTAATATGTCAAGCTCCACGTGCTCTTGACTGTGCGTAGTACCATTGTCTCAATAGCAATTATTGGCCCACTAAGAGCATCACCGTGTAATATAATAGACTGAATGGTCTGTCGATCTGTACCCACCTTAACACACATTATTAAATCCAGACGAGACGTCAATGGGCATAGCGTGATTCAATCAATAGTAAAATGTAACATCATAGCAATTATTATCGCGTAACAAAGGAGAATATCACTTCCGGGTACCGTGAGACGCAAGTATATCCTACACTAGCTATTGCCCGCGACTTCGCTCGCGTTTCTGGATAAAAAATTGCCTATGTGTTACTCTGATGTGTAAGCTATACTACTGTAAAGTTTCATTAAAGTCAGATCAGTAGTTTTTCCATCCGTATGTTTAGTGTACCTAATGGATACAATACATACAATTTATGATTGCAATCTTTTTTATTTAACACTAGAATACGGGGATAAAATAAGTCCTATGTGTTATTCTAATGTATAAGCTATATAACTGTAAAGTTTCATCAAAATCCGTTCAGTAGTTTTTGAGTGAAAGAGGAACAAACATCCATCTATACAAACTTTCGCGTTTATATATTAAGTAGGGTGTTACTCAGGGATATTGTAGCTTTACATTGGTGAAAGAATTTTTAAAATCAGTCCAGTAGTTTTTGAGTTACAAAAATACAAGAATACATATCCTTCCTCTTATTAATCTATATAAATAAAAATGATATCCTTCCTCTTATTGATCTATATAAATAAAAATGAATTGATGTTCGTTAGTCTGATTAAAACTCCAGAACGGCTGAACAGATTTTGATGAAACTTTTTGTGTGGGTTAGAGTGGGTCCAGGGATGGTTTATACGGTGGCAGAACGACGTCTGCCCGGGCCACTAGTATTAGTATAGATTTATTACGGCCAATGCTTGCTTTATATACTCTACTAGCTGACCCGACAGGCGCTGTCCTGTAAAAATGTGATAAATGAAGAACCACTCGACAGATTTTAAGCAAACTTCACATAAACTATCTGCTAAATAGTTCGAATAAAGCCTACAAATTTGGTTTGGATAGGTGAACCCGTTCTTGAGTTATAAAATAACAACGAAAAGTGGCATTGATTTTTATACAGATAGGGAATGACAGATTTACGACGGAAGCAATGTACGCCAAAATGAAGAAATAGACAACAAGGCCCCTGGACGTTCCAACGGTTGATGTTGGGGATTAGGCGCACAATGCTACATTCGCAAAATGCCACATTCGCAGAATGCCACATTCGCAAAATGACACATTCGCAAAATGCCACACTAACAAAGTGCCATACTTGTTCAACTCCCTTTCTTCCTGTATGTTCGAGAGTTTGGCATTATGCGAAAATGGCATTTTGAGAATGTGGCGTTTTGAGAATGTGACATTTTGCGAAAATCGAATGTGTCATTTTGCGAATATACCATTGTGCGCCTAGTCCGATGTTGGACAGTTCTATTTATACAAACTGTTGAGAAAACTTTGATAGCGCGGTTTAGATTAGGTTTTTGTGAGGTCTAGGTACATGAGGCTTGTTCTATGTAGAACCTCTAGATGCCGCTAGGTATACCATAGGCAGCTACTGAGAAGATCGTACACGGAAAAAACAGATTTCTTAGAATAAATTAGTTATTTTTCACGCAAAGAAAATTTATTTAATCCAAGAAAATGGTCCTCTCCCTATAGACGTAAAGAAATATTTTCTTGATAACAGCTAAACATTATCTTAAATAAATTTATTTAAAACAAGACAGAATCATACAACTGGACAAAAATTATATTTGATCTAAGAAAGGCATAATCTTGGATATAAAAAAAAATATTTTTTCTAACAAATGATTGTCAGCTCTTAGTTTAAGAAATGTATTTCTTGATTCAAGTATTGCAATACTTTTTGTTTAAAAATATTTAATCTTGAAAATAAAAACGCGTAGTCAACTGAAGTGAATCAGTTTCTTTATTCAAATATTTTAATAATAACCTAAAGATTGTGTTTTTTAGATCAACATTACTATTATAGCATTGGACCAAGTAAATTTAATGTATTCGATGAAATTAATGTTTCTTTGGTTTAAAATTACCAGATTCTTTGATCAAGAAATACTGAAGTAATTGTAAGTAATAATATTTTTCGTTTTAGTATTTTATGTACTTTTATATATTTCTTTTTTAATTCAATAGTATTTTATTTATTTTCAAGAATATATTATGTTCCGTCTATATAGGATGTTAATTGATTCAAGATTATGTTTATTTGGTTCAAATTACCCGATTTCTTTGTTCAAGAAATACTTTACTAATTGGTATGGAGGAACGGAGGTGGAATGCTCCTCCATCGTGAAAAGAGAAGATCTTCCGCCAGGGCAGGTGATCGTGCCTGAGGACCGCGCGGTCCAACGGTTGATTTCGGACAGTTGTTTTTATACAAACTCATTAGAAAACTCCGATAGCGCGGTTTAGAACTCGGCCGTCTATTGGCGCATTCTATGTAGTGTCGCTACATCACTCCCCCTCCAAGACCGGAGGTCGATTTCTTGTGCAGCGTCGATGCTTCGTAGGTAGCTTGCAAGTGCCAGTGCTGCTCCAAGTCTACGGTGAGTCGAGACTGAGCGGGTTGCTGCGACTATTGAAGTGCCCGTAGTTCAGTGTGCAGAGACTGCCACGCCGGCGAGGGTGACCAGCCGCTGAAGATCCGGACGTGGGCTGCGGTGAACTGTGCATGGGCCGAGTGCTGTCGCTGTGAGTGGTGAGCCTGCAGGACCAGGTAGCACGGTGCGTCGGCTGCGTATGGACCTGATTGGGCGGATTCTGGCTTGCTGTGCGACTGCTGCTTGAGTGAAGGTTGTTGTGGGAGTGATTGCGATGCGATGCTGCTTCTGAAGTCCAGGTGTTCCAGAAGGTTGCGCTGATGTCCAAGTGTCGAGGGTCACCAGTATGGAGGAACGGAGGTGGAATGCTCCTCCATCGTGAAAAGGGAAGATCTTCCGCCAGGCGAGGTGATCGTGCCTGGGGACCGCGGTCCAACGGTTGATGTCGGACAGTTGTATTTATACAAACTCATTAGAAAACTCCGATAGCGCGGTTTAGAACTCGGCCGTCTATTGGCGCGTTCTATGTAGTGTCGCTACATTAAGTAATAATGTTTTTCGTTTCAGTACAATAAATACTTCAAATTATGTATTTTTTTCTTAATTTAATAGAGTTTGATTTTATTTCAAGAAAATATTGTACTAAGCCATGTGCAGCATGTTTATAGATACAAGATTATGTTTCTTTAGTTTAAACTACCCGATTTCTATGATTAAGAAATTACTTAATTTGATAATATGGCAAGTTATTGATGCAAGATGGATTGATCCTCTTAGAGGAATTCCTAAATATTTTAAGCTGAGAGTATTGAAACTTAAATTTAAGTCAAATGTGTTCTCTTGAAATAAGTAGTAAATATCTTAACCGAAGAATTATATTTCTAGGTACATTATTTCGAATGAAATATTTTTTCTTGAACTGAGAAAACATTACCTTGATTTGATAATATTGTAAGTTATTGATGCAAGACGGATTGATCCTCTTAGAGGTATTCCTAAATATTTGAAGCTAAGAGTATTGAAACTTAAATTTAAGTCAAATGTGTTCTTTTGAAATAAGTAGTAAGTATCTTAACCGAAGAATTATATTTCTAGGTACATTATTTCGAAAGAAATATTTTTTCTTGAACTGAGAAAACATTACTTGATTTGATAATATTGCAAGTTATTCATGCAAGACGGATTGATCCTCTTAGAAAAATTCCTAAATATTTTAAGCTGAGAGTATTGAAACTTAAATTTAAGGCAAATGTATTCTCTTGAAATAAGTAGTAAATATCTTAACCGAAGAATTATATTTCTAGGTACATTATTTCGAATGAAATATTTTTTCTTGAACTGAGAAAACATTACCTTGATTTGATAATATTGTAAGTTATTGATGCAAGACGGATTGATCCTCTTAGAGGTATTCCTAAATATTTGAAGCTAAGAGTATTGAAACTTAAATTTAAGTCAAATGTGTTCTTTTGAAATAAGTAGTAAGTATCTTAACCGAAGAATTATATTTCTAGGTACATTATTTCGAAAGAAATATTTTTTCTTGAACTGAGAAAACATTACTTGATTTGATAATATTGCAAGTTATTCATGCAAGACGGATTGATCCTCTTAGAAAAATTCCTAAATATTTTAAGCTGAGAGTATTGAAACTTAAATTTAAGGCAAATGTATTCTCTTGAAATAAGTAGTAAATATCTTAACCGAAGAATTATATTTCTAGGTACATTATTTCGAAAAAATATTTTTTCTTGAACTGAGAAAACATTACTTGATTTGATAATATTGCAAGTTATTCATGCAAGACGCATTGATCCTCTTAGAGGAATTTTAAAATATTTTAAGCTAAGAGTATTGAAACTTAAATTTAAGGCAAATGTATTCTCTTGAAATAAGTAGTAAATATCTTAACCGAAGAATTATATTTCTATGTACATTATTTGGAATGAAATATTTTTTCTTGAAACAAGACAACATTACTTTATTTAATAATATTACAAATTATTGATGCAAGACACATTGATACTCTTAGAAGAATTTAAAATATTTTAAGCTAATATTACTATTCTTGACTGAATAACATATTTTGAGAAAAAAAATGTTTCAAGATCAACAGAATTTTTAACTCGAAACAATATTTTTGAATCTAGATGATATATTATAAGTCTAAAAAAATATTCCAAGATATTTGTTTTACTAAAATGAAGAAATCCTTTTTTTCTGTGTACGATTGCAATATACCGAAAAGTCGTAATGAATTTTGAAATTTAAACGCTTGTAAGAAGATTATTTCCCCTTTCGCAAAAAAGCTTATGATTCAAGATACGTAATTATATGGGTGCATTTCGAGTCATTCACCCTGCTGTGATGTCATGCTGTAATTTTGGTTCGATTTTTGGAAAATTACTCGATTTCGATTGAAATTACGGTTTTAATTTGTAATTGCTCGATGATTATAAGATAACAAGTTGATGATGCTGAAATGGTCAGTTTTGTGTTCAATTATGTTTACGCAGAATATAACGGTGTTAGTAACAAAAAATCTTACTTCCTCATGTGTGAGGAAATACCTTTAGCTCAGCAGTGGGATGAGACGGGTTTATATCTACACTAACCTACACTAATATTATAAGAAGGCAAGATTTGTATTTTTGTCTTTGTAAAGAATAAACTCAAAAACTACTGGACCGATTTTACACCAATTTAAAGCTACATTATAATTGAGTAACATAGGCTATATTTTATTCCCGTATTCCCACGGGCAAGGGAAACCGCGCAGTACCGCTATAGTATACTATACAGAGGCCAGAATTGACAGTTTCCAGGCAATCGTTCGGAAGAGGATAGCCTCCCTGATGCGGCGAGTACGGGACAGTCCCAACGGTTTACTCAGTTCCATATTGGACCGGGCAGACTGCCCAGTTGTGCGGCACTGGAACTCCATACATTTGGAGTCCAGGCCGATCATAATCAATGTTAAATAAGATTAAGTTGTGAGTAACGTAGTTTAAGATCTTTACTAACAAATTATGGATAATAATTGTCTCAAATAAAATTTATTATTATTATTATATCAAGAGGAGTTTGTAGTATGTTTGTAACGAATAAACTTAAAAACTACGGCACCGATTTAAAAAAATCTTTCACCAATTGAAAGCTACATTAACAGCTAGTTGATAAGTAAAAAAAATCCTACCACGCCTTATCATTCCCGAGGGGTTGACAAAGATGTACCATTTCTAGAAGTATTGTATCCCTAACTGCCTGGTGTGTCCCCGGCCCGGATGCTTTTACACATGCCTTACAACCATTTTGGTCTGCGGGTTTCCACACGATGTTTTCCTTGATCTTTTCAGTTGCCTTTACCCACAAGAGTCGTGCATACACACAATTATTACAATCAATAAAGTGTATAAAGTATAAAGTAATGAACATAAAAAAGCGGTAAATTTAATTATAGCTCGCCCGAGCGTGACCGAGCAATAAATGAGTTGTGCTAATGTCAATTATTAATGAAGTTTATCGATAAAATTTTGTAATTGTTTCTACATCCCTGCACTATCGATTGCATTGAGTTTTGATAAGAAAGCCCTAGTCTGAGGAATTGGAATGTTTAACTGTCCTATTCCTTATGAAACTATATGAATAAAGAGTGAAAAAACCGACTTCAATCTTCAACTTATATGGTTTTCTCATGGATGCCGTTGTCAGAACTGGACAAAATTAAAATGGGACCAATCTGGAAGCACTAGCTTTTAAATAAAAAAAAGAATCATCCAAATCGGTTTACCCAGTCGAAAGTTCTGAGGTAACAAACATAAAAAAAATACAGACGAATTAATAACCTCCTCCTTTTTGAAGTCGGTTAAAAACTTTTAAGAATATATTTAATAACATAGAACTCTAAAGTTAGAGTTTTGAGTCGGTTGATAAAAAAAACACCGTCCTTAGCTCAAACAGAAAGAAGAAGTTGATTACTTAAATATTAAATGTCGTTAGATTAAAAACATAAAAACCAACTTGTATGTTCATGTATTGTCTTAGCTTTTTTACTCTTTTTTTGTATAATTAATGTGTATATGTTGTTGGTGTTTCTTATATAAATAAATAACATTAAAAAAATATAATCGACCCTTAATAGACCCTAGCAACATCCCAGTGCCAGGGTAAGACCAACTTTAGGTATTAAAGTTAGCACTTATGGCCAAGGTCTCTGTCTAGGTTACCTGGTACCTGCATTTCGCCACATTACGCATAAACGCAATAAAAGCTTTGTTGTAGTTGGTAATGACACTTTGTTTACAATGTAGCGTGTCAATGTTAAAAATAAACACTCACTTATTACCCACCGGTTTTTCCGCGTGGTTCACACGCGTAGTTACTGTTCCTGCGGGAATACGGGAATAGAGTCTGTGTTAGTCGCTGATAATGCACCTTTCCATTGGTTAAACAATTTTTAAAATCAGTCCAGCAGTTTTTAAGTTTATTCGTTACAAAAATACAAATCTCTCCAATTCCCAAGTTCCATTGCTGTGGCCGCTGTGTGGGAAAATAATAGCCTATTTTTCTCCCAGAAAAGTAAGCTTTCCATTGGTCAAAGAATTTTAAAAATCTGTCTACGTGTTCCGGCGCCTATACAATACAAACAAAGATATAATCAAATCGAGCAGTGATAGCCCGGACGGTTAAAGAGCCGGCCGAAAGTCAGTGAGGCTCGGGTTCGAATCCTGGCATGTACCAATGAGTTTTTCAAAACTTACGTACATATTTATCACTAGCTCGACGGTGAAGGAAAACATCGTGAGGAAACCCGCAGATCTCAGAATTAATTCTAAGACATGTGTAAATAGACCCGGTCCGGCGATGGGCTCACCACCTATCACGTTTAGGGGTCCAATGTATCTCGTGAAATGTGGGTATACCCAGTAATGGAATACCTCTGCCTACCCCCTCGGGGATGAAAGGCGTGAGATTTTTTTATTTTTTTTATTATTATTATATAATCAAATCTTACCTCTTTATAATATTAGTTTTGGTTTTTGTACTTTATCGACAACTAGCGACCTGCCCCGGCTTTGCACGGGTGCAATGCTAACACTAAAACTTTCCTTTCGAATCACTCTATCTATACCGCATCAAAATCAGTTGCGTAGCTTTAAAGATTTAAGCATACATAGGGACATAGGGATATAGGGACAGTGAAAGCGACTTTGTTTTATACTATGTAGTGATATTATTATTATTATCATTATTATTATTTAATTAATACACTAGCAGCTCTTGAGCTGATGCGTGTATATCACTGCACTTGTGTTCATTGTTTAAAATAATAATATATTGCTAGACTATAAAAAAAATTCCAAGTGATTTTTTAACTAGGTATTCTATTGAATAAAAATCTTTGTTTTGCTTGCGACGCGAAGAGTTTCCAGGCCCTTGCAACCAATGGTTGTTGGCACAGTTTATAGTGCCCCGGCTGCGGTCACGCGGTCACCAGTTCGGTCCCTGCCGCGGACTAACATTTGTGAGCGTGAATATGTTTGTTTCGTGTATGGGTTCGTATTTGTTTTTGTTAATGTACATTTTTTGTGTTATAGAAACATGCTTTCTCTTACCCTAGGAGTAAAAACTGGACTTACCTGCAAAAAAAAAGTTTTATTAATAAAAGATTATAACATCTTAACTTGAGGGTACATATTGTTGGCTGTCTGTTAAGGGTTGGTGTATGGTGATGAATCATTAGGATCATCAACCGGAAACAGCCCACAGCTGAACTAAGCACCGACGGTGTTACTTATATACTCATATTAAAAAACTTGAGAGGTGTCAAGGGACACCCGGATGGAACAAAGTTCCACCACCATCATCATCATCATCATCGCTCATCATCATCGTCATCATCATCATCCGTCTAGCCCCCTATCGCAACGCGCGATAAGGAACTTCGTTCCAATCACTATCACTATCACTACATAGTATAAAACAAAGTCGCTTTCTCTGTCCCTATATCTCTATGTATGCTTAAATCTTTAAAACTACGCAACGGATTTTGAGGCGGTTTTTTTTAATAGATAGAGTGATTCAAAAGGAAGGTTTTAGTATTAGCATTGTACCCGTGCCAAGCCGGGGCGGGTCGCTAGTAAATAATATTACAGCTCACTCTTCACTACCGCCATCTCTCGGTAAAACGGTCGTGTCTAAACAAACTGACAGCTTGTTTATAAATGTGATCAATATTTCAACTGTCAGACTAATTTGCATATGACCGTCACAACACAACACGTGACAGCACTTTGTGTCAATAATTGATGTACAAACGTGGTCGTTTCAATAAATAAATAATAAATTGTGGGACATAATTTACAATAGAATAGTGTGATTCGAAAGCGTTGCGGCCTGAAAGACGATATAGTGACAAGGATTAAAAAAGGAATGCTGAGGTGGAGGTGGTTTGGCCATGTATTGAGAGGATGAATGAAAGGCGCTTAACGAGACAAATATACAAGGGTGTTGTCAAAGAGGTTGGAAGAAAATCATTCTTGGGAGAGAGAAACGTCTTTGGGTGTTGAGAATGGGCGAGTCGGTAGAGGGCGACCTAGGCGTACTTACATCGACCAGATAGGCGATGTATTGAAGAAAAGCCAAATAAAGAGTATATAACGAGCATGCATGAGTCGTTTGATGGATGTGGATGAGCACGAGAGATCTGCTAGGTTCGTAGCTAGTTTCAGTCTATTGTCTCTGCCTACCTCAATGGGAAAAAGGCGTAAGATTATGTATGTATAATTTACACACGGTTATGCAATCCCTAACTGGGCAGAGTATCTACTTTAGGTACTTAACAACTGATAGATATACTTAAATAAATATTAAACACCCAGACACGAAGCAAACAGTCATGTTCATGCACACAAATGTTGGCCCCGAGCGGGGATCGAGCCCGCGACCTCAGACTCAGAAGGCAGGGTCACTACCAACTGAGCCAACAGGTAATAAAATAGTCCTGTATATGTCGCAGTGTTATTGTAAAAGCCATGATATTATAATTTTACTAGTGGTATTATAATTGCTCGGACTTTTGTCAATCGTCAAATCAAGGTCGTTCTGTATCCGTAGTCAGATTGCTTAGTCAAATCAATCTAACCATGGGCCACTTTTAGTGTCCATGGTTAGCTTTTGTTAATATAACCACGGACACCTAACCAATAATGTATCCTTGGTCAGCTTTTGTTGATATAACCACGGACACCTGTTTTGTTGTGAATCACGAGAAAACTACTAACTAAGGATGGGAGCTACACGAATTTAAAAAGTAGACTCTTTTCCAGCGTCAATCCTACATACAAAAGTGATTGTTGGTTTTTATTTTACGAGTATAAAAGCTCCGCTGTCCATCCGTCTGTCCCAGGACTATATCTTTAAAAATTGACACATAAAATTAAGGGATAAATTTTATCCCGGAACAAAAAGTCCACATTCTTATAAAAAAATTGCCCATTAGGATGTCCGCTAGTAACTAACAAAATATAATAGCGCTATTTTAACAATTGTTCATGATAATAGGATTCATTAATTATTATATATTATATATTAAAACTTTTGTGAAATTGAGTTGTTTGCTATGCTTCCTACGTACTCTACGTACCATCCGGTAGAGTGAACTCAAACTAAAAATTCATTTATTTCTAAAGAACAACATTTCTTTCTAACTAGCGACCCGCCCCAGCTTTGCACGGGTGCAATGCTGATACTAAACCATGCCCTTGAATCACTCTATTTATTAAAAAAAACATCCTCAAAATCCGTTGCGTAGTTTTAAAGATCTAAGCATACATAGGGACAGACAGACTTTTCGACTGGGTGAACCGATTTTCATGATTCTTTTTTTATTTGAAAGCTGATGCTTCTTGTGTGGGCCAATTTTAAATTGGTCCAGTTCTGACAGTGGCATCCATGAGAAAACCATACGTTGAAGTCGGTTTTTAACTCTTCAGAGTTATATGTTATTTCGGTTAGGAAGAAAAACCATAAGTTCCGAACTTCCCAATCTACGTAATCATAAACTGTCATAGCCTAAGATCCGGACGCAAAAAAGTGTAGGTATCGAGTATAAGCTACAAACCACATAAATCGGCAATATCCATAAAGGGGCAAAATACATCTGATAATTCAGAGTCTTTGTGCATATTGCCGTGAAGTGGACGGTATTTTATGTAAAAAAACAAGTGAATGAAATTTCGTCCCAAAAATCAAGATTTTTTTTTATTAAAAATACTTGGGGCCATATTTTGATAGGGGCACCCTTATAGATATACCTATTCTCCTGATCATAAATATGGGTAAAAATTTGGTTTGTAGCTTATACTCGATCCCTACACTTTTTTGCGGACGGATCTCGTACTATCATATTGACCAACCACTAGGGTAACTGACCAGTACCACCAAATCGTGGTCATGTTTTTGCCGGGCAACTGGAGCATAACATTACATAATGTTACGTTCACTCGACAAGGTTACCAAACATTCCAATTATGTGTGGAACTGATATTGTGGAAACGCCTTCGCGAAATCAAAACGTATCAAGTTGTAAGGAACGTTGCGAGGACTTCACCTTCAAGGTTTTAATTACAACTAGCGACCCGCCCCGGCTTCGCACGGATGCAATGCTAACACTAAAACCTTCCTCTTGAATCACTCTATCTATTAAAAAAACCGCATCAAAATCTTTTGCGTAGTTTTAAAAATCTAAGCTAGCTAAGGGACAGACAGAAAGCAGGAAGCGACTTTGTTTTATACATGTAGAGATAAATAATATATAAGCTCACATTTTTATGTGAGGGAGTCAAAATCAAAATTCATGTCTATAGGTAAAGAATGAAACTTCAAAACTTCAATATTCTAATAACAAGGAACTCTACAATAGTCCATAGAGGTTGACTGAATGTAAACAGCAGCCTAAAACCCTCGATGAGTTGCTGGTTCCAAATGCAGTACCCCGAGAAGAAAAAATCTATTCTTAATTCAAATCATTTATTTATGTAGGTAGAAAAATACACTTGGAAGTCAATAGTCTAATAAAAATGGACTCTAAACTCGTCCACTCGAAAGACGGGGGGACTGACTTTCTTTACGATGTTTTCCTTTACCGTCGAACTAAAGAACAACGGTTTTGAAGGTATCCTTTTCGAATTTCGAAGACACCTAAAATCCTTGTTTCCGCTTGGTTCACAGGAGTCAACTGGAGATCCAGACACAATCTGCAGCCTTCAAGTTCGAACGTTGGAGACAGGACCGTGGCAGAGGCCTTATCGAAACTGCTGCTTAAATACCAAGTAAGTAAACGAAGCTTGAGTAGACGAATTGCATCTCAGATAGGAGTGATATTCGGCGGAAAATACTTGGAGACAGCTGAAAGCGCAAGAAATAGCCGGTCGGAAAACTATACAATAGGCATAGGCTGTTATCTTATATAAATGTTACCTTACTGGTATCGTAATAGGGTAGTTGACAGTATCGAAATTAAATTGCGAGTAGTCATTCGTTAAAAATAATATCAAAAAACTCCTTTAAACATATAGATTAGATTATCACTTTACAATTTTAGCAAATTTTAAAATCATAAAACAATTTTAAAAAGTGATGCAATTGAGTACTAGAAACTGTGACGTCACACCTTGCTATTTCAATACATTTTATATAGTAAATTTTCGTTTTTACAGATAATAAAAATTAACCCTTTTGACTAGGCAGGACACTACCCTATTATCAACCCGAATGCCGGGATCTATGGTGTTTCCTCACATGTAAAAAAATATGGATTACAATCTCTCACGCTCTCAAACACGACGCAAAATTCGTTAAGTACATTTTGCGTGAAAGAGAAAAACATCCTTCCAACCTCACAAACTTTTGAGCTTAGATTATTATGTAGTAAGATAATAATAGAGCGCTGTGACTTCAAAGATGTAGAGACTAGGATAAAGAAAGCAATGCTCAGGTACTCGTAGTTCGGACATATTGAAAGGCGTCTAACAAGATAAATATTTATGAGGATTGTGAGTGGCCGAGTCAGCAGAGGATGACCTAGGCGTACTTACATCGATCAGATCGGCGATGTATTGAAGAAAAACCAGATAATGGGTACCCGAATCGAGTATTTAACCCATGAATGTACATGAAGTGTGCCAGTATCGTAGCAGGTGATGGTTGATTGTCTCTGCCCACCCCGTCGAGAAAAATGCGTAAGCATATTCGCGTCTGTCTGTTATCCGCTAACTACCCCTAAGCCACGCTACAGATTTTGATGCAATATTCACTAATAGAAAGAGCGATATACGAGGAAGGTTTTTGTATATCATACTAGCGACCCGCCCCGGCTTCGCACGGGTGCAATGCTGAATTTTCTTTGCTATAAATCTTGCGGAGCCCTAGACCTTTCCAACGAATGCAAAACCGTGGAAATCGGTTCGTGCGTTCTGGAGTTATATCGTCAGGAAGGAAAACCCGACTTATTTTTATATAGTATATAAACCGAAGCGAAGTGAAGACGGGTTGCGAGTGTAAGATAATAAGACTAATAAGAAAACAAACCGAAATAATCAAGACTCAATATCTCTATAAAATATCCCAATTGCGAATCGAAGTCGTCGGAAAAACCGCACTTTTTTAACATAAATATAACCAAAACATATGTCTGCGTCTTCACGCGTCTGACAATAACATATGCAAATCATCAAGAGCCGTCTCAATATTTCATTGTACTGCAATAAGACACGGTATGATGTCTCTTTTATGATGTGAGGTGAAGCTAATACTCTTAAAACATCTGTGAGATGCGGTAAGGTTAGGTTAGGTTATTATGGACTCAGCTGCGGATGCAAAACCGTGGTGCCATGGCTGGGTCCGAAGCGGCGAGGAACACCCCAGGGGAGGTTATTATGGATTGTTGACTTTTTGCCGTCAAATAGTTAAAAATAAAATAAATAATCTCACGCCTTATATCCCCGAGGGGGTAGGCAGAGGTATTCCATTTCTGGATATACCCAGTTTTCACCAAATATTCTTTGGACCCCTAAATGTGATAGGTTATGAGCCCATCGCCAGACCGGGTCTTTTTACACATGTCTCAGAATTAATTCTGATACCTGCGGATTTCCTCACGATGTTTTCCTTCACCGTCGAGCTAGTGATAAATATGTACGTAAGTTTTGAAAAACTCGTTGGTACATGCCAGAATTCGAACCCGAGCCTCACTGATTTTCATCATGTGAAGCAGGCTCTTTAAATATTTATCACTAGCTCGACAGTGAAGGAAAACATCGTGAGGAAACCCGCAGGTCCCAGAAATAATGTTGAAGCATGTGTAACAGACCAGAGGTCAGAGGTTTAGGGGTCGAATATTCTCGTGAAAAGTGGATATTTCCAGAGATGGAAATCTCTCTCTGCCTACTCGGGGATATAAGTACTTAGTCGGTTTTAAAATCAGATACCTTCCTCAGGGAGTGGACACAGACTCAATGAGCGATGGGACCATGAGGGCGTTAGCGTCGGCTGCGAAACTGGTGCCTTACGACAGCGCACTCTTCGTCATCACGGACAGAGGCCCAGGAGACCTGCAGAGACTTCCGCTAGCTCTGAGGGCTTTGGTGGAGAAAAGACTGAAGGTAAGAATTATACTCATTACTTATCAACATAGAGCAGTGATAGCCTTACGGTTAAAGAGCCTGCTTCACATGATGATAATCAGTGACGTTCGGGATCTAATCCTGGCATGTACCAATGAGTTTATCAAAACTTACGTACCTACATATTCATCACTATCTCGAAGGTGAAGGAAAACATCGTGAAGAAACCCGCAGGTAATTCTAAGGCATGTGTAACAGACCCGGTCCGGCGATGGGCTCACCACCGATCACGTTGACGGGTCCAAAGAATATCTCGTGAAAAATGGGTATATCCAGAAATGGAATACCTCTGCCTACCCCCTCGGGGATAAAAGTCCTAGGCGTGATAGGTCGTGAGCTCATCGCCAGGCCGGCTGGCCTATTGTCTATGTTCAACCGTAACCGTCTTTATGACGTACGTTGCTTCTTCCGTAAGTCTGTCATTACCGCCAGTTTATGTAGAGCACGCACTGATCGCGTAACAAATGTCAAATAAAGACGATTGCGATTACAATTATAAATAGACAATAAGGCAACGGGTCAGTTACACATGCCTCATAATCCTGGGACCTACGGTTTCCTTAAGATGTTTTCCTTCACCGTCGAGCTAGTGATAAATATGTACATACGTAAGTTTTTGAAAAACATGCCCGCACCAGGGTTCGAGCCCGAGCCTCACGAATGAGAAGCGGGCTCAGGGCTACCACTGCTCTTTGATTTATGATCGCTTAGTTTTATGATCCAATAATCGTTTACCGTTATTAAACCAAATGATGATTAGAATTTGTTGACATGATATTAAAAAGAGCTGCCCTTGAGTTTCTTGCTGGCTCTTCTCGGGGTACTGCATTTGGAACCAGCAACTCGTCGGTGGAGATGACTGCTACATTTAGCCAATCTTCATGAACGAGTTTAGAGTGCCTTGTTATTAGACTATTGACTTTCAAAGTCTATTTTATACCTACTGAAAATAAATTTATTTGAATTTGTTGACAGGTGTACACAATTTGGACAGAACCGAACCACCCTTCTGAAGAGTCGGAGAAGCAATTGGAAGGGCTGAGAAATGTGTCGAAACACACTGAGGGTGACGTTCTACCATACTCTCTGCAGGTCATGGTAAGTTCAGTGTTAATACAACAGTAGGTAGTTTACGTATGTATATCATAAGAAGCTCGATTGCCACTGACTGAGTGACTGACTCACTGATATAAATTATTCTCCCAGAAGGATTCGTTTCGGATATATCGGGAAAGTGTGCAATATGGCAGGACGACCCAGGGAAAAATATGACTTTAAAAAACAAGATGGCGGCCAGACTTGTCTATCGTATCTAAAGAGATAAATGAAAGCATTCACTGGCCGATTCAGTTGAAATTTCTAGGATCGACAGAATTTATTAGATGACTTTCAAATAAGATTTTAAAAAATTAAAACAAAATGGCGGCCGCCTAGTACTTTTAGAACCCACTTGAACCGAATTGATCACATAGATTTTTATTAGTGTATGTTTGCAATCCCATAACGTAATAAGTGGTGCGCCCGAGTATTTTCCATGAGAGCCGGAATTTGTGGTATTCTTTCAATATATGTTCATTTTCTTCCAGGACATGGATGGAAGCATCTCTGCTGAGATGCAACAGTGGGAGTCGCTGGTGGAGAGCCAGCCCCAAGCAAGGAAGGGAAGGGTCAATACCATGGTCGATGATGAATTCGATGTGAGTGCGAAACTTATCAGTTATCCTAGAGATCGGCATTAGGTAGTGTGATTAGGTACCATAGTAGGTAAAGTTGCTACGAGGATATAATATGGAGTTGTTAAAACCACCACTTTATTTGGGACTTCTGAAAATTTCCCGTTAAATTTCCGAGATTTTTCTACAGTATCATATTTACTTACTAAATATAAACTTCTTTTGTTGTTAGGTGATTTTCTCTACAGTGGCCGGTTATGAAGATAATCAACAAAATCTGCATATTTGTAATAGTACGGCTCCTCAGCTAGAAAAAAATTGAGTTTCGGTCCCATCCGACTCAAAGCACACATGGCATTTCATATGTGTGCTTCGATTTAAAAGTAGGAACATGATGGTTTTAACAACTCCATATTATATCCTCTACCTACTTTGGTACCTAATCACACTACCTAATGCCGATCTCTGAGTTATCACAGACCTAAATGCAGTAAAATTGCCCTTGAGTTTGTTGCTGGTTCTCTCTACTCCTCGGTGGAGAGTCTGAGTCAGAGCCTGTTTACTAATAAGACCTTTCGTCGCACAGTCTTAGGTTAAAATTCCGCTATTTCCCGTCTCTGTAAAATAAATAAATATAAAGCCAATAAATATAGTCAATACCGACATTAATTTCGATTCAATGGCCAAGTTTCGATCTGAAATTATTAAAAATTGTTAACGTCAATAAATAATTTATTCTGTATCTCATAAAAAGTTAGTGATCTAATGTGTGTGTGTATATATAAGTGCTCTTACACATATCTCAGAATTCTGGGACCAGCGGCTTTCTTCAATATTTTCTTTCACCGTCGAGCTAGTGATAAATATATAAGTTTTTAAAAAACTCTTTGGCATGTGCCAGGATTCAAACCCAAGCCACACTAATGAGAGACTCTTTAACCGAAGGGCTATCACTGCTCGTTTCTTGATTTAATTTTACACTCAAAATGCTTTTTTTTAAACTAACCTTTTTTCAAAATGTCTTCTCATTAGTAACATTTTTATACGCCTGCACCAGATAGAGGGTAACGTAAACGTTCTCAGTTTTTTCGCAATCAGATCATTCATTGTTTCATTGTAAGTTATTTGTTTGTATTGTAGCATGTATTTTTGTATTCTGTGTTCACATCGAGTATGTTACACTTTATTTAATACTTTAATTATAGGTAACTAACTCTATTTGGCATAATTAAGGATTGTACTCAGTTTTGTAAACCAAATAAAAAATATATTAAAAAAATCAGGTTTGTTAAGCCAAGATAATGAGACACAATTGATTTTTAATTGTTCTGCATTGAAACCGCACGGTGCTTGATGGCCTTGTTTGTCCCCAGGCCCTGTTGGTTCGCAGAGGACGCGGAAAAGTCCTCTCTCTGGGAGTGCCGGTGGAGAACGGAGTGGTCGCTTTGAGAATCTTTATCGAGGGGCTGGTGGAGCACGCGGTGTTATACCCACCTAATGAAGGTATGTCAAACTTCATCATCATCAATCCGTAAGGGGCTAAGGATGTGAAAAAATAATTGTTTTTTAATTACTCGATTATGTTTTTAAACATTTTAATCTAATTTTGTCAACAACACCATCAGTGCGACGAATGAAGAAATTTGAAGTAACTTCACTAAGGTAGTTTATGTGAAAGGATAGAGAATGTGGAAAATTTATCATTTTACGAATTCATTTCTTTTTTTGTGTAATCGATTTTTAATAATTAACTTTAATTTTTATGGCTGATTTTACAATAGTCAGTTAAAAGTTATCTGATGAATAAATATCACGTCACTTTTTCTTTCTATTGTGTCAGAGAGTGACAGCATCAATATATTCTCAAGATAAAGTTTATCTGACGACTGAAAAATCAGCCCTTAGTAAAATTAATGGATGTTTCAAGAATATATTGTTTAAAAAAGAGAAAAATCTATTGTGTTCGATCAATGTGACATTCCTATAGGGGGCATCCAATAATTATATAAGGCGTTCTGAATCTCATATGGGGGGAGGGTGGTCTTGGCAAAAGTCATTTTTTTACGCGCGACCTTATATCCTGCGCGGGGGAACCAAACGATAGCGCGATTTAAAATTCGAGTGGCGCCATCTATTGTCAGATGTCGGAACTCCTACAACGCATTTTTCTTTCGCAGCTCCCCAAATTGACCTTTACAACGTGACGTCAGTCCTGGCGTTCTCCCCGAAGTCCAGAACGGACGGTCTGTCGCCAAGGGACGTCTACCTAGCATTCCCTGGCGCCGATAGTGATATGGACACGTGAGTACATCACTACCGTAAGAGCTGCCCTCGAGTTTCTTGTTGGTTCTTCTCGGGGTACTGCATTTGGAACCAGCAACTCGTCGGTGGAGATGGGCTGCTGTTCACATGTAGACAATCTTCATGGACGAGATTAGAGTGCCTTGTTATTAGACTATTGACGTTTCTAAGTGTACCTTTAGTACCTACAGAAAATAGAAGATTTTTTACTTTTGGTGACGAGGGATCATATTCCTGAGGGTCCGGTGGTGAGAACCTTTCGTGTACGAGTCCGACTCCCACTTGGCCGGTTTCAAAGGACGGTTACTGGGCACAGAAACAGAAACTAAGAATCCCTGTAATGGGGTCCTGTGTCAGCAACACCATTTCGCAACGCCTATGATGAAAGTTAACTTGTGAATATAACCTGAAACACCCTGTTTCAGCACTTGCTGGCGGATTATCTAACGGATAAAATATCTGCTGGATAATTCTGTCTGATATATTTCTGTTTCACCACTTAAGTCGTTTATCATCTAGATAGTTACCAACACTGGTGAAACTGTAATTTGAACTCTATTTGTCAGAGTTGCTGATAGACTATCCGGTACTTTATCATGAAGGTGAGAGAGGCCTTAAAGCTCCTAATCTTTGTAACAGGCTAACAGTGCTGCCAATGAGGCTGTCGTCGATGGATGCGCCTGCGCCGACCGTCGGTACTTGGCACCTAAGCGTGCGGTGCGACACATGCGACTACCGGATCTGCGTGACGGCGCGTGCGCTGATCCATTTCCAAGCCAGCGTTGAGCCACAAGGTATCGTAAAATCTTAAAATTTATATAAAAAGAAATAAAAAAAAAAAGAAATAATCCCCGCGGGGGCAGACAGGTGGTGAGGCCATCGCCGGACCGGGTCATGCCACTAGGCGGTCACCCATCCACTGACTGACCGCGCCCAACTTTGCTTGACCAGTATGATCGTTACAAACATACTGGCACCGCAGGGCTACGAGCGCTTCGGTTATAAATAAAAACTAAATAAAATAACTAATAAATGTATATAAAAACAAAAGGAACGATTTGTATTTTTGTATGTTTGTTACGAATAAACTCGAAAAATTTCGGAACCGATTTTAAAAATTCTTTCACCAATGGAAACAGAGGCTATATTTTATTTCCATATTCCCACGGGAACGGGAACTACGCCGATGAAAACGCGAGAACCCCTAGTTAACATATAAAGAAAGAAATATAACTTTAGTTTTTTCCTAACAAAAAAAAAAACATATTTTTCAACACACTTGCTCATAAAGTGGCTCTAATTTCACTGCAATTAGGCACATAATGACACCTATAATCAAACTGAGACTTTTTGTTTGCTATTATTCACTAGTGAGTTATAGATTTTTTTTTTCAATTTTGTTGCTAGAGTTGCTTTGTTCTTAAAAAAGTTTCGATACAAAAAAGATCGTATTCAATCGTACTAATAAATTAATACACAAATATGGCTTGCTCATTTCATGCAACTTCGTATTTAAATAGATCATTTCAACTTGTACGTGTTTAATAAACAAAACTTTCACTCAAATATAACTTTGGTTTTCTCTGTAAAAACTTTAAATACCCCATTTTGTACGTGGCTAAAACGCTATCCACGACAAACCAAAGAAAAAGAAACCTAATTTTTTTAGTCCATGGCCGATCGCCATTGTAAGATGCGAGCGCATAGGAAAACGAGGCTGTATGGGCCTAGATCCTTTTGCCTTTTCCAAATTATATAAATAAAAAATTGGAAAACCAATTAATTTTCCCCGCCATTGCGAATGATTATTTTAAAATGATTTTTTAGTATTATTTATTCACAAGTGTGTTGAAAAACGTCGTATGATACACGTGTGTATTGATGATTACCGTCCTCGGCTCTCTTATGACCCTCGCCTACGGCTCGGGTCTCAATGGCGCCTCAGCGGTAATCACCAACTTTACTCACTTGTACCATAATGTACTATTAAAACATGCTTTGCATGCATAAACCCTCACTATCGAACTAAAACGCCACTTTTTTATTTATTATTGTTATTTTTGAGCAATTTTGTATTGTTTATACACAGCGTGTTATTTTTAAATTTTTATTATAATTTATGAGCAGTGATAGCCCGGACGGTTAAAGACCCGGTCGAAAATCAGTGAGGCTCGGGTTCGAATCCTGGCATGTACCAATGAGTTTTTCAAAAACTTACGTAAATATTTATCACTAGCTCGACGGTGAAGGAAAACATCGTGAGGAAACCCGCAGGTCTCAGAATTAATTCTGAGACATGTGTAAACAGACCCGGTCCGGCGATGGGCTCACCACCTATCAACTTTAGGGGTCCAATGTATCTCGTGAAATGTGGGTATATCCAGTAATGGAATACCTCTGCCTACCCCCTCGGGGATGAAAGGCGTGAGATTTTTTTTTTTATAATAATCGATGTTATCTTGTAAAGTAGCGTACGAAAAATAAAAATCAATGCCGAAAATAGTATCTTATAATTTTTTTGACCTACCCTTCAAATATTTGCACTTAATTTAAAATGACCATGTATACCGGTAGAAAAATAGGTATTTCCACAATGGAATACCTCTGCCCCCCGGGGCGGGGATAAAAGACGCTAGCATACTAAGGACTTCAATCGAAAATTCATTCCGTTTTCCCTCTTGTAAGACCCGGATCTTGCAGGCATCATTCTTGTGTCTCGGATGACACTTCAATATTTAAGGATCAAGAAAAAACGTGTAAAGTGTTGGTTTACATGCCGTTAATACCTACGCTTTTCACAAGGGTTTATTACTATAATAATTTTATTGTGAAGAACCGACAACCGTTGGGGTAGACGTGTTCTGGAGTGGAGACCGCGACTCGGCAAACGTAGTGTAGGGCGCCCTCCGGTCAGATGGGATGACGATCTGCGAAAGGCTGCAGGCAGATGCTGGATGCTTTGAGCCGAAGACAGGGCGCTATGGCGCTCATTAGGGGAGGCCTATGTCCAGCAGTGGACTAATATAGGCTGATGATGATGATGAATTTTATTGTATGGAAATATGTAATCAGAGCAGTAATAGCCCTGTGGTTCAAGAGCGCGCTTCTCATTCTTGAGGCTCGGGTTCGGCTCCTGGCATGTAAGTCAAGAGCACATGAATCTTTAAACTTGTAGTGCGAGTCTGACCTCTAAAGCGATTGTAATAAGAACGTTACAAAGTCCAATGTGTCAAGCACTACGTGCTCTTGACTGTACCAGTGAGTTTTTCATAAACGTACGTACATATTTCTGAATAAGTCTACGGTGAAGGAAAACATGATGAGAAAACCCGCAGGTTCCAGAATTAATTCTGAGGCATGTTTCAGACCCGGTCCGGCGATGGACTCACTACCTATCACGTTTAGGGGTGCAAAGATTAATCTGGGCAAACGTGGGTATTTACAGAAATAGGTACAATAGGCACCTCTGCCTCCCCTTTCCGGGATATGAGGCGAGTGTTATATTTCTGTGAGTTATCTCAATCGAAGCTTCAACTGAGCAACTTAACAATAATAACACTGGCTTAGCAAATAATTTTCTTGTCCATAATACTTTTTGTAAGCGTGTTGGTTTCTCAATCAAATTCCCAGTTTTTTACCGATACCATCACAATCATATGGGCCACGGCAAAGATATTATACATAAGAAGAGGTAGATATCTTACTAGAGCGCGTAAACTGAGGACGACAAATATAGATAATTGGTCACATTTTATTTATTCGCATTGTATTTCAAGTAGTGTTTCAAGCGCAACTCTTGACAGGTAGCTGTCTCTTTCTTTATCATTCATTCCGTATCATCTTTCGCCGTCATTGTTGTATCCTATAAATACGCTAAGAGGTAAGTATGTATATGTTATAGCCACTTGTAGCGGAACAATATCCAAACGCGCGCAGTATGAATATAACTCATCTATAGATTAATATCTTTTGGATACGGTAGAGTCCCGGGCTAAGTCGAGACTCACGATCACAGTCTGATTTATGCAGAACAAATATGTTGAAACCGCAATGTCTCAACAGTATGACAACACCACAAGCGAAAATTAACAAAAAACCTGATTACATAAGAATACCATTAATTCAATACTTCAACCGGTTTTAGACACACCTACTTTATTTGCTAGGGTTATCTCGCGAAATTTTCCGCGATATCTATACATAATATACTTTACGAAGGAGTCGAAAAAAACAGCTAGTCTATTCATATAAACTTTTCATTAGTTCATTTGGACCCATTAACGTGACAGGTTCATAATCAATTCTGGGACCGGCGGATTTCCTCACAATGTTTTTCTTTACTGTTCAGCTATCAGTTGCAACTTCTTCTTGAGACTACGAGGTGATAGTCAGACAGACATTTATCTTTATATCTTTGCATGCAATGAAACAGTTACTGGAAAAAATCTGTAAGTAGGGCATATTTAAGAAAACTTAATAGGTAATAATAATAATTTATAACAACAATAATATAAATAATATAAATAACAACCTATCACGTTTACGGGTCCAATGTACCTATCTCGTGAAATGTTGGTATATCCTGTGGTATATCCAGTAATGGAATACCTCTGCCTACCTCCTCGGGGATGAAAGGCGTGAGATTATTTATTTTATTTTATAAAAGCCAAAACGATTATAAAACGCACGCAAAAACAACTGCACGGAATTGGATGCCGGTGTAACTTAAAATCTGATACACGTTTCATCTTGATACCCGTCTAAAAGCAGAGTTAAATATTACAGGCGAGTTTTTTAACTGCGTATACGGCGTATACGGGTAAAAAGTAATAAACTTATTCATTCTTTTGAATAGAGTTCATTATGAATAAAACCTTTGTGTAACGGTTAAATCACTGGCCACAAAAACGCGCTTGATAATTTTGATTAGTTACAAAAACTCGCAAAAAACTTATTAGAAATAACATTGATCCGCCGTCAAATACATTCGGTCAGTCATCATGTTACGGCTAGCAAAAAATAACCACAAAAACGTGAAACAACAGACGTAACAGGTTCGTGATAGAAAGAGTATAAATTAATGCTAATTAAACCTTATCTATAAAGCACTAAAACTAAATCATTAACATTGTAATAAAAATCATACAGCGTTAATATTATACACATCAACTAAAGTCCTCATCAAGAGAAGCTATAAAATATGTAAACAAACAATATTTCGATGGGGTTTTGCAATATTTGGATTTAATAAAAAATACTACTTTAGTAAAAAGCAGTGATAGTTACGGTTAAGGAGCCGGCCGAAAATCAGTGAGGCTCGGGTTCGAATCCGAGCCTTTCAGTTAATTGCATTTGGTTTAAAAGTAATTGTCGCTACGCTACGTAGCTCTAGTTTAATAGTTCGTTGAAGTACTTCAAATATAGCTTCAAGTGACAGAGACTTAACAAGCACACTAAGCATGCTAGGTAATAGCCAAATAAAGAAAAAATTAACCTCGAAAAGTCCGCGGTGACAGCCCGCCATTTCTTCAAAATGGCGACGCACTTGAACTAGGCCAAGGACGTTCTTCGCTTCACATACGATCGATTTGGCATCACTAAATTATTAATTTCCTACAAAACCTTTTCCGGCGTGTCGATTGTTACACGTGAGTTTATAAAACGACTTTATTTGTCTGCTTAATGTTACCTAATATTTTTTTAAACTTTAATGAAGTCATTGTATATTTTTTCTACAATCAACATGTGTAATTTTATATTAAAAGTATGAAGATAAACAATAGTTTTTTTTTATCATAAGGCCTTACAATATGATTAGGTACAATCGCGTGAGAGAACTAAAGGAAACCAACGGTCTTTCATTTAAGAAAATCGGCGGAAACATTTATGCAACATTGCTGTAATATGAAAAACAAATAGCGCAATTTGTTTAAACAACTTAAACACCGTTTTACTAAGAAACCGTTATGCGAACAAAAAGATGTCATCAAACCACAACACTGGGCTGTATAGCTTACGATTTCTGCTTTCAAAAATTAATTATTAAAAAAATAATGTCACTTCGTGGCGGGAAACGAAACACACGAGCATCCGCGTCTAAGTCGAAACAGAACTAAATAGAAGGTCAATTATTATTATCACTGCACTATTTTATTATCAATCAATACGTTTTAGTTTGTTTTGAACGATGAAGAGGCCAAGCGTAGACCGCGAAGATTAGATTATGTTTTCGTTTATACTGACAATTTTATTTCGAAATCAAAGTAGTTACAAGAGTGCGTAGTACAAAGTTCTACGTACCTATCATACTTTTTAGTCCGTACCCAACAGGCGCTAAAAGGATGTCTATTAGTAGGCTATATCTCATGAGTCGTAATAGGTAGACAGTTGAAATTTCCACACAATTATTTTTTATGGACATTAAGTCTTTGAACGCCATGTAGGGCACCGGTGACCGAAATCCTAAATTAATTTATCACCGTGGCGTTCAACGAAAAATACCATATAAAATTTTTGTTAATTATTCCAAACGGTCAAAAATTAAATTGTTAATGTCAAAGTCAAAAGTTTTTATTCAATGTAGGGGCTTATAAGTCCTCTTATTGAAAGTCATTGCGACTCCACCGCGTCGGCATGTATAGTTGAGGAGAAGAAGCGGGGCAAGAAACTCCCCAACACGTTATTCTTTTTAATACAAATTACAAGTTACATGGTTTTAGTGCTTTGCTGAGCTGGAGAAACTTAACGTAGGTACTACCATAATATAAAAGAAGTTTCTTATCACACACTTGGCCTGAGAGCTAAGCCGAAAAGTGTAAGATTTCGACAGTCAGATTAAGGCAAATCGTTTTTAAATCCCCTAATCTATGTTGATGACAAATATAATTATTTATGACTAGCGGTTCTGCGCCGAATCACTCGCGTATTTCCCGTCCCTGTTGGAATGCGGGAATAAAATATAGCCTATGTTACTCCGGAATATTGTAGCTTTTTCATTGGTGAAATAATGTTTAAAATCGGTCCAGTAGTTTTTGAGTTAATTCGTTACAAACATACAAAATGATCTAGGTAGGCTGTCGGACACCCGAGCCTTTGTCCCCGTACGGACTCAGTAAAAAAAATACTTGGTATGTATTTATGAATAACTCGACAAGGCAACATTTCTGGAAGTACCCACTTTTCACGAGTATATTCGACCCCTAAGCGTAATAGGTGGTGAGCCCATCGCCAGACCAGTAAAGAAACATAAAATAAACTCAAAAATTTTAATTTAGATCAAAACTAAAATATTACTATTGTTAGAAATTAAAATCAAATGCAAAATTAAAATAATAACTAAGATGACAAACTATTAAACGTTATAAAAAAATATATGATCTGTGCCTGGTATTTCTAAGGTTAAACTTGCAACTACTATTGGTAATTAGCGGGGAATTTATCAATAAAGTTTAATAGTATCGTGTTGACATTGACATCTTCAACTACAATAAAAACCGGTTAAGTGTGAGTCGGATTCGCACGCGAAAGGTTCCGTACAACCATACAATAAAAAAAATCTAAAAACACGTTTTTCATACAATGATGATGTTCCCGTTGGAATAAAATATAGTCTATTTTATTCCTTGATAATGTAACTTTCTATTGGCGAAAGATTTTTTTAAATAGGTATAGTAGTTTTTTCTTCAGTTGATTCGTTATAAACATACAAAAATACTAATCTTTCCTCTTTATAATATTACTAGCGATCCGACCCGGCTACGGGGCTATCAGGTGACCCGTCTGCTCGTTTGCCCCCTTTTCTCTTATAAAAACACGTGTACACGATCCCCGTTATTTAAAAAAAAAACATATTCTAATCAGGTAAGTTTCCCTCACATATTTTACCTTGCCCCTGATAGTATGTTATATGTCTAACTAGCGGCCCGCCCCGGCTTCGCACGGGTGGACATTTATTTTTTCAACATTTTGGGATGCACAAACAAATTTCTTCTAGAAACCCATAGTAAATAATAAAAAAAAATTAGACTTTGTATGGAGACATTTAAAGAATATTTGTGAAAAGTTTCTAGTTGATAGACGCAAAAAACCCCTCTTCTCTATACCAACTTCAACCCCTAATTTCACCCTTTTAGGGAATGATTTTAAAATAATACAAAAACACGTTTCTCATCATTTATTTTTAAGAGTATTTGTGATAAGTTTCAAGTTGATAGACGTATATATATATATTGATAGACGTAAAAAAACCACACGTTTCCATACAATCTCCAACCCCGTTTCACCCGTGAGTTTTGAAAAATCGAGATATATACCTACTTGTCTTGTTGTTTGTTTTGAGGAGTATTTTTACAAAATTTCGAATTGATACATCCAAAAATGAAGGTATTCATGCAAACTTCAACCCCCAAGGGGATGAAACCCCTTGGAGGTTTGTTGTTGTTACACGCAGAAATCACACTATCCCATACATACTTTATCCCCCTCTTTCACCCTTTTAAGAGATGATTTTCAAAAATTCCAAAAACACGTGTCTCATCATTTATTTCTAAAAGTATTTGTGCCCAGTTTCAAGTTGATAAGACGTAAACAACAACACGTCTCCATACAAACTCCAAACGCTACTTTCACCCCCTTAGGGGATGATTTTCGAAAATTCCTAAAACACGGGTCTCATGATTTATTTTTAAGAGTATTTGTGCCAAGTTTGAAGTTGATAGACGTAAAAATCAAACACGTCTCCATACAAACTCCAAGCCCCTGTTTCACCCCCTTAAGGGGTGATTTTCGAAAAATCCAGAAATACGTATCTTGTTATTTGTTTTGAGGAGTATTTTCACAAAGTTTCGAATCGATACACCCAAAAATGAAGGTTTTCCATACAAACTTCAACCCCCACTTTCACCCCCTTGGAGAAAGATTTTTGAAAAATCCTAGAACTAATATCTCATAGTTTGTTTTCAGAAGCATTTGTACCAAGTTTCAAGTTGATGGACGCAAAAAATAAACTTCTTCGTATCAACTTCAACCCCTACTTTCATCCGTTTAGGGGATGATTTTCGAAGAATCCAAAAATATGTGTCTCATAATTTATTTCCAAGAGTATTTATGTAAAGTTTGAAGTTGATAGACGTAAAAAACAACACGTCTCCATACAAACTCCACTCCCCTGTTTCACCCCCTTAGGGGATGGTTTTTGAAAAATCCGGAAATACGTGTCTTGTTGTTTGTTTTGAGGAGTATTTTTACAAAGTTTCGAATTGATACACTCAAAAATGAAGGTTTTCCATACAAACTTCATCCCCTACTTTCACCCCCTTGGAGGATGATTTTAAAAAAATCCTAGAACTAATATTTCATAGTGTGTTTTGAAGAGTATTTGTGCCAAGTTTAAAGTTGATACACGCAGAAATCACACTATCCCATACAAACTTCAACCCCCTCTTTCACCCCCTTAAGGGTTGAATTTCGTAAAATCCTTTCTTAGCGAGCATCTACACTGTAAACGTAACCTACACACAAAATTTCATGTTTCTATGTTCAGCGGTTTGGGCTGGGCCTTGATTTTTAGATTTAGCTTCTCCTTTTATATATATATAGATGATGAATGATTTTGCGTCTTGTTTTTCTTCAAGACATATAATCATTCATGTTTGCTACTATTATTGATGACATCAATATTGTGTGCAAATACAGATTTTCGTCATCACTCATCAGTGCACGGAAGTTAGACGCCTGGGTCTTAGGTTATCTTGTAGGTTAACTGCTCGATAAGATTGTTATACTAAACGCTATGCTAGAATGCTTGATTTGATGAGTTTGTCATATGAATCTAAATAATGTTCATGTTTGAACCGGTCCGTTAGTAGTTTGACTGCCATCTGACTCATAGATTTCAGAAACCTTGCATTTAAGAATATACTGTATAACAAAATGGCGTTGTGTAGGCAGAGACAATAGACTGCCACTTGCTACGAATCTGGCAGATCTCTCGTGGTTCATCCAAATCCATCAAACTATTCGTGCACACTTGTCGGTTTCGGGTACCTACTCTTTACCTGGCTTTTCTTCAATACATCTAGGGTACACCCAATTATGGACACCCTGCCAATTAATGGACACCCCAACAGTTTTATTCAAAATTAACGAAATTTCGATACACAATTATATGAAATATTTGTATTTTTATATGTTTGTTACTAATAAACTCAAATCTATAATAATAATAATATAATCTCACGCCTTTCATCCCCGAGGGGGTAGGCAGAGGTATTCCATTACTGGATATACCCACATTTCACGAGATATATTGGACCCCTAAACGTGATAGGTGGTGAGCCCATCGCCGGACCGGGTCTATACAAACTCAAATCTACTGGAGCGATATTAAAAATTATTTCACCAATGGAAAGCTAGAATATCCCTGAGTAACATAGGCTATATTTTATTCTTGTATTCTCACGGGAACGAGAACGCGGGTGAAACCGCGCAGAACCGTTCTAAATATAATTGAGTAGGTATCGTAATATCGTTAATTTTGAATAAAACTGTTAGGGTGTCAATAATTGGGTATTTTACCCTATTGATTTTATTTGTCATCGCCGATCTGGTGCGATGTAATTCCGCCTAGGTCGTCCTCTACCATTGTTAAATTATGTATAATGATATTATTAATGTGTAATTTGTGGTATATCTCTTCTTTTTTTAGATATGCTGAAAATCCGCGTGGATGGACCCGTAGCCAGTGTCAGAGAGTCCGCTCTCATTGACGAGTATGGCATCGAACTGGCTAAGCTACCATTTAGGTACAGTAAATAGGTTTAAATTGGACCAAAATATGGATTACCTACCCGTCTCACCCGCGTAGTTTCCGTTCCCGGGGGTAAAATATAGCCTACTGATGCGATTATAAGCTATATAATTGTAAAGTTTCATCAAAATCCGTTCAGTAGTTTTTTGCGTGAAAGAGGAACAAACATTCATACATCCATCCATACAAACTTTCTCGTTTATAATATTAGTAGGAAATACAAAATAAATATAGAACTAAAGAGTAAAAAACCGGCTTCAACTTATATAGTTTTCTCATGGATGCCATTGTCAGAACTGGACCAAATTGAAATGGGACCACACGGGAAGCACCAGCTTTCAAATAAAAAAAGAATCAAGGGCGAAACAGCTAGTGCTGGATAATGGTGGAGTTGCAATGACTTTCTAAGTTGACTTACTCGTATAAGCCCCTACATTGAATAAAATCATTTTGACTTTGATGATGATAATGATTACAGCTACCAACCCTTGGCTACTGACGGTCAGGAGATGCATCAACCCGAAGATGGGCGGTCAGCAGAGTTGGCTGCCGATGTGAACATGGGTATGGTGAAGGGCTCTAAGGTCTACGCTAAGATCGAGGGGAGAGACTTTAGAGGTATGTTGTGTTCATTTTGGAGTGTAGTCAATTATGGAACTGGTCATTTTTGGATGTGGTTGGTGGAGATGGGCGCAGAAGTGACTCTAGGCAGTGTCAAGGGCTCAACGTTTGGGCTAAGGTCGAGGGTTTAGAGGTGTGTTTCTGGACATTTTGGAATGTAGTCAATTATGGAAGTGATCATTTTGGGATGTGTTTGAAGGAGCTGGCAGCAGAAGTGACCATAGGCCACTGCCTATGGCCTATATCAAGGGCTCTAAAGTCGAGGGGAGAGATTTTAGTGCTACGTTGTGGTCATTTTGGAATATGGTAATTTACGTGAGTGGTCAGATTGGGACGTGGTTGGGGGAGCTGGGAACAGAAGTAAACCACGCAGTGTGAAGGGCTCTCAAGTCGGGGGAGAGACTTGAGAGGTATGTTGTAGTCATTTTGGAATATGGTCATTTACGTGAGTGGTCAGTTTGGGATGTGGTCGGCGGAACTGGCCGCAGAAGTGACCCTAGGCAGTGTCAAGGGCTCTAAGGTTGAGGGGAGATACTTTAGAGGTATTTTGTGGTCATTTTGGAATGTGGTCATTTACGTGAGTGGTCATTTTCGAATATGGGGAAGGAAGCAGCAGATGTGACCCAGATAGTGTTAAGGCCTTAAAGGTCCACACTAAGATGAAAGGAAGACATTTTGAGATGATGACATTTGAATTTGAGTCCTTATAGATATACTATGAGGAAATGTTCGTTTGTGATGAATAGGCTCCAAAACTACTGGACCGATTTTTAAATTTCTTTGACCAATGGAAAGCTTACAAAAATCTATTAAATATTAAAATCCAACATTTTCCGTAAGTTTTTTTTTACATCATGTTCCAGGGGAACCTTTTGTCCGTCTCTCCGGTCCTCTGAACCAGGATGTGAGGATGGGGAGGTCAGCGTCGGCGTCCATCGCCTTTCCCGATCAGAACGACTTGGAGGAAGTCGAGATGTTGAACTCCAAGATTCACAACCAGAAGATTCGGTACAACGAGACGAGCGTCTTGCCTTACAATCGAGCTGTTTCACAGGTAAGAAACGAAGAAGATTCACTAAACTTTCGAGTAGGAATTTTCAAAAATCCCTTATTTCTTCTCTCTTAAGGTAGACTTCCGTATCTACGACAGACGCGCGCGGCTGATGCGACAATAGTCAACGTACGAAAATGTATGGCGCCATTTCCAAAGTATGCGACAGACGCGTGCGGCCGACGTCTGTCATTTTCAAAGAGATTAAAATATAATAAGGCATAGAGGGGACAAAGCGAGGAAAATGTGAAGTCAAAAGTTATTCCAAGTGGAATAAGTCTAGTACAATGTCGACCGAATGACAGCTCGCGGTCATACTAACTGACATGACAAGGACATGACGCTTAGGCTTCAAAGTTTTGTATGAAAATATTCCCAATGCCCCCTCTATGCTATATATTTAAATATCTTTGGTCATTTTCATACATTGACTTGTCGCATCAGCGCGCTTCAGTCGCACGCGATCGGCAGGAACCCACGGAAGTCTAGCTTTACGTAAAGGAAGCTTTGTGTAAAATTTCTTGTTTCTAGACATGCGGTTTCGCCTGTTTTGTTCGAACTATTATGTCAGTCAGTAAATCAGCCAGTCAGTTTCTTCTTTGTAAACCCCGACGAAAAACAGAGGGGGGTTTCATGCATGAACTTTAAATTTAATGTCATTTACATACCATAGAAAAGAACTCTTAAAGATTTTATTTTTCCTCAGTCAGAGTTGTTTAAGGTACCTAATATACTTACTTACTTGTTTCATCTATACTAATGTAATAAAGAGGAAAGATTTGTACACTCAAGTTGTAAACTCAAAAACTACTGGACCGATTTAAAAAAAAAAATCACATATGGAATGCTGGAATATTCCTGAATAACATAGGCTACATTTTATTTCCGTATTCTCACGGGAACGAGTGAAACCGCGCAGAAACGCTAGTGTATACTAATATTATAAAGAGGAAAGATTTGCATTTTTGTATGTTTGTTACGAATAAACTAAAAAACTACTGGACCGATTTTAAAAATTGTTTCACATATGGAATGCTGGAATATTCCTGAATAACATAGGCTACATTTTATTTCCGTATTCCAACGGAAACGGGAACTACGGGGGCGAAACTGAGGGCCGCTATTTTAAATATTTTCGTTACGCAGGTGGTGAATCAGAGAGGGTCTCTGTTGACATCAGTGCAAATTGGTCTCAGCACAAAACTCTATGGCGCTCCAGGAGATGATTTACAGGTACGTTATTTACAGATTACTGAGAATTAGAGGCTACTTTTTAACCGACTTCAAAAAGGATGAGGTTATCAATTCGTCTGTTTTTTTTATGTTTGTTACCTCAGAACTTTCGACTGGGTGAACCGAATTGGATGATCCTTTTTTTATTTGAAAGCTGGTGCTTAATTTAATTTCGTCCAGTTCTGAGAATGGCATCCATGAGAAAACCATATAAGTTGAAGATTGAAGTCGGTTTTTTTACTCTTTCGAGTTCTTTTTTCATTGAGGACAATAGATAAATTGTAAATCATAATTATTAGTACATGTAACATGACATTAAAAAGACCTACCCTTGAGTTTGTTGATGGAAAACACAAGTACATGGCTTCCATAAAATTTTGACCAGTGCCATAGTCCAATGGGATAACTTTTGAATGGCAGCTTCTGATGCGATCATTTGCATAAGGGACCATGTGCGAATGAGACTATCTGTGAAAGGGACTATCTGTCAGTGAGAATATCTGTGAATGGGGCTATCTGAGAATGGCGTAAACTGTGAATGGGCCTATCTGTGCATGGGACTAACTGCGAACGGGACCGATTGTAACCATCATGAATGGAACACCCTAATATTTTTTTAATATTTTTTTCATTATTAGTACTTGTAGATATTTTAATTAATAATTAACTATAATTTCAACAGTGAAAACGAGTTGTGAAAATTGTTTCGCAATTTCATTAGTTTTCCTATGCGCGCGCATCTAACAATGGCGAACGACCATATTTTTTAAATTAATCCATGTTAATGTTTTGTCTTTCAGTTACATTTCGAAGTGACTAACTACCGGGAACAGTCGGTGTATTTCAGTTTTGGTGCTGTCGGCGAATTGAAGTTTCTGACCGGCATCAACCCTTCTTCGTAAGTACTGTTAGCCCATAAATATCGATTCAAGCGAACTCTACTGGAACTACGTCTCTACGCGTGTCGTCACGAGGAACTGTCAACAGTCAACGATCCCGCGCTTAATGGCTGACGAGCTAGGCTGTGTGTGGCGCGTATAGTTAATTGATATAAATGTTTACCAGAGTCTCTGAAAGTCTGTAACTTAAATATAAACCATAATAAGGCTATCGAGCTATAAATTAATAATCTTAATACCTAGTACACAATTGCTTTTTGAGCTACTTGATGACAATAATAAATGCCTACTAAATTTATTTTATACTAACTTTCGTGTGTCCCGTTCCCGTGGGTAACGTTAATGTTACTCCTAGAAAAGTAAGCTACTACCTACATAATTTGTGAAAATTTCAACTGTTTAGCTATGGCAGTTCTTGAGGCCTCGGTGACGGACGGACGGACAGCGAAGTCTTAGTAATCCCGTTTTTACCCTTTGGGTACGGAACCCTAAAAATTACCAATCTTTCCTCTTTATAGGTCACTTTTATTTGGGCGCCAAATTTATCCTTCTTATTTCTTATTTTCTTATTCTTAAACTTAGCAAAATATTTTTACTCAGTTAAAATGACTTTCCACAAGTGGACTTAAACCTCAGTGGGGCACGAAACTCCTCACATTATTCTTTTTAATTTCTAGAATTCAAAGTATATCTTACTACTTCAGTGTACCGTCTACTCTAGTTCTAATATCTCAGTTTAATCCATCCTAAGGTTGTCTGGAAGAGATCGCTACAAGCGATAAGAGCGCCCATTGTACTGTATTTAATTCTGGTATCCATATTGTGTTGTTTTTGGTGTACAATAAAGAGTTGTTGTATTGTATTGTGTAAGAATGCTACGAATATTTCAGGCAAACTATTTCGTCGGGGCAGACTGCGAACGTCATTGTTACCGCGAAGGTGGCTTCAACTGCGCAGCCTGGAGCAAGAGACCTAATAACTTTCACTGCATATGGTAAGAATATTTCATAAATAAATTATCCCCGAGGGGGTAGGCAGAGGTATTCCATTTCTGGATATACCCACTTATCACGAGATATTCTTTGGACCCCTAAACGTGATAGTTGGTGAGCCCATCGCCGGACCGGGTTTGTTACAAATGGCTCAGAATTAATTCTGGGACCTGCGGGTTTCCTTCCGATGTTTTCCTTCACCGTCGAGCTAGTGATTAATATGTCCGTAAGTTTTGAAAAACTCATTGGTACATGCCGGGATTCGAACCGTAGCCTCACTGATTATCATCATGTGAAGCAGGCTCTTTAACCGTAAGGCTATCACTGCTCTATGGTAATGCATTATGGACAAGGACTTATTAGCGACACTATCGGATGGTGTAATTATACAGGATGTGTGGTTTTTTTCCAAAATTAACGTGTTCGATTCTTGGCTAGAAATATTAATTTTTCAAAAATCTAAATGTAGTTGCGGGCCCGAGACTCTTGTGAGTACTTTTTGCTATTCCTCATAGTTTCTGATTTAGCCATCCAAGCCAAAAAAAAATCACCTGTGTAGTTATAATTAGTATATATCTAATATTCTTCAGCAGGCATAGAACAAGTGTCGATATCGGCCTACATCTACGTAAACAATCCAGGGCAGCCAGGTACAGATGTGTGGGCACCGGAAATTCGGAACAACTTTCAGGTAACTAGCTACTACACGCGCATTTGCTCGTATCATCCATTTAAAAAACCAATACCTACACAATAATAATAATAATAATAATCTCACGCCTTTTATCCCCGAGGGGGTAGGCAGAGGTATTCCATTACTGGATATACCCACATTTCAAGGGATAGGTACATTGGACCCCTAAACGTGATAGGTGGTGATTTACACATGTCTCAGAATTAATTCTGAGTTAATTAAAAGTGTATCGACAATAATTAAAACGTAATTACCCTTAACTTAATATAAACCAAAGGTCAATACCAATAGTTATCTAACAAAGCCACGGAAAGTATTCCAGACGAGGAGAAGAAGAATTACAACAAACCTGTTCAGTAAATAAAGAGTATAAAAACCGACTTAAACTTAAGTATTGTGGTTTTCGGAAGGACGCCATTGTCAGAACTGGACCACAATGGGACCACGCGCTTTCAAACACAAAAAGAATCATCAAAATCTGTTCACCCAGTCAATAGTGCACAGTCGAATTGATATGACAGTCCTTTTTTATAGTCGGTTGAAAAGGGACCTAACTTTCCATGTCTATACTTCCAGGGCACATGTATAGGCCGTACATAACAGTCAATGTGTATACTTCCAGGGCATATGTATAGGCCGGACACAAGTCAATGTGTATACTTCCAGGCCACATGTATAGGCCGGACATAAGTCAATGTGTATACTTCCAATCCACATGTATAGGCCGGACATAACAGTCAATGTGAATACTTCCAGGGCACATGTATAGGCCGGACATAACAGTCAATGTGTATACTTCCAGGGCACATGTATAGGCTGGACATAACAGTCAATGTGTATACTTCCAGGGCACATGTATAGGCCGGACATAACATACAATGTGTATACTTCCAGGGCACATGTATAGGCCGATTGGGAGACGACTGCTCGCAACATGTGTGGTCTGCCACTATCATAGCTCGAGATGCCGTTGGTGGTGAGTATTTATTTAATTAATTTTAGGGAGACCTACAGCTATAAAAATAATAATGGGCAATGAATTTAAACATCGGGAAGCCAATTACAGTATTAAAAGTGATGCTGTTGTTTGGAGAGACGGACTTAGTTTACTCAAAAAGTCAAAGTATATAGTATACTAAACATATACTAAATCTTTACTTTTTCAAATTTTATCAACATGGTCTCAGAGTAGCATTAAACAACGTATATAAATATAGATACACAGAATCACGGAACGTTACATGAGTATTCAAAACATGTTTCTAGGTCTCCTTCGCCTATCATCATCCCCTATCGGTCTAATATACGATAGCAACTTCATATCTGGCTCTCGGGAAGAGGTTATTGCTATCTACAGGGCCACATGCTGCGCTCCACGCGTCGTGGTCACCGCTGTGGACGCGTATGGAAACGCTAACAGCTACGTCGTAGACATTTCTAGTGAGTATTTTAGTTAAAAGGTATTGTAGCACTGTATCTAGATATAAATATGTGGACGCGTATGGGAATGCCAACAGCTACGTCTTTGACATTTCTAGTGAGTGGTTTAGTTATAGGGTACTGTTGCCAGGAAATGTTGTCTGTAGATATAAATATACCAATATGCTACGCTCCACGAGTCGTGGTCACCGCTGTGGACGCGTATGGGAATGCCAACAGCTACGTCGTTGACTTTCTAGTACGGGTTTTAGTTATAGGGTACTGTAGCCAGGAAATGTTGTCTGTAGATACAAATATAGTAATGTAAATGACTAGGTATACCAATATGCTACGCTCCACGAGTTGTGGTCACCGCCTGCGGACGCGTATGGAAACGCCAGCTACGTCGTTGACATTTCTAGTGAATATTTTAGTTATAGGGTACTGTAGCCAGGAAATGTTGTCTCTAGATGTAAATATACCAATATGCTACGCTCCACGAGTCGTGGTCACCGCTGTGGACGCGTACGGGAATGCCAACAGCTACGTCTTTGACATTTCTAGTGAGTGTTTTAGTTATAGGGTACTGTAGCGAGGAAACGTTGTCTCTAGATAAAAATATACCAATATCCTACGCTCCACGCAGGCATGGTCACGGCTGTGGACGCGTATGGGAATGCGAACAGCTACGTCGTTGACATATCTAGTGAGTATTTTATTGATAGTATCCAGGGCATGCTGTCTCTAAATACAAATATAGCTATGTGAAACGCTATTCTTATTTTATTTATTAGGTTTTTTACCACAAATAATGTATGTACTCGTATATACATATTGATAACATACAGGCAGATGTAAAAGATGGACTGTACCCACGTTAGTATAACAATAAAAAATATTTTCTCACCTTTTGCGAGACAATAAAAAGCATGGCTACTATATGTATAGCTTGTAGTGGTCAGTTCGATTTTCAAAAAAGTTTTTTTTGCTGTACGTCTATATGGAACAATTTTTCATACGAATTCATCATAACCCGCCGGGTCATAACATTGTACTGAATCTCATTATAACCCGCTGGTTAAAAATGACTTGCTTTAGGTGAGGTTTGCATGATATATATATAATTGGGCAATATGGAGCATGTGGTGTGAAAAATATTGTATGTATTCACGGGCCTGTTGGCTCAGTTGGAAGTTTGGTAGTGACCCTGCCTTCAGAGGTCGCGAGTTCGATCCCCGCTCGGGGCCAACATTTGTGTGCATGAACATGTCTGTTGGCTTCGTGTCTGGTCGTTTAATATTTATTCAAGTATGTTTATCAGTTGTTTTGTACCCATATTACAGGTCTTGCCTAGTTTGAGACTAAATAACCGTGTGTGACCGTGTTGTCCCACAATTATTATTTTTATAATATATTATTACTAGCTTCGCTCGCGCACGTTTATTTCACGCTTAGGGGTTGAATTTTTCAAAATCCTTTCTTAGTGGATGCCTACACTGTATAAGCTATCTATGTGCAAAATTTCAAGTCTCTAGACCCAGCGGTTTAGGCTGTGCGTTGATACATCCTCAATCAGTCAGTCAGTTGATCATTTTATATAATATATTATTATTTTCAATAAAACTTTTAAACAATTCCGCAGATTACTTGACGGAGGCCGGGATAGCAGCTATAGTTCTTGGAGTGTTTCTGCTGATAGCTATCATAGCTATAATCGTATTCCTCATCTACTGGTGTGTGAAGAGACGGCAGGAGTCAAAGGACCTACCATACATGACATCCACAAGGAATGTTAGTTAGGACGATAGATATTATTGATTTATATTATAAAGATGTTCTTAAGTTTCTTTTATTGTTGGTAAACCAAAACTATGTACAAAAGGTTCCAGTGTTTAGGTGTTCAATATTATTGTCTCTCAAATCAGATAGCAACGAAGATAAAATAATGTACTTAATGAATTTGAAATGCACAGGAGTTATTGAACTGTAGTATAATAATCATTAAAATAATATTTTCGACTTAAATCTCCGACACAATTGTAAACTATTGTATTTGGAATAAATAAATAATCTATAAAAAATCGGTCAAGCGCGAGTCGAACTCACACGAAGGGTTCATAAACGCCAAAAACCCTTGTATGGGGTCCCCTTTAATTTAAAGGCAATAGTAATACATATCCTGTGAAGATTTCATCTACCTATTATGGTTCAAGAGATACAGACAGACAGAGGACTAGGTCCTTATTGTCTATTTATGATTAGAATCGTGATCGGCATTGTTTGACATTTAGTATGCAGTCAGTGTTTGCTCTACATACACTGACAGTAATAACAGATGTCCGTAAGAAACAATGTACGCCGAAAATGAATGCGAGGCGATTAAGGTTTTAAATAGACAACATGGTCTCTTGACAGGTTTACTAATATGGTCCCATTGGAGCGCTTGTGTGTCAAATACCATTTTGACAGTAAAGTAAAAGAGCCCAAAACGAGAACATTGTCTATTAACTTGTCAATTGCTACCGACGAAAATAGGTTAGCTACGAAATGCACAGTAAAATTAAGTAATTTTTACTAAGTTAAATTAAGTTACCTGTAACTTTAAGTTTAAGACTAATTTTATTGTAATATCTCTGTATAGTGGTTTATCTAACGAATCGCAAAATTATAGCAATTGTTTAATTGTACTATGCTGGCACCTAAGTCTACTGTCTAAGACAAGCTTTATATATCTGACAGCGTCAAATGGCATTCGGTTACCATTCAACGTTCAATTTGACGTTTGCGGTTTGAATTGGAACCCAAATTGACGGGCCTGTTAGCTCAGTTGGCAGTGACCCTGCGTTCTGAGTCGAAAGTCGCAGATTTGATCCCCGCTCTTTGTGTGAACATGTCTGTTGGCTTCGTGTCTGGGTGTTTAATATTTATTTGGGTATGATTTATTAGTTGTTTAGTATCATAGTATAGCGAAGACAGGGCGCTATGGCGCTCATTAGGGGAGGCCTATGTCCAGCAGTGGACTAATATAGGCTGATGATGATGATCATAGTATAGGCAACTAGGCAGACAAGTTTGGGACTGAATAACCGTGTGTAAATTGTCTCCAACAATTTATTTATTACGATTAATTGGCGCCGTCCGCATGTAGAAAATAGAGATCAACGGTTATTTATGTTTTATGATTGTTTATAATTGCTAAAGGTGGCGTCAAATTATATATCCCGTACCTTAGGTGGTACAGATTCAGAGAGCCCAATAAATTCCGCCCTGCTCCCACACGCAAGGAGCTTTTGGCCCTACTTTGAACAGTTAAAAACATTATCGTACCATTTAGTACTATTTGTTGTTAGTTACAAGCTGCCAAATTCTATTTATTGCAGACAGTTACTTGTTTTTCTAACCATAATTATATTTAATTATTTTTAGGTTATTTTTACTAATACGGGTAGTACAATGTTAGAGTAATATTAAAAGGGTAGTTTTGGACAATGTTGACAACAGATAATTATATTATTTAAACGCCATTTTGTAAATTATATTTAAAAAACTACTATTGCGCAAATATTTTTGTTGCTGTGTTTCTAACAAAGTTTTGTCAAAGCTCTTTTCAAATTTTGTCATGGCACTGATGTTACCTAAAGCGGTCATCATTAATCATTATAATCTGTTTGTAAGTTTGACAACCCGATCTACAAACAAAATATGTGTGCAGTACAGTGCTAGCGGTCAAGGTATAGGTCCTTACCATGTCCATACCTATGATATTGCCATAATACTTTGTTTGTTGTTGTAACTTTATTTACCCGAAGACTTATTATTTAATGAAGAGTAGACTGGTAAAATTATACATATACGAAGTGTTTTTTTTAGTTAAAAACTTGATAAAATTTATCAAATGTTAAAAAAATAAATAAGTAAGTAAATAAAATTTAATAAGCTTCAAAAGACTTTTGGTCATGTTTGCCGTATTAATTTAAAAACAAGTGTTACTGATGAAACTTATTGCTTTTGCTGGAATAGTAAGTATTACCCCTGAAAAACGGTAAACAAGAAATCTTTTGAAATTCTTTATTTAAAATGGCAATTTCTTAGGTAACGACTTAGTATTATGCTACACATTCTTAGTTTAGTCAATATTTAAGTCCAATTAAAAATCTGTTGTCTATTAGTCATAAAGTTTAATTTTAAGCAAAAAGATAAAGCCATATTTTGTAAAATGTTTTACAATTAAATGTCCTAGAGCAGTGTTACTTCCTTATTTAACCCTGACCCTTACTTGTGAAGTGACTGCGCCATTCTTGGCGCCCAAGGGGAGATTTCGAATTTAAATTTAAGATTAAAATTCCCATATAAACAGTATCTCATAATTAGAAAGCAATTTAGCAATGTTTTATCATTAATATTATCTTACTTTCATTTATTTTTATTTCTAGACTTTTTGGTTGTCATGTTATCAATGATTTCCATCAATATTAATATTTTAGCTATATGTATAGCGTGACATATAGGTTTTTTTTGCTAGCAACACTGGTTATTTGAAAGTGTGATACTTTATTGACACTATAGTGACACCAGTTGTTTAAAGTTTGTTACTGAGTTTTTATTAAGACTAGGATTTTTTTAGTACAACCACAGGTACAACTAAATCAATAGCTTAGTTCTGACTCGAAATCTTTTTTTTTTTGGCCACTTGCCTTTAGGGACCATGAGCAGGTTTTTTCCAGGTATTATTAACATTGTGGTTTGATGATTCAGTGATCATTCACCCTTATTGCTAGACCAATCCTCTTTTATCTAGTTGTAGGATTTGATATCTTTTAAGTCTATTTGTCATATTGATTGTGTGTGAGTGAGCTTGACTGCCAGTGGGTTAACATGGTTCTGTATGTGCTGGCGATATTAAGCCATATGCTGCCAAGGTACTTCTATGACCACTTCTGTACATACTTCAACTTGTAATCTGATAGTAGATATTGCAGTATGAGAGAAACATATACTGAATACTGATGCGTCGGTAAAACTTAATAAATAATAATATGTGACTTGAAATTGTAACAAAATTGGAGATTTATCTTTATGAGGGGTAAATATGTAGAAGCATCCTAAATAAAATACAACTAGCTACATCTACAGGAAAATGTCAATATAGAAAGATTAAACGTTTACTTACTATAGTAATATCATCAATGTACCTTTGAAATTTTTTGCACTTTTTATCAAAAAATAATTGGAATTCCGAAAACTCCGGTATGTAACCGTTCTCGAAAGGCGCTGTTTTACAGGACTTATATAGAAACGATGGCATTTCGGTCGTTGTTAATTTGAGTAAACAGTTTTAAAAATCTATCTTAAAAATTTATGTAATATCAATTTAGAAACGTCACCATGACTGTGATATCACTGCACAAAGCACTCGAGCACGTAATTCTTCAATATTCGCGTGGGTACTGCCGAAAATGACAGATCCGTCCCGGAAAATAGTGAAAACTGCGACAGTTGTTTGGCCCAACTCAAGGTCAAAATAGAGCTGTCTCCCCCTCTGTTATGGGTTATAAATAAAGAATAGCACTTACCTGGCCTATTGGTCACTTCCTGGCTCAGGGAAACGGGTAACAACACAGCGTTGTGTGTCAAATCCTCCAGCAACAAACCCGTCACGGCGGTCGAAAGAAGCGGGTTTTTCACTATGTTCTTGTTGGTGTGATCACCGAAACTTTTGTCCGTCATAATGTCATATATCAGTTAGCCGGTAGAAACACGAATTTTCACCAATTTACACATTTGGAGGTCACAAACAGTAAATTTAATTATGTGAAGTTACGTGTCACTTGCATATTTTGAGTTGACATATTTGTGACGTTTTGATATTTTTCTCTAACTCTACGAATAGAAAACAGCTGCTTTCGTAGATCGATCGCAAAACAAATAAAAAAAAATCGTCTAAGACATATTTTTTAGTTTATATATCTTATTATGGCCTCAAAGTATTGCGTTCATAATTAAGATACAATTTCAGAATTTAATAACTAGTAAGTAGTAATTATTTATTTTCTTATAATTTTTATTATAAATAAATAAGTTGATGTCCAACTAGCTTTGTAAACGCTTAGATATTACGATTCATTTCATGCAGCAAAATTAATGCGTCTCTATAACTAGATCTAGGTTACACTTGCGTCAAACGGAATACATTTGACTAACGCGTTTTAATCGCATGCTAATAGCGTCAATTGAAAATACAAAAAACAAAAAGTATATGCAAAACTATCGCGCTCACTCTTTCTTGATTAGTGATCATAGCATAAATTTTATATAAATAAACTGATAGTTAACCAAAACAAACGTGCTGTTTATTATTGCAAGTAATAGCAGTTTTATCACAAGAAGAATTACAAATAAGGGAATCCAACAATGTCGGATAAACCAGAACACCCTGATCCGCCAGTCAAAAGGTACAGACGCGAAGAAAAATCCTCAGAGTCGGAGGAAGACATTGATAATTATCAGCCTTACGTGCCAGTAAAAGAACGTAAGAAACAGAAACTGATGAAGCTTGGGAGGCTCGGGCAGATTGCTGCCGAAGCTTCCAATGAGCAGAAGAGCTCCAGCGACAACGATCACGATGATGACAGTTGGTATTTAATTTTCGTTTACACTTCTACAGAGAAGTCGAAAGAGTAAGAAAACCAACTTCAACTTATGGTTTTCTCATGGATGCCTTGAATTAACTGTACCAAATTGTACAGTCAACAAAGTTGTTAGGGTTACACGGCCAGTAACTAAGAACTCATTTTTCTGGGGTAGTCATAAATAAATCTTATTGATTATTGTTTATTTCAAAAGGTATCTTTGATCCCTACAATTTCCAAAAAAAAAACTATAAATACATTTACAGCTTTAAGAGAAAACTGAATCTTAGTTTTTGGTCATGTAACATTAACAACTTTGTTGACTGTACCACACGGAAAGCACCAGCTTTAAAATAAAAAAAGAATCATCAAAATCGGTTCATTTTAAAGTTCTGAGGTAAAAAACATAAAAAAATATACAGCTGAATTTGATGACCTCCTCCATGTTTGAAGTCGGTTGAAAATTTAAGATCTGGTTTTTTTAAGCCCTCGCCTTAGTCCGTCAGTCTGTCTGTCAGTGGACTGTATCTCATGTAGAGGTGGGCGCCGCGCCGGCGCGGCGCCGCCACGCCGTGACACCCGCGCCGCCGCCGCCGCCGGTGGTCCAAAAATCCACGCCGACCGACTAAGAAAATATAGGTATTCTATTTTCGGTTAGCATAGAAGTGGCATAGAAACAGCGACGCCATACGCGGGGCAAGGCAGCGGCGGGCATCGTGTGTTCGCGCCAATTTGTGACTGGCGGGCGGGCGACGGACGGACGAATGAAGTGAAGCGGGGTGGCGCGGCGCGGGCGGGAGAAAACTAAACAGAGCGAGCAGTTGCCGATACTCACTGCTGCGCAACATACGCGTGTTGTGTTGTGTTTCGTTCGCTTGGCCCACGAAAAAATGTCGTCAAACGTAAATAAACATAAAATTAGCCAGTTCTTAATACTGGCACTCTATGACCGTAAAAATAGGTCAAGTTTCGTTTGGAAACATTTCGGTGAGCTCGTTTTAGAGGAAGAAAACAAGAGAACAAAAATGTTTACCGATCAAGTTTACTGCCAACAATGTCTTATAGACATTCAAGCTGAAAATGGTGACATACTCTTCGGAACGTAAGTTTTCTATGAATTTGATTTGATCTTACTAGATTGTACACACAGCATCACATCAAGTGTAACAGTCGCACTAACGAAAGTCGCCACTACGCTGCGCGGAGTAGGCTGTCTCAAGGTCAAACTGTTACGCTTGCGTTAGGTACATTCTGTGGCCTGTAAGTTGATCTTCGATTTTTACTTTTTTATAATGACAGGATGCCATTTTTAGGTTCCAGATATGCACTGCACTCTACAAAGTGCCACCTGCAGAATCTGCAGATTGCAGCCTATTGAGTAATGTACCAACCTACCTATGCCTAACCTAGAATGTTTGTTTTCACAGCACCTAATGCACAACTAACCTGAAATTACCTGTGTACTGGAAATACTGGAATTAGCTATATACCTATGCCATTACCTTGCCTACCTACCTATAGCTTTTAACATTTTAACTCTTTCGCGGTTCCATCTTATTAACGTTAGAGGTTTTGTCAAGCTGATGCGTATAAGCACGAAATGTTATGCTTATTTAACTCCAATGTATTGGCTTTTGTGATTATTTAAATAATAACTAGCTTGTGACTGCGACTTCTTTTGCTTTTGTATAATAGGAAAGTGAACTTACGTTAACGTACGATCGGTAAATTCGCATAAACTATAGATGCAGTCAGTAATAAATAAGAAAATATACAATGTTTCAAAAGACTAGTACTAACAAGAGTCTCGTTTTGTTTGTTTGTCGTGTAATAACACGACCGCCCCAATAATGGAGTGTATTGTTTTTTATTGTGTATTATTTGTTACTATTCCAAATTCACGCTTGGGTTTACTTGCATTTGAATACTGTCTGGTTTACTTAAATTGATTTGAGCACATCGCATTACATTGGCTTTTTTATTTAAAACCACAATTGTCTACTAATATCATGATTGGTCGAAAGGTCATTGGTTGAGTTGAGGAGTTTTTATTTGGTTATTGGTTTGTTTCTGGTGATTTAAGAACTAATGAAATCTTTGTATTGCACGTTTTTTTCATAAAATTTTCAAATATATTAAGTAACCAATTTTATTTATATTTTCAGGGCAAAAATTAAAGTTTATAGTAAAACTGTAAGCACAGGGAATCTTATGAGACATCTGCGCGATAGTCACAATATAAGAGAAAATCCAGAGCCTACAAAATGCATAAAAGACTTTTTCGCCACCACACCTCGCCCTCGAGCTGCTGCTAGAATGGCACCTAGCACCTCAGCGGGAAATGTGGTCACAAAAAAAGACAAGTGGCTATTGGCACGAGATTTAGCGATTTGGTTTTGCAAATCACTTATGCCTTTTGATTCTGTATCAGATGAAGGCATGATCGATTTCTTCAAGGTAACTGTTGCAATTGAAAACCCATTAACTTTTGAATGGTTAAATGTTGAATGTTTTAAATATGTTACGTACTTTTTTTAGAAATATGATATAATTGTCTGCAAAGAAGATTTACCATCAAGATATACTGTGAGTCGAGGTGCACTAGATGACGTTTATGAAACCATGCTTGCGACTGTGAAAACCCAAATAATAACACAAACTCCGAGACATGTTTCTATAACATTTGATCTGTGGATGGATCAATACAGACGGCTCAGCTACATAACATTCACGCTTCATTTTATAACCGAAGGTCAATTTTATCTTCTTTATCGAGCTAAGAGTATTCGAAATGCCTTCAATATAGTATATTTTGTAGTGAAATCAATTTATTATTCATCTATATTTATAAAATGTAAAGGTTTCGTAACATTTACCCACTGCTTAAGCAAGAATCCTCGAAAACTAATAGACTGATGAATATGAAACAACTTGGTGTGTAGGTAGATTATAGGTATGATAAGTCAACAGGGAATGGGTTCTCTTGTATTTTCACGGGACTTACGCTGGTAACAATGTTGGGCACTGTTAGTCTGAAATAAATTTTACTTTTTGCAGATTTTGATCTCAAAGATTATACCCTAACTACTAAGCTAGTACAAGGAAAAAAGACCGGTGAGAAGCTTCAAGAAGTGATAAATAGCACAGTAGCGGAATTTGAGCTGTGTGACAAGGAACTGCACACTGTAACTGATGCAGGATCAAACGTGAAGCGTGCTATATCGCTGTCAGGCCTTGACAGCCACCTGTGTTTGGGGCATGGGTTGCATAACTTAGTCACCGTTGATGGCATTAAAAAGGTGCCAGCACTAGACGATTTGGTTAAGAAGGTCAAAAAAGTTGTGAAAGCGATAAGATACCGCGCGCCAGAACTCGAAAAAGAAGCAGAAAAAGAACAGTTGGAATTTCTCCATAAACTTGAAGAGACCTCCGAAGCTTTGGAAAGTGAAGAAAATGCAATATCCGATGATGACGATGACATACCGCAGGACTCACGAGTATTCAACAATGAATTTGGTGACATAAATCACTTGCCAAGCATCAAAACTGCTACTCCCACCCGTTGGCATAGTGTGCTTATTATGTTAGAGAGCTTAGCGCACTGTTGCAACAGGAACCCAGTAAATAATATACTTTCCAAGATTGGCCAGGATAACTTGAAATTGGTACAATTAGAATGGAATATATTGGAAGACCTGATAAGATTTCTCAAAAAATTTCGTGAAGCCGTTGAAATACTATGCGCGCAAAAGACCACTTCTTTGAATTTGGCGCTTGTATTTCGGTCTGAGATAAAAGAAATTTTGGATTCCGTCTCTGACGAAGAAAGAATTGCGATAATATCATTGAAAAATAGAATGCTGGACAAATTTGATCACAGGTTTCCTTTGACAAAGAATGTGGTGTTGGCATCTCTTTTGGATCCCAGATTTTCTGGACTGAAAGAAATCGATCTCTATTTAGAGTCCGAAAACACAACCCGTGCACCTTTTCTTGCTGACTGCATAGAGCAATATGTCAACTCTTCCGATTTGCCACAAAGTTCACTAACTGAAAGCGGTGAAACTTCAAGTGGTGTTGCAGAGGTTCTGCCAGTGCCAGGTCCGAGTTCAAAAACACAATCTTTGCTAAGCAAATTATCGAAGAAGCACAGTAGCAGCAGCAATATTGCTCCACAAGACTCCGAGTCTATCCAAGAGTGCTGGAGATACTTGGCATCGGTTGGTCCAAGGGAGTTGGAAATTTTAGGCGGTGACTTACTTGCCTACTGGCAGCAGAAGAAAAATGCTTTCGCACGACTTGCTGCGCTTGCCAGAACAATTCTGGCTATACCAGCAACCAGCACTCCGAGTGAACGCGTATTTTCAATAGCAGGGTTGGTGGTGAATGCAAAGAGATCGCGTTTGTGTCCTACACGGGTTAATAAAATCATATTTATACATGATAATTACAAAAATGTTAAGAACCCGAAATAAGTATATTATTAGTAATTTTAAGTAGGTAAGTAATTTTTAAATAAATAAAGTAAGCAATTTTGGCCGAAAAATGTGTTTTAAATTTTATTTTAAATTTTGAATTTTGATCACCACGCCGGCGCCGCCACGCCGCGCCGGCTTCAAAACCCGGCGCGCCGCCGCCGAAGAATTTCAGGTCGGCGCCCATGTCTAATCTCATGAACCGCAATAGCTAGACAGTTGAATTTTTACAGAATGTGTATATCTATTGCCGCTTTATCAAATACTGAAAATAAAATAAAACAAAAAATTTCCTTGAATTTTTGGGCCCCAATTAGGGTTTGTTCCCGGGAATTCTCGTCCCGGGAATTCCCGGGAAATGGGTCGGTTCCGTTCCCGGGAAATTCAGGTCGAGAAAAGTCGAGACATCGAGAATTCGAAATTTAACTTGCGAAGCGTTTTTTTTATATAATGACATTTGGAGGATCATTAGCAATTTATAACGGTATCTTAGAATTTGTTGACGCTTTCTTTATACATTTTTATGATCTTTTGATAGCGCGGAAGGTGTATGTCGGTATTCGGTATCCATTGTTTTTACCGTAGATTTAGTATACAAACATTAGACCGGCAATGCAAGAGAGAAATAACATAGTGTTAGAGCGAGATAGATAGACGAGACCATTTTCGTAAACGTTAGGGGCCAATACCGGCCCGACGTCAGTTGTGAATGAAACAAATCTCGCTTATTTTAAAATCTCATGTATTAAAAGAATAAGTTTGATGTTTTATAAACGTAAAAAGCTATAGTTACGTGTGCAGTACCGGTTGTAATTCATCTAGGAAAGAAAATCCATAGAATTAGTCATTTTACATGTAGGCGCGATTGTAAGATTTAATTCTCTAAATGCATTGATTATAGAAAACTAAAAAAAACGTGCATAAATTGATAGGTCATAAAATTGCTTTTTATTATATAAATGTTCTGAATGTATAACAATTGAATTTTGCGAAATATTAAATACGTGAATTTCTCGTATTTCTAACCTCAATTTTATAGTGATTGCCGTAATATCGATAAACAAATTTCGATAACGTGACTGGCAAAGGTATCAACTACACAATATAACACAAGCCCATTTTATATCGAGAGCGACAGTTTAGAGAGAGCAGAGCTATTTGTCTTGCATACATCCACAGAACACTAGCATTAGTGCACATTGTTTTTGGTCTCGCCGTACTGGCTCTTTTGCCAATCTAACGTTAGTATACTAAATCTATGGTTTTTACCGAAAAACGCAATCGCCTATGATGCGGTGGGGGAAACAACTTGTATTTGTTAATTCATGTTGAAATTTGATGTTGAACCTAAAAAATGTGTGATCATTAGTGAGATTAGGTTGATTGTTAATTGATATTCAGTTTAGTGTTAAAAAGGGTTGATTTTTTTATTATTCTAATAATCACATTTTCTTCAATCATTCACTTTTTTATTCAAACAAAAAATATATACGTAAATTTTGAATTTCTCGATATCCCGAGAAGACTCGAGAAATCGGGTTCGAGAGTTCTCGAGACCCGAGAACTAAAAATCCTCGAGAAACCGCAAACCCTAGCCCCAATATGTTCAAGAGACATGGTTTTTCTTGCGTTTCTGCTATATTTCAATAATGACAATAGGTATACCCTTAAATTTTCACAGAGTGTATATTCTTATAATTGCTATAAAACAAAAAATAAAATTAAAATAAGGTTATAAATTAAATGTGGTGGGGTATCGGTGTCTTGTGCTCGTTTTCTTTTATTGTATGGTGATCTGAAACCCTTCATGTGCGCATCCAAGTCGCAGTTCACTGGGCGACAATGATTTTAAAAATTCTTTAACTAATAGTAATTTCACCAATGTATATGGCCAATGTGACTGTCTTCTGATTCTGAATTCCAGAAAAGAATACAATAATAAGTAAGTAACAAATAAAATTTCCTTATGTATATTTACAAAGAGTCCTGAGAGACAGATGAGAGAGATCATAAGGGCAATTTTTTATGGTTCCTATTTCCTGTATTACTATTGCCGCAATAAAAAATAAAGAAAAAGTAAATAATTAAAGGCCAATGACAGGTAAAATCATGTGAATAATATTATTATAAGTAATTTCATGAAAGGAAATTTTTTTTAAAGTAGCAATCATTGCTGTCCCTAATAAAATAGCATATTATTCAAGATACCTGTTTAATTTAGGTTTTAATTGTATAAGACTTCTAAGGTGTTCCTAATAAATATTGTTCTTTCTTTCTTTCTACTTTGTATCTTATTGTAGCATTTTTAAAGAAAGGTAAAAGACTTAATTTAAACATTTATACTTTAATATTAAGGTTCAACTCGAATATTTTACTAATTTATGTTTGACTATCAATCAACAAAATCATGTTAATATCAATCTATATAATATAAAAATGAATCCTTTTTTCCCTTGGTCACGGCATCACGCGTTAATGGCTGAACCGATTTGGCTGAAAGTTGGTGGGGAGGTAGCTTAGAACCAGGAGACAGACATAGGATACTTTTTATTCCGATATTCCCACGGGAACGGGAACTACGCGGGTGAAACCGCGGGGCGCTGCTAGTTAATTTAATAATTAATAAATTGTAGGCTACAATTCATAGTTATTAGTAGACTAGTCCCAAACTAGTCGAAGCCTGTACTATAATTATGCTAAACAACTGAGAAAAATACCTAATGACATGTAAGTGACTAAATTGTGTCATATAATTTATATTAGATAAATTTTTTTAACAAGCCTCCACGGGTATGTAACATTTCTTAATAACTTTCATTGAGCGTAAACTCAACAAGTACACCTTTAACAAGACTTAAACACTCAATACAACAATATTTTTATATTGCAGCATCGCAAGAAGAATGGGGACGCCGCTACAACGTTTCACTCCTCGACCAACACAGCGAGCTGAAGAGAATAGCCGAGCAGAGAGCGCTCTCGGCTGCCGAGAGACAGGCTCGGGAAGAACAACATATACTAGAGAGCGTGGCCCAGAGCAAAGCGCTCATGGGCGTTGCTGAGTTGGCAAAGGGTTAGTTATTTTATTTATTCTATTTTATTTTATTATTATAAGTTTAAGGTCTGTGTATCTGTCTGTGGTATCGTAGCTCCAAAACAGATGAACCGATTTTCGTTTAGTCAACGCAGTTGACTCTTGAGTTGCAGGTGTCCATGGGCGACGGACGTCACTTACCATCAGGTGACCCGTCTGCTCGTTTGCCCCCTGTTTTGTCATAAAAAAAAGAAAAGGTTTTTTGTGTCATAGATAATTTTATCCCGAGTGTTCTTAGCCATGTTTCATGAAAATCTGTTCAGCTGTTTGCGGGCCTGTAACTGATAAACATACTTAAATAAATATTAAATGACCAGACACGAAGCCAACAGACATGTTCATGCACACAAATGTAGGCCCCGAGCGGGGATCGAACCCGCGACCTCAGGCTCAGACGGCAGGGTGACTACCGACTGAGCCTAAGTAAGTAAGTTTTGAATAACTCAATGGTACATGCCAGGATTTGAACCCGAGCCTCACAGATTATCATCATGCGAAGCAGGCTCTTCAACCGTAAGGCTATCACTGCGTCTTTTTTTAAGTATATATATTTATTTTTATATTTGAAATTTCAATAGAGTTTATTCGTATTCGTATATTCGTATTCGTATCGTATTCGTATAATCTCACGCCTTTCATCCCCGAGGGGGTAGGCAGAGGTATTCCATTACTGGATATACCCACATTTCACGAGATACATTGGACCCCTAAACGTGATAGGTGGTGAGCCTATCGCCGGACCGGGTCTATTTACACATGTCTCAGAATTAATTCTGAGACCTGCGAGTTTCCTCACGATGTTTTCCTTCACCGTCGAGCTAGTGATAAATATGTACGTAAGTTTTTAAAAACTCATTGGTACATGCCAAGATTCGAACCCGAGCCTCACTGATTTTCAGCCGGCTCTTTAACCGTCAGGGCTATCACTGCACAGAGTTTATTCTTGTTCTAATAACCCATCTTCAGGTATCCAATACGAAGAGCCAATAAAGACGTCGTGGCGGCCTCCCCGTTCCATCCTCAGCTTACCCCCCGAGCGCCACGAGCGAGTTCGTGAGCAGCTCAGGATCCTAGTGGAGGGGGAAGACGTCCCCCCTCCCATAAGGACGTTTCAGCACATGAAGTTTCCAAAAGGTATTTGTTTCTATACCGTACAATGTCTGGACATTAAATATGATTTTTTAACCGAATTCAAAAAGGTTATCTTCGCCTTTGTTTTTTTATTTTTTTTTTTATCCGGGTGGACCGATTTGGATGATTCTTTTTTTTATTTAAAAGCTAGTGCTTCCAGATTGGTCCCATTCTAATTTCGTCCAGTTCTGACAACGGTATCCATGAGAAAACCATATAAGTTGAAGATTGAAGTCAGTTTGTTTACTCTGTAGATTGGTTATTTTGCGTTACATACATCTCACGCCTATTTCCCATTGAGGTAGGCAGAGACAATATTCTGCCACTTGCTACCTGGCAGCTCTCGAGCTTCATCCACATCCATCTAACGAATTTTGCGTTAGTGTCGACTTAGATACCAAACAAATTTTAGAATTTTTTGTCTGTCTATCTTTCTGTCTGTCTGGTTGTACGGATTAAGCAAAAACTACTGGACGGATTTTGATGAAATTGGATGTACTTTTAGCAAATAGTCAAATTCATTTATTTCTATAGGTATTTAATATAACACTTAGAAAAGTCAATAATTTATAATAACAAGGCACCCTAAACTCGTCCATGAAGATTGGTTAAATGTAAACAGCAGCCCATCTCCACCGACGAGTTGCTGAATAGAGGACGAGTTTAAAGTGCCCTGTTTAAGACTAATAACTTTTCTAAATATTTTTTTACTTTTATGTCCTACTAGCAGCGCGCCGCGGTTTCACCCATTCCCGTTCCCTCGTTGAAGTCTGTTTTTTACTCTTATTTTATAGCACACTGTTTTCCTAGGTATCCTACGTGGTCTAGAAGCTAAAGGCATCAAGAAACCTACTCCGATCCAAGTCCAAGGCATACCAGCGGTGCTCAGCGGCCGGGATATGATTGGGATCGCGTTCACTGGCTCCGGGAAGACTCTGGTCTTCACCCTACCTCTGATAGTGTTATGCTGCGAGCAGGAAATCAAGATGCCATTCATCAGGTACGTATTTTGAAACTGGCTCTTGTCCTACTTGACTTATGATCAGCGTTGCTTTTTTTTTGCCGAGTCGAGATTTTGGAACGTTTTGAGTGAAAAAAGCGGGATTCTTTCGTTGAAAGCGGGACGTAGTATAATGGGCTCACCACTTTTCAACTTCAGGGGTCCAAAGAATGTCTCGTGAAAAGTGGGTATATCCAGAAATGGGTATACTTTTTTATTTTTGGCATTGAATAAGTTTCTCTAACACATTTTTTTTTACTTTTTCTATGTGGTCAGGAACGAGGGTCCGTATGGCCTGATCATCTGCCCTTCCCGCGAGCTGGCAAAACAGACCCACGACATCATCCTCCATTTCGTGAAGCACCTCAAGATGACAGGGATGCCGGAGATCAGAAGCTGCCTGGCCATCGGTGGTGAGTACCCAATCCTAGAAGACGTCTCGGTTCTGCTTTACACCGACTAAACTTATTTTTATTATCACTAGTAGCTCGACGGTGAAGGAAAATATCGTGAGGAAACCCGCAGGTCTCAGAATTAATTCTGAGACATGTGTAAATAGACCCGGTCCGGCGATGGGCTCACCACCTATCACGCTTAGGGGTCCAATGTATCTTGTGAAATGTGGGTATATCCAGTAATGGAATACCTCTGCCTACCCCCTCGGGGATGAAAGGCGTGAGATTATTGATTTTTTTATTTTAAACTTATTTTTGTTTAGTCCTGTCTTTGTCTTACCTCAAAAAAAGAAAAGGGATAGAAGATAACCTACCGAATTTAGTCCTGTCAGGCTTTATTTTAATCGTGACTTCTTTACTTATGCACTAAACGCGTTATGAAATGCCTTAGTTGACAGGAATAATTTTAATTTGACAGGACTAAAATCTCTCGTCTCTTTTCTTTTCTAGGAGAGAGAAAATGACAGGAGTAAACTTAAATATTACCTAATTAATATACCCCTATATTATTAATGTCTTAGTTTTAAGTTAAATGGAAGCCAGCAATAAATAAGTTTTTATTTTATTTTATTTATTTTAAATAAGTTTAGTCACTGTAAAGCAGAATCGAACCCATTATGTGTAGATGCAAATTTCGCCAAATACAATAGTTTATTATTTAAAATAATAATAAATTTTGAGACAATTTACACACGGTTATTCAGTACCAAACTAGGCAGAATCTGTACCATGGGTACTAAACAACTGATAAACATAATTAAATAAATATTAAACCCCCAGACACGTAGCCAACAGACATGTTTATGCTCACACAAGTTGGCCGCGAGCAGGGATCGAACCCGCGACCTCCGTCTCAGAAAGCAGGGTCACTACCAACTGAGCCAACAGGCCCGTCAAACTTTTTTAATTCCTAAACTTCTTCAAGGTCAGGGCCTTCCTGCTGGCCCTGACCATAAGGACACGATAACACTTCTCGCACTCATTGTAAAGTCCCACTTACACTCTCGCTTTTCATTCCATTTGCGTCTGTGTGTGTGCTGAATTTGTATGTGTGAGTAATTAAAAAAAGAGTCAAGTTGTTTTGTTGGTAGTTTACTTCCGGTTGGTCTGTAGCTTCTGTTTACTGGTCTGTGGTCTGTATTTACTTCCAATATGGCTGCTATCTAAATTGTGAACTTAATGTTATTCCGTTGAGTGTTTTAGTTTTTCGAGTGGTATTTTCAAGTTTCTTTCATTGGTTGACGTTTATCGAGTTCCTGCTACTTGGAAATATCCAATTCAATAGAATCTGGACATTCGGTGAGTGTATTATCATTATATTTTACTGCTTAGAAGTTTGGTTAGGTTGTTTTTTCACAGATTCTCATTCACTGTAAAAGAAAATCTGTAAAAGTTTTACAGTAAAATTTTCTGTGTTCCGAGACTACCGAGGTGTGACAGTCGATCAAAACACATCTGTCCCACATCTGCTGAAATGCTTTCGTAGCAATTTTGTGAAGGAAAACATCGTGAGGAAACCCGCAGGTCCCAGAATTAATTCTGAGATATAGGTGTAAATAGACCCGGTCCGGCGATGGGCTCACCACCTATCACGGTTAAGGGGCCGATATATATCGTTAAAAGTGGGTATATCCAGTAATGGAATACTTCCGCCTACCCCCTCGGGGATAAAAGGCGTGAGATTTTTATTTTTTCATTTAACAATTTTCAAATAAAATATCTCTTTATTGCAGGACAGCAACAAGCACAACGGGCTTTCCTTGAGATGTCTTATAATGTGGATGGGAGCGGAGGCAAAGCACGCAGCACCAAGCTTACTGATGCATATTATCTCTTAGGACTATGATAAAATGAAGGTAAAAAATTTTCAAATTTGAAGCACATATTGTATAGAAAGTTCATTTTTTCACTTTTTGTCTTTAAACCAAACTTAATTCATATTCTTACTTGCATAGTGAAGTAGAATTAACACAAAATATAGGATTCATTTACATCAGTTTTACAGCCCTTTCGGTTAAATAAATTATAGCTAATAATCAAAATAAAAAAGATTTTTATCGTTTATAACACAAATATCATAAGTACCTTTAGATCGTTACAGCTATACATAAATATTAAGAACTTTTTACTTTACTTGACAGTGGCTTCGTAAAGTAACTGTGATTTCATATTAGGGTGATTCTAAAAATTCATACTTATAGAATCACTTGAGATAGTCGAGATTACTGTAAAAAGGTTTAACATCTTGACCTTGTCTTGTAGTATAAAACAAAAATGTTTATTTACACACAAACAACTTAACTTTCAATCATAATACCTATAATAACTAAATAAGATTCATCAATTGATATTCGTGTTTATGCTGATCAGATTGTTTATTTTACGAAATGTCGTTTTTCAGATCCAGTATGCAGCGCAAGTATTCAGCCACCAAGTATCAACAGCATTGGCGGTTTATATGAAAAAATTTCCAAAATTTTTACGTTCTTGAATGTACCTCTTTTTTAGGGTTCCGTGCCCAAAGGGTAAAAATGGGACCCTGTTACTAAGATTTCGCTGTCTGTCCGTCCGTTTGTCTGTCACCAAGCTGTATCTCAAGTACCGCGATAGTTAGACAGTTGAAATTTTCGCAAAATATTTCTGTTGCCGCTATAACAACAGATACTATAAACAACAAACGTTTTTTTTGCCGTTTTCATAGATAATGGTACGGAACCCTTCGGGCACTTGGCCTGTTTTTGAAATGTTGACTATCAGTTTATGTATAGAATAAAAATAAATGTGCCTATTTCAAACGCCTTTTATTTTAAAATCTTAAAAATAATTATAAAAGTAGAAACCCATTACACCGGAAAACAAAAACCTATAGAAATCGAAAAAAATCACATCACTATTTTCGATTGAATACCGATGTTTCGGTTAAATACGAAAGCAGGGCATCCCTAATAAAGATGACAGGGGCCAATACTTATGTAAAATGTGTGAAACAGATACTAGAGTGGAATGTGACCGATCGCTCGAGGGGGACTTAGAAATAAGATAGATTCTATATGTTGTTTTCTCTGCCTCCCCCAACGTCTCTTTAATTGGACAAAAATTTTGTTCCTAATTGGCTGTCTTTTTCTATTACTGGTCTGTGTTCAAGGTATTACTAAAAGGATCAATGTAAGATATCTGCGAATTTATTTATTTATTTACTTTTAGGAAAACTTACAGCTATACAGAAAATATAGGTGACAAAAGATTATTAACTAAAAGCTAATTATAAGTTCCCACCTATATTTTTTTGCTTTCTCTGTCCCTATATCCCTAATCCCTATTATATGCTTAAAACTTTAAAACTACGCAACGGATTTTGATGCGTTTTTTTTAATAGATAGAGTGATTCAAGAGGAAAGTTTTAGTATAAGTATAGCACCCGTGCGAAGCCGGGGCGGGTCGCTAGTGTAATATATAATACTTCTAAAAAAACCGCAAGTTATATCTACATTATACCACAACTTATGGTGAGTAAAAATTAATTCATGTTAACAGTACATGGCTTGTTTCACAGGAGTGGCAGTATCAGAGTGCATGGAGGTGGTCCAGCGAGGAGTCCACATCATGGTGGCCACCCCTGGCCGCCTCATGGACATGCTCGACAAGAAAATGGTAAGTAAAACGGCGACGGGCTGAATACCTATCACGTTTAGGGGTCGAAAGAATATCTTGTGAAAAGTGGGTATATCCAGAAATGGAATACCTCTGCCTATCCCCTCTTGGATAAAAGGCGTGAGATTATTAATTTAAATTTTGATTGAAATGGTAAGTGAGTAATAGAGCAGTGATAGCCTTAAGGTTAAAAAGCCGGCCGAAAATGAGTGAGGCTCGGTTTCGAATCCTGGCATGTACCAATGAGTTTTTCAAAAACTTACGTACATATTTATCACTAGCTCGACGGTGAAAGAAAATATCGTCAGAAAAACCGCAGGTCCCAGAAATAATTCTGAGCCAAAAGACCCGGTCCGGCGATGGGCTCACCCCATCACGTTTAGGGGCCAAAGATTATACTGGTTAAATGTTGGTATTTCTTAAAATGGAATACTTATGCCTACCCACTCCGGAATAAAAAGCGTGAGATTATTTATTATTTAGTAGCAGCGCCCCTCGGTTTTACCCGCGTAGTTCTCGTTCCCGTGGGAATACTAGGATAAAATATAGCCTATGTGTTATTCTGATGTATAAGCTATATAACTGTAAAGTTTCATTAAAATCCGTTCCGAAGTTTTTACGTGAAAGAGGAACAAACATCCATACATACGAACTTTGCGATTAGGATGTATGGGCTGATAAGTCCACTTATAACCGAAAGCGATGTCCCCCAGGTCCGCCTAAACGTGTGCCGATACCTCTGCATGGATGAGGCCGACCGTATGATAGACATGGGTTTCGAAGAGGACGTTCGTACGATCTTCTCGTACTTCGCGGGTCAACGGCAGACTCTTCTGTTTAGTGCCACCATGCCGAGGAAGATACAGAACTTTGCCAGGTGAGGGTGTAAGTGGGAGAGTGTGTAGGTGTGGGAGGAGTGTGTAAGTGTAGGAGAGGGGCTGTAAGTGTAGGAGAGGGTGTATTAGTAGAAAGATAGTGTGTATAGGAGGGGTAATAAAGTGTAGATCTGTGGTAAGAGTTTATATGCGTAGGAGGAGTGTGTAATTGTGGGAAGAGTGTGTATACTTACTAAGTATTGTATAGAAATTGTTTACTGGGTAATGGTTTGTGGGGAAACTAGATGTGAGAGTGAAATAGAGTGTGTGTGTAGGTCATGTGTATATGTTTGATTATAGGATAGAATGTATCTGTTTGAATAGAGTGTGTATCTTACAACATTGTCTCAAAGAAGAAAAAACACATCTCAGCTCTAACATAACACTATCAGTTACAGCGGTTTATAGTATATGTTTGTAGAGGAAAAGGTGTTTTATACCGGGAGAGTGTATAATAGTTTGGGGACAGAGTGTGTATATATGGTAATAGAGTGTATATGTCGTAGAAAAGTGTCTTTCAGAAAAAAAAACACATTTCATTTATTTACTTATAGCACTGGGGGCAATTCTGCTTTACACCGACTAAACTTATTTTAGTTTTGTCCTGTCTTTGTCTTACCTCAAAAAAAGAAAAGGGATAGAAGATAACCTACCGAATTTAGTCCTGTCAGAGGCTGTATTTTAGTCGTGACTTCTTTACTTATGGACTAAACACTTTATGAAATGCCTTAGTTGACAGGACTAATTCTAATTTGACAAAACTAAATATCTCTCATCTCTTTTCTTTTTTAGAAGAAAGAGAATGGTACGAGTAAACTAAAATAAGTTTGGTCGCTGTAAAGCAGAATCAGTACCATTAAGTAAAACCGGTTTTAGCAGCACTAACAACCAAGGGGTCGTCCATTAATCACGTGAGGTTCGAAAGGTGGGGGAGGGGTTCGGAAAAAATCACGAAATATCACACGGAGGGATGAGGGGGGGGGGGTGTAATGAGATATCACGTGTATTTATTTTTCATTGACCGCGCGATTTCTAAACCAAACAATAAGTAGCACGTGACTTTATTGATGCTTAATTTTCCAAAATTTTATCATTTCGTCATCGAAAATTTCAATATACTGTCTACCAAAAAAAATACACGTGATTTCGGTATAGGGGGGGGGGGGGGGGGAGTCTAAAACCTCATCACACGCCACCAAAAGGGGGTCCAAAAGTTGCTAAAAAAACATCACGCGATTAATGGACGACCCCCAATAGGTCTGCCCTAGTGAAACCGGTGACGGTGAACGTGGGCCGTGCTGGAGCAGCCTCCCTGAACGTCCGCCAGGAGCTGGAGCCGGTGAAGGCGGAAGCCAGGACGGTGCATCTGCTGCAGTGCCTCCAGAAGACACCTCCCCCTGTCCTGGTCTTCGCAGAGAGGAAGCAGGACGTTGACGCTATACACGAGTACTTACTGCTGAAAGGTGGGTAATATTGAAATAAATAATAACTCAGAGCTTGCACACAAAAGTAATGCGAATTCGCAACACAGAAATTGCATTACAAAAATAGCAAATTTAAATAGCAATTTTTACGATAGGACGACGCATCGCAGTTTTGTGTACAAGCCCTAAAGAGTAAAAAACCGGCCAAGTGCGAGTCGGACTCGCGCACCGAGGGTTCCGTACAACCTTGCAAATTAATGGTTTTCGTAATTTTTCCTTTATCTATGCTATAAGACGTTGCTTCGTACCAAATTTCAAGATTCTGAGTTCACGGGAAGCACCCTGTAGGTTTTGATTCCCTTGCAAGTGTCGAAAATTTGCGGCATAAACGGCTGTATCTTTTGATTGCGTTGGCTTAGAAGTTTGATTTTTTCACAGCTTCAAGGGACAGTAGACCTGAGTAATTGATATAAATTTCAGCTTCATACCTCCACGCGTTCCTGAGAAAAAGGGTCTTGACAGACGGACGGACGGACGGACAACAAAGTGATCCTATAAGGGTTCCGTTTTTTCCTTTTGAGGTACGGAACCCTAAAAAACCGACTTCACCGAATTACACTAAAAAATACAGTTGAATTGAGAACCTGTTCCTTTTTTGAAGTCGGTTAAAAAAAGAATCATTGAAATCGGTTGGCGTGATATTGAGTTATTCGGCCATTTGTCGGGCACATACTTAATGCAAATTTAAAACATATGTTTTCTTATAGCCGCCATTATCAGAACTGGACGACATGGTACCACACGGGAAGAACCAGCTTTCAAATAACAAAAGAATCATCCAAATCGGTTCACTCTGTTGAAAGTTCAGAGGTGACAGACATAAAAAAAACATACGTGTCAACTTGAGAACCTCATTTTTTGAAGTCGGTTGAAAAGATACAAAATTATATTTTTCTCCTATAGTAATCGGTGGTGTTCGTAACGTAGAAAAGAAGAAAGAAATAAAGAAAATATATTTATTGCCACAAATAATTTTCAAAACATTTCTCGGCACCTTGATAGCTTGGCAAAGGGAGAATAATCAGCTTGTTCTACCAAGCCATAATACTTGACTCAGTAGAGCTGGTTTTCCTTATTCCCCTATTTACTCTATAAGATGGTATGAGAGTGGAATGGTATTTAGTAGGCAGCCATAAAAAACAAACATAAAACAAAAAAAAAAAAGTTAAATTATACATTGGTTAATAAATTATACAAGTACTCGTCGTTGTATTACTTTGAAATACAATGGACTCGATTCTGGCTGACCAGCTTAAATGTAAAAACCAACTACTTTGAACCTTATGAACGTGCTTATCTGTCACTTTTATCCATGACCTTGTTACATCGTCGCTAAAATTGCTAAACACGTGTATTTGAATAAGATGAGAATGCGTTCATAAGGTTCAATTTTGTTATTTTGACATTTGTGACAATAAATAAATATGGCGCTTATTTCTGTCCCTATCCTTTCCAAAGCGGTGGAAAAGAATAGAGCTAATTTAAGATTAGGAATATTAACTGGTCAGCCAAAATCGAGTTCAATATCTTATTAACATTACTAGAAAATTTCCCTGACAGGCCGCCCTTATCCCAGCTCGGGTGTGAATTCTCGTGACTGCGTGTACCAATGACTTTGTCAAAACTTACGTGCAAATTCATCATATTCTTTTACTTTATAAACATACAAAAATACAAATCTTTCCTCTTTGTAATATTATAGTGTAGATTTGTATTTTATCAGTTGTTTAGCACCCATAGTACAGGCTCTGTCTACTTGACTAAATACCCCAGTGCGAATTGTGTCCCACAATGCATTATTGCGGAACGATGTCCAGGTGTGGAAGCTGTGGCTATCCATGGCGGCAAAGACCAGGAGGAGAGGTCAAGAGCAGTGGAAGCGTTCAGGCGCGGAGAGAAAGATGTTCTCGTAGCTACGGACGTTGCTAGCAAAGGTAACATTACTATTGTAGCTTTTGATCTGACTTCTTCTTCCGTGTTTGTTGATAAAAAATTGCCTATTCCAAAGAAATTTATTTTATTTATTTTGTTTTATTTTGGTAACAGACAGTCATGTATATTAAATAATTCAAACATAATTTCTCTTATAGACTTAGAGTACCAACAAATTAAAAGTAAATACATAATTAACATGTGATTCGGAACCGGTAAATTTCACAAATCAATTTGCTACGGTTTTCTAAGAAGATATCTTAAGTTTACTGAACTGGTGATCAATTACAAGTTTTCTTATATGTCTTTTTATTATTTGAAAACAAATCTATGTGTGACAAATCCTTGTTATAATCGGAGAGGGAATTGAAATCGTAATCCAAAAGTGTCCCACAATTTATTATTATTATTATTTATTATTATGCCCTATTATATTTCAATCTCTTTGCTTCCTATCCAATAATACCTTAAGATAGAAAGTCTCTCCCTGTAGAATTTTTAACAAGATCCATTTATAATAGGTAATTAACTGTGTCGAAATTAAATTGCGAGTAATTCATTTAAAAGATTTTCTCAAAATACCAGTGAAAATGTAATTAGATTTCATTTTTAATTAATGTAACAATAAAAAAATCAATTTAGTGCTAAAAATTATGGTGTGTTCGGTGTTACACTTTTGGCCGCTCTACTAATGTTCGGATTACTTACATTTGCCTGCTCTACTACTGTTCGGTCTACTTACATTTGCCTGCTCTACAAGTGCTCGATCTACTTACATTTATGCCCGCTTTACTAGTGTTCGGTCTACTTACACTTATAGCTGAACTACTAGTGTTCGGTGTGCTTACACTACACTTATGGATGCTCTACTAGTGTTCGGACTACTTACACTTACACCCGCTCTACTAGTGTTCGGTCTACTTACACTTATGTCTGCTCTACTAATGTCCGGTCTACTTACACTTATGGCCGATCTACTAGCGTTCGGTGTACTTACACTAATGGCCGCTCTACTTACACTTTCGTTTTGTTGAGTGAGTGAGGTAACCGGAGGCCCCAATCCCCCCTTCCCCTCCCCTCCCCCTACTCCCACCTCTAAGGTCGGCAACGCAGTTGACTCTTGAGTTGCAGGTGTCCATGGGCGATGGACGTCACTTACCATCAGGTGACCCGTCTGCTCGCTTGCCCCCTTTTATATCATAAAAAAAAACACTTACGACCGCTCTACTAGTGTTCGGTCTACTTACCCCTCTACTGGACAAGTCTTCGGTGACCATCTGTCTCACACCCGTCCAACCCCAGTACCTATTACAAGAATTAAATTATTATTATTACAAGATGATATCTTACACGCAGGGTTGGACTTCGCGAATATACAGCACGTCATAAACTATGACATGCCGGAAGATATAGAAAACTATGTGCATCGCATAGGGCGTACGGGACGCGCGGGGGGTGAAGGCGTGGCCACTACGCTACTAGGTCGAGCCGCAGATGACAGCGTTCTAAGAGATCTGGCTCATCTTCTGAGGGAGGCTGGGCAGAAGGTACAGTTAAAATTCTATTATCATCCGTGCATGCTCAACTTTCAACCCACTTATCGATACAACTGAGACTTATTTTGTTTCAGTCTGAGCCATTTAAAATCAATTTTTAATGTGCCTAATCGTATAGTGTAGACGTGAATCAGCCCTAAGATAGAAGAAATAGAAGAAAATAATAAGCATTTTTTTCTAAGTTCTATTTGTGAAAACCTGTAATTGGTCATATTTACATTCTTAGTTTAGTTATAAAATTTAATGTACCTACCCATATTTGTAAATGTGCTGTTGGTTTTCTTATGAAAATAAATAAATAATAAATATTAACGCACAGCCTAAACCGCAGGGTCTAGAGAATTGAAATGTTTGCACATAACTAAGAAAGGATTTTGTAAAATGGGACCCCTAAGGGGGTGAAAAAATGGGAAAGTCGGCAAAAAGGGCAGTACCCAAATAAACGTGCGTGAGCGAAGCCGCGGGTAAAAGCTAGTATACAAATATTTTTATAATTTAAGTTTTTTACATTACGTTACATACGTGGGTAAACGTGCCCTTCTATACTTCTATCCTAAATATTATAAGGAAAGATTTGTATTTTTGTAGCGAATAAACTCAAAAACTACTGGACCGATTTAAAAAATTATTTCTCTGATGAGAAGCTTACTTTTCTGGCAGTAACATGTCAGTCAACAGTCTATAATTTTCCCATTTCAACAGGACTTAAGCGGGTGAAATCGCGTGGAACAGCTAGTCTACACTAATTTTATTATGAGGAAAGATTTGTACGTTTGTATGTTTGTATCTTTGTTACGAATAAACTCAAAAACTACTGAACCGATTTTAAACATTCTTTTACCAATGGAAAGCTACATTAACACTAAGTAACATAGGCTATATTTCACTTCCGTATTCCTACGGAAACGTAAACTACGCTGGTGATTCCCGAGTACACGTAACCCATATACGGTACATGCTACCAGCGTCAAAGTATGCTATATGTGTCTAATCTGTCGCAGGTACCGTCTTTCTTGCTCGACATGATTGGGGAACCCGACGTGCCAGCAGCGGACGGCCAAGGCTGCTCTTACTGCGGTGGGCTCGGCCATCGGATCACGGGTATTTATTTACTAGCTAACCCTACAGAAGTTGTCCTGTACAAATCCCAAAAAAAAATTGGTTGTCGGTAAAGTCGGTTTACGGACGATAATTTTACGTGATAACGTCATAAGAAAACATTGATGAAAAATTGCATACTGGAGGGAGTGGAAGAGAGATAGGCACAAGCCGAACGCTTGCTTAGGCCGATCGTGCCTCTATCGCTTGCACGCTCGGCTCAGGCGGAACGTGACAATGATTCATGCTTTTTCGTGCGTGCAGCCGGCGTTTATCTATTTATATGACGTTATCACGTCAAAAAGAAAAAATATGATCACGCCTTTTATCCCCGAGAAGACAGAAGTATTCCATTCCTTCAAATACCCCCGTTTCATATTCTTTCTATCCCTAAAGGCGTCTTCCTTTACCGTCGAGCTAGTGATACATTAAACTTTTTGAAAAACTCATTGAGGGCATGTTTTTACCAAGATTCGACCGCCTCAAGCATCTTTAACAACTGTTCTTAAAAAAGTACCTACTTTAAATTGTTTCCCTAATTTTACAATTTTTAGGGAAACTACAAAGGTTCTTTCCCTAATAACTGAAGCAGTCAAATAATAATACCTTATTTATTTTTAGAATGTCCGAAACTGGAGGCGGTTCAGAACAAGCAGGCTTCAAACATTGGAAGACGCGATTATTTGGCGAATACAGCGGCGGATTATTAAGATATTTATGTGGTATTTGTGCGTGAAATGTGTGAATGGAATCTAGATACAATACCAGCAGTAATCATTCCAGTAGCGCCACGACTAGATAGACATTAGGTTCGATTCTGCTTTACACCGACAAAACTTGTTTTAGATTACTCCTGTCATTTTCTTATTCCTTGAAAAGAAAAAAGACGACAGATATTTAGTCCTGCCAAATTAAAATTAGTCCTGTCAACGAAGGCATTTCATAACGTATTTAGTGCATAAGTAAAGAAATCACTAAAATGCAGCCTCTGACAGGACTAAATTCGGTAGGTTATCTTCTACCCCTTTTCTTTTTTTGAGGTAAGACAAAGACAGGACTAAACTAAAATAAGTTAAATCGCTGTAAAGCAGAATCAAACCCATTCAGTACCTATTTCGTACCCTGACGATTTAGGGCTAAATCTCGGTAAGATGTAGAATCTACACTTGCTTTTATATAACTGTGTAAATAATTTCCTAAAATTTTATATGAAAGTAGTTTTTTTACAAGATATCAAGTTTTGTATGGATGTGATGACGTGGCTTTCAATTTGTGTTAGTATGTGTTATAATTTCTAAAATAAAAATGTAAATATACTTTTTAAGCACAGGTGTTTTTTTATACCCGTAAGTTTATGTGTGTTAGTTAGCACAAGATATACTATGTTATGAACCGATTTTGATCAAGTTCAGTACAAAAGGCAAAGTAACCTATGACTTTTCTTTTTTGTTTTTTATTGACTATAGTTGCTGCTATGGTAACAAACAACTACTCCATATAGTTGAATTATTATACGGTGATAATCTAGCTACTGAAAGACGAGACTGAAAAAACGCGACAAATTCAAAAAAACATTGCATTGCAACTCTGGTTATAGTGGGAAATATAGTTTTGATACTTGTTATTTATTGAATAATAGTAGCTTAAAAATTCATTAGATAAATTCCGATTTAGATAGTACAGTGACGTTAGTATTGGTGTTGCCAGATACATCTTCGGAATAAAAACTCAGTCTCATCTTTCAGTAGCCAAACTAGCTGATAGAATCTGTCTCTAAACAATAGAGATTGGAAGTACCTATAGATTGCAGAATTATAGATTGTACATAATATCAATTTACTAAATATTGTAATTACTACAATTACAAAAAAAACGTGTGGTCAATCAGTGCACACACAGGAAAATATTGCATGGAGTGAACTACTTTTTTTTGTTCTCGTATTTACGCACAATGGAAGTCGTCAAGTCATGTCAGATACACTTGGGTGGTTTGAAAAAATCAGACAGGTGGCCACTATCCTAACACCATAGTAGGATTATATATTGTTCTTGTTCGGCCGTGGGCATATGCCTACCTTTTACAAATTCAGCTAAATATGTAGAGGAAACGGAATATTCAAATAAAACACCAAATATTCTGGTACCTATACTATTAATCAATATACACATGATTCAGTACTATATAATGAATAGTTAGGACCCATTTTTATGGTGCGTTTAACATTAAAACTATTATACAGGATACGACCGTTTTCTATGGGATGCCCAGCATTTTTGAAAACTATTAAAATTATTGAAGTTTTAGGGTTGGACTATATGAAACCATAGTCAAAAACTTCTAAAAAATGTAGGTGCTGACTATTGTTTAGTCCCAAACCTGGCAGGGCCTGTACTATGGGCTAAGGTTGTCTGGAAGAGATCGCTAAAAGCGATAAGACCGCCCACTGTACTTTAGTTCATCTTGGTATCCATATTGTGTTGTTTTTGGTGTACAATAAAGAGTTGTTGTATTGTATGGGCACTGAACATTTGGCAATCATAATTAAATACATATATTTAATTATGTCATAATACAAGATCAGCTTGGTTTGGGACTAAATAACCCTGTCTTATCCCACATTGGGATCAACCGAAAACTAGGCATTTCCCATAGATTAAAAAAAAAACAAAAATATATTTATACTTAAATATGCGTCACAATTTTATATGCGTGAAGGCGCCCAAAAGCAATGTCGCGAGAATGCGGTAGTTTTAAACTGTTTCAGTTAATTAAATCTCATTTACAAATAACACATGCCAACATTGATATTGCGCCAAACTCAAGATATGCCAAGAATTTTGGCATAACCTGTACCTACCCGCAAATTCATTAAGAAGTTTGGTACAACTTGTACCATTTTTTTCTCTGGTGCATTCTGACGGACAGCCTCGGTATTCCATAACTGCTTCATACTTCAATGTTCATTCAAAAACGAAGTGTTTATAATATATGTAATTATATATTTACTAGTATTTCATTAAAACAAAGCGAAACCATGTCGATATTTGATTTTATAACTTAACTAGGACTTAAATATAAAATTGGTTCTAGTATACAAAACATTACTCCGTAGCTCGCGCGGTCGGGTAAACATGAGATACTTTAGGATAAGACTAATGATTTTTTAATAATAAGATTCAAAACACTTCACGATTTAGTAATAAAAAAGTTGGAAAAAAATTTTTACTGCTCCAATTTTCAACTAATAATTTATTTATTTTTCAAGCTCAATCCTTATCTGACCAGTTCGAAGCCCTTCACGTAACTTATGACTAGCCAATAACATTAGCTCTTTATAAAATTCCTTTTCTCATCAATTAGCACTTTGGCATACCCCAACCTAAAATAATTGGAAAACATTAATACTAATTAAACAATAACAAATTACCAAATTATTTGGATTATCCAAACACTAACTGGTATACCAACGAGAAATTGGTATATTTTATTCTCATTGTTTCTCAAACATTACACTTTATCAACACTCCCAAAATTACAGAAAAATTAAAAATATATCAATTCTCATTGGATTTGCTATATTGTTATTGGTACACAAATAACATTTGGTACGTCATGTAGTGTACCCATAATTGGTACACGTACATGTGACCGGTTTAACACATACCAATACCAATAGTAGGTACATCGCGTACAAATTGTACGGCATATACCAATGATTGGTATTTCATTCAAAACCTGTTTTAATGATTATATTTTTTATTATATCCAAATCCACAAGGAACATAAAAACTTATTATGATTACCATAATATCATATTATTAGCTAAAAACACTGGCTATTTTTCGTCCGCGATTCTGTGGTATCAGTTAAAAATCGTCTACACATAATTAAAATTTTAAAATATTCTTTAAGTGGTATAAAAATAGATGGTCACGCCAATGTATAATTGTATACGTACTTTATTGACCTCAATAATATTAAGTACGCTGGATTGGCTGTGTCGTGTAAAATGCCATGAATTAAAAATATAGTTTAAAAAAACCTTTTAAACACGCTCCGTACGAGTATGACACTTGTCACTCTTGTAAACGGCTTTAGGAGTGGTTATAGAGGAATTCTATTATCCACCTCCTAGCTCCATCATCAGATCAGCTCTGTGATATCAGAGTTAAGCTTTTTTTGTATGTTAGTTTATAATGGGGACTCCGAAAATTCTGGCCTTTTAAAAAATCTTTCGTCAATGGCAAGCTTACTTTTCTGGGAGTAGCATGGGCTTATTTTCCCAGGGGAACGGGACTTACGAGGGAGAAATCGCAGGAACAGCTGGTCTACGGTAATTCGACCACAGTAACTCATATAGGAATCTATACTAATATTTTAAAAAGGACAGTTTTGTATGTTATAAATAAACTCAAAAACTACTGGACCAATTTTCACAAATGGAAAGCTAGAATTCCCTGAGTAACATAGGCTATATTTTATTCCTGTATAGCCACGGGAACGGGAACTACGCGGGTGAAACCGCGCAGAACCGCTAGTCATAAATAAACTTAATATTATTGAGGTCAGTAAACTCCAATAACCGAAATATCCAAAACCAGTTGTTTCTCACCTACAACGGGTGATCTATACACCATAATAACTCAACAATTCAACTCCAAAGAAAAGCAATTAAATTTGAGCTTTATACAGTGTTGCATACACTTTATTATTTTGATACGCTTTGTATTATGTTCCCTTATGCAAACAAAAGTCCAATTTAACCTGCTTCTAATAGTCGTATATACTTGAAACTTTGCAAGGGTATGTAGTTCGGATGACAATACAATAATTTGGTATCGTTGAGCTGATCTGATGGAGCTAGGAGGTCGGATCTTGTACTTTTTAGTGTGTTACTTACAAAAGCGTGTTTTAGTAGTTTGTTACAATAGGATGTTATATTATAATTGACTGCCTTGTCAAATGAATTACTTTTTAACATCTGTATAAGAAAAATTGCTACGGAAAATGTATTAAAATAACAAGTTCTGACGTCATCATTCGTATTATTTTAAAACTTGCTATAATTGTGAAAAGAAAATCGAAATATAGATTTACAGGTGTTTTGGGATGATCTTTTAGAAGATGTAATTGCGATACTGTCAACTACCCTATTATTGAAGTAGCACTTGTATGTACTCAATTTAAAACTCAAATTTCAATACTTTGCCACTAGAGTTGTTAAGGCGATGACCATAAAACAACCAATTTTGGCTCTAGTTGATTGAAACTCGAATAAAAACCTGCACAAAATCAAATACCGACATATGAGAGAAACCAAAATATATAACGTCTGATGTCAGTTTAGGTGACAAAATCATAGCCTAAATACTTTTTATTTTTCCGTCTCACCCTTCCCTTCTTGTCATCGTAGTCGTCTGACCCATCCTGATCGTACACCACATCGCTCTGGATGACCCAGTCTTCGCCTAAATCGTTTTTGATCTGTATCTGTTTGACCTGATCTCTCATTGGGGTATTTTTTTTCTTCTTCTTCTTCGTTGGGTCCGATTCTCTGGATCGTTTCTTGGGTCTCTCTTCGAGCACCAAATGTTGGTACTCTTCCACTATATAGTTCTCCGGCTCATAGCTCGTTGTGATCTCAACACCGACAGACGGGTCTACGTCTGGTAGAATGTAGTAATTCTCAAAATCTCCTTGTAGAGTTATTTCGTTCATCTCCGTGGTGAAATGCCTCTTTTTCTTGCCTGTGTTGCAGTGCTTTATGTAAGCGTATTTAGGCTTATTTTCGTCTGGCAGGATGTTCACCATCCACTCTTTGTTTTCTACTGGTATTTCTTTGACTTCCTCCATGGTAATTTCTTGTTCTTCCGCTATCTCGTAAATGAAGTTGTCGGAAATGGTCGTGTCATCTATCATTTGGAGTACTTCATGTTGACTCGTGTCAGTTTCCGCTTGGGAGGTGTCTGCGGTTGAAGTTTGGGGAATGATCTGTTGGAAATTATAACAATAAATTGTGGGAGACAATTCTAGCGCGGTCATTTAGTCCCAAACGAGGCAGGGCCTGTACTATGGGTACTAAACAACTGATAATCAAACTTAGATAATTTAACATCCGGACACGAAGGCAACATTTATGAACATATCTCAGAGGGAAATGAACTCGCGAGCTTCGCCTGAGAAGGCAGGATCACTATCAACTGAGCCAACAGAAAAATAGTGTTGGTTCACAATTATGAAAACCATTGAGCAAGTTTTGCGTGATGCGCGTACAAACATACTGACAGAGAGACATGGAAATATTCTAAAAATAATTGCTTTTATTACTAGGTCCCCTCTTTTTTTTTTTTAAATATCTCCTACATGCTACATGTACATATTGATCACTAGCTCAACAGTGAAGGAAAAAATCGTGAGGAAATCCGCAGGTCCCAGAATTAATTCTGAGGCATGTGTAACAGCACCCCCCCGGACGGTGATGGCCTCACCACCTATCAATTTGAGTGTCCACAAAACATACCGATGAAATATGTCTATCTATCGTAACATTCTGTGGCTAAACTTGTCTCTCTTTTATTTTATTATGTAAGCTATTTACTGAAAACTATTATAAACTATTTGTAGACATTAACTTAGTGTACGAAGTAGTGTCACTTTTTATATATTATGTTGTTGGCTACAGCTGAAAATCAGCGGTCATCTGGTGCTCCAGAGACCACATGCTGAGCTGTGGACCATTTTGCCATTAATTTTAAGATATTTTAATTCATTTTTGTTTTGTTTTTGTGTGTAACCTTTGGCAAATAAACCTTTATTATTATTATTATTTCCATAGAACATTTCTGCTTACCCTATGGGGATAAATATTTTATGTATGTAATGAGTCTATTGCCTGAATAAAAGAACATTAGTATATTATATCCATAGATTTAGTATACTAACGTTAATTATATCTATCCTAATATTATAGAGGAAAGTTTTATTTTTTTGTATGTTTGTCACGAATAAACTAAAAAACTATGGGACCAATTTAAAAAATTCTTTCACCAATGGAAAGCTAGAATATCCCTGAGTAACATAGGCTATATTTTATTCCCGTATTCACACGGGAACGGGAACTACGCGGGTGAAACCGCAATGAACCGCTAGAATTATATAAAATGTTTTTTTATGCTCACCTCAATGATCTGCTTGGGATCCTGCATCTTGGCAATGACCTGCTCCGACTGTGTGATGGATGCCTCCGCTTTGTCCGTCTCCACTTTTACCACCCACAGCTGCTTGCGCTGGAGGTTCTTCATGGACCTGGAGGAAACGAACTGGAGATGAGCGAGGAGGCATCGCCATAATAGCCGTAGCATAGATGATGTTTTTTTTTATAATAATAAATTTATTACGCTATATAAATAGACTAGTATTGTACTTGTTGTAGCCACTCCTAGCCTTTGAGTATTAAACCAACAGGAGACGTCACGCGCACTAGTTCCTTCGCAAAAAAGTCTGCCAATTTCTGCGGGGGGGACGAGGAAACAAACACAAATAATGTTAAAACAAACGCATTTTTTGACAAAACAATTAAACGCTAGCTTGAACTAGATGCACACAAATACATTCATCAATCCAAGCACTCCGTGAACTCAAAAAAGTAGTTCTATTTAACTAGTTGTATTTAACAGGTGTGCGCGTTGACCAACACTTTTTTATTGTGACAAACATAGATTTAGTATACTTAGATTGGCATTGCGAAAGAGAAAGAAAATTGGTACCCGTGTGTTAGAGCGAGATAGAGAGACGAGACCATTTTCGTTAACTCTACGGGGTTCTACCGGGCCGACGTCAGTTGTGAACGAAACAAATCTCGCTTATTTTAATTAATCTCGCGAATTAAAAGAGTAAGTTTGATGTTTAATAGATGTAAAGAACTATGGTTACGTGTGCAGTACCGGTTGTAATTCATCTAGCACAGAAAATCCACAGAATTAGTCATTTTACATGTAAGTGCGATTGAAAGATTTAATTCTCTAAATGCAATGATTATAGAAAACTGAAAAACAAATCGTACACAAATAGATAGGTAATAACATTGCTTTTTATTATATAAATGTTCTGAATGTATAAGAATTGTTTTAAGCGAAAAATAAAATACGTGAATTTCTTGTATTTCTAACCTCAATTTTATAGTGATTGTCGTAATATCGATTAACCACATTTCGATAACGTGACTGGCGAAGGTATTAACTACACAATATACCACACGCCCATTTGTTATCGAGAGCTACAAGTTTAGGGAAAGCACTATTTGTCTTGCACACATCCACGTTACACGCACAGAAGTGTCAATTTTTTTGGTCTCGCCGTACTGGCTCTATTGCCAATCTTTAACGTTAGTATACTAAATCTATGGTGACAAATATATTTATTGCCACAAATAATTTTCAAAACATTTCTCGGCACCTTGATAGCTTGGCAAAGGGAGAATAATCAACTTGTTCTACCAAGCCATAATGCTTGACTCAGTAGAGCTGGTTTTCATTATTCCCCTATTTACTCTTTAAGGTGGTATGAGAGTGGAATGGTATTTATAACTCATCCTTACTTTAATATCTTTGGTTTTATCATACAATAGACAAAAACACAGTTTTCACAACAAATTCATTCTATTCTAATTTCTTTGGGTATATTCAGTAAAAACAGGGTTAGTAACACAAAGGGGCTATTGATTTCTTTTTTCTTTCTTTCTATATCTATACTAGTACTAGTGGCCCGGGCAGACGTCGTTCTGCCACCGTATAAACCATCCCTGGACCCACTCTAACCCACACTAAAAGTTTCATCAAAATCTGTCCAGCCGTTCTGGAGTTTTAATCAGACTAACGAACATCAATTCATTTTTATTTATATAGATTACAAAAAGAGGAAAGATTTGCTACGTTTGTATCTTTGTTACGAATAAACTCAAAAACTACTGGACCGATTTCAACAATCCTTTCACCATTAGAATAGTACACTATTCATGAGTAACATAGGCTATATTATATTCCCACGGGAACGGGAACTACGCGGGCGAAACCGCGCAGAACCGCTAATTGGGTATATTGAGTAAAAAAGCGTATGCAAACTAGAGGATTCAAAAATACAACCGGTATCCCGGGATTTTCGTACTGCAATTTTCAGGATCAAATTTAATGAATCCCGGTATTTTCGTTATTGGTACATTTTTTACACAAATTGAGAAGTATGCTTGCAGATGAGACATTGGATGCGTTGTTGTGCCTTAGATTTTATTTTCGTGGTTTAAATAAGTACTTTATAAAGTTTCCGGTCAATTTAATTTAAAAATATGAGTACCTATAAGCATTGACCTCTTTATCATATAGTCTTTTTTATAGTTTATCTAAATAAGTCTAAAGAAGTTGATTTTTGAAGTTTATTGCTAGTTTCAGAAATTATTTACAGAAGTGCCTAGTGTCCTCACAAAACTAAAAGATAAGTAAAAATATTATTTTGATATGTTTTACTGTCTTTTTGTTATCACTTTTCATTACCAATAGAATCCCGGGGCTATCCCGGGATCCCGAGATTTACTGTAGATAATCCCGAAATCCCGGGATTAGAAAAATCGACCGGGAAAATGCAAACCCAACAAATTGGTTATTGATTTATTTTTCTTTCTTTCTATGTCTAATTAGTTACTCACAGGTATCCGAGAGTGTCAACCAGCTGTCGGACGTTGAGACGTGACACGTCCTGGACCTGCTGCTGCTCCGGCTCCACGCTGTAATTGTGGTCCATTCGGATGATTTCTGCGGCTGAGGACAAGGAGACGGTCTCACGTTATTCACAAGTCTATAATATAATAATAATATTATAATCTCACGTCTTTTTTATTAAGCTTTTGCATAGCTTCTATCGAGGGCCTTGAGCGCGGGGACCGAATCCAGAAATTCCGTAACGAAAAAAAACCTCACGCTCCCCACTCCGACGGGCACGGAGGTGTGGCTTGAAGGCCGTGCATTGTCTAACGTCAGTTCTTTTCAGCAGTCTTGTTGATACAAAATGCTATGCAATAGCTTTACCGCGGCAGTCCTCGAGTGCCACACGTCTTTTTTTTCCGAGGGGGTAGGCAGAGGTATTCCATTACTGGATATACCCACATTTCACGAGATATATTGGACCCCTAAACGTGATAGGTGATAGGTGGTGAGCCATCGCCGGACCGGGTTTGTTTACACATGTCTCAGAATTAATTCTGAGACCTGCGGGTTTCCTCACGATGTTTTCCATCACCGTCGAGCTAGTGATAAATATTTACGTAAGTTTTTGAAAAACTCATTGGTACATGCCAGGATTCGAAACCGAGCCTCACTGATTTTCGGCCGGCTCTTTAACCGTTCGGGCTATCACTGCTCTTATTCACAAGTCCATTTCACAAATTCATTTATTTTTTGTAGGTATAGAAAATACACTCAGAAAAGTCAATAGTCAATAATATACACTGTCTACCCTAGTTTTAATCTCTGTTTCATCCATCCCAAGGTTGTCTGGAAGAGATCGTTAAAAGCCCGCCCATTGTACATTAGTTAATGTTGGTATTCATATTGTGTTGTTTTTGGTGTACAATAAAGAGTTATTGTAAGGCATAGGGCTCGATTCTGCATTACAGCGACTTAACTTATTTTAGTTTAGTCCTGTCATTTTCTTTCTCCTAGAAAGGAAAAGAGACGAGATAGTTAGTCCTGTCTAATTAAAATTAGTGCTGTCAAATAAGGCGTGTTTAGCAATTTTAGCAACGATGTAAAAAGGTGATGGATAAAAGTGCCAGATAAGCGCGTTCATAAGGTTCAAATTAGTAGTTTTTTACATGTTTCACATTACTCTTCAATCTATGGTTTCTTTCTGTCCTTTTTCTTCCGTATTCTATGTAGAAGGATAGGCTAACTTAGGAATTTCAGCTAGTTTGTAGAATCAAGTCCATAAGAAGGCACAATAAACTCGTCCATGATGATTGGCTAAATGTAAACAGGAAAGTCACGAGGAACTGTCAATAATCCCATTATGGCTGGCGAGCTAGGCTGTGGCGCGTATAGTTAATTGATATATATGTTTGCCAGAGTCTATGAAAGTCTGTAACTTAATAATAAACTATAATAAGGCTATCACGTTATAAATTAATCATCCAATAGTTTGTACAGAAACCATCGTGACACAATAATTGTATTCCACTTATCATGTCTTCTAATCATGTGCCCTGCACATGGCCATTTAAGCCTCCTGATTTGTAAGTTACGTCTATCACTTTTGTCTTGCTTCTGATAATACGGTTATTTAATCTGTCTGACTTCTTCACATTCAACATACTCCTTTACAGTGTGACACGGTACCCTGGAGAAGGAAAAAGGAAAAGAGGTGGACGACCAAAAAGGTGGGATGATGACATCAGGCAAGTAGCAGGTGTACTGTGGAACATAGTGGCTCTAGAAAGACGAGAATGGAAAAGGTTTGAGGTGGTCTTTGCCGACTGAAAAACCGATTTGCAGAAAATTTGTAGGATGCAAATATTCGATTCAGTTTTAATTTTATATGTAACGGAATACTGACATCAGAATAAAAGGGTACATTATTATTACGTATAGCAACACTGCCCACGCTGCTACGTATATTACAAAGTCGGACAGTACCTTTGGGCTTGCCTTCCACGAACTTTTCGAATAGCCCCTGATAGCCGGAGCCAGCAGCGCCCTCGCCTGCAACCAGAGCGCTCGTCAGGCCCGGACTCGGGGGCGATTGGGACCCCCCTTGGACCCCCCAGTTCCAACAAACATATGTACGTACAGCCCATACTTCCTCATGTGTGAGGAAAGACCCTTAGCTCAGCAGTGGGCTGTTACAGGTTGATGATGATGTATGTACATGTTTGTTTAGGGTTCCGTACCCAAAGGGTAAAAAAGGGACCCTATTACTAAGACTTTGCTGTCTGTCCGTCCGTCTGTCTGTCACCAGTCTGTATCTCAAGAACCACGATCATAATCATAATCTTTATTGTGCATAGTCAGACAGTGAGACAGTTGCACGATAGTGAGACAGTTCAAATTTTCACAAATTACGTATTTCTGTTGCCGCTATAACAACAATTACTAAAAATAAAATAAATATTTAATTTAATACATTAATCAAATACAACAAACGCGTTTTTTTTGGCATTCTTATAGATAATGGTACGGAACCCTGCGTGCGCGAGTCCGACTCGCACTTGGCTGGCTTTTTCAATGTTGGATAACCATTGTTTGGGCCGAAGATATTAACTAAAGGGTTAAGCCTTCATTGTCCGTCCATCTGTCTGTCAGTAGGCTATATCTCATGAACCGTAATAGTCAGAATGTTGTGAAAATTTAACAGAATGTGTATTTATAGGAATAAATTATAAAAATTAAATTAAATAAAAAGCTTAAGAGACATTGGGGAGTTTTTTTGCGTTTTTTGCTCATGATGCTTGAAATGTTCACAAATGGTGAGGCAGCAGTGCTGATCCAGTTCATCTGAGCCTGGATAGCTTTGGAGTACGAATGCGACCTAAGTGGCGGTGGTTCAAAGGAGGTATCACGCCTGCTTTGACACACTGGCACTTAGGTTTGCTTTTTATAGTTTTTTTCTTTACTTGACATTGTCATTCCGCTATATCTTTTTCTCCGCCAACCATCGCCTTTATAATTTTATTATAATACATTACGCAAGTTATAGTTATACGAGTTCAAGTATCGGAGCGGGCCCGCAAACCAGGAGATTGGCGATCCAACAGTGAGTACCCCGCTTCTATCTTGGCTCAGCAGACCGGGTCGGCAATAGGGTTGTGTCCTACCTAGTCAAATCAGTTACTTTTTACGATCTGTCAAAACGAAATTTTACTATGGAAAATGTACTGAAATAGCAAACCGTGACGTCATAGTTTGTAGTACTCAATTGCAGCACTTTTTTGATTGTTTTATTATTTTTAAATTAGCTATTATTGTAAATTGAAAATCGAAATACATATTTTGAGGTGTTTTGGGATAATCTTTTTAATGTATGACTACTCGCAATTTAATTTCGATGCTGTCAACTACCCAATTCTGTCTTCTCCCGGTCCTCGCTCTCATATCTGCCCCGCAACCTAAATTATAATCCCCGCCTGGTGTGGGCTATTTACACGCCCCACCAGTGTAATCGTATAGTCGTTATAAATCAATAAAGTTAAAAACTTTTTTTTGCTTGATTTTCTTTATTGTATAGTGGTACGGAATGAATGCGCGAGAACCCAACTAACCTTTGGCCGTTTTTATGTAATCTAATGAAATTTTGAGGGTCCCAAACGTCCTTGATACCTACAACCTAATACAGGTTTGTACCGTCAGGGTTTTAGTTTTACCGTAGTGCTTACCAATATTATAATAGTGTAACTCACCTTTTTTGTCATTGGCCGTTTGCTCCTTTGGCTCCGGTTTCTCATGGCTGGTGAGCAGCTCCGGCAGCATCGGGGAGTCGATCCAGAGACCCTGTGCATCCAGTTCGAAGTGGTACCTAGGACATAAGGACATTGTTATGGGTCATGTAGCAGTTCACATCATCATCTTATTTTTATGAATTCTACTAATATTATAAACGCTAAAGTTTGTATGGATGGATGTCTGGATGTATGCATGGATGTTTGTTCCTCTTTCACGCAAAAACTACTGAACGGATTTTGATGAAACTTTACAATTATATAGCTTATACATCAGAGTAACACATAGGCTATATTTTATCCTCGCATTCACACGAGAACGGGAACTAAGCGGGTGAAACCGCGGGGCGCTACTATAATAAATAAATAAATAAATTTTACCATTATAATCTATTGACCCCTATAATAATACTAGCGGTTCTGCATGGTTCCACCCGAGTTCCCGTTCCCGTGGGAATACGGCGTTTATCCCCGTATTTTAAATATAGCCTATGTTACTCGGTGATATTGTAGCTTTACACTGGTTAAGGAATTTTTAAAATCGGTTGAGTAGTTTTTGAGTTTATTTTAGTGTCCGACCGAAAGTTCGGTTTCCGTTTCGGCCGAGTTTCGGCCAAAAATCTAGTTTCGGCGGCAGTTTCGGTTTCGGCCAAAATTGGCCTAAACTTTTGCAGAAACCGAAACTGATTTCGGAAGTTGTCGTGCACGCTAGCCTAACTTCGTTTCTCGCGGCAACGAACGAACGAGAGCATACAATCTCACGCTGCGATAACATTGCCGTGTGTAGACGCGTTCATAGAGAGTGTATAGAAATACGTGGCACGACGATATTATCGCCGCGATTCTCTCCCTTTGGCGGACGCTGGCGACCCTGTTCGAGAATTGTCGTGCGGTAATTTTTTTTTTGATATTATATTATATAAATGATTACAACAAAATTAATATACAGCACGGCCGTTTTAACTTGACATCTCTGAAGTTGCGCAAATGGCTGCGCAGTAACATTTTTTAGCGACCATATGGCGGTAGGAGGCGGATTTGCGCAGGCGAAGCCTATGTTCAGAGAAGCCAAGTTAAAACGGCCGTACTGTACTGTGTTTCCATTTCATGTCTTAATTAATGCAGAATAATGGGCAAAATGCACCAAATTTCTGTATTTTAAGGAATTTTATACTTGACAACGTGAGTTTCGGTTTCGGCCGAAACTGAAGCCACGGCCGAACATTCGGTTTCGGTTTCGGCCGGAAAACCAGTTTCGGTCGAACACTAGTTTATTTGTCACAAAAATACAAGAATACAAATATTTCCTCTTTATAATTAGTGTAGATTACTGATTAGTAGTTTATCTGATGTTTATCAGGTGCTTAGTGCCTATTGCACATGCACAGGCCTGCCTCTCTAATTTCATAATAGTATAATTCTATAATAGTCCAGTCTGAACAAAATAACAGTTATACACTGTTATTTTGTTTTTTTATTGTTATTTTATTTATTTTATTTATTTATATAACTTCATGTAACATCCACAAGGGATGGTGTTCCAAGAATTACCTTACAGATCTGGGCAACTGGGTACATAATTGGCCATTTACACGAGGCCATTCCACTAAGCCAATCCAACTGCATACAACAAAAACTTGAGGACAATCCATTGCAGTGGACTGTCTCTATTTACACAAAGCCATTAGCGGATTGGCTTAGTGGAATGGCTCACTGGTATGGCCTCGTAAATTGCCCATAAATATCAACCAGTGTTCTAGAGTACGTACCCGCATAACTGCAAGCTGACGTGCCTCCAGAGACACTCCTTGTCTTCTTGCATCGCTCCCTCGATCCATTCTTGCCTTTTTGTGTCATTGTCCGATGAGGTATTGACACTGAAAATAGAAACAAAAATCCGTATTTTGGATAGCATGTTGAGTTGCTTCCAGTTTTTGTTTTTACACAGAATGGAAGTCTTTAAGCCATATCAGATACTCTTGGATGGCTTGAAAAATGCTGACAGGTGGCCACTAGCCTAACACCATCTCCCAATCCGCTGTGGGCTTGCATCAGAGATTAGGGACCATACTTCCTCATGTGTGAGGAAAGACCCTTAGCTCAGCAGTGGGTCGTTACAGGTTAATGATGATGATTGATGGAGTTCTGTTACACACTTCCTTAGGCTACCAGTCAGGACCTATTGAAGTATTTGACACAGATTAACCTCTATTGTGCACTATCTACACACAAACATCCCGACCAAAATTTGTTGACTACGTTATTTGATTGCTTCCATTAATTTTCCAATTATATTTATGCACTGATAAGAGTTACCAATATCAAGCAAGCAAGCCAACTATTACTCATAATATAGGTACATAATACAAGTGATATTTATTACTAGTGATATATAATGTCCTTCATAAACATACCAGGTAGTATGTAGACAGACTATATTGCAAGCTTTATTGCTAATTGACACACTGATTACAATAAACAATCCTTTTTAGAGTAGGTATTGGTTATGCAAGTTAAAAGTGCAGAAACATTCTAGTCTATGGTCAAGCAAATGAAATATGCGATAGTAGTATAGAATTTGGAGGGATTCCGCAATATACAATGGGGAATGTGTTTGGACTGAAAAAATTGAGTTTCCTTACAAGCGTCAGGGTAATTTTTACCGCCTTCGAAGTCAATCGCTTGACGCTACGTTAGGATACGACGCCGTGTGATGTCTTTATCGTTCTAAGGCAATAAACAGTGAAAAACAACTCACTTATAAAAGGAAAAGCTGCAAATCACATCATATTCCAAATTGCAACCTTCCACCACACACTTTAGTGCGGTCATCTTGGGCCCAATCGGAGACCACCAAATATGGAATCCACCACCTCACATAGCTGTTCCAACACGGATATATTGAAATACAAACGTTTAGCGCCCAAACTAACTTTCAAACAAACTAATTTGATGGATCTTTAGAAAATTATCAATCAAATGTCGAAAATGACGTGCTGTCACGAAAAGTCGAAAAATTTAACAAATGCGTGCCATGAAATGGTGATGTAATTTTCCATTGGGGCGGTACTGGCAACACTCATAATCGAAAGCGTCGGAATCGACTTTTGTAAATTATTTTATAATACCTATAATCGTTACTTTGTATTCTCTGTTAATGTAACTAATTTCGTTATTATTGTAAGCTTATTACAAAAAATTAGTATGATGTGAAAACGTAGGGGTGTTGCTACAACCATACATATTTTGTTTTATTTATAAATTACCTATTATTGAAGAGATCATTTCTCAGAATACAATACAACTCAAAACCAAATGTATATATTATATTCATAAATATCATATTTGTGCATATTTTATTCAGTAAGAAATGACAGAAAGCCATTGTAATAACTTTATTTTATTAATGCCACAGCGACCGAATCAGACAATCTGAACAAATGAGTAAATTTGACTTATGTTGTCATACATAAATGAAAGAAAATACAAAAAATTTATATCTGATGAAGCTGAACTGGCCCGATATAATTTTATTGTATTTTTTCTTCATTTGTTTCAGATAAGCCAGTTTTTTTTTTATTTTATAGTTGGAATCGATATTTTATAAATCGATTTTTAATGTTGCTAGTAGAGAAATAAAAGATCATCGACATTTTTTTTACTTTTTAAGGCAATCCACTTCAGACAAATGAACTACATAATTGTGGGTCCTTAGCTACTGCTTTTAGTTTAGTAATAACCGTCAATAAAGATTGATACCTGATTTATCAACGACTTTTTTCTATGTGTAGTCCTAATATATAAAAATAGGAACAAAATAGAATTTCCATAGTATATTTCCTTGTACAAAACGAACCATAAACAATACTCTATGAATGTTATCAAATCACACTTCCGGTTACAGCTTTCATAATTCGTTTTCCTTCTAATTATTTTATCTTTATTAAATTCTATATCATAATGCACTAAAGTAAATGTTATTTACGGTTTTTATTGTGAAATCGTAATTTCGTAAACTTAGAGTCAAACTTGACATTATCTAAATAATGTCAAGTTGTGAAATCTGTCTTTGTCATCCATGACGTATCATCCGTCAATCAATTATCGTCTTCATTTGTTTTGGCTCTGTAAACTTTGACCTTGGCGAAATCAAAAAGGACCGCCATTATAAAAAAAAATGTATAGGTATTTACTTTATGTATAATTGTACATATTTGAATTTGTAAAATAACAATGCTAAGCTTTTTTAAATATAACTACAGTACGGCCGTTGTAACTTGGCAGCTCTGAAGTTAACGTTAAAGTAACATTTTTTAGCGACCCTATGGTGGTTGGAGGGGGATTTGCGCAGGCGAACCCTATGTTCAGAGAAGTCAAGTTAAAACGGCCGTACTGTACCTATCTACTTTATGACCTAATTAGTACAATTTCACTGCCCTGGTGATCCTATGTTTTGAGATAAAAGTCGCCGGCGGTTCGATCCCAGATCTGGACCTGGTATACCTACCTGTCTTTTTTTCTCTAGACTTCTGTAATAAAATGCTCAAATTGGTTTAGCCACAATTTTATTGTCTTTACATACATAATAGTGTATAAAATGAAGTACCTAGCTGTCCGCGTCTGTGATCCGCTAACTCCTGATTTTGATGCGGCTTTCACTAATAGATGGAGCGATAAACGAGGAATGTTTTTAGATATCATATAAACCGAAGGGAAGCGAAGGCTAACTAGTAGATATAATAACATACCTAAGTAACAAAAAAAACTTTTGCAAAGTCACTAGTTAATAAATAAATTTATATTTTATGCCGTGCGTGGTAGGTAGGTACCTATCTTATAGGCATGTGTTAGTCGCGCAAAGCGGTCACCGGTACTGGTGAAAAGTGTATAGGTATATCCATAAACAGAATACCTCTGCTGACCTCATAAGGTACAAAAAACCTTTTCACAATCCTAGTGTAGATATAGGTTTTTCAATAAAACAGTCTCAACATTCTTTACATATATACTTACTGTAGGTACAAAAGTATAAAAATAAATACACAATTTACAAAACCTAAGTACAGTATGTAAAATAATGTACAAATCGGCACCTTACTTTTTCTTATACATAAAACTAGCGACCCGCCCCGGCTTCGCACGGGTGCAATGCTGAATTTTCTTTGCTATAAACCTTGCGGAGCCCGAGACCTTTCCAACGAATGCAAAACCATGGAAATCGGTTCGTCAGTTCTGGAGTTAAATCGTCAGGAAGGAAAACCCGACTTATTTTTATATAGTAGATTTACATTAAATAAATAGCTGTTCGTTAGTCTCGCAAAATCTCGAAAATTCCTAGACCGATTCTGAAATTTTTGTTTGTATGTGTTTAAGTGAGTGGAGTGAGTCTATAGATCCAAGGGTATAGTTACATGGCTTAACGACTTTGCTATTGCGATTTAGCAAGGCTCTATTAATAGCATACATAAACACAGAGAGATAAGGTTGTTTCTTGGCCTCGATCGTGCTTCGATCGATCATTTTAAATTTAAGTAAATTTGCACTTTTTTCTTACATTTTACAAGGTTGTGTGCTACCTATTTTTAACTCTGTTTATGAATCACTACACACTAAATCTTAGCACTGAGGAGCCTCATAGCTTCTCTGTAGCCCGTCTCCGAAGCTCCGTGCACGTTGGCGAAGTGCGTGGGGTTGGTGGCCTCGCCCGCGAACAGCAGGCGTGGTTGGCCCGCCGAGTCCGTCAGCGGAGCGCCCAGGACTGCACGCAACCCCGGCGGAACGCCCACGCCGTCGAACGAGTAGCTGCCGCGAGTGAACAGGTTCGAGAACCATGTCGATCTGTGTAAAATCTACAGGGGTTAAAACTTACGTATTGATTTGCTCGACGGTGAAGGAAAACATCATAAGAATACCCAGTGAGTCCCAGTGATTCTTTAAGCATGTAACGGTGTCCCGGTGACCACTTATGGGTTTTAGAGATACAGATGAAAAGTGGTCAGATGCAAAAATAGTAGATGTATACTCTGCTACCAGCCTCGGAGATAAGGTATGACTGTATTAGATGTTAATCAGTGAGACCGTTTCAAACTATAGACCTAATAACACATATCTATGTCCCAAACATAAGCGCGTTCTTTGGTTTTCGGTTAATCCATCTGTTACTACCGAAAAAATTCGTAGGGGAAAAATTAATGTCTATTAATTTCTGCTACATTATCAAAACATCTTCTGTAGTTCGGTAATAGGTACAGTATGCCGACATCCGACAATGATAGCAACGCCACAGAGGAAAGAAATATTTGGTAGATACCTACTAAGTACAAGTAATGGATATACTTACGTGTCGATATCAAGGAGTCAATACACATCTCGTTAATTTAATTTAATTACGTTAATATTTAACTCACGTTAATTTCTCAAAGTATAAAGTAATAAATAATATATTCAAAAATGTAATTTTTCGGGAGCTGAAATAACTGTTTAGTTTCATCTTCTGCCAGTCTTTTTCTCGTGATATCTCTATAACAGAAAGCTTACCTGACAATTCCAATAGGATCTGGTATGGTGGTATTGGCTCCCATGAACTTCCTTAACAGTGCCACAGATTTATTTTTCACCTCATCTTCAGGTAGAGTTTCAACCTGAAAACTGTAGCGGTTATAATTCATAGTTTAAATATAAGCCAGTCTAATTTGTGAATCCCCTTTTAGGTAAATAACCTATCTTTTCGCAAGTAACTGGTTTAGAACCTTTTTGTACTTGCATCTTAACTTCACTACATAGTATAAAACAAAGTCGCTTTCTCTGTCCTTATATCCCTATGTCCCTATGTCCTTATGTCCCTATGTCCCTATGTCCCTTTGTATGCTTAAATCTTTAAAACTACTTACGCAACGAATTTTGATGCGGTTTTTTTAATAGATAGAGTGATTTAAGAGGAAGGTTATAATGTTAGCATTGCTCCCGTGCGAAGCTGGGGCAGGTCGCTAGTTTAGTATAAAATAAAGTCGATTCCCGCATTTGTACGCTTAGTTCTTTTAAACCACACAACGGATTTTGATGCGGTTCACTAATAGAAAGAGCGATTCGCGAGGAGGGTTTTTGTATAAATTCCATGTAAACCGAAGCAAAGCGAGGATGGGTCAGCTATAGTCACGTTTATAAAAACAATAGTTTAGTTTAGCAAATGTTTAATTAAAGAGCAGTGATAGCCCGGACGGTTAAAGAGCCGGTCGAAAATCAGTGAGGCTCGGGTTCGAATCCTGGCATGTACCAATGAGTTTTTCAAAAACTTACGTACATGTTTATCACTAGCTCGACGGTGAAGGAAAACATCGTGAGGAAACCCGCAGGTCTCAGAATTAATTCTGAGACATGCGTAAATAGACCCGGTCCGGCGATAGGCTCACCACCTATCACGTTTAGGGGTCCAATGTATCTCGTGAAATGTGGATATATCCAGTAATGGAATACCTCTGCCTACCCCCTCGAGGATGAAAGGCGTGAGATTATAATAATAAAATAATAATAATTAATTAAAGACGCTACTATAAAATTACAGACTACGTACTTATAATACATGCATGATGATTAACTAACTCAATGATATTATATCAGGTTATAAATCATAACATAATTATTAATAAACTGTACATCATAATTATTATTAAGAAATTTCGTTAATTTTTAGCAAGATCGGCCCTTGAATTTGTTGCCGGTTCTTCTCGGTGCATTTGGAACCAACCTGCAACTCGTCGGTGGAGATAGGCTTCTGTAAACAATTAGCCTATCTTCATGGACGAGTTTAGAGTACCTTGTTATTAGACTATTAACGTTTCTAAGTGTATTTTTTTTAACCTACAGAAATAAAGTTATGACTTTGCGTACAACTTACCAATTTGGCTATGTTACCGTTAGTCCATAAGGTGAGAGCATTATTTGCCCCCATTGGATTAGACACTTCAGCTATTCTTGTAGTCCAAAAGTCTTCTTCTGCTACAGCTGCCCGATCTGCCTCCGTCCACATCAACGCGAACAGACTGTGGTTCTTGGGCCACCAAGGTTCATTCCACGACAAGATGATTTTGCCCACGACTCCCATGGATATTTTGTCTATGGCTGCGACTTTTTCATGGGGCAAATTCGGGGAAAATAGTGTACTGTGCCTAGAAAAAAAAACGAAAGTCTTTTGTCCCCGTGGGGGTAGGCAGAGGTATTCCATTTCTGAAAATACCCACTTTTCACGAGAATATTCGAACCCTAAACGTGATAGGTAGTGAGCCCATCGCCGGACCGGGTCTGTTACACATGCCTCAGAATTAATTCTGAGACCTGCGGGTTTCCTCACGATGTTTTCCTTCACCGTAGAGCTATAGTGATAAATATGTACGTAAGTTTTGAAAAACTCATTACGTGCCAAGATTCAAACCTGAGTCTCACTGATTATCATCATGTGAAGCAGGCTCTTTAACCATACGTACACTACACGTGTGTACACTCGTGTCTAAGCTACATATTAATTTAGAACTTTACAGAAAACCATTACCTCTCCTTAAGCACTCCCAGAGAGACAGTGACGATGGCGGCGTGAGCGGAGTAGACGGAGCCGTCGCTGCAGGTGACCACCACCTGCTGCTCCGACTGCTGCGGCCACGCCACCTGCGTCACCTCCTTGTTCAGCTGGACCTCCAGGGTCGCCAGCCCAGGGCCGTTGTTGTATTTGTTCTGGAAATGTGGGTTTCTATACTCAATCTGTATGAGAATAACGGTATCTGGAGCTGACTCCAACTAAGCTATGGTCTATCCTCAGACATGAGGATGTAATGGTTCATAATCTCCTATGAAAGCGCACCGCGGATTAGGTGATGGAGTTAAGCTATATAGTGGCCACCTAGCTGTGAGGATCAGAGGATGAAATATACACCATTTCATTATTTTAATGGTTCCTCAGTCAAAGAGATTGGTATGTGTCATACACACCTGCGAATCTAAAGTGGAACATGCCTATGACGTTCATTCGTGACGTTTTCTTGGCATTTGACGAAACGTTGCGTGGACTGTCATATTAGTTCTTCTTGTTTTCCACTTTGGAAAGTGGTGCGTTTTATCCAAGTTGTTACGATATTGGTGAGGGTGAGGCACGATTCTGAATTTCTAGCGGGTGCTGGAACGGCCTTAAGGTAAGATGAAGCTGTTTCACTTGCCTGACATATACATACTTACATAATCTCTCGCCTATTTCCCATTTACAATACCAGACAATACCTACACCGCCATTTGCTACGAATCTCGTAGATCTCTAGCCTTTCATCCACATCCATAAAACGATTCATGTTGCATGCATGCTGTCGGTTTCGGGTACTCTTTATCGTGCTTTTCTTCAATACATCGTGATTCGTGGATCTGGTAGATGTAAGATCTGGTAGATGTAAGAACGACCAGGTCGTCCTCTACCGACTCGCCTATTTACAACAGTAATGTATATTTGTCTCGTTAAGTGACTTTCATTCATCCGCTCAATATGACCAAACCACCTAGGCATTCCTCAATCATAGTCACTATATCATCTTCCAGGCTGCAATGCCTTGCCTCCAGACTTACCAGCAGTATATCGAAGAAGGTCTTATACCCGTGCCTATGCCAACTCATCTCCTGGTCTCCCTCTAAGTCCTCAAACTCGGAGAGCGTACTGACATCGGTCCAGTCGTTGGAAGCTTCCTGGATGTTCATCATGAGATTCACGAAGTCCAGAAATTGTTCCACAAATTCCTTGTTGCTTAGCATTTCTGGTCTCTTCTCTTTCAAGTAGTCTTTTAGTCTAAAATTAATGGGAAAGACGCGTGTAAAAGGTACTTAATAGACTTAAAACATCGCCCCCCGGTTTTCTAATAGAAAGAGCTATAAACGAGGAAGGTTTTTGTACGGTACGGCTGTTTTAACTTGCCTTTTTTTATGGATAGGCTTCGCCTGCGCCTCTATTAACGCCAAATGTTCGCTAAAAATATTATTGCGCAGCCATTTGCTCAACTTCAGAACTGCCAAGTTAAAACGGTCGTACTGTATATCACAATGAATCGAAGCGAAGCCAGGGCGGGTCGCGGCTAGTAAGCAATGAATTCTTTTTGGAATAGGTGAACTTTGAATAATGTTTTTTCTTGTTTTACATCAAAAAACATTGACATGCAATAGTTTTGTCTTACTTCTTAGTAACAAACTTCCCTATTGGCTCAGGAGTTGTCGGTTGCTCATCATAAGCTATATTCAAACAGAAATCAACGAGGTCATTCACGAATTCACTGTCAGTAAGGCTGCCGTCCGAGCTGAACACCAAGTGATCTTCATCCTGAGAGAGAACTGTTACGTTATTCACAACTGCTGCATCATAAACTCTGCTCGATATGGTTCCGTGGATCCTGGAGAAGATAGGGAAAGTAAATACAAAGTAACTGTATTAAAATGTTGATGTTAATTTAAATGAATGAAGAACAGTGATAGCCCTAAGGTTAGAGAGCCTGTTTCATATGATGATAATAGGCTCGATTTCGAACCTGGCAAGTAGGTACCAAGTTCAAAAAAAAACGTACATATTCATCACTAGCTCGACGGTGAAGGAAAACATCATGGGGAAACCCGCAGGTCCGAGAATTAATTCTGAGGCATGTGTAAACAGACCCGGTCCGGCGATGGGTCCAAAGAATATCTCGTGAAAAGTGGATATATCCAGAAATTGAATACCTCTGCCTACCCCCTATAGAAGTAGAACTAGTTGTCCTCACGTTCAATTCCAAGGGTGACAGACGTGGGCTTCGGACACGGACTTCTGTCAGAGGAAAAGGTCTCCAAGCGACTATCGCAACACAATTTTGCATAGAGGTTCGTACACATGCACGCGTCGCGGACATTTTGTTCATGCGTCCCCGACCCAAGTCTGGTGCGACTTGCCGGTCGAGATCATCGATACTTTAGTCAACGCGATTTTCAAGATGGCGGAGCAATTGGTGTAGAGCCTGCAATGGCTAAGCGTGTCTCAATGTCGTGTGTACGGACCGTGCGCTGCAAGATACTCGCGATGCAAATAGGTATAGGAGATTTGCGTATCCTAGGGCCTAACGCGACAATACATGACACTATGAAAATGACCACTGTCAGCCATCAACGGTTGTTGGGACGTCAAGCAAAGTCTATGCTTGAGTTACGTTCTGAAGGCAGAGATGGGAAATGCGGGAAAGCGGTCGCGATCCAGGTCGCGAACTTGTTTAAATATTCAAGTTTACATGAAACCTGTGCCCCAGAAAGCAGGTGCACCGTGTAACTTCAATAGTCTAATAACAAGGGACTCTACACTCGTGCATGGAGATTGGCTGAATGAAAACAGCAGCGTATCTCCACCGACGAGTAGCTGATTCTAATGTACCCCACGAAGGACCAGCAAGTAACTCAAGGGCAGGACAAGTACGCACTTCGCTTGACGACCCAACTGTGACGTTCGTGCGTTTGACGCGACCATCGAAAGCGGCGCTATAGACGTACGTTTTCTAGGTGTCTGTCTAGTGATGATGCGTCGTTCGTTCAATCGCACGCCTTATTAGAAGTCCGTAGTAGCGTAGGATTTATCAATAGGCTGTATAGACCTAAAGGCAACAGCGTCTTAAGTGTACTTGAGTAGATCTTCAAAGGAACATGTCATTTGCAAAGATTTAAATTTACAGTTTTTCACTTATTCAATTTAAAATCTCTTTAATGGCAGAAACTGAAGTGGCTTCTACTTCAAAAACTAAGTATAAATTCGGCACTGGTCTCTAAGGGTGTGGGTTAAGTAAATGTAACGCACCATTCAGCGCCGAGTTCGACGACCCCATCGGCGAAGGGCACGGTACGCACGCGTCCCCCGACGTGCGCCTGCGCATCCAGCGCCAGCACGCGGCGGCCAGCCTGCGCCAGAGTGCTCGCCGCTGTAGTGCCCGCCGCGCCCAGACCCACCACGATCACGTCGTACGGCTGCGTTGCCATCGCGATCGGTAGGCTGTCAGGAATAGTTGTTAGTGGGTAAATTTTACAGGTGAAATCATGTGTATAAAAGTACCTATACATACACATGATTTCACCAGTGAAATTTCACAGGCAACGATGTTTAATCTAGGATGAAAATGCACACTCTATAATGGAAATTAAATTTGAAATATAAAAAGTCAAATGAAATCCACATATTATTTGTGATTTTATAAGTAGCAGGCTAGATGAAGGAGAGTAGCTATTACCCGGTGTGAGTGGTGTGCAGATTTTTCATATGCTACTCATAAAATGACTCTTCTGTAGGTAGTTAATACTATGCCACCATAAGGGTGTCCATTGATAGTTCTGTACATCATCAACCCGTAACATCCCACTTTCCTCACATGAGAAAGAATGGACCACAACCTCCCACGCGAGCCCACCGCGGATTGGGAGATCGTGTTAAGCTGGCCACCTAACTGTCAGAACTTTTCAAGACACCCAAAGGTATATTATCTGACATAGCTAAACAACTTCCATTGTTCGTAAACACAACGGAAATCGAGACAATAATTTACAAAATTTATAGTGCCTTCCGAAACTCGGAATTTTCAAAGAATCTTGGAGATTGGTGTTATCTCATTTCTAAAAAACTGTTTAGGTACCTAGGTAGCTTTATTTTTCCTTTAGCATTTAAATAAACCTCTATACAGTCTCTACGTTTTTAGATAAGGGCCCCAAAGGAACAGTATTTTATGTCAGATAACATAAATATGGTTTGGTAGATAACCTATTATAAGTAGGTACCTACCTATTGACCTTCAATAAGTGAATTCCACATTCCAGTGTTGAGTAAAAATATTGCAAATGATGCCTTGCTTGCTACTGATGAGTAAAGTCTACCTACTCATGTGCTCCTACTACTCCATTTGACGTAATAATAGAATCTATAAAAATTTTTAGCCGTTTTCATTTGTAATTTTTTTTTTTTTTCTTATTGATTTTTAATCTGAAATACATACTTATATATATTTTTATTTATTACTAGCGACCCGCCCCGGCTTCGCACGGGTGCTAAGCTTATACTATAACCTTCCTCTTGAATCACTCTATCTATTAAAAAAAACGCATCAAAATCCGTTGCGTAGTTTTAAAGATTCAGCATATTATTATATGCATATAGAGATATAGGGACAAAGCGACTTTGTTTTATACTATGTAGTGATAGTGATAGAGATGTTTTTTTTATAAATTTCCCAAATTACTGATAGACAGAAAGACGTGTCGCACTATAAGATGTTCCTTTAGCACCATTTTGGTATACGGAATCCTATAAATTACACAGCTGTTAATCGGACTTTTTATCAGCGATGTGTAGAGAGGCGCGTACGCGATGACGTCAGCCTGTATTGATAGACAAAACATAACATGGTTATAACCTTATAATAGAATCTTTGTAGTTTGTTTTTATACTTACAGCTCAAAAAGTTGCTTTACAAACTTGACACTCCACACTGCAGTACACTATTGAGCATATTTGTAAACTTTTTAATTCACTAAAAATACATTTTTTTTCCGTAAAAATTACGATTTACCGCGAGAGATTAATAATGTGATGTGAATTGGGCGGCAACTGGACGACCTATGTTATTTATAGGGATTTTCCTGTAGTTATGTTGTAATGTTGAATGAATAAACCAAATCTACATTTGTCTAATGTCTTATCAACGTATGATGTGGAGAGCAATAGATAAGTAGATAAATAAATACTTATGTAAGTATTTTAAACTAATTAAGTATCAATGAAATGAATTAGTAATGTTTTGAATGAATGAATAGGTAAATTGACATTGTCTATTAACCAATGTTTTGTCACAGTATAATATGAAGTAGTTACAAATATTCTATATATTTTAAAGTAATTATAATGATGATAGCTGTTAAGAAATTATTTATACGATAAAAATTAGATAACTCAATTCCAACACGTAAAAGTTTGTTTTTTATCTTTACGTGCCTTTCGAAAAGGAAATATATTATATGCTCACGCCTTCATTTCCGAGGGGTTGGCAGACCAATTCTGGAAATACCCACTCGAACATCAGTGTTCGAAAAATTACAATATCAAAATTATACATTCGTCAGATAGGTAACTACATTCAAAAATTGTTACTTTACATTTTTTAAGGTGCAACGTGTCCCCATTGCTAAGCTACGCTAGTAGTACTATTTATTATACTGTGCTTCCGCTCTCGGTCTGTCTGTCTGTCATTGGTCACCTCATGAACTTATTACTATATACTAGGTACATAAGACCTGAGCCAAATCGCAAGAATAAGCTTTATACCTACTCGTATTTATTTATATTTGTTATAGAGATATACTTACCTAATGCCATAGCATAAGCCAACGAAAGTCACAGCAAATACAAAACGGGCAAGCATCTCGCTTTCCGGCGCTTAACTGATATGAAATCTCGCTTAAACTGTTGTTTAAGACAATAATAATAGTTGTTGTTAAAGATAAAAATATATACAAGATGTAAAAAAAATACAATCGATAATTATTTATTTAATAAAAAAAATATTTCTTATCTATAATTGATTACAATATGTATCTACCAACATAGGTCGCAGTGTTATTCTAAAACCCGTGATATTATTCACTAATGGTTTTATAATTGCACGACCATTTGTCAGTTGTCTCATTGTCTCCATTTCATACAATATCATAATCTTAGATAAAGTTATAAAGTGAAATGTCCCGTCATGTCAAGAATTCGTCAAGAGCTTGTCCGGATTTTTTGAAAAGTATCTGGCAACACCTGGACCTGCAACCAGCTTAGAGTAGCGGTAAATTAATTTATTACCTAATCTTTTAAAGAGACAGGCTAACCAGCACAGGAAGCTCTGTTACATGACTGAATTTATATAAAGGTCTAATATTTTTCAATTATTTTATTATGGTCTGTATAAAGTTGGAATATGGTGGAGAAGTCAACAATATACCTATGTTTCTTCCCACATTTTAAATATTATTAGTGACATTCAGGAGCCTCATAGCTTCTCTATAGCCTGTCTCCGAAGCTCCGTGCACGGTGCCGTAGTGCGTGGGGTTGGTGGCCTCGCCCGCGAACAGTAGGCGTGGTTGGCCCGCCGAGTCCGTCAGCGGAGCGCCCAGGACTGCTCGCAGCCCTAGCGGAACGCCCACGCCGTCGAACGAGTAGCTGCCGCGCGTGAACGGGTTCGAGAACCATGTCGACCTGTTTAAATGTTTATTAAATTGTAGGTACCTACATTTCATAATAAACAGATTGAAAATTCAATAGATATCGATGATGCGAAATTTTGGTAAAACAAAATAGTTTTAGAAATTGAGAAGGTAATAATACAAAGTTATTCAAAAATTTTGAGTATAAACTGAAAGGTAACATTAATCTATTAATATCGCATACTAATTCCTACTTCAGGTTTAAAGTGATAATGAAGTCTTTATACGAAAATAGCATGTTTAACCGGCAAACCATAGATACCTCTGGCACCGCCTGTGAGTGCCACTGTGTATAGGTACGGCACTGTAGAAATCTATAAGTTGTTTGGTTTAAAACGTACTGCGCGGACCTCAAATAATGAGAAAAAGGCCAGAAAATTGTGAATGATAATGATAATATCGTCTACCTGACCATTCCAGTGGGCTCTGGTATGGTGGTGTTGGCTCCCATGAATTTCCTCAACAGCGCCATAGACTTGTTCCTTACCATATCTTCAGGCAGCGTTTCTACCTGTGGAAAAACCAATACAGAAAAAATACATTACACACGTTACCTAGTTCAAAAGACATTTACCGGCCAATCGGACTCACGCACTGAGATACTTTTCTCGAACAAAAAACCATCCAGACAATACCGAAATAGGATGCGGTCAGTTTGACAACTGCAAAAGTTTACAATCGCAAAAAAAACAGTTTTTATTGTAGCTACTTTCAAATTTACGGTCTTCGAATTTTTGCCTTGACATGATTGTAGATCAAAATACCCTGTAGGTTTTGATTCCTTTGCGAGTGTCAAGAAGGCCTAACGGCATCATTTTTTGACTGGGTTAACTTAGAAGTTTGATTTTTTGACAGCTCCTTGGGATTTCCTAAGTATTTGATATTAATTTCCACTATTTACCCTATGTACTAAACCCTAAAAAAGACTTAATATACTTACCAATTTAGCTACATCTCCAGTAGACCACAGCGTTAGCGCATGAAGTGCCCCCATAGGACTACTTGCTCCACCTACTCTCGTAGTCCAGTAATCATCAGCCCCCACATTTGCCTTATCTGCCCCCCAAAGAAATCCGAACCAATTCTTTACACAGTAATGGAAACTTTGTTGGCTTACTGTAATATTTCTATTTAATGTAATATCTATAAGTTTTTATTTTATAAGCTGTTTGTTTCCTTAATAAAGAAAATAAAAATAAAAATAAAATAAAAATAAAATTCTTATCCGGCCACCATGGTTCGTTCCATGAAAAGATAATTTTGTCTAAAACCCCCATGTCCAATTTGTGAATGGCTGTTATTTTTTCTTCAGGCAGTTGTGGGGAAAATAGAGTTGAGTGTCTGAAAAAGATATCGATTTCAGCTATTTTTGATATGGGTTAAATATTTCCGAAAAATAAATTAGCATAATAATATATCTGAATTTAGTGTTACCTATGCATATGGAAATAGTACTATTATTGCTCTTTATTGAAAAAAAGATGGTTTGAACAACCGCCGGCATCATATTTTTTTATATTAATTTACTAATTAGGGTGTATGAGGAATTGAGTTTATTTTGTTACGCGTTGTATATTAAGCCAGATTAGAGCTACCTCTCCTTGAGCACTCCTAATGAGACGGTGACGATGACGGCGTATGCGGAGTAGACGGAGCCGTCGCTGCAGGTGACCACCACCTGCTGCTCCGACTGCTGCGGCCACGCCACCCGCGTCACCTCCTTGTTCAGCTGGACCTCCAGCGTCGGCAGTCGGGGCCGTTGTTGTAATTGTTCTGGAAGTATAATCACTGTCTTGGCTGCTGTAGTTTTCGCTATCTTCAGAATAAACTACAAGACATTGGTCTCATAATGCAGAACAACATTGTCTAAATTTTAAAGAGTTGGTATAATCGTACATATTTATCACTAGCTCGACGGTAAAGGAAAACATCATGACGAAACCCGCAGGTCTCAGAATTAATTCTGAGACATGTGTAAATAGACCCGGTCCGGCGATGGGCTCACCACCTATCACGTTTAGGGGCCCAATGTATCTCGTGAAATGTGGGTAGGTATATCCAGTAGTGGAATACCTCTGCCCCTTCGGGGATGAAAGGCGTGAGATTATTATTTTTTTATTGTATTATATTTTCGTATAGGTAATATGTGTATGGATAATCGATATGAAATGACCGCAATATTATGTATAAGAGGCAGTTTTCAAGTCGATACTATTCACACTAGTGGCTGTTCACCTTCTGTTATGCCCGAATAAATATAAAAAAATTAAGTAATATTTACCCGGAACCTCTTGCCATATTTAAAGGTGATTGACTTTTCATGTATCTTTAGACGACCACCAGACCTGAATCTCTCTACATCATGCAATAACCTTCACTTACCAACAATATTTCAAAGAAGGTCCTATACCCATGCTTATGCCAGCTCATATGCAGATCTCCCTCTAAGTCCTCATACTCAGAGCTTGTACTGACGTCGTTCCAGTCATTAGAAGCTTCTAAATTATTCATCATGAAATTCACGTATTCAAGGAACGATTGTAAGAACTCCGAGTCGTGTTGTAGTTCTGGCCTTTTCTCTTTTAAATATTCATTAAGTCTAAAAGAAAAACACAGACTTAATAATATAACAATAACTTCTTAAAAAGTGAACTTTTAAAGAGATGGAAATAAGATGACCTACCTAGGTAAAGACCATCTGCTGCTCAATCTTACTACAATCAAATCAATATGTTTGCTAAATTAAAAAGATGTCTCCGACTGCATGATATTGTTGTAAGAATGTGCAGCAAATGGTGTTTACTTCCTGTATTACTATAGGTCATCTTCGGTGACCGAGTTATATTTCAATTTACTTTTAAACATTATATATATATCACACTAGCGACCCGCCCCGGCTTCGCACGGGTGCAAGGCTTATAAGATTTTTCCGCTTTTCTGTTGAAATTTTTCCTGAATTTTCTATAAACCTCACGGAGCCCGAGACCTTTCCAACGAATGCAAAACCATGGAAATCGGTTCGTGCGTTCTGGAGTTATAGCGTCAGGAAGGAAATCCCGACCTATTTTTATATAGTAGAAGATTTACACACTTTATATTTTGGTTCATGAAATACAGCCTGGCGAGGGACGGACAGCCGAGTCTTAGTATCTAAGGGTACCGTTTTAGCACCCTTTACTTAGGAACCCTAAAAAGATCCTGCTCTTGTAGAGTAACACTTACTTTCTAGTAACGAACTGCCCCACAGGCTCAGCGACTTCAGGTGTCTCTTCATCGACGACACTCATGCAGTAGCTAACCAACTCATGCAGTAACTCATGGTCAGGGAGACTGCCATCAGACTTGAATGTCGCAAGAGTTGTTTCCTGAGAGAGTACTGTGATATTGTTCTCGAATGCTGCATCATAAACTCTGCTTGGCTTGGTGCCGTAGATCCTGGAGAAGACAGTGACGCTGATTCCTCATCACCAAAGGCGTCAAGGAATATGTCGTTGTTGTCGCCGAACAAACGTAAAAAGACGCGATGGACAACCCTAAAAAGAGACTTGCTATTTTTCCTGTTTTGTAAGTTTGTTGTTGAGTTTTCTAAATCGTTGGATCGATTAATCGTCTTCAAGTAATCGGGGAACATACCTACATAAAATAATTATTAAAAATATATATTCCAACATATTGAAAACCTCCTCGTTTTTGGAGTCGGTCAGAAAGGAAGAAAACAAATTAACATCAAATTATTTCTTGTTTCTTCGGCTCTGGCAGAGCTACTGTAAAAAGAGGGAGATATTATTATTATTATTATCTAATTAATACACTAGCAGCTCTTGAGCTGATGCGTGTATATCACTGCACTATATATAATAAAGTTTTATTTTTAAAAAGGTAAGAAGAGGAAGTGTTGATGATCAGATGAAGGTACCATTCAGCGCCGAGTTCGACGACCCCGTCGGCAAAGGGCACGGTGCGCACGCGTCCCCCGACGTGCGCCTGCGCGTCCAATGCCAGCACGCGGCGGCCCGCCAGCGCCAGAGTGCGCGCTGCCGTAGTGCCCGCCGCTCCCAGACCCACCACGATCACGTCGTACGGCTGCGAGGGGGCTGGTGGGATGCTAGTAGATTTGTAAACAGGTACAGTCAAGCTTAACAGTACCAGTTTAAGCTGAGCTCTGATTTGTACTGCTCGCCATAGAATACAGGGCCGGGTCAAAGTCCAAAGTGTCAAGTTCAAGGTCAAGGTCATCAAGGTCATCAAAAAGCAGGAAAGTAGTCGCACTATGAGAGAATTTTTTTTGTGTTCGAGTTTGAAACTTCAACGTCGAAGGTGAGCCAAATGCTGGGCTGGGGTGCCTTTACAGATTTACATATGCCTCAGAAACAATTGTCTTTGGGCTTCTTCGTGAAGTTTTTCTTCACCGCTGAGCTAGTGATGTATGTAAGTACAAGGCCTATGACTGCTCTTGGTGAATCTCCGAGACTGTATTACATAATCTGTGTTAGTTTTAGTAAACAAGCAAGCTACACAACATTCTTATCATAAGTTTAACTTTTGCACAAACATAGAGCTGAATTTTATACTCTTTGACCTAAGACCTAGGATTATCATAACCTTCTAAGTTTGAGTTAGTTACCGGGTGATGTCATGATCACTTCACAGCATAGATTGAGGTCGCAGGTTGAAATATAAATCTGATACTGCCAAGCTGGTCAAAAACAGTAGTTCTCAAAAGTAGGTAGATATAGGAAGTACAATTCCATCCCGATTGAAATGAAAATGTATTTATTTCTGTAGTAGCTAATTAAAAATTACACTTATAAAAGTCAATAGCCTAAAATGACAAGTGATTAGTTAAAAAAAAGTGTAAATTGAAAGATGACAAAAGTGCATTTGCAGAAAATGGTCAGGAATCTCACCCATCGCCATAGCAGCCGCTTAGAGCTAATATTAGCACAACAAGACGACCAGCCATCCCGCTCCCACGGAAGTAACTAAATTGTTGCTATAATCATGACTAATTTATAGGATCCAACAAACAACTATACTTTCGCTGTTGGGAATTGCTAATGCCTAATCGTTATATACCTATATAAACTAACAGGTGCCATACGGCGTTGCTCACGTGGATCCTTTTTATTCCCGTTCCCGTGGGAATTTCTAAAAATCCCTTCTTAGTGTTCTCTGTTTAAGATAACAAGAGCTGCCCTTGAGTTTCTTGCTGGCTTTTCTCGGGATACTCCATTTGGAACCAGCAACTTGTCGGTAGAGATGGGCTGCTGTTTACATTTAGCAAAACTCCAAGTTTAGAGTTCTTTGTTATTAAACTACTGACTTTTAACTTTTTAAGTGTATTTTCTATACTTACAGTCAGTTTCTTCTTTTATTATATAGCTGTATCAATTTCAGCTTTAGGTATATCGATAGATAAGAACTACACTCTGAGGCACAGAAACCAGCCTACAGTGACCTTTTCATAAATCAAAAGGTCATTTCAGAGCCACGGTTCTCCGTAAGTAATTTGGTTGGCATCTTACGGTGGCTATACACATCATGGAAGGAGGAAGTTCAAAGTGCAACTACAACCTTGGAATTTGGTCATTCTTTACTAATTATTTTATGATATTGTTTGTTGTTTTACTGGGTGTACCTATTTGCCTACCTACCAAGTTTGTACCTAATATGGCAGAGTAGCTAGGGTTGCCATCCCAAGAAACCAATCCCCTGATTTTAAAGTCCAGAACCCGGACATGTCATCAGGTGTTTTTAAACGTAGCCAGTGTAATAAAAACAGTTGAAAATACATAATTCACCTTTTTATTTATTATATTTTCAATGAATTTAGCCAGTCGGTTCGAGCAAAACTTATTTTGACGTGACGTCTTATAATTCGATGGAGCCGGCTGCATGCACGAAAAAGTATGACGTATGCGGCGTTCCAGTGCAAGCGAGAGCGCGCAACGACCGACAAAGAGGCACAATAAATTCCATCAGTATTTTCTTATGACGTTGTCACGTTCAACTATCGTCAGTAAACCGACTTTACAGACAACCGATTTTTTTTTTAAATCCGGACTACAAATGACGCCCGGCCTGGACGCTCCCCGGATGTCCTCTAGACTAGGAAAAATCCGGGAAAACCCGGACGGATGGCATCCCTGAGAGTAGCTCGGTAATCTCAGTAGAGTTTTGCGAAATTGACCGAGAAAGATGAACCAAATAAAAGTAAAATACGTATGGTACATATATAAAACCTTTATTAGTAAACTTACTCAACACAAAATCTACATTTCCAGATTTTTATCTTGTAGATAAATCATTTTATATTACCTAAAGGTTTACTTTCACCAGAACAAGATATTTAGGTATTGAAAAATTCAGAAATGAAATCCAAATAACTGTTTTCTTTCCACTTTTAAGCTGCACTAGTAGCATTGAGGAGCCGCATAGCTTCTCTGTATCCTGTCTCCGAAGCTCCGTGCACGGTGGAGAAGTGCGTGGGGTTGGTGGCTTCGCCCGCGAACAGTAGGCGTGGTTGGCCTGTCGAGTCCGTGAGCGGAGCGCCCAGGACTGCGCGCAGCCCCAGCGGAGCGCCCACGCCGTCGAACGAGTAGGTGCCGCGAATGAACGGGTTAGAGAACCATTTCGTCCTATTTAACACATCAAAAATTTCTAAAATGTACCACAAATGAATTAAATGGGTGTATTGAGTAGCAATTTAATAAGGCTAGTTTATGGCGGCGTAAGAAAAAGATGCTTCTAGGTATGAGTCGCACAAAATGGACGCAATCTGTATTCAAGTGAAGATTCTATAAATCGAGCCTATAAAATTTTGAGCTACAATTATGAACACATAGTGTTTGCAACAAACTAATCAGTTTCTCTAGAAAGAGAAGGAGACTCTTCAGCAGGCGTACACCTAAATTATTGATTCCTCATTTAAAGCCGCTTTATTTAGTAATGATATAGACAATCATAAAACCAAAATAACTCTCGACCTCTATTCTCTATGCGCGAAAGGCGCCATTTTGAGTCCAAATTCGAATCGCAAACGTAAAATTGATTTGATTCAGCCATATACCTGAGGATTCCAGTGGGCTCTGGTATGGTGGTGTTGGCTCCCATGAACCTCCTCAACAGCGCCATAGACTTGTTCCTTACCTCATCTTCAGGCAATGTTTCTACCTGCACCAAAACCATTCTTAAAGCTGAGCAACACGGAGATTCTTATATGAATGTAGGGAGGAGGTAGGAAGAGAGGTAGAGCAAAGAAATGATGGATGGATTGTGTAAAAGATGGTATGCGCATAAAGGAAGTGGATGTAGATATAACGGTTGATTGATATTAATGAAAGGCATAGATATACTGCGCCGACCGCAAATAATAAGAAAAGAGCAAGAAAATTATTATCAAGCAGCTTAATATTAATAAACGCCTGTATCCAAGTGTCCTCCACTCAAGCTCTAAATAAAGGATATATATTTGACGAGTTTATTTTTAAACTGATTAACATTTAGTGGTGAGACTACTTCTTTTCGTAGCTTATTCCATAATGTGACTACCTACTCTGTTGTTCAAGATTAGTATTGTTTGATACGGTGGTATTATACAGTTTCAAATGGTATCCTCTCAGATGATGAGAATAAAATATGATGATGAAAATCGAATAACACACTAAGTAGGTAACACCATAATATACAATATGTAACAGAATAAGCGCATTTCCTGAAATTAGTTTGTACAATATCAACTACTTAATCGATTTCAGCAATTTTTATTATGTGTTAATTTTTTCCGAAAAATTAATAAGCATAGCTGAATTTAGTGCTACCTATAGAAACTCTACTATGATTGCCCTTTATTTAAGAAAATTTGTTAGACTCAACTACATTACGAAGGCATCATATTTTTTTTATATTTATATACTAATTGGGGTGTATGAGGAATTGCGCTTTCCAAATGACGTAAACACTAACCAATTTAGCCGTGTTTCCGGAAAGCCACAAAGTCAGTGCATTCTGTGCTCCCGTAGGATTAGTCGCCCCACCTACTTTCGTAGACCAGTCATCATCTGCCCGTCCGTTTTTATCCGTCCATAAGAAACCAAAAAAGCTATTTCTCGGCCACCATGGTTCGTTCCATGACAATATAATTTTGCCTATGAGTCCCATGTGTAATTTTTCTATTGCTGTGACTTTTTCTTGTGGCAGCGGTGGTGAAAATAGAGTTGAGTGTCTGGAAAAGAAATTTCAGTAAGTATTTATTATTAAAAAAAAAACTCACGCCTTTTATCCCCGAGTTCCTTATTATTACTAAGTTCTTAAAAAACGTTTGGGTATAACCTCAAAATAGAGCTACCTCTCCTTCAGCACTCCTAATGAGACGGTGACGATGGCGGCGTGAGCGGAGTAGACGGAGCCGTCGCTGCAGGTGACCACCACCTGCTGCTCCGGCTGCTGCGGCCACGCCACCTGCGTCACCTCCTTGTTCAGCTGGATCTCCAGCGTCGGCAGCCCTGGGCCGTTGTTGTATTTGTTCTGGAAGTTCAATATGGTATACTTAGTCTTAGATCCTTACCATTTTATCCATCGTGAACAGAGAAGATCTTCCGCCAGGTGAGGTGATCGTGCTTGGGGACCGCGGTCCAACGGTTGAAGTTTGACAGTTGTATTTATACAAACTCATTAGAAAACTCCGATAGCGCGGTTTAGAACTCGACCGTCTATTGGCGCGTTCCATGTAGTGTCGCTACAACTCTAAACTCGACCATCGGAGGTTGGCTGAATGTAAACAGCAGCCTATCTCCACTGACGAGTTGCTGGTTCTAAATGCAGTACCCCTAGAAGTACCAACAACAAACTCAAGAGGAGGTCTTATAACCGTAATGTACTGACAATTATACTTCACATACCAGCATTATTTCAAAGAAGGTCTTGTACCCATGCCGGTGCCAACTCGTATGAAAGTCTCCCTCTAAAGTCTCATAGCCGGAGTTCGTACTGACTTCGTTCCAGTCGTAAGAACCTTCTGAGCTGCCTATCATGAGATTCACGGATTCCAAGAATGGTTCTAAGAACGCGGTGTCGTTTTGTAATTCTGGTCTCTTTTCTTTCAAATACTCATTCAGTCTAGAAGAAATGACACAAAATATGAAAGTTAGAGTTATATTCATCATCTGCTATTGCTGAAATTACACGACCCGTCCTAGCTTTCTCTCGGTTTATATAAATCCCAAACCTTCGTTATTTATCGCTCTTTCTAAGTGAAAAGCGTATCAAAGTCCGTTGCGTGCGTTTATAAGAGGTAAGCGGAAAAACAGACAGAGGAAGTTTTTCACAATTTGGAGATAGATATGATAAAGATGTTGGTAATCACTACATAGTATAAAACAAAGTCGCTTTCTCTGTCCCTATATCCCTATATCCATTATATATCCCTATGCCCCTATGTCCTTATGTCCCTGTATTGTATCCTTAAATCTTTAAAACTATACGCAACGGATTTTGATGCGGTTTTTTTAATAGAGTGATTCAAGAGGAAGGTTTTAGTGTTAGCATTGCACCCGTGCGAAGCCGGGGCGGGTCGCTAGTTCTGAATAAATTAATTTAAAAAAATCTCCTGTCTTTTATCCCCGAGGGGGCAGGCAGAGGTATTCCATTACTGGATATACCCACATTTCACGAGATATATTGGACCCCTAAACGTGATAGGTGGTGAGCCCATCGCCGGACCGGGTCTATTTACACATGTCTCAGAATTATAAATGCGGGTTTCCTCACGTTGTTCTTAATTCTGAATAGTTCCGCTGAACGCCTGAAGCGACGCAAATCTGCCGATCTCAATGAGGTCTACATATTTGTGCCGTTTGGGGTGGAGACCATGGGACCGTGGGGGCCGAAGGCGCGGCAGCTCCTCAAAGAGCTGTCAGTGCGTTTGGTCGAGGTTTCAGGTGACCAGAGGGCTGGCAGCTTGATAGAAATGTTTTTTTTTATGTTTGAAATTTGAATACAATACTACCTATTACTAGCCTAGCTATCCAAAGATAATGCGGCTAGTCTTCTGGGCACTGTCCCACATGGTTCCTCTTTAGTGATTTTTACATTCAAATTATTTATCTGTAAATTTTGTAAAAGAATGTATATTTTATCTAAAAAGTTTAAGATCTGAGAAGACTTACTTCCTAGTAACATACTGTCCTACAGGCTCTGGTATTTCCGGTATCTCTCTTTCGACTACATTGAAACAGTAGGCAACTAGCTCGTTAATTATCTCCTGATCAGCGAGACTGCCGTCAGAGTTGTACGTGGTAACGTTCAAATTCTGAGTGACCAACGTAATGTTGTTCTCAACTGCTGCATCGTAGACTCTGCTTGGGTTGGTGCCGTGGATCCTAAAAAAATATTCAGTAGAACTTACGTGCTTACAAAGTTTCAACAAGTGAGAGGTGTGTAAATGTTATTGTGAAAACTTAATTGTGATTATAAGTAAGGTAAACGTAGCTATCAACGACCCATCGAAAATCTGCAGGTATTGCCGACCCATTCAGCTTATTCTTATTTTTATAGGTTTGGAACGATTTGAGTCACAAGAGAGTATAATATACACACATGTTTGTATGTTTCCTAATTAATTTACTGGTGTTAGTGTACGTAGGTACACGGGAATGTGACCAAATACGTTAGTTTCTGTGAACGCAGCGAGTGCGCCGATCGTGTCATACTAACCCTTACTTCCTTAGTTAAGTACTAAAATTTTTTGCTTAAGATATTTTATATATAAATATTTACGTTAAGTTTATTCTGAATAACTCAACATATTCCTTTATTTGTATATTCCACATTTCGCAACAAAATAATTGTGTTTTAAGGGATTTTAAAAAGTATTTTTGAAATTAAAATAGAACGGCAATAGCTGCAGTACATTTTAGTAGTGCAGTCATTACCGACCCATGGATCGGCAATGGCTGAGAGGTTATTCTTTATTTTTTCCCTTTTTCGTTAATGCTTATAATAGTTAAAAAAGTTTTTATAACACCATTTCAATCTTAAGTATTCTAAAATTATAAGCATCTATTAGCGACATACACCATGTTATATTAAAATCTTGTTTTTCCGCGATAAACTGCCACGCATTATTAAACATTTAGACGTGGGATATGAAAGAAACTACTAAGAGTTTTCTTCGTATTTATATGAAAATGGTGTATTTTTTTTATAGTTTAGGACTAAATCAATAAATTATTGTAGTAAAACGGATGGGGAAATATATTACAATTAATATCGATTATTTTTCGTGGCTCGGTAAAAGATTTGTTAATTTTTTTATTTAACACTAATTAACGATCCATATGAATCGGTAATTGCAACAAAGAGAAGCTATCACCGATTCTATACCGATTAATTGGTATTTTTTGATTAACGGTATGTGATGTCTAAAAGTAAAGCTACTAATTTGTTTCAGTATAATGATTTGATTCAATGAGTTGGGTTAGGTTTAATTTAATTTAATGTCATTAAATTTCATTTTCATTTCATATTCATAAAATAATCTACTGAAGACTTGGCTGTATGTATAGTTCCCTTTGCTTACACAGAATGGGTGAAGGAAACAAAAAAAACCTCTGCTTTTAATCTTTTACGGTTGGCGCGATTTTCCAACAATGTTAGTTGAGTTTATTGTATTTTTATTATTTTATTAAATTGCTTCATTTTTCGCAACTGTATTAAATAGTAGATTGTTATACAAGGGTCGGAAGGAATCAATTCCCATACGAGGTATTTAGACGCCCGAGCGTAGCGAGGGCGGATATAGTCTGAGTAGGAATTGATAACTTTCACCCGTGTTAAACACTCTACTTTTCATTTCGAATTCAAGGAAAGTAAACAAAAAAAAATAACTATTTTACAAAAATTCAAACATGCAAAAACGCAATAACACCTACAAAAAAAAACAAAATTGTCAACAATACAAGCAAAGAGGTTGAAAGAAAGAGAAACTTTTACTTTTAAACGTCTTTGAATACTACATCATAGACAATTCAAACAAATCCTTCCTCTTTATAATAATATGTACCTATTTTTAGCTGAGTAATAGCGTTATTGCTTATTAGTGTCGATGAAAAACAAGATTTTGAAGTTCGTAACAGCTGACCAAATTATTAATCTTTTTTAAATTTTAAATATGGAACGCGTACCGCCCCGCGCGCTGACTATTTTCTGTTGTTTATACCTACACCTCACAAGGCCGCACCTTTTTTTCTTATTCTAATTGATGTAAAAAGTTTCGTATCCCTACTAAGTACCCAAAGAGGTTGGAAGAAAGTCATTCTCTTTCCTAGAGAAAGTTTTTCTTTAAAAGTCTTTGCCAAATGTAGTACTATTTTTTTTAATTCATTCCCGCCCTAAGGCCGGAAGCAATTACTATGAGTCTTTCCCGACCTAGGGCGGGAATCACAGCCCTGAATCTCTCTGTTTTGGGAATCATCGCTTCCGACCCGGTACTCAGATCAAACATACACTACTTTCCGAGTATGAGATATGAAAAATAGTTATTAAATACACGTGCCGTCATTGCAACTTGTTTCGACAGTCAACCCTCACCTTCGGCTGCGCTAAACTTGGGAAGATCGAAAAAAAATTATAGGCTTTTGGGCAAATAAAAAAAGGGTTTAAGTTATTTTGAGAATTGAACGTGTAGGTAGGTATTCTGTGAAAAAAAGTATGCTTTATTTACTTAAGGTCGGTGTTAGATTCATAAAAATCGGTAATAGCTTCAAAGCGTTTCGGGTGGGTCGGTAATAGAAACAATTGACTTCAACAATCCTTTGATTATTTTTTCGATGAAAACATGATATTTATAAACAAGTGAAAATGTAAATATAAAATATACAATGTATATTTAAATATAAAATAAAAAAAACTGGTGTGTTTGCAACCACTACCCTTAATTCTAATAATCAATTTCAAAACTTGCTTAAGGGGGTCGGTAATAGCTGCGTTTACCTTATGTAGGTGTAATAGTCATAAAGAGATGGGTGATAAAATGGATGAGGGAAGGACTAATAAGAAGAAGTTGTCATGTGCCCACATTCTCTTTCGCTCTGGGAGTTAGTGTAAAAGAGAGGTATATTCAAGTGAGATAAAGATGTTTGATGATGAAACCAAAAATAACGTATGTTGGCGAAGCATATAGGTATATTTGAGGGGACCTATGTCAAGAACCAAAAAAGTTGATAGAACATTATCGGTCCCAACCTCTTTCGCTCTAGGAGCTGTTGTAAAACAGAGGCAGAAATAGTAAAAAAAAACCCACGCCTTTTATCCCCCAGGGGGAGAAATAGTAAAGAATAAAATGCACAAAAAAATATACGGAGGGGACGCAGATAAAAGTGACTGAGGCAAGTATCACGCACCATTCCGCGCCAATTTCAACAACTCCGTCGGCAAATGGTATAGTATGCACGCGTCCTCCGACGTACGCCTGCGCGTCCAATGCCAGCACGCGTTTGCCTGCGCGCGCCAGAGTGCTCGCCGCCGTCGTGCCCGCCGAGCCCAGACCCACCACGATCACGTCGTATGGCTGCGGAGCTGGTGGGCTGCAGATTCGTTAACAATGACATTATATCTAGTCACGAGAAGGTATCAAATAAAGTATCTACATCAAGGAACTTCGACTGACAGTTGAGTTAACGTAAAGTAGGTAAGCAATATTAAATCGGATTAGGCGCACAATGCCACATTCGCAAAATGCCACATTGATGCAAAATGCCACATTCTCAAAATGCCAATTTCGCAAAATGTCACATTATCGAAATGCCACACAGCAAAATGCCACACTAACAAAGTGCCATACTTGTTCAACTTCCTTTCTTGCAGTATGTTCGAGAGTGTGACATTATGCGAAAATGGCATTTTGAGATGTGACGTTTTGAGAATGTGACATTTTGCAAAAATCGAATGTGTCATTTTGCGAATGTGGTATTGTGCGCCTAATCCATTCGATCTTATATTGTAATGTAATTTACTCTCGTGCTTATCAAAATAAGGTTATCCATGAGTGAAGATTCCACATTGCCCCACTTCCGAGAGTACATAATGTTTATAAACAAAGTTTATTTTACATTTTCAGTGACCCAAGATATTATCTAAGTAACTACATAAGGCATCAATTTAATTCTGGCCTATTCCGTTAATTATTCTAAGGTTTTTTTAACAAATCCTATACCCTATATCCTATACCCTACTGGTCTTCCACGTGATTTTAAGTGAATCGTTTTTGCTCTATAGCTCGAGATATTTAGGTAGAAAAATATCCTATGTCACTTCTTGGTCCTAAAACCATCTTATGCTAAAAATCTTCTCCATCCGTCGCTTTCTAAAAAAAATACTCACATGAGTATATTGTTGTATCATGTTGGTTACCTCAGAACTCGATTCAGATGATTCTTTTTTATTTGAAAGCTGGTGCTTTCTGTGTTGTTCCATTTTAATTTGGTCCAGTTCTGACAATGGCATCCAGGAGAAAACCAAACAAGTCTTAACATTGCATTAAGTACCTAGGTATTTGCGCGACAAATTGATTATCACGCCAACCGATTTCGAAGATTCTTTTTTTAACAGACAACTAAAAAAGGAGGTTTCTAATTCGACTGTATATTTTAATATTATTCGTTGAAGTCGGTTTTTTAAGTTCTATGTTATTTTCCCACGACTGTGTCTAACTATAACCTAATAATGTAACTTCCCATTGGTGAAAGATTTTTGACAATCGGTTTAGGGGTGAAAGCGTAACAAACAATCAAACAAAAAACAAAGTCACTTTAGCATTTCATATTTAATGTTAAATAATATTAAGTTGTGACTAACGTAGTTTTAAGATCTTTACTAACAAATTATGGTATATAATTGTCTAAAATAAAATTTATTATTATTATAACCTATTTCTATTACATAACGTATAGTATCAAAAGATAACAAAAGAACGTAGGTACAGGAAAAAGATTTAAATAATCTCACCTATCCCCATAGCATCCGCAGACTGCTAATATCAACACAGTCACAATACGACCGACCATGTCAAGTCCAGACACCTAACTGCAGCCGTGAAGCGTTGACATTGTACCTATTTCATTGATAGGTACACGGAGTTACAATAACATAGAACTTAGTTTTTAATGTTGTAGGTATTTTTCATTCTCTTATTTGGTATTTTCTCATTGCTAAGGTGAAATGTCGTGTTGTGCCACACAAGAGCAATTATTTGCATCCTTTGCATTAGAATTACTAGCTACTGATACTTAAAAGTATATGTAGATATAATAAACTAATACTTAACTTATCAGAATAAACATAAATCTAAGTGTATTATGTAAGTGCTCATTGGCTGCATTATTGGCTGCTCATAATACCTAAGTATATTGGCTTTTCGGAAACTGGTTAAAAAAAACCGGTCACACAGGCTGCCTTGCCAAACTCTATATTATTTTGGTTAATTTTAGAGTTACGTATTCAAAGGGTCTGAAAGTTCTGAAACTCCAAACGGAGCGCTATTGGTGCGGCAACTGTCCCATTTAGTTTCGTACCAAACTGATAAAAATAAAATCGCGTAGTTTCCGTTCCCGTGGGAATACGGGCATAAAATATTGCCTTCGTTACTCCCTGATATTGTAGATTTCCAATTGTGAAATAATTTTTAAATGTAGGTACATTATCAGGGATGAACTATGAGGGTGAAATAGCGAGGCGCCGCTAGTTTTAAAAATGATAGAAAAAGAAAACTAAAAACATTTATTTTCTGTAGATACACTTACAAATGTCAATAGTGTATAACAAGGCACTCTAAACTCGTCCATGGAGATTGGCTAATTGTAAACAGCAACCTATCTCCCCCGACGAGTTGCAGGTTCCAAATGCAGTATAGATATAAGAAGATTAAGTACCTCGTTCGTTTGGGCGGTTTTTGTTTGTTGAAGGGTCCTTGCGTTAGTTTTTAAATAAATATCTTTTTTTTATATGTTTTGGGCTAATTTTGTGAGGATCAGGTCAAGAACTCTGACTACCTGTATTTCGGCTTTAAATAACTTAAAGAAGAGTTACCAACTGTGTCGACTTCAGTTACCAGCTAGGTACGTCGCGGGATGGCTTGCCGTTCTTTGTTTGGGTTGATATTACTCTTCGGGGGGAGGTATGGCAATAGGTAAGACTTTACGTTGTACTAGCTGTTCTGTTCGGTTTCACCCACGTAGTCCCCGTTTCCATGGGCTAATAATGTAGCTTACCATTGAAATATTTTTTTTAAGCGGTCTAGTAGTTGATGAGTTTATTCGTTACAAATCAAAGAGATTTAAATATAATAGGGCTGTTCAGGCATTGTTCGGTTTTCTGATATGAGGGTAGTCTACAATATTCCGCGACGGAGCCCTCCTCGCCGGTGCGGCCAGATCGCTCTCGGCACGGCTTGCGCACACCACGCAAATTCGCGGCGGACAATTTTTTGGATCTTTATGAACATTTGGTGACCTATTTTTGTGAATATTTGTGTACAATACAGCTGGCCAGCGGACTCTTTAATTGCTGTGATTATTTGCAATTTTCAACGAACGCGAGGCGTTCCGGAGTTAAAGCAAAGTCAAGGTGAGTGGATTACTCTTTATTGGTCGGCCGACAATGCCTGTAAATTAACCCACGAAAAACAGAACCAGCAGCTATCGAAGTAAAACTCCCCAACAGGGCATAGAGGGGACAAAACGAGAAAAATTTTAAGTCAAAAGTTATTCCAAGTGGAATAAGTATAGTACAATTTCGACCGAATGACAGCTCGCGTTCATACTAACTGACATAACAAGGACATGACGCTACCAGTTGAGCGCCTACGTAAGCATAGTTACGAAAAAAAAAGGACCGTCTAGCGCCCACGTAACTATAGTTACTTAGCTGACTTGTCCCCGAAAATCATTTTTTATAAATGGTAACTCTAAGGTAGCTTCTCACAACTGCTACTAGATGACTCTCTATTAAATTTTGTATCTTATTTAATGCCTTTGCTTACACAAAAGCATAGAGTTTTTAAAAAATCTTAAAATAAAAAAATGTGAAGTGCGGATTTTGTGACGTATTTTTTAGAGGTCTGTTCTTACCTCTTATTTTAATGTAACTATTTAATATTTATATTAGTGTTGTAAATCAATGGAATCCTCAAGATTAGTACTTCCAATTATGTAAAACTATCATATCGATATCATATTGATGCGACGACAAATCGACATGAAAAAATTTGGTCGTAGCTCGTCGGTTTTTCGCATTGATTTTACAGTCTCTTTTTTTGAGAACTTTTAATTATTAGTTGTAATTTAGTTTTTATATAAATCGATTCTGCATATTTTAAGCTATCCTGACGTAATTTTTATTTTCGTGTAGCTGTAGTAGTTTGGCTGATATCATGTTTTTAGTAAGAAGGTAGCGGCCGCTCGGTGGGTTTTTCCGTGCATCGCGAACGCGGGCGCTCAAGGCATTTGTGGCTTAGCGGAGCGGACGCTCAACTAGGCTTCAAAGTTTTGTATGAAAATATTCCCAATGCCCCGTCTATGCCCTATTATATTTAAATCTCTTTGTTACAAATACAAATCCAACCTCTTTATAATATTAGTGTAGAAGTATAGACTACCGACCCGCCCTCGCTTTTGCTCCGGTTTATATGATACTAAGCGGTTCTGCGCGGTTTCACCCACTTAGTTCCCGTTCCCGTGGGAAAACGGGAATAAAATAAAGGCTATGTTACTCATGTGTAAACAGACCCGGTCTGGCGATGGGCTCACCACCTATCACGTTTAAGGGTCCAATATATCTCGTGAAATGTGGGTATATCCAGTAATGGAATACCTCTGCCTACCCCCTCAGGGATAAAAAAGGCGTGAGATTATATTATTATTATTATGTTACTCAATGATATTCCAGCTTTCCATTGGTGAAGGAATTTTTAAAATCGGTCTAGAGTTTATTCGTAACAAACATACAAAAATACAAATCTTTCGTCTTTATAATATTATATAGTAGAGAATAGTAGGTACCTATAGATACAAAAACCTTCCTCGTTTATCTTTCGTTCTATTAGTGAAAACCGCATCAAAATCCGTTTCGTGGTTTAAGAGATCTAAGTGAACAAGCGACTTTGTTTTAGGTGTACTATTTAAAGATGTATAAAGTACCTAAGCTTAAAAAGTTTCTACAGCCTACCAGCTTCCTCGCAGCCGTACGACGTGATCGTGGTGGGTCTGGGCGCGGCGGGCACTACAGCGGCGAGCACTCTGGCGCAGGCTGGCCGCCGCGTGATGGCGCTGGATGCGCAGGCGCACGTCGGGGGACGCGTGCGCACAGTGCCCTTCGCCGATGGGGTCGTCGAACTCGGCGCTGAATGGTACACTTGCCCATGTACCACCCTCATCTCCTCATCGACACTGTTTTTCCTCTAGGAGGTCCTCGCTTTACTGTTTCTCCTACACTTTTACATAAACTCCCAGAGTTTGTCCACCAGCCTCATTTATGCAAACTCCCACAGCAAAAGACTTCTCTTTCCATCTGGGCACTTCTTTCTTTGCACTGTATCTCCCATTTTCAACACGAGTGAAATAGTATGTGCAGCCACCTAGTATATTTTTTAAACCACTTACAATATCTCATGTTCACAAAAACTTTGCAAAGAATTTTAGAAAGATGGCCCGGTAACGGATTCAGGGGTCTAAAAACAAAAGAAACTGGGTCTACCCCTGGCAACTCTCTCTTTCAATTATCCTACCCGTTAGTATTATAACTACCGACCGTGCTTTTTGGTGGCTCATTTTTGAATAATTTATTTTCTTTTACAAGTAAGTAATATACAATTTTAAATTGCACTCACAAAACTACCAAGAAGTTAGTTAGTTAGTCGGCGAGAATAACGCTCTTTTCGTTTGTTATCATTTTACCTTTTTTAAGTGTTTTCTTACAGCTGTGTCAAGTAACTCCCACAAAGTCTTGGTTGTGAGTTGTAGGCGCAGCCGAAATTACTTTTCCAGGGTTCACGGGATCAACTCAAGCCGAATCTATGATGCAGCAGTTGAGAACAATATCACGTTGATTTCTCAAGGAGAAAGTCTCATGACGTATAAATCAGATGGCAGTCTCCCTGATCAGGAGTTAATCAATGAGCTGTTTGAGTACTGTATGACAATAAAGCAAAAGGAGCCACCAGAAACAACTGAAACAGTAGAACAATTTGTTACTAAAAAGTAAGTCTCGTCACAAGTGAAATAAGATCTAGTTTTCAAACTCCTTCATTTAATATCGCTATTTCAGATATATCCAGAAAAAACAGAAGCTACCTACGGGGTGTATGAGACCAGACTGATAATTTTGTAATGTCTGCAAAATGTTGCTTGATGAGATATAAAATAAACTTTCTCAAGAGTTTTACTAAAATTTCAAAATGGTTTTTTATTAGTTTGGATTGGAATCATGTTATGCAACAGAAATCTCTTAAAACTTTTTGATTCTTTTGTGGCATTCTTTTCAGATTACATAAGTATTTGAAAGAGAATCATCCAGAAGTACTACACGACTTAGAGTTTTTAGAAGGATTTCGGGACTACATGAATCTCATGACCGATATCGAAGATGCGTCTACCAGCTGGAACGAACTTAGTACGAATTCTAAGTTTAAAGACTTAGAAGGAGACTTAAATATGAGTTGGCATAAACTGGGATACAAGACCTTTTTTGACATATTGCTGGTAAGTAAAATATACGGGTACTGTCCTTTTTACCGACTTTCCCATTTCGCCGACTTTTTTGTAAAGTCATACTTCTATTGCCGATATGCCGTATTGTTAGATTTTATCGCCTTTTGTACCCTTTTGCATACTTTCATTGTCGTCTAAGAGCAAAATCACACCAAGATACGACGACTTTGGTTAATGAGGATTTGAGGCAAAAACTATTATACCTCCAGAACGCATATAACAACGGCCCTGGGCTGCCGACCCTAGAGGTCCAGCTGAACAAGGAGGTGACGCAGGTGGCGTGGCCGCAGCAGCCGGAGCAGCAGGTGGTTGTCTCCTGCAGCGACGGCTCCGTCTACTCCGCGCACGCCGCCATCGTCACCGTCTCGCTGGGGGTGCTCAAGGAAAGGTAGCTCTAATCCTATGCGAGTATTTCATAAGCAGATCAATTATATAATATCTTTTTCAGATACTCTATGCTATTTGCCCCACAACTGCCTGAAGAAAAAGTCACAGCCATCGAAAAAATACGCATGGGGGTAGAAGACAAAATTATCCTCTCGTGGACCGAACCATGGTGGAAGGACCCTTGGATTGGGTTTATTTGGGGTGCAGAAAAGGCAAATGTGGAGGCAGAAGATTACTGGACCACGAGAATAGGTCTTATAAGTAGCTCTATGGGAGCACGTAATGCGCTCACGCTATGGATTACCGGAGATGTAGCTAAATCGGTAAATTGGTGTTTGTTTATAGCTTTTTAACCATATCGTATAATTGTTATATTATCCGTATTCTACAATCGCAGGAAGAAACGCTGCCTGAAGATGTGGTAAAGAGCAAGTCTATGGCACTGTTGAGGAGATTCATGGGCGTCAACACCACCATACCAGAGCCTACTGGAATCGTCAGGTATGACTTTGACAAACAAGTCAAAGTTGTTAATTTTCCAAGCATTGTAATATTATACAGGCAAACTGTATATCACCACTTAGGGACCGTCTCCACGAGCGTGAGAATCGCGACGATTCTATACAACTTCTCGCCGCGATAACATCGCCGTGTGGAGACGCGTTCATAGAGAGTGTATAGAAATACGTGGCACGATTATCGCCGCGATTCTCTCGCTCGTGGAGACAGCCCCTTATATCTACTTAATTTATAATTTGTGCATAAACAGGTCGACATGGTTCTCGAACCCGTTCACGCGCGGCAGCTACTCGTTCGACGGCGTGGGCGCTCCGCTGGGGCTGCGCGCTGTCCTGGGCGCTCCGCTGACGGACTCGGTGGGCCAACCACGCCTACTGTTCGCGGGCGAAGCCACCAATCCCACGCACTTCGGCACCGTTCACGGAGCTTCGGAGACAGGCTACAGAGAAGCTATGAGGCTCCTCAATATTACTAGTAAAGTTTAAAATTAATTTGGACAATTTACAGGTTTAAATAAAAATGTATACGTAGGTACCTACTTTCATCCAACAGTTCCAACGTTATAATTTATGTGTTTCAAATAGAACTAATGAAATATGCATTTATTGACTGCTACAGAAAATCCAAAATTATTGAGCAAATAAATTAAATTTTTTTATTACCTAAGACAATAAGTTGTGATAAATGTGTATAGTTTTACTATAGGATAGTTTTAGTTCCTATTTTTAACCTCTCAGACCATGAACCACAGACACAATTGATTTTTAATTGTGTCTTGATTTTTAATTGTCTCGGTTCCAATTGGAACCGGCGGTTCTTAAATGATTTAAGAGAAAATGTATGATATTAGGTATGCTATACCTAATAAGATATAATTATATAAATATATAGAAGTTTAAAAAGTACTTAGTCTTATTTTATAAAAATGAAAAAAATATCAATTCACATATACAAATAAATTCGTTCGTTATTACTGTCACCTATCAGATTTTGCAGATTTTTTTATCGCGGGTCGATCCGATCTTTGATTTCCGACTAAAACGAGGAAATGCAAAAAAAACGGTTATACACAAGCTTCTCCGCCAAACACGAATTTCGGTTCATTTTAGAGTTACGCAGGTACTCAAAAGACCTAGAACTCCAAATGCAACCTTATTGAAGCCAGAGTTTCGGACCAAAGTGGTAAAATCAAAACCTATAAGATACATCTCTGTCTATCTGTCTGTTACAGCGGCTTATCTCAGTAACTATATTCTATCGACTTGAAATAGTTTTAAATAATGCTTGCAAAAGTATATGCAAATGAAATAGGTAATTTAAAAAAATCTTAGCTGATGGTGTTGAAATTTTAATGTAAGGTTATCAGTTCAAATAGGGTATCTTAAATACCTACCTAAGGACTTTATTTGCACATTAGAAAAACATATGTTTTTTATGGCTCATAGTTTTTAAATTGTAATGAAATGTTTTTTAAAACACCGGTCCCCTATAGATCCGAATTTTTAATAGTTTCCAAGAAAAATCAAAGTAGAGATTGAGGTCATATAATTAGAAATTAGTGAAAATATTTTAGGTGTACGTTTTATTGAACTAATTCGCTCCAAAAGTAGGGAAACCTCCATGTAGCACTTGTCAGGTTTTATTCTTTTTTTTTAATATTGCCTGTAAAAAAATCGATTGCATTTATTTGGGACCAAACGACAAGGATCAGTCAGCGTATTCAGGGAGCTTCGATATTCGATATCGGAAAATCTGTCGAATCCTTATGTCAAATATGACATCTGTGTATAGGAGATGGGCTATAAAAATCGGAAAATCTGTCGAATCCTTATGTCAAATATGACATCTGTGTATAGGAGATGGGCTATACACAGATGTCATATTTGACATAAGGATTCGACAGATTTTCCGATATCGAGTATCGAATCTCTGTGAATACGCCCGCTGTACTTCGACCCACTGGCGGACAGGGGGCCTCCAAATTTAGTAAAATCCTAAACAAGAATAAAATGCAGTTGGGTGTTCGACCCTTTGATTATTTACTCTCTTCGACCTTATAATAACTAAGGCAATACTGAGTCATTTCACTTAGCCGTTACCTTGCATGATGGCTGTTCATTGTGTGTTAGGGTTGATGTTAGCCATCGGGGGGAGCTTCGGCGATAGGCGATATCTCCTTGGATTGCCGCTTCATGCGGTCTATTCACTATCCTGCATGCAGTCTGGCATGACAGAGACAGAGCTATAGGTTAAAAAAAAATATGTGTATTCAATTAAACTGTTTCGATTTGAATTGGGACAGAAATGGGGCACCTTCTATAAAGTTTATTTAACAGTGATGATTATTTACAAACTGTAGCTCATTTTAATGGTGGTGTATTAGTTGTGGTGTATTATATTACTAATATTATAAACGCGAAAAATTGTGAGTATGGATGTTTTTTGCTCTTTCAAACTTTACAGTTATATAGCATACATTAGAATAACATATACCTAGGCTATATTTTATCCCCGTATTCCCACGGGATCGGGAACTACGCGGGTGCTGCTAGTGTATAAATAATTTTAGTTTTTGGCTGAAAATAAGCCTGATGCCGAAGATTTTTTTTAAGTAGGACACTAGGTAGGTACATATTTATCACTAGCTCGATGGTGAAGGAAAACATCGCAAGGAAACCAGAATTCAAACTGAGGTAGGTATGTATACATGGTGACTTTTTTTACCGTCTGGAAAAAAATTTGGTGTGATAGGTAAGTGCAATAGATTCATTTGGCAATTGCTTACTCATATATATTACTCAATTGTAGTCAATAATACACACTGAAATATTTGAAATAGTATTTTAAAAAGAAACAGGCTCGTAGCTTCCATTTATGTGCAATTTACCTAACAACCGCCAGCTGCGCGTAGTACTCTGCGTAGTCTTCTAGATTTTGTAAATTGCATTAAACATGACTATATTTAACAATTAATCTCGTGTATAACTTCGGCTCTAGATAACTTATACGTCATATTTTTTTTTCCAGACGGTAAAAAATAAAATAAAATAGCATCCTGGTCCGGCGCGCCGGACCAGGATGCCAGGATGCCGCAGCGATGGGCTCACCAGCGACACGTTTAGGGATCCTAAAAATATACTAAAGAGTTTCGCATAAGAAAAGTAGGTAGGTATTTGATTAAAAAATGGACCTGCATATTATTACATATTCTGTGCCTGCAGCCCACCAGCCCCCTCGCAGCTGTACGACGTGATCGTGGTGGGTCTGGGCGCGGTGGGAACTACGGCGGCGAGCACTCTGGCGCAGGCTGGCCGCCGCGTGCTGGCATTGGTCGCGCAGGCGTACGTCGGAGGACGCGTGCATATTATACCATTTGCCGATGGAGTGGTAGAAATTGATGCGGAATGGTGCGTGATACTCTTGCCTCAGTCGCTTTTATCTGTGTCCCCTCTATATATTTATTCGTGCATTTTTTTCTTTACTATTTCTCCTTTCCTCGGGGATAAAAAGTGTGATATTTTTTTTACTATTTCTCCCTTTTTTACCATTTCTTACAATAGCTCTCAGAGCAAAAGAGGTTGGGACCGATAATGTTCTATCAACTTTCTTGGTTCTTGCAATGGTACTCGCCAAAGGGACTCTATTATATATGCTTCACCAACATACGGGACTAAATCTCAAAAGTGGAATTATTAAGGAAGTGCTTTCGAAATGCATGTGCATGTCGGGGGACGCGCGCGTACCGTGCCCTTCGCCAAAGGGGTCGTCGAACTCGGCGCTGAATGGTACAAGTTTGCCCATTTAACACCCTCATCTGTTCATCGACACTGTTCCTCCTCTAGGAGGTCCTCGCTTTACTATTTCTACCTCTCTTTTACGCGAACTCCCAGGGCGAAAGAATTATATTATAATTTAAGTCCTTTTTTTCTATTCATTACCCTTTGTCCCATGCCAACTAAATTGTTAATTTACATATCTAAATGAGACTTCATGATCCCCCAGTCAAACCATCTAGACGGTTTTGGAAGACTATTTTATAAAAAGAAGCATGTACACTGATTGTATTATTAAGAGCCCTATTACATTTCGAGCGTGATTTTTGCGTCTTCCTGGATCTGAGAAACTAGAAAACTTATAACAACTTTTAATTTCGGGATGGTAGAGAAAATATATTATTAAAGGGGATAGCTACCCTAATTTATTCGGTTTTATCTTAGTTACCTATATAAAAGTAAAAAATCCGAAGCACGTTTTTCGAAAAACGCGCGACGGTACTTTTTTGTGTTCGTGTATTGAACTAAACGGGTAAACAAATGAGATGAAAAATATATAGTAATATTGCTTATATAGTGATTAAGTGGATAGCTACTTCAAATTTTTTAAATACGTAGAATATCTAGAAATTAAATCATATTCAAGACCGTGAAATTGCCAAAAACGCTTGGAAATAACTGTAAATTTCTCCTTACTATATTACCAATATCACATGATTTTTATATCAAAAGATAGTTTAGTTCAGGAGGAATACAAACATCATACATGTTTTAAAAAACAGCTTATTATAAACCTGAAAAGAAAAATAATTCAAACTGCAAAATTGCTACATAAAGCAAAGTTTTGGCCGGCCGAGCTCAGTACTGCGCGAGCGCTCGTCGACGATGGACCGGTGTCGAAATTTTTCACGGCGAAAGATCGCGAATTTCGTCGTAATTATAGTGCGACTACCTATAAAAAGTTTTAATAATCTTGTGATAGTTGAACTCATTTTATAGGGATGGTTGTTTGTTTATTAGTTTGTAGCAGATATCTTCAACCGATTGAGCTGAAATTAGGTATACTTATGTAAGTTCGGTGACAATGCAATATTATAGTATCGCCGAGCTGATCTGATGATGGAGCCAGGAGGTGGATATCGCAACTCCTTAATGACTACTCGTAAACCCCTCGAGTTTGGGCTCGTATGATTCGTCTTGACAAATACTTTGGTGCTAGATGGTAACCAGGGTCTGATGATGGAGCTGGAAGATGGCCATAGGAACTCTGTAATTAAACGACACAACCCCATCGAGTTTAGGCTCGTATGATTCGTCTTGACGAGTACTTTGGTGCTAGATAATAACCAGGGTCTGATGATGGAGCTGAAAGATGGCCATAGGAACTCAGTAATTAAACGACACAACCGCATCGAGTTTAGGCTCTTTATATTTTATAAATCTTTATAAATCTTTATATCTAAACATAATATTATCTTTATACCTACTAGAGGAATTTAAATTTTATTTTTACCAGTAAGGAGCCTCATGGCTTCCCGGTACCCTGTCTCCGAAGCTCCGTGAACGGTGGAGAAGTGTATTGGGTTGGTGGCTTCACCCGCGAACAGCAGGCGTGGTTGGCCCGCCGAGTCTGTCAGCGGAGCGCCCAGGACTGCGCGCAGCCCCGGCGGAGCGCCCACGCCATCGAACGAGTAGCTGCCGCGAGTGAACGGGTTTGAGAACCATGTCGATCTGTTTATATAATGAAATACACTGATTAATCTATTCAAAATAGTATACCACAAAGGGCACCCCGTCTGTCATACACAAATTTAGGTTTTGGATTAGTTCCAAAGGTTAAACTAGAGACACTTTATACACCGCCTTGAGGAAGCCCCACAATGTGTTGCGGGGCTGCCCGCAACACAGACCCAGCCGCGGATGCACAACCGCGGTGCCATGGCTGGGTCCGAAGCGGTGAGGAGGAACATCATTGGGTTTTTAGTGGGTATGGCAGCACTAGGCTGCAGAGCCCCACATAACCACCGGCCCCCCCGGGTCGGGTGCGTATGCAGTGATGCATTTTCCCAGGGTAACAAAAAAAAAGAAACACTTTATACATACTATCTCTCTTGGGTTCGTGCTTTCGGTGTGAAACAAGTAAAGATCGCAAGTGCGACGATTTACAAACTAACGAATATTGTGTACATACATATCATTCACAGTACAGTACAGGTAAGTACCTAAGCATTCCAGTAGGCTCTGGTATGGTAGTGTTAGCTCCCAGAAACCTCCTCAACAGCTCCATAGATTTGGTCTTGACTACATCATTAGGCAGCGTCTCTTCCTGTGAATGTAAAAACTGGATAAATATTTGCCATGTACTGAAGTACCAAAGGTACCAGAAGACAAAATATCAATAAATACTAACGAATTTAGCTATATCTCCAGTCATCCACAGCGTCAGGGCATTACGCGCTCCCATAGGGTTACTGGCCCCACCTATTCTTGTAGTCCAGTAATCTTCTGCATCCACATTTGCCTTGTCTGCCCCCCAAAGAAACCCAATCCAAGTGTCCTTCCACCATGGTTCGTTCCACGAGAAGATAATTTTGTCTTCGAGGCCCATGCGTATTTTCTCAATGGCTGTGATTTTTTCTTGAGGCAGTTGTGGAGAAAATAGAGTTGAGTGTCTAAAAAAGATATTTTACAATGAATCTGCTTATTCAATAGTATGTTATGAAGCCAGATTAGAGCTACCTCTCTTTGAGCACTCCCACCGAGACAGTGACGATGGCGGCGTGAGCGGAGTAGACGGAGCCGTCGCTGCAGGTGACAACCACCTGCTGCTCGTGCTGTTGCGGCCATGCCACCTGCGTCACCTCCTTGTTTAGCTGGATCTCCAGCGTCGGCAGCCCAGGGCCGTGATTATATTTGTTCTAAAGGTATAATAGTGTTTTTCTTAGATCCTCCTTAGCCAAAAACATGGTATTCTTGGTGTGGTCCTGCTCCTAGATGGAAATAACCTGGGATATTTTACTTACCAGCAATATGTCAAAGAAGGTCTTGTAGCCCAGCCTATGCCAACTCATGTTTAAGTCTCCCTCTAAGTCCTCAAAATCGCTGCTGGTACTGACTTCGTTCCAGTTTGTCGACGCTTCTACGCTGTTTGTCATGAGATTCATGTAGTCCAGAAATCCATCCAAGAACTCTGAGTCGTGTAGTAATTCTGGATGATTCTCTTTCAAGTACTCATTTAATCTATAGAAAATCATAAAAGAATCAAAAAAGTTGAATAGTTCTGCTCTGCGTGAAAATGTCTTCTATTCAATCAAAACTATCTAATGATATCTAAAGATTAAGAGGAGAAGGGAAATTTATTGAATACCCCGTCAAGCAACAAATTACAGACACAATCGGATTATCTATTGTTCTAGTCCGCCGTTCTTGTCGCTGTTGCTTGTCCGGACATAAAAATAAACTAAAGTGTTTCCTCAAATAAAGAAATTTTAAACTAGTTATTTTCTCGTGATAACTGGATCTTACTTCACATGAAACTAGACTTACTTTCTAGTAACAAATTGTCCTACTGGTTCAGGGGTATCTGGTGGCTCCTTTCCGTTGATAGTCATACAGTAGTCAACCAACTCATTAATTAACTCCTGATTAGGGAGACTGCCATCTGATTTGTACGTCATGAGACTTTCTCCTTGAGAGATCAACGTAATGTTGTTTTCAACTGCTGCATCATAGATTCGGCTTGGTTTGATGCCGTGGACCCTGAAAAAGTACTTTTGGCTGAGTCTAGAAGTGTCGTTTAGAAAAGCTCATTTTTCTAAAAAGCGTTAACAAAGTTTTTGTGAACATGAGACGTCGTAAATGTTATGGTTTAAAAATAACAAGCACATGCTTTTTCACTCAGGCTGGAAATGGGAGAAAATGGAAAGAAAGAAGTGCCCAGATGGAAAGCGAAGTCTTTCGCTGTGGGAGTTTGCGTAAAACAGATTGGTGAAAAAACTCTGGGACTTTATGTAAAAGAGTAGGAGAAATAGTAAAGCGAAGACCTCCTAGAGGAGAAACGGTGTCGATGAGCAGCTGAGGGGGGCAAATGGGCAAGTGTACCATTCAGCTCCGAGTTCAACGACCCCATCGGCGAAGGGCACGGTGCGCACGCGTCCCCCGACGTGCGCCTGCGCATCCAGCGCCAGCACGCGGCGGCCAGCCTGCGCCAGAGTGCTCGCCGCTGTAGTGCCCGCCGCGCCCAGACCCACAACGATCACGTCGTACGGCTGCGAAGCCGATAGATTCTGGGCACTAAAGCTGGTGACATGGTAGGCATTTTATTCCTGAAGGTAGCGCCTGGGGCGCCAACTCTAGGGAGCGCAACAAGTCATATGATTTTCATTGATTAGATACATGGTCAATTGGTCAGTGTTCTCAGCTCAACAGTCAGAAAATCTGTTACATAAACGTTTAATAATCTAGCAATATTGTCAATACCGTACTGTATTGACCCCCAGGGGGTCCGTGGACCCCACTTTAAGAAACCCTGCCTTAGCTATTAATAAAGATACTTATAATTAAAAAAAAACAATGTTTTTTGTCGACCTATCATATTATTTTAAATATACAATTAAATTAAGTCCAAATTTTTAGAGGGTAGATCAAAATTAACAAGTCACTATTTTCGGCATCGATTTTTATTTTTCTTACGCTTTAACATCGATTATTACAAAAAAAAAATATAAACAAACTCACACACTCTACATACATATAAAATAAACGCACACTACCCAATAAAAAAATGCGCGAAAATAAATAAATAAAAAAAGTCGACACAAGTGGCGTTTGAATAGTGAGGGTTAAAAATAAATTTTTTCTTCTTAGAAAAAAACTAACTTTTTTTTTCACTCTTTATAAGTATTTATTTATTTCCGTACCTATCCTTATAATATTTACCTTGATTTAAAATGACCTCATATAAGTCTGACTATATATTAAAATTAGTTATAAATATTATGTAAGTAGGTAGGTAGTTACCTACTTGTGTAAGTTTTTGAAAAATTCATTGATACTGTTACATCACCAGACATCGAACCCAGCTCTCATATAGATGGGCTCACTCCACACAGGACTATCACTGCTCAGTATTTCTATTATACTAGCAGCGCCCCGGTGTTTCACCCGCGGAGTTCCCGTTGGAATACAAGGATAAAATATAGCCTATGTGTTATTCTGGTGTATAAAGCTATATAACTGTAAAGTTTCATCAAAATCCGTTCAGTAGTTTTTGCGTGAAAGAGGAACAAACATCCATTCATCCATAGGTATATACAAACTTTCACGTTGATAATATTAGTAGGACTACTTGACCTCTAAGACCTATAGATTAACAGCCACAGTTAATATTCTATTTCTTTACTGTGATTAAGATAATAAATTGCCGTGGTCATGAACACGATGTGAAGGTCATTAAAAATAAAACAAAATTACTTACTTCCCTAAAATGCACACCATATTCCAATTTCGAAACTTATTTATTTTCATTCACTTTACAATAGAAATAATGAATGATACCTAATATGAAACAAAGTTTTCATTGTGTTTACGCACAATAGAAGTTAGGCCATGTCAGATACCGTTGGGTGGCTTAAAATTTAAAAAGATAGTTAGGTGGCCACTAGCCTAACACCATTTGACAACACAATCCGTCGTAGGCTCGCGTGGAAGATTGAAGATTAAATCACATACTAGCTCATGTGTGAGGGAAGACCCTTGAGTTCAGTACTTACTGGCGTACGTACTTTAGGACTGTTACGGGATGATGATGAATATAATCAAATACCAGAAAATGTTAAAGTTACACCGAATTGTTGGTAGTGGTTTACCCCAAGAGCGCCAAATTGTCTATGAAATTCTCTCAAATGAAAAAAACATCTGTTTATTTTATTACTAAACAACAAACGGCTCAAGGGTCCGTAGTGACTCTTTGCAGGAAGTTTGAGATGTCTTACCTAGCGCCATAGCCTCCGCAGACTGCTAGTATCAACAAAAACACAAGACCTTCGGCCATCACGACTCCTGGCAACTAACTAAATTGTTGACATTGCGTTTAGTAGTTAGTACAGTACGGTCGTTTTAACTTGGTTGCTCTGAACATAGGCATCCGCCTGTGCAAACCACTCAAACCGCAAATAAGCCTCCTCCATTGTTTTCTAGAGACCAATAGAAAGCTGTCTAAAAATTCGCTATTTCGAAATTATGTGGTGTTATGACAAAAAAATATTTACAAAGAAAATATTCATTCATTTGTCGTGTTTATTGGTAGATTTTTTGAAAGTGTCGATAGTTTTGCAGTTATCAGCGATATCTTCCAGGCAATCCTAGTCAGATATATTGCGCGTCGCTATATTAGATATTTAGATACGAATAGCAGCGTTTTAGACCTCCACTTAATCTTGCAAAAGGAGCTAAACTGGGGGACTCGAAATAAAATGCAAAATTGGCTTTTATTATTAATTTATTTATCAATATAATAATAATATGTATATAATGTATAACTTACAGCCATAAGGTGCGCCGGCGACGGCGGTAAGCGATGCGCCCTTTGCCAAACCATAGACAATTAAAATAGTCTACAAGTGAAACCCTTGAAGAAAAATTACAACTTTCCCACTAGACTGTGTACCACCGCCGCCTTCGCCAGCAAGCGTTCTTAAAGACATGTTCTTAATTTTATTCAACGGTACACCTACCTACGTTTATTTATTGACTAATTTAAACAAACTACGCATTTCTATATTACAACAACCAATTTTTATCTTTTCTTTTTTTAATTCCAAAATAAAAATGAAATGACGAAATACCAACAATTTTATTGAACCTTAATTCACTGGAAAAATATGTATTCTTCTAAACATCATATCTTAAATTTACAGCTTATGTTACCAGCGAATTTTTTTTTGTATATTTTTTATTTATACAATAATCCTACGTTAACTTTTTATGTTCCAGCACTATGTCTTCCCTTTGGCGTACTTAATTAAAAAAACGCAACAATTGTCAAGGAAAATTAAAAAAACTTAACAATAACTCTTCATAAGACGTCCGAGGTGATGTCACACTTTAATACTATATAATCGGCATTTCATTACCAACCGATTGAAGAATGCAAATTTCATGTTTTTTCCATTGCTTTAGATAGTCTGAAAGTGTGACGTCACATACCTTACGATCGCTTCAATTTAAACCGCGCGGTTAACTTATATCATAAACTATTAAGTCAAATCGGACGGCTATCAACAAAAGTATGGTAAAAACTGAGGACTCAGAAATCGTACATTTTCGTCAAAGTTCTAATTTAAAACCAAAAGTTAGCTTAAATATTTTTTTACAACACACCACCATCTTGCAATCGTTTATACATCTACCCTTATCAAAGGCGAGATATATTTATACGATTCCTGTGTCAATTTAGTAATTTAAAGGTTATTTATAATAGGAACTATTTTAAAAGTACCGTGGCGCCTAAACGTGATATTTGACGTAAGAATAAAAAACTTTCTTGCTGAATCATTTGTTAAGTTTTATTAATCTTGAAATTAATATTATGGATAATTACTTATTCATACACAACTGACACTCCATTTTCAACTAAGAATATATTAAACAAAGACTTGGTTTAAGGGCCTAGTAGCCAAACCATAAACTCCTAAAAAAATTTTTTAAATCGTCAAACGTCACATTTTGGCGCCATAAAACAGATAGAAGCGATCCTAAGCGGTGTTTCTAGACGTAGTTAATTTTATTTATTAAAAATCTAATAGTACGAAATAGTATTTATAGTGGATTTGCTGTGTATTGACCTTAAGAAAGTCTTTAGGTTCTAGATGTACCGATTCCCGCTAACTGGGGTAAATGTAGCGATGGGGTAACTGCGACTTTTCGAATGTACAAGAAAATCATCATATATAATTATTGTTGCTCTCTAGATGAGGCCCTTAGGAAAGTTTGTTGATAATAAGAACTTCTTAACAAATAAAAAAATTATCGGTAAAAAAAAATTTCACAACATTTACTTAGGTATAGATGAATCTAGCAAATTGTTTCTTCTATACATCATTTTGATCGTATTGTAATTTGTAAATAAACATTTGTAACTTAATAGACTACTCCAGTAAACAGCCAATTGACCAGAGAGCAACTCTTTTCATGGTCACCGAATTTCTTGTATGTATTTCCCCAAAAGTTGCAAATACCCGAGAGCTGCACTTACCCCAGATGAATTCCATTATTGTTATTAAATATCCCGATGGCATTCCTTCGGACCACGTTGAAGAATTTAATAAAAGGTTGTTTTACACTCACCATAAAGGCAATGTGAAGATTTCGAAAAAGGTCGCATACACGAGATAGTCGTGGATGATCCAAAAAATACATCCGTTGAATTAGTTTTATTTAATATAAACTATATTCCAGTCAGATCCCAGGTTAATGAATCATTTGCATTTTATTCCAATCTGATCCCAAGTGAATTTTAATGAGCACATTTGGTCTGTTTGACCGCACTAGCCTCGTGTGAGATCACGCCATCCTATTTAAATGGATTCGCAATTTGGGATCAAACCGGAACGGAACAGATATTGGGATACTTTTCATGGGACCAAACCGGACTAACTCGCATACACCCGAACACACAACAAAACACTACTTAAAAAAGCACACTTACAAACTAAGAAACTCAAAAGGACCGTATCAACACACATCTAACTCTTTTATATTTAGTATAATATACAGTTTTACAGTTATATTTATTTTGTTATATTATCCTAGCGAAGGAAAAATTATCCGAATCAAAGGCAGCGTCGCTGAAGTATTGCTACATTGCTTTATCTACAGTTAGCCGTCAACATAAAAAACAGAAAGAGATAATACTTTATCAAAACGGCTAGAGAAAAAAACATCACGTGCTTAGTGATTCAGTTTCAGTACATTATCTACATGTATGCCGTGTTTTACGCAAGTGACAAATGATTTGCAGGCAAAGTTGTACTTAATCACCGCTCAAATAGAGTAGTTATTGCAATGTCTATAAGGACTGAATTTTCTGTAAAATAGCACAGTAACCTGACAACCCGACTACTACTTTTGGACGAATCTAGGCGGTTACTTTAGTACAGATCTTCACTTAAGAACGATTCCTCCATTTGAAAAGAGATGCAGCTATAAGCTGTCTTCGAAGTCTGTCTGAAAATCTGTACTTAAGAAACTTTCTGTAATAAGACCAGTCTTATTTGACCCTCGCGCTTACCGCCTCGCTTCGTTTATCAGCATTTGGTCGGATTGGCAAGTGGATCACCAAAATACCCCTAAATAATGGGGTAAAGGCCTAAATAATGGGGTAAAAGCCTAGACAAGCAGCTAAATAAAGTCGTCAGATTCGAATAATTTCAATCGCCCACACCACCATGCACTCGTCAAAGTTAAACAATAAACTTGAGCAAGTTAGTAATTTCATTATCTATTTAAATTGCTTGGGTCGCTAGCTTGGAACAACGCTGAAGTTTGCTGAATTTACAGAAGAAAAAACAACAACTGTATGGGATACCAGAAGCAGCAGTCTCTTTTTTAAGGGTGTCTATAGGTACATGAGTAAATGCTAAGTAAAATTAGGGCACCCTATAGTAGTCGCTGAGCAAGCTTCTAATTACAACCTACTTAGTGAACCTACATGCATGGGACTAACTGACTCGACGCTATGTCAATAAATTGTAAATCATTATTATTAGTAAGACATTACGTTGAAGAGCTGCCCAGGAGTTCGTTGCTGGTTATTCTGGGGGACTGCATTTGGTACCAGCAACTCGTCGATGGAGTCTATTTACATTCAGCCAATGTCCAAGACGAGTTTAGAGTCTCTTTTTATTAGACTCCTCAAATAAATGATTTGAATTCGATGAAGCGAGCCGAGCGAGCCTGCGCACCCACCCGCATTCCCCTAGGACATGTAAGCTTTGGTACGTATTAGGGCGGCGAAGACAAAGACAAGAGACAGCTACGCTCTCATGATAGAGCGAGTGGAGCGAGCGTATACCTCAAGGCTAAGATTGAATAAAGTGCCTGCTTATTAGGGTATTGGACTATTGGTATATATTTTTAATTCAGCAAACATCAGGGTATTCAAAGCCAAAAAACGGTTGTGGAGACAAAAATACAGACTATAATCCAATTTTCTTCGTATATTTTATGCAGTTTTCCTTAAAATTAAACATATATTTCGACTTCACTTCTCGGTAGCATGGCTGAAATTGGCATAACAAACAGCGATTCTCTTGTTATTCAAATTTTAGCTTTATATCTATTGATTTAAAGTCGAATACATACGCTATATTCTCAGAACGACAACTCATATGAACAGATGAATGCTTGGACTAGTGAAATTTATATTTTTCTCTCCGCTAACGTTCTAACCAGTTATAACATAGACGATTATTATTATGTGTGCTCAGTTGTGTCATACAAGAATGTGGCAGTATTGCTTGGCCCGAAAAGAATGATTATATAATTAAACATACTTCCTCGTGTGCAAGGAAATGCCCTAAGCTCAGAAGTGGGCTTAAGGGTAATGATACGGAGAGCGAAAACATATAGCACGATGACTAACCTAAATCATAGTAAACAGGGAGTGAAAATGAGAAGGGGATATTCCATATTATTTTATACGACAATCCCTAGCTATTTGCGGCTATAGAACGAATTATAGCCTACGCAGTGCAACCGTTTGTTCGGATTTAACCACTTCAGTAATACGCAATTGCCTAAAACGCCTTTAAGTCAAAGGATGAGGGTGTCAAAACGGTTTGTCAGTCTCGACAGAACTCCTGAGTTTATTAACAAATGGTTAAGTTATACTGCATTCTCTCCGGGCCAAATTATAAACAAAAGTCAATTATTAAATAATTCATCCAGTTTTTCTAACATTATTTTTTTAACTACATAATTCATATATACCCAATCCTTTACTAACCCATGCATAGCCAGTCTTCTGATTATACATTGTTTATCGAACCTTTGGTGTGGAATAAGAAATAAATACGTACTAGAAACTTTGTGTTGACTTAAGAATTTTCTATAGTAGAAATAGTGCAAAATTGAACAATACAACATACACTATAGACAATTTGACAGCGTCTTACTATAGATATATCGGCAGTACTCAAGCTCTATAGCATCAATAGCACCGATACTGTAAAATTTTGCACTACTGTAAAATTATCAGCGTTATTTTGACTGCTGAGGCTTTAACTAACCTATCATTAGTTCATAACTGACCAGTAAGTACTATGCAAGTTTTGCACTGTCAGTCAGTATTGCACTATTGGGGCTCTAGCCTTCCATGCAATCAGCGGCTGAGATATAGTTTCTAGGTGGCAAAGAGTAGGCATACTATCACATTAACACAGTGTAAGAATTCCTGCAGTGCCTAATTTTTTCGACTATGCTAATGATTTTTACTCTGTGCCGACTCAAGCCATTGAATACAAGAAAGTTCCGTTTCTAGTGCATCATTTATTTGTTATTCCTACGCCTATAATATCAATTTGACTACCGGATTATCAACAACTGTACAGATTTATAATTTTGCGCACTAAGATGACCTAAAGCGCTCCGTTAGAGATCAAAATTGCTTGTCAAGCACAAAACGTCAACAGTGCTTGACGATGATCGGTGAAAAGCTATATTTTGCTTATCAAAGCACGTACACTCTTGTCAAGCATTTTTGATCGTCTAGAGGGCACTTACAGCGTTATACAGACGCTGAATATACATTAATGTACAGAGTTATAGAAGTGTAAGCATACAGAAGAAACAATTTCCTACCAAACTACTAAATAAATTGTGGCGAGGCCGCAACCCTGCAGTAGGGCAAACGCGGTTACTTCACGGCTTTGAACACGCAAAACTTGACTAAGAAGGCAGGGTCACCAACTAAACCTAGGACCAAGCTCTGACTAAAATCTTTTTGTAGTAATTTTGGTAGAAAATGAGTTTTACTAATGGGAACACCTAACAACTCCGTACATTAACACACATCATCGTCCGTAAACGTAGAGATCCGAACAGAACTAAATGAATAGAAAAAAAACGCAGCACCTCAAAACAGTGTTGCCACCAGAAAAATCTTAGTCCTACCACAAGCGTTAACTAAGAAAAAACTTAAAGGGTAAATTTTTCTTCACTTTTTTTTATATATATTAATAATAATTATATACTAAAGAACAAAATCACTAATTTTTGACTGTATTGTAGGTTGCCTGAATGTTCTATGTTACAATGTCAAAAATATATATCATATATATGTATAGTATATTCTTAACCTAGAAGCTATAGTCAAGTATGTTTCTTGGTGATATTACCGTGGCTTATTGTCGATGCATACAAGCTGAAACAACAGAAAAAATTTATAAATAAAAAAAAAAAATCTCACGCCTTTCATCCCCGAGGGGGTAGGCAGAGGTATTCCATTACTGGATGGATATACCCACATTTCACGAGATACATTGGACCCCTAAACGTGATAGGTGGTGAGCCCATCGCCGGACCGGGTCTATTTACACAATGCCTCAGAATTAATTCTGAGACCTGCGGGTTTCCTCACGATGTTTTCCTTCACCGTCGAGGTAGTGATAAATATGTACGTAAGTTTTTGAAAAACTCATTGGTACATGCCAGGATTCGAACCCGAGCCTCACTGATTTTCGACCGGCTCTTTAACCGTCCGGGCTATCACAACAGAAAAAGTAATTCATTTATCTTAATCATCATCATCCACACTTACACACTGCGGATTGGGAGATGGTGTTTATGTCACCTAACTTACATTTTTTCGTGGTCTGACATGATTAGTCCCTAGACAAAACGGTGTCAACTTGGTCCATATCTTCGTAATCATTTCCTTACCCTTTATTTATGAGAAATACTGGCGTGCAGTGCAGTGATAGCCCGGACGGTCAAAGAGCCGGCCGAAAATCAGTGAGGCTCGGGTTCGAATCCTGGCATGTACCAATGAGTTTTTCAAAACTTACGTACATATTTATCACTACCTCGACGGTGAAGGAAAACATCGTGAGGAAACCCGCAGGTCTCAGAATTAATTCTGAGGCATTGTGTAAATAGACCCGGTCCGGCGATGGGCACACCACCTATCACGTTTAGGGGTCCAATGTATCTCGTGAAATGTGGGTATATCCAGTAATGGAATACCTCTGCCTACCCCCTCGGGGATAAAAGGCGTGAGAATATATTATATATATATTATTAAATACTGGCGGTTCTGCGCGGTTTCACCTGCATATTTCCCATTCCCGTGGGAATACGGGGATAAAATAGACATAGAATATGTTATTCAGGGATATTGTATCTATCCATTGGTAAAAGATTTTTTAAAGTAGGTCCAGTAGTATTTAGGTTTATTCGTTACAAACACAAATACAAAAATACAAATCTTTCGTCTTTATAATATCAGTAAAGACCAGCGGTTCTGCGCGGTTTCACTCGCATAGATCCCATTTCCATGGGAATACGGGGATAAAATATAGCCTACTAGCGACCCGCCCCGACTTCGCACGGGTGCAATGCTAACACTAAAACCTTCCTCTTGAATCACTCTATCTATAAAAAAAACCGCATCAAAATCCGTTGCGTAGTTTTAAAGATTTAAGCATACAAAGGGACATAGGGATATAGGGACAGAGAAAGCGACTCTGTTTTATACTATGTAGTGATGTTACTCAGGGCTATTCTAGCTTTCCATTGGTGAACTAATTTTTAAAATCGGTCCATTAGTTTTTGAGTATATTCGTTAAAAACACAATATTACAAATCTTTCCTCTTAATATTAGTGTAGATGTAGATGAATCTCACCTAGGCTCAGTAGCCGCTATGCCCGCAGTCCCAGACACAGCACAGCACAGCACAGCACACCAAAACAAACACTGAACAGCGTCCGAACACTAAGTAATATTTATATAAAATGCAATCGTCGTAAAGTTAAGTCGAGGTCCGAGGTATTTACAGGTTCACTGCGTTTTGGCTGCACTTTTCGCTGCACTCTTGCCGTCCGGAACCGTATCCTGCTTCGATTTTGGCGTTTCTGGAAGAAAAGAAAAACAATAAAAAAAAAAACTAACACATTTTGTCCCCGAGGCGTTTTCATCGTATTCCATTTCTGGATATACCCACTTTTTATGAGATATTATTTGGACCCCTAAACGTGATAGGTGGTGAGCCCATCGCCAGACCGGGTCTTTTACACATACCTCAGAAATAATTCTGGGACCTATGGGTTTAATCACGATGTTTTCCTTCAACGTCGAGCTAGTGATAAATATGTACGTAAAAAATCAATCTATAGCTAAAAAAACATAGATAAAAGAAGAAAATGACTGAATCAACGCACAGCCGAAACCGCTGGGTCTGAGCATGAAATTTTAACACCGTCATTTTTTCCAGTATATTCTTCTGACCAATAAACGTGATATCAATCAATCAATCAAATTTATTTATTGTGAACACAGGTTGTACATAGTTTTTATAATTAATATTCAGTCCGCTGTGATCCGCCATAGGCATACAATGTCATGCTCATGTTATAAATCAATTAAAAATATATAGGATAGGTGATCAGCCCATCGCCGGACCGGGTCTCTTACACATGCCTCAGAATTAATATGAAATACAAATCCTTTATTTGCTTTCAATAGGTTTAACATACATTAGCATGCAAAGTGGTCAACAATTCATGCACATTATAAAAAACAGTAATCAATTTATTCTATCTTTTTATTTCCTGGTCATGATTTAAGAGGACCTTTTTGATTATTTTGACGTGATGTCGACACTCCAGTATGCAATTTTTCATCAATGTTTTCTTATGACGTTATCACGTAAAATTATCGCCCGTAAACCGACTTAACAGACAACGATTTTTTTATACAAAAGTAGTAGTAAGTTCGTAGTTCGTAGGCAGTCTATTGTCTCTGCCTACCCCAATGGGAAAAATGTATGAGATTATGTATTTACTTATCAAAATATGTACCATTCTTCCAGCAGGTTTAAAACATAAATGCTTAATATTAATTAATCACCATGGCAATCCGGAGCATGAACTATCGCTGGTAAGTCATAATTATAATACAAGGTCAACTTCCACGGGCAAGTATGAGGTGCCTAGGGTCAGTAATTACTACGGCGATAGAACAATAAAGAAACGACTACCCTATCTACTTAACAGCTTGCCCGAGGACATTAGAAAAGAGCCAAACAGAAATATATTTAACAATAAGCTAAAATCACATTTATTAGAAATTATTCCGTGTCAATTTTTTTACATATCTAAATGAGACTGCACGATCCCCCAGTCAAACCGTCTAGACGGTTTTGGAGGACTATTTTGTAAGCACATGTACCCTGTCTGTAAGATTGATTAAATAAATAATAATAAATGTATGTATGTATGTAGTGGGACAACTCACGGCGGGGCCTTGCGAGTGCGACGACGCTCTGCGCGCCGCAGGAGCCTGCTCGGCCGCGGTTGTTGCTGGCTGCGCTCACGGCGGGCCGGCTGACCACAACCATACAATACACATTATACACACACTCGACTCGATTCAGCAAACCACCTAAAATCACTAATTTTAAGTTAGCTCCATTCTTTTCCACCGCTTTGGAAAGGAAAGGGACAGAAATAAGCGCCATATTTATTTACCCTCCCCCCCCCTCCCGTCCCACCTCAAAGGTCGGCAACGCAGTTGTGACTCTTGAGTTGCAGGTGTCCATGGGCGACGGTAGTCACTTACCATCACGTGACCCGTCTGCTGGTTTTCCCCCTTTTTTTATCATAATAAAAAATACAAAGTAACTAATGTCAAAATGACAAAATAGAACCTTATGGACGCATTCAAATACACGTTTTTAGCAATTTTAGCAACGATGTAAGGAGGTAATTTATAAAAGTGACAGATAAGACATCAAATTAGTCGGTTTTTACACGTTTGACATTACTCTATAATCTATGGTTTGTTTCTGTCCTTTTTCTTCCGTATTCTATAAAGAAGGATAGGCTAACTTAAAATTAGGAATTTTAGGTGGTTTGCAGAATCGACAACGATGAGCTATGCTACGTGAAATAGACTACAGTCTATTTCGGTGACAGTTCACATTTGTCCTTTTTAAGCTTACTAATATCTTCTACGAGCCACCGTTTCTGAGATATAACGAGTTTTATTTTACCTGATATTCTTATAGGTTATAACTTATACTTATATTTTAGGTGTAAGTTACAATTATCTATAGAAAAATATTTTAACAATATTACAACAGCTCTAGAAATGTATATACGGCGTACTCATGTATATTATGACAATTTCAACTTTTACTACTTTTTTCGAATCGCTTTGAAGCGCAAGAGACGTCACGCGCACTAGTTTCTTTGCAAAAAAGTCTGCCAATTTCTGCGCGGGGGACGAGGAAACAAACACAAATAATTTTAAAACAAACGCATTTTTTGACAAAACGATTAAACACTAGCTTGAAGTAGATGCACACAAATACATTCACCAATCCGAGCACTTCGTGAACTCAAAAAAACTAGTTGTTTATAACAGGTATGAGCGTTGACCGACACTTTTTTTGGCAGAGGGGAACGCCTGTCAGTGGCGTCTCCAGTTGGTTTAATGCTCCAAGTTGAATCGTAATAATTATCTTAGAAACGGTAGCTCGTAGGAAGTATTGATGCATTCTTTATTTATAGATAATTTTATGATCTTCAATTTTTCTCTCGGGTATTTTTATTTACTTTGCTGAAAATCCCGAAAAACTATTTTTTTTACCTTTGACCTCGAATAGAAAAAAATGCATAAGTACAGGGGAATGATGGGGAACTTTAAAATTTTATTATAATTTTACAGATTTTCAGCTTCTTGTGAATTTATTACTCTACTCTATACTCTTATTTTTTGGCCTAATTCGACCGGACTAAGGCCAGTTGACGTTTAAATTGCCAATGCCTTAAAACAAAAAAAGGCAATTACCTGAAGTAGTTCCTGTGTTGTTGCTGTGCGCGGTCGCTCTCCGAGACGGAGCGGTGTCTGTCGTAGGGCCTCGCGTGGGGGCCGCGGCCCGGCGCCAGCGAGCCCTGCGAAGCCAGCAGCTCGTTCAGCTGAGGCTGGAATTTAAATGTTTTTATTTTCTGTTGGTAATTAAAAATATATATATTTTAATCTCTATTTGAGAGGGTTTTGTACAAAAAAATACAATGTCACCCTATTGTTAAAAACAAATTAAAATAATCAATAGTAGGTACATTATGATATAATTGCGCTAAGTTGAAAATTACAGCCGAGGCGATATTGCTAGCCCAGGCCGTAGGCGAGGGTTGCAAGTAAGCAGAGGCTGTAATTTTCAAAGCGCAAGTATGACATACGACGTTTTATAACACATTTGCGAGGAAATAAAATAAAACTCGGACTATAGTAAACGAATAAAAACAATACAGCGTTAAGAAAAAGCGCGCGGAATAATTTTTACTCGTTGGCAAATTAGCGATGCGCGCATCAGCATTTTTTTTTAGGCAAAGGCACAAAAAACAGCCAGTATTACTAATAAAGTAAATTAATATTTCTGTGTTTTTGTTACAGATTAATTGGTTGTAATTTACTGTCAACATTAATTAAATTAAAGAAACATTTATATGTTTCTTTATTATATTTTATTTCCTAAAGGTAATTTTAATCATAAAATGTTGATAACTTTTTTGACATAAAAACTCTTTGCTAAGATTTTAAAAAGTACCGTTCGTTTTTAGACAGAGCATCTTGATAAACCGTGCGTTTTACATTACATTACCGCACTTGGGCGTAATGAGATACAATTAGAGATGCCACGAATATTCGGCAACTATTCGGTATTCGGCCTATTCGGCCACTTTTTTGCTATTCGGTATTCGGCCGAATAGTACGTACTATTCGGCCGAATATCGAATAGCAAATCATGTAAAAAATGACACGTTATTTTACTCAAAATTATGTATTTATTTCCAAATTACAACATTTTAGTAGTTAAAATTAATCAGTGGTAAGTTGTGATGGATAAAAACGAGCTTTTCACTAAAATTGAAAATGATTTTATAAGCCTTTTGACGAAAAAAACAAATGAACTAAGGAACAAACTTCTTAGCAAAATAGTAATTAAGTTTCACTTTACATACTATTACTAACAAAGCGCTACGTGACGCGATTTACTCGCAATTTAAACAAATACAAACAATGTTTGCTTGCACCCATCCCCGCGCGCGCGCCGTCGTCGGCTGTCGCCTGCCGCACTAACACAACGAGAAAAACAGGTTGTGACTTGTCTTATTCCAGCTAACGCGCCCCCGCCTAGCATGTACTTCGCGCCGAATATTCGGCGCCGAATATTCGGCGCCGAATATTCGGCGCTTCGGCCGACAGCGTTGCCGAATATTCGGTATTCGGCCAATTCACTATTCGCGGCATCTTTAGATACAATACGATATTGAAATTGGTGAAATAAAACACCTTTAACGAGCAAATGTGTTATAAAACATATTACACAACTATTATACCTACCCTAACTATTAACAGTAAAAAAACACAACCATTAATTAATGGTACCGCTTTTTGCAGCGATACCAAATTTTGCTATCTTGTCTTCGGCGGAGGTGGGGAAAGCCAGAATGGTAATTCAGCCCGCCACAGAATAAAACAAAGAGTTTCTGTCTATTTGGCTCCTAAGGACCTCGATCCGGACACACTCGACAAGCAGATGATAAACATCTTCTACAGTATTACACTCGTCACAATTACTAGAACTTCAAATTTACGCTAACTATTAACTTTACTTATTTATTTCTGTAGGTAAGGCTATATATAACCCGCCATTGTCCCCAACGGGTAGGCGACGATGGATCGCCACTTTTCTCTATCTCTACATACTTATTCCGCTTCCTTCACATTTATAAGCCTTTTCATTGACGCTCTTTTACTCTTCCCACTTCGTCCCCCCCTTTTTGAAGGAGGTCACTAATTTGATCCGTGAACGTCCTGCTGGGGCGTCCTCTTTCCTTGCATCCTTCAACATTCGCACCATATATCTCTTTCGTTACTCTTCTTACTTAGTTATTAAGGTTAAATAAAAAGGTTTATTATTTTTTGCTTTTCAGTTTTTTTGGTTGTATTTTTTTTGTTATTAAACCCAAATATTTAAATATCAAGAAGCAGCAAGTGCCAGCCCTACCTCCAGCACTCTGAAGTCTTCGATGCTCTTGAACTTGGAGAGGTACCCGTCCAGCTTCGGCTCCACCTGCAGCTCGGTCGCGTGCTTGTAGTACTTGAGGAACGCCCAGAACTTCTCCAGCCCGTACAGCTGACCTGGAAAGCGACGATTTTAGAAATAACGACGAAAATTGTTGTATTCTCTTAACTATACTCCTGTAATAAGTATGAGCTCAGTTATGCCTAAGCTACTTAAAAACAAAAAATAAATTGTGGGACACAATTCACACACGGCTATTCAGTCGCAAACTAGGCAGAGCCTGTACTATGGATACTGAACAACTGATAAACAGACTTAAATAAATATTAAACACCCAGACACGAAGCCAACAGACATGTTCTTGCACACAAATGTTGGCCTTAAGCGGGGATCGAACCCGCGACTTCCGAAAATCGCCGCCTCCTAACGCTAAATGGTCGCTAAAAATGATATTGCGCAACCATTTACGCAATTTCAGAGCTGCCAAGTTGAAACGGCCGTACTTTACATACTCGTAGTTGCATTTCCTGTTAAACGCAAATTTACATAAAAAATAATACGCCGCGTTTTCCCCCGGCGTCGTTCCCGTTCCCGTGGGAATACGGGGATAAAATATAGCATATTTTTTATTCTGATGTATAAGCTATATAACTGTAACGTTTATCAAAATCCGTTCAGTAGTTTCTGCGTGAAAGATGAACAAACATCCATACATCCATCCATACAAACTTTATATTATATTAGTAGGATTGTCTGTTGCCAGAATAAATAAAAAATAAAGAATCTGCCAGCTAACCCTTCTCGTAGTCGGCGATGGTCTCCAGCTGGAAGTGGTGGTACAGCTCCGGGCGGAACTTGCGCTCCAGCCCGTACGAGTAGAACCGGAAGAGGCACTCGAGGCCGTAGCGGAAGCCGGCGGCCGCGTCCTCGTTCGCTAGGGTCCTGAAAACACAATTACGGTTACTACCTTACGACCTCCATTTTGCACTTGATTTAATAATAAATAATAATCTCACGCCATTTCTGCCCGAGGGGGTAGGCAGAGGTATTCCATTACTGGATATATCCACATTTCACGATATATATTGGACCCCTAAACGTGATAGGTGGTGAGCCCATCGCCGGACCGGGTCTATCTACACATGGCTCAGAATTAATTCTGAGACCTGCGGGTTTCCTCACGATGTTTTCCGTCACCGGCGAGCTATGAATATGTACGTAAGTTTAAGTAAGGATTTGAACCCGAGTCTCACGACCCGAGTCTATCATGAGAAGCTGACTCTTAAACCGTAAGGCTATCACTGCTGCTATGCTGCTACATGATAAGTGGGTATTTCCAGAAATGGAATAGCTTCGCCTAACAGGCCTTGAGTTTCTTGCTGGCTCTTTTCTGGGTATTGCATTTGGAACCATCAACTCGTCGGTGGAGATGGGCCGCTGTTTACATTTAGCCAATCTTGTGCCTTGTTATTGGACTATTGACATTTCTAAGTGTATTTTCTATATGTACAGAAAATAAATGATTTTTTACTTTACCACCTCGGGGCTAATAGGCGTGAGATTATTATCGTACTAGCAGCGTCCCGCGGTTTCACCCGCGTAGTTCCCGTTCCCGTGGGAATACGGGGATAAAATATAACCTATGTGTTACTCTGATGTATATAACTGTAAAGTTTCATCAAAATCCGTTCACTAGTTTTTGCGTGAAAGAGGAACAAACATCCATCCATACAAACTCTCGCATTTATAATATTAGTAAGATAAGGCATGTGACGTCACCTGAATTCGTTGTACATGTTTCTGTTGAAGTGATCCCGCAGGAAGAACGACCAGAAGCGGAAAAGCGTGTTCATCTCCTGAGATTGTCCGATGCCAAGCTTCTTGCGTTCTGCATAACACGGAGATAAGTTATTTATTTTTTAAACAAAATTAAAATCAAAATAGATTTATTGCATTGCTGTTACAATTACATGCCGATATTCATGGACGAGTTGAGTGCCTTGTTAGACTATATACTTTTCAAAGTGTAATTTTCAATTGCCTACGGAAATAAATACATTTTTTTTTTCCATCCACTTTGTTTTGGGCGAACTTCATCTAAAAGTTAACATCAGAAATGTCTTACACTGAGAGGCAGTAGGTGAATCTTCTTACAAAGCTAAGTAAGTTTCGTGTACACGAAACTTCGAGTCAGAAACCTAGTGAACTTTTTATTATTATTATAATAAATTTTAAAAAAATCTACCTACTCCGATCACTGATAATAAGTAACCTTAAAATATATTACCCTTTTAACGGGCATAGGCAGTTAAAATTTTTCATCGGTTTTGAATCTTATTGCAATTACAAAGAGTTCAATATTTGGTGGTAACCATTTGCCCTCTGCCCGTTAAAATGTTAATAATCAGATTGGCCGTACCTTTGAGGCATCGCGAGTAGTACTTGTGGTAAGCCTGCTGGGTGAAGTGGTTCTCACGCAGAAGCCCATGGCTGGGATGATGGAACGTGGGCAGCGACTGGCCCACTGACCCACTAGACGAGCCCAGCGTCGGGGACGTGCCCAGAGACGAGCTGTGGGCAAATACACATTAAACAAGTTGATCAAGCAGTGCTAGCCTTACGGTTAAAGAGCCAGCCGAAAATCAGTGAGGCTCGGGTTCGAACCTTGGGATGTAACAATGAGTTTTTCAAAAATTTGTCACCAGCTCGACGGTAAAGGAAAACCCGCAGGTCTCAGAGTAATTCTGAGGCATTGTAATAGACACGGTCCGGCAATGGGCTCACCACCTATCACGTTTAGGGGTCCAATATATCTCGTGGAATGTGGGTATATCCAGTAATAGAATACCTCTGCCTACCCCCTCGGGGATGAAAGGCGTGATTAGGTTTTTTTTTTCAAGTGGATCCAAAATATAAATTTTGTTGCGGCACACTAGCACATCATCGACAGCCATTCATAAAGTCGCCTCATCACATCACTATCGGCCAATGTGAGGTGAGTGTACTCAATGCTACCTCAGTGAGGTTTAAATAATTTTGAACTAACATTTCAAATATATAATTGTGCTTAAAATTACAATTCTGTGACCATACTCAATGCCGTCGCAGTCTCAGTGAATGTACTCAATACTGTCTAAGTAAAAGTACCGCGTACCCAATGCTGTCTCAGTGAATATATACAATAATGTCTCAGAGCATACCCATTTATGTCTCAGTGAATACACTCAATGCTGTCTTAATGAATATACTCAATACTGTCTCAGAGCATATTAAATGCTGTCTCAGTGAATACACTTAATGCAGTCTCAGTGTACGTACCCGGTGCTGTGGGTGCGCGGGCGCGGGCGATGCTCGCGAATGTCCATGATCCAGCCAACATGATGCTCTACTGGAGGGTTCAGGCTGTGCCGCGTCTTGTGCTTCCTGCTGGTACTGTGGACATACAGACGAACGCGTTATAAGGGTTTATCACATTAGAGTTGACGTAACGTCGTTTGGTCGATTTAGTATGTGCGATACGCTAAATATAAAGTAAAATATTGAAAATCTCACTCCTAAATATAAAGCCGAATATTAGATCTCACCCCTAAATATTAACGCAAATATTACAAAGCTCACCTCTAGATATATAGACGAATATTACTTATCTCACCCCTAGATAAAAAGGCAAATATCTATAATCTCACTCCTAAATATTAACGCAAATATTACATATTTCACCCCTACATATTAAGGCAAATATTATAAATCTCACCCTTAGATATAAAGGCGAATATTGCAGAAGAACCTTAAGTATTCGGGTACTCACATAACGTCAGTGGCATGGGGATCTTTGCTTGCTGCGTAGAATCGCGCAGTGCGTCGAGGCCGCTTCGATTTACCCGCACCCTGCTCTTGTTGTTGCTCCACCTGACACGCTCAATGATATAATCACTACATAGTATAAAACAAAGTCGCTTTCTCTGTCCCTATATCCCTATGTGTGCTTAAATCTTTAAAACTACGCAACGGATTTTGATGCGGTTTTTTTAATAGATATAGTGATTAAAGAGGAAGGTTTTAGTGTTAGCATTGCACCCGTGCGAAGCTGGGGCGGGTAGCTAGTAATAAATAAAATAAATATTCACACTCCTTTAGTGCAGTCAAGAGCACATGAAGCTTTACACTTGTAGTGCGAGTCTGACCTCTAAAGCGATTGTAAAAAGAACGTTGCAAAGTCCAATGTGTAAAGCTCCACATGACTTGATGACGCTCTTGACTGTACCAGAGGGGGGGGTATACAGAGGTATTCCATTTCCGGAAATAGCTACTTTTCCCCAGTATATTCTTTTGGACCTAAACGTGACAGGTGGTGGGCTCAGGTCTGTTACACATGGCTCAGAATTTATTCTAGGACCTGCGGGTTTCCTCACTTAACCTTCGAACTAGTGATAAATGTAAGCTTTAAGAAAAACTAGTTGGTACATGACAGAATTCGAACTCGAGTTTCAAGAATGATTAGCGGGACTAGACTATAACTGCTATAGATTAGCCTTGTTAACATTACATTAGCAACTAGCTGTTCCGCGCGGTTTTACCCACGTAGTTCCCGTTCCCGTGGGAATACGGAAACAATATTTAGCCTACGTTACTCAGTGATAATGTAGTTTTCCATTGGTGTAGTGTTAGAATTAGTGTAGAAGTGTAGATTTAACAAATGAATGTTGTTTATTCTGTTTTTAATGCGTGCATGTAGTGTCTGCCTGTAAGAGTAATTGCACTTATCCCAGATTATAAGGCTGTATTTAGGTGTAAAGGTTGTTCGTGCACCGTATTTAAATCTACACTAATATTATCAAGAGGAAAGATTTGTATTTTTGTATCGAATAAACTCAAAAACTACTGCACCGATTTTTAAAATTCTTTCACCAATGGAAAGCTACAATATCCCTGAATAACATAGGCTATATTTTAGCCCCGTATTCCCACGGGAACTACGTGTAAATAAACAAAATAAGAAACTACCTGTGGGGGACGCGGTGGCGGTGGCGGCGGCTCCGTGGGGTTTTGGTGCCTCTCCGAAGGCAGCGTCGCTTCGAACTGCTCTCGGGTGATCACAGACACCGTACGGTATGTCTGGCTGCCGTACGACTGGAGAAAAAACATTTTTATTTAATTGCTAGCTGAGGTATTATCCTCCTCATATACTATAGCAACTCGGTATGGTTAGTATTGTTACTGTTACCTGTTTTATTGTGTTCTTATAATAATAATAATAATTTAAATTCAGCTATGCTAATTCATTTTTCGGAAAAAATTAACCCATATTAAAAATAGCTGAAATCGATTAAGTAGTCGATACTGAACAAACTAATTTCAGCAATTGCGCTTATTCTGTTACATATTTTATAATAGCAACTCGGCGGTGGAGATAGGCTGCTGTTTACATTTAGCCAATCTTCATGGACGGGTTTAGAGTGTCTTGTTATCATAAACTATTAACATTTCTAAGGGTATTCTTTTGTAAAGAAAATGTGGATATAGGTTTTTTGCCCCTGGGAAAAAGTTTCATTTTTCCGGTGATAATTTTACCACAAATGAAGTGGCATCGACCCCGCAAACAGAGATGTACAAGGACCAATATAAGATTTTTAAAAATACTATTATAATGACAGATTTTGATGAAATTTATAGACTTTTATCTGCGAGAAAACTGTTTCATTACCACATGAAAATACAAAAACTGGCATTTTTTACGTGATAACGTCTTATACATCTATGAACGCCAGCTGCACGCACGAAATCTTTAATACCTACTGAAAAAATGAATTTGAATAAATTATATGTAGATAGCGCAGTGATAGCCCGGACGGTTAAAGAGCCGGCCGAAAATCAGTGAGGCTCGGGTTCGAATCCTGGCATGTACCAATGAGTTTTTCAAAAACTTACGTACATGTTTATCACTAGCTCGACGGTGAAGGAAAACATCGCGAGGAAACCTGCAGTCTCAGAATTAATAATTCTGAGACATGTGTAAACAGACCCGGTCCGGCGATGGGCTCACCACCTATCACGTTTAGGGGTCCAATATATCTCGTGAAATGTGGGTATATCCAGTAATGGAATACCTCTGCCTACCCCCTCGGGGATAAAAGGCGTGAGATTATATTATTATATATTATTATTATATGTAGAGATTTGTCGTCAGCAACTTGACTACTTAGTTTTTAAAGGAGAAGTTCCATCTTGGGCCTGCACATTGTACACCAGCGTGAAAGATAGAGAAAAAACTAGTGGTTATCAGAAAAATATTTAAAAAAATAATTTCCATCTATTAACTTTAATGGATTTGCATGGAATCATATTGAAATAATACTATTTCTAACTTCTTTAGCCCAATTTTCATGTTATTGGGAATTAGTCCGACAAAAATCAAAATAATGTAAATTGTCATTTTACCAGACAGGTCGCAAATTTTTAAGCTATTGCATAGCTTCTATCGCGGGCCTTGAGCGCGGGGACCGAATCCAGAAATTCCGTAACGAAAAAAAACCTCACGCTCCCCACTCCGACGGGCACGGAGGTGTGGCTTGAAGGCCGTGCATTGTCTAACGTCGTTTGTTTTCGGCAGTCTTGTTGATACAAAATGCTATGCAATAGCTTTACCGCGGCAGTCCCCGAGTGCCACACGTCTTTTTTTTTCGGTCGTTCAAGTTTAAAAATTAAAGTTTATTGTACAACGCAACTAGACAAATATGAGCAAAATCTTGAATAAAACTAGTTATTTTATTTATATTTATCTAAAAAACTGGTGTACATGGTGCAGGCCCAGTCTCCATACATTCATGAAACGTCTCCTTTATTGTCATAAAATGTTTCTAAGTCTTAAAAAAAATAAATCCAAAACTCACCGATGTGTATTCGGTATCATTCCATAGGTCCTCCTCGTAGCGCCTGAGGCCGTCGGTGATGACCTGCTCGAGGTCCTGCGTAATCTTGGTGCGCGAGGCCCAGTCCCCCTGGTAGGGATTAAAAAAAAACGATTTTTAATTAATGATATAGTAAATAAAAAAATTCGATTATAAATAAATCGATTATATTTTCACACAAAAGAGTTAATCATTCATCATTCACTTGCCCTCTTCCCATTATTTGGGGTTGGCGCAGTATGTTTATTCTTTCATTTTAGATCTATCATACATAAAGTTAATGTGAAAAGGATAAAGAATGTGGAAAAAATAGAATTTTTCATATCAATTTTTTTTTTGTTGTACAATCGATTTTTCTAAAAAGAGTTGCCCTTGAGTTTCTTGCTGGCTCTTCTCTGGGTACTGCATTTGGAACCAGCAACTCGTCGGTGGAGATGGGCTGCTGTTTACATTTAGCCAATCTTCATGGACGAGAGTTTAGAGTGCATTGTTGTTAGACTATTGACTTTTCTAAGTGTATATTCCATACCTACATAAAATAAATGAGTTTGAGTTAAATAATCGATTATTTTTAATAAAATGTATAGATTTTTCAAAAACCGATTATTATTGAAAAGAGAATAATGGATTTCATCCGATCAATGTTCCATCCGTACCTGGCGGTCGTGGCCGTCGTGCTTCGGTTGCCGGCCAGGAGCCTGAGTCACGATCAGCAAACGGCCCACGTCCCCGTCCGTGAACTCCACGTCAGACTCCGAGTCGGACCTGTCGGATAACATATTTCGTTATGTAACTTCCAGAATCACAAAAAAAATATTAATATTATTATTAATCAGACAAGCAGTTTACTACTAATAAACGAATGTATCCAGGTGTTCTCCACTCAAGCTTTCTCATTACAGGATAGGTATTTGTCAAATTTATTTTTAAATTGATTGACATTGGGTGCTGAGACTACTTCTTCTGGTAGCTTATTCCATGATCTGACCACTCTGTTGCTCAAAAAGTGTCTGTAAGGATTGTTGTGTGATACGGTGCCAAATATAACAAAATAAAATAATATTGTTTCATATAAAAATCAAACGGCTGCGAAAGGCAAATTATTTGACAGACTGTTAAGGCTGTTATAAAGAAAGGCATCGAATTCATCAGCTATTTCAACGAAACATGGTTAGGGTATTGTGGTGTCAGCACTGCACCCATTCGGCCGAATGGCAGCCGCCTGGAACGCCTGGCCCACACCTGTACTTTAGCACTATTCCGCAGTAACTCCCAAAGATATGACAATCGATTGGAGTGGACATTTAGTGCAAAACTACATACCTATAATAAAGTAGATGTCTATACTAGAACATATCTATTCATACCATTGTAACTGGCTGATATCAGTACATAGGAAAGGAAATATAGGAGTCTTTATATCATAAGCAAAAGCCAAAATAATTATTTTTAGAATTTTTGTCTGTCCGTATGTTTGTACTTGCATCACGCAAAAACTACAGCACCAAATTGGATTCAGTTTTCACGGTTGTATTGTTGACGGTCTAATTTAAAATCTGGTACCCGTTTCGTCTTGATACACCGCCTAGAAGCCGAGTTAACTATGCATATATGGAGGAGCGAAGGAGGAATGCTCCTCCATCGTGAAAAGGGAAGATCTTCCTTTAGGCGAGGTGATCGTGCCTGGGGACCGGGGTCCAACGGTTGATGTTGGACAGTTGTATTTATACTAACTCATTAGAAAACGCGGTAAAAGCGGTTTAGAACTAAGCCGTCTATTGGCGCGTTCTATGTAGTGTTGCTATACATACAATGTTTTTATAAGTGGGTCGGAGTTGTAGTGGGAACTAACTATATTTCTGCGCGACGAAATTCATAAAATTTAATTTTTAATATTTTGTATTATTGTAAAAGCAGTGCTATCACTGGATAGCAGTGGATAGCCTTACGGTTTAAGAGCCCGCTTCTCATGATGATAATCAGTCAGGCTCCGGTTCGAATCCTGGCATATACCGATGAGTTTTTCAAAATTTACTTAAATATTCATCTCTAGCTCGACGGAAACCGCAGGTCCCAGAATGAATTCTGAGGCATGTGTAAAAGACCCGGGGCCTAATTGTGTAATTTTTATTTGCGGTCGCTTTAGATTCTATCTTTATCCATCTCCATACTATCGTGTCATGTTTGACGGTATTGTGTAAGGATTTTTCATAGAATCTTCTTCCGACTATATGACCGAAGTGAATGCAATTTCTCGGTCTTTTTTTTTTTAATAGTGTGCAGGCTTTGCCTAACACATTGCATGCCTTAGACATGGCTTAAAGCATACTGTGTTGCCAAATTATGAACTTCTACATATTGCGTACATGTAGTTGTCATCTAATAAGGTAAGTAAAATATTTTTTATATGAGTTTGTGTATCATGGATCAAAATTTGGACTTTTATTCATATCAAAGCATCCATACGAATAATGAATTGTCACAATCGTGTTACAAAAGCATCCAAAATGTGTTACGAGAGTATTTTTTGGTAGCCATAGCACTTGCCACACCAGTAAAAAGAAAAAACAATTTAAAAAAACAAATGTTTGTATACAAGTTGATTGAGGTTAACCTAAATTTTAGATAAAAACACAGAAATACTACTAATTATGCAGCTGTTTTCAGTGTAATTCTGAACATGCGTGATTGGATTTCAAAGTAAAACTCTTATTTCATCACTCCAAGGATGGAATGTATAGAAATTGTGCCGGCCGATGTAACAACAACAACGGCCAACTAACTGAGAATAAGAATATAACTCAGCAATTGCAATCAAAATGTTGTGGGACGAGTTAAGGACGCGAAATGTATTGAGATCAACAGGAGAAATATTGCGGAGCACTGGACTAAAGTAAGTATTCCCACCAATGCCAAACTTGCACGAGTCTTATGCCTAATGGACCTTTTACTAGTATAGACCTAACATGCTCAATCTTAGCCATAAAAATAACATTTGTCATGGACCATCTAGGTATTCATAGTCCATCAAGTCGTACACCGAACTTATATACAAAAAGTGTATGAATACCTAAGGTATGAATCCATCATATACCTACATATAATATCTTCTTTATTATCTTGATAGGTACTTAATCATTATTAGAATTACAAGTTTTTCAGCTTCTAAATTAACTGAAAAGTATAAGTCAAACCATGTACTACTTTTATCTCTACTAGATATTTGGTAGTTTCCATAAATTTATAGTTCAGTCCATTCATGTCAAGATTGATAGATATGATGGATGCTATGTTAAACTTAACCACATATTCCCTACTCATACTTTATTTATGTTGTCTCCGAGTTACTAATAATCTTGTCAGTAATAATAATTCTAAATTGACAAAATTACATATTTTTCTAGTGTCATGAGGAAGAAACTCAACTCTCCATGGATACTTCGGTGCACTACTTCCAGTCAACCCGCTAACAGTCTCCACAACTGCTGCGGCTCCCCTAACTAATACCTCCGTTACAAAGTGCTGTCTCTACTGTATCATTATATAATAATTATTTATAATATAATGCTTCATTTGATGGACCTAAAATGATATCCCTACTTAATATTATAAATGTGGAAGTAACTCAGCCTGTCATGAAACTTCAGATCAAACAAAAAAGCGCCTATGCCGCAGAAAATTGGCATTCCTTAATCTATCTCCCCGAAATTGACAATTGTTTCGCAGTGCGAGCGAGGTACCATTCTATAAGGATGTTTATTAGTCTTCTGGTAGATTAAAAGGTAATTGACTATGTGAATGTGTTCAAAAATCTTGTGAAATGCTTTTTGTTGGAAAATGTTATTATACTATATTATGTGAATTTATTGACTTAAATTAATTTAATGTTGACATGAAAATATTATTTATAAGTTATTATATGTTTGTCGAATTTCTAATTAATTTATTTTTATATTATGTAACAACAACGAGTTACATTCCCATTTTTAATATTAGTAGAGACATGACAATACTTCTCCGAAGCTATCTTAAATTTATTAAAATAATTACATACATATACACTCCTCTGATTAAATCAATATGAAATATGTATGTGTTTTATTGATGACATATAATTATGATCCTTTCATCGCTAAGATGAGAATACTTTGTTAGAATTCAGTATGCCATATCTATCTGAGAACATTGTCATAGCAATATTGTTAAGGTACTTTTGTTGCTAAACTTTAATGACAGGCGTTTTCTTCTATAGTACGATAAAGAATTTTTATTTTAACAAGGACTAGCTTTAACCACTTGGTTTGTCACTCGGGAATGACTTAGCTATCTAAAAGCATTTTTAAACTTAAGTTTTAGACTACTAGTTACGGTTATTATATCTTTAAAACATAACAACTTTAATACGCTCTGGATTTTTATCACAGAGGGGGTAGGAAGAGTTATTCCATTTCTGGAAATACCCATGTTTCACCAGTATATTCTTTGGAGCATAACTTGATAAGTGGTGAGCCCATAGCCGGATTGGGTCTATTACATGTGAATTAAAATTAAATCTGGGACCTCCGAGTTTCCTCACAATGATTTCCTTGAGCTCTAGAGATAAATATGTAAGTAAACTTTTCTCTCATTGGTACATGCCAGGATTCGAACCCAAGCCTCACCAATGAGAAGTGACTCTTACACTACTGGGCTATCAGTGCTTGACTACAATACAAACAACTTTGCCTGTTTATAATCATTTTAGTTAGTACTTATAGATTAGTTAGATTATAAACTATTTAAATCCTTATCTTTAATTTCATTAAAGTACATTTTATTATTATTTTAGTTTCAATATTCTGTCCTATTGTCACCAAAATACCAATATGAATTGGGAGATGACCTAATTTTTATACTACCTCGCTGCTAGCTGAAAAGGTAATGGTAATAATAAACACTTACAACAATCAATTAAATATTATAATGTTATAGTATATAGCTTTAACAATATGTACCTATATTTATAGGATAAGGTTATCAGTCAGGCGTCTTCTTCATCTATGACTTGCCAAGATACTCCAATTTATATTCAGAATTCACCTTCGCACTTAGAGAAATTTGAGTATACCTGTAAGAAATTTAAATATTTTTAATAATATTTATTAATACATACATACATACATATAATCACGCCTCTTTCCCGTAGGGGTAGAGAGAGACCACTTCTTTCCACTTGCTATGATCCTTACATACTTCTTTTGCTTCGTCAACTTTCATTGTTCCTTTCATATTTATTAATAACCTTATGTAAATGGGATTTCATAGTAAAAATAAAATAGTAAGTTAAATGAATTGTTTCTCTTGTTTATGGACTAATAACAATAATTCCTACACAATTCCTACATAAGGAGACTAGAAGATTATATTATCTACCATAGATTTAGTATACTAACGTTATTATCTACTTAAGTTAGTACATATTTGCTTGTGACTTTATTCACATTTCAAAATAAAAATCTGTCAATATCCTCCCTGGTGATATCGGTAATATTTTGTAACCTTAAATTTTATCAAGAGTGGCTCAGCGATAAGTTCAAACAGACAGACACAGTTATGTTCGTATCACTATGGATTAGATAGTTTTTCCTGGTAAAAAAGTTTCCAAAACCTTTCGTACCTAAAGGTAAATAAATAGTATAAATTATACCTACTTATTTTATATTGGCAGTAGTCCATATGATGGGTATTGAGAAAGGGACGGCTCCTACTTACTACGTGGCCTGGAGCCTAGGGCGGCTAAGACTTCAAATCCGCCACTCAACACAACAGACAAACTCTTTGAGGATAGGGCTGCATTTTATTAGACTTATTTTTAAAATGGAATACCTATACTTTAGTTTTGATCTTATGAGACACATTGGAAGTAAATTACCTAAGTCGTAGTGAGTTCTGTAATACCTATCAACTTTTTTGACCACTGATGATCACATCAGTCCCAACTGACCTCTAATCACTACACTTGGATTGTGAGCTCGGTGATTAACAATCGCAACACAGAGTGATCTTCGCAGGTGAATGCCGGTGTTCTTTCAGGGATATTTTCCTTTCCCGGGCAAGAAATGATATCTCGCTTTATGATTTCAAACACATATATAAAGAAAATTTGCAAGTTTTGAACATCACGTTACTTTGATTTCCCGAATAACAATAGCTACAATAACTTGATTATCGGCACCAGGAATTCATTTTACACTTTTAATTCGTGGAATACACTACACACATTCTTTTTATTTCAGTAAATTAGCTGATTAAACGAGAAATAAATTGAAGAAGGCAGCACATTTGCAACCCATTTCAACTGACAGTTCCCAACCGCTTTCGTGCCGGTTCCAGCTGTCATTTTTCCTTACACAATACCAATTTAGTTGTCAAAACTGTCAAATAGAGCGTTTTAGTTCACTCAATTTACTTCCGGAGGATTTGTGGACGGCTTCCATGCAAATCACGAAATTTGACGTCCGAAGTACATATCATCTTGTTTAAATGGCAAAATGAACAAGATATAATCTAAAGCGACCGCAAATAAAAGTTAGACAATAAGGCTGCCGGTCCGGCGATGAGCTCACCTATCACGTTTAGGGGTCATAAGAATATCTTGTGAAAAGTTGGTGTATCCAGAAATGGAATACCTCTGCCTACCCCCTCGGGGACAAACGGCGTAAGTTTAGAAAAACTAATTGGTGCATGCAAGGATTCGAACCCGAGTCTCACTGATTTCCATCATGTGAAGCAAGCTCTAACCGTAAGGGTATTACTGCTATTTGCTGCTAAAGTTATCGGCTTCTTATTTGCCCCCTTGAAGGATTCCCTCCATTTACCAATCACATTATTTATTTATTTAGAACTCATACAGTCGTACACAAACATGTGAAGAATAAGATAGCTATGACAACAGACCTGGAGGTTCCTTATAATAATTTTAAGTAATTTTAACATAGAATAGAATACAAGCAGCGGTGTCGTACCTAATTACTTTGAACATTAGTATATGTTATACAATTTTTATACTATTATACATAATTACATTATATAACGCGTAACAGAATACGCGCAATTCCTGAAATTAGTTTGTTCAGTATCGACTACTTATTCGATTTCAGTTATTTTTAATATGTGTTAAATATTTCCCAAAAATGAATTGGCGTAGCTGAATTTAGTGCTTTCTATGGAAATCGTGCTATTATTGCTCTTTATTTAAGAAAATTGGCTATACACAACTAATGTGCGATTGCATCATTTTTTTTATATAAAATAAAATAAATAATCTCACGCATTTATTCCGAGGGAGTAGGCAGAGGTATTCCATTACTGGATATACCCACATATCACGATATATTGGACCCCTAAACCCCGTTTTGGGAAAAATTTAACACATATTAAAAATAGCTGAAATCGATTAAGTAGTCGATACTGAACAAAATAATTTCAGGAATTGCTCTTACTCTGTTACATATTGTATAAATATACTAATTGGGGTGTATGAGGAATTGCGCTTTGTAGAAAGAATCTCACCAGGCGTCCGTGAAGGTGTTGAGCCTTGGAGGAGGCAGGTCCAGCTCTTCGTCCAGCTGGAAGTGCAGCTCCTCGCGGGGCTCATCGTCCCCCAAAGCAGGGGTCGGAGGGGCCAAGGGCAGAGCCCCTGTAGGGGGCGCTGTACGCTCGCGGGACCCCGCCTTTGTGCGCCTCTTCACCTGCAAAGAGTTGTGTGTTGTCTATACTTCTAAACTAATATTATAAAGAGGAAATATTTGAATTTTTGTATTTTTTAATTCCATTTACAATATTTTACAATTGTGTTGGAAATTTAAGAAAACATATCATTTTAATAATTCACAGTATACAATTCAATAAACACCGTGCATTTCTAATTCAGTCATAGGTCACCTATTACATTAAAATTTTATCATTATTACAATAACTAAATAGTAAATGTATGTTTGTTACGAAGAAACTCAAAAACTACTGGACCGATTTTAAAAAATCTTTCACCAATGGAAAGCTAGAACACCTATAAGTAACATTAGCTATATTTTATTCCCGTATTCAAACGGGAACGGGAACTACGCGGGTGAAACTGCGCAGATTCTTTACTTTTATATATTTAGGTTTACCAACGATTTATTACACCGTTTCTTCTTCATCTTATATTATGTAAATAGTTGCCAAGTGTTGTTAGAAATATATACATATTCGCAAGTGCCTAGCGGCGTTGGCCAAACGGATCCAGTCTTTTCTCGTTCCCGTGGGATTTTCTAAAAATCCCTTCTTAGTTCTAATCTACGTGAACCAAGGCACCTTTAGGCCATCATGTCATGCTTCTAGACTCAGCGTTTGGGGCTGTGAGTTGATCAATCAGTCAGCTATCGGTTTCACCCCCATAGCTCCCGTTCCCGTGGGAATACGGGGTTGAAATATAGCGTATGTTTCTTCTAGAAAAGTAAGCTTTTTACTGGTGAAATAATTTTTAAAATCGGTCCATTAGTTTTTGAGTTTATTCGTTACAAAGATGATATTAATGTTGTATTGTTGTGTCAGCACTGCACCCATTCGGCCGAATGGCGGCCGCCTGGAACGCCTGGACAACACCTGTAGTTTAGCACTATTCCGCAGTAACTCCCAACGATATGACAATCGTTGGAAGTGGACATTTAGTGCAAATATGACTACTTGTTTATAACATACAATAACCTCACATCTTTTCCCTATCTCAATACAAATATAAAATTTTGATATTGTCTCTCACTTACTGTAACTGAAAAGGGTCACAGTAAATACGCAATTTTATTTAATAATTTATTTATTTTTAGCTGATACATATATAAAAACCTTCCTCGTTGATCGCTCTTTATATAAGGGAAAAAAAACCACATTTAAATCCGTTGCGTAGTTCAGGAGTTTAGCGGATTACAGAATAATATTATAAATAGGAAAGATTTGTTTTGTTGTATGTTTGTACCGAATAAACTCAAATACTAATACTTATATCGATTTTATTCCCGTATTTCCACGTGAAACCGCACGGTGAAACAAGTTAAAACGGCCGTTCTGTAATTTAAGAGAATTGTAACATTTAGTAGAAGTCTCACCTCGGTCCAGACGTCCGGGGCACAACTCTCGGAGCGAGGACTCGCGGACCCAGAGTTCGCTCTGTCGTCTCGGTCGATCTTGTCTGCTGGATCTTCTGTTGAGAAAAAACATTTATAATAAGAAAAGCCATTAAATCTACTAGGGTAATGATTTTATCTAGAAAGTTCTCTCGAAAGTGTATAGTTCCACGTAGGAATAGTAGTAGAATCAGTAAAATACTAGTTTTGTGCTCACGAAAACTACAAAAGTAATTGCGCAAGTGACGTCACAAGTCTATTACGGTATTGGGCATTGTCACGGAAGAAACTGTTTCCCGGGACTCGGACTTAGGGCGAGAGGAGGAACAGCATGGAGGCCTTTTAGTCAGTGCAAGCCTGACATAACCTGGTTGTCGTCCCCGTTACGCATACAAAAAAAGGGTTATCGGCATGCCCATCGTGCCCACACAACGGTGGGTCCTCGTTTGGGAGGGTGTGTATGTAGGAGTGTCTATGTAGGAGGGTGTGTTGGTATGGGAGCATAGGTGCGATAGATGGTGAGAACGGCTGAATATGCAGGAGGGATTTAAAAGGGTGTGTACCTGCAGACAGCGGGGATGTATGGTGTGTTTTATTTATTTACAACTAGCAGCTCCGCGGTTTCACCCGCGTAGTTCCCGTTCCCGTGAGAATACGGGGATAAAATATGTGTTATTCTGATGTATAAGCTATATACCTGTAAAGTTTCATCAAAATCCGTTCAGTAGTTTTTGCGTGAAAGAGGAACAAACATACATTTAGACATCCATCCAAACAAACTTTTTCGCATTTATAATATTAGTAGGATAAGCATTACATGTTTTAACTTGTAAGTACAAGCAAGCTTGCACTCTGTTTTAATAATAAACACTTATTGCTAATACATAACTGTTATCTTATTTTAACTTAAAGTAAGATAATAGTGTGGCAGAGGGTTTGGATGTCTGGGAAAGAATGGGATTGCAGCAGCGAGGATTTCAGAAGGTATGTGTAAGGGGAGGTGTATGTGGTAAGGTCTGGGAGGCTGTTTTAAGTGTAGGAACCAACGGTGTGTAGGCGTGCTCTGTAATGTGTTTGAGAGGAGGTGCAAGAGCGCTTGTGAGAAATGTCCCCTTAGTGTATGTGTCTATCTATTTACTAAAAAATGTTTCTATAAGGTAGAAGATTTTGTGATTAATAGGGGCAAGATATAAGGTCCACAATGGGATATACATATTGTTATTTAGCTTATTTTAAGGTATTTCTGTTTAGTTGTAATAATACCTACCTACTTACTTGTTCGCAAGTTATATTGTATACCATAATATGGTAGTCTGTAGAGTCCTAGTTTATATTTATTTTAAGGATGTGTAACCTACAGCCATGCAATAAATATTTTTGAATTTTGAATCTAATGGTAAAGTGTGAGAGGCGGTTTAAGTGTAGCAATCACTAAGCAGTATGGTGTGTAGGCGTGGTGTGTTTGAGAGGATATGCCAGAGCATGTGTGAGAAGAGAAGAAGAAAGAAGAGAGCGTGTCTGCGTGTTGTTGTTTCTCTCACCGTGCCGTTGGGCCTGCGGCACGAACTCTGGCACGTCGGGGTTGAGCGGGTCGTGGGGCGGAGCTCCTCCCGCCAGGCCTCCTCCGCGACCCGTGCGGAACATCCTGTACATAAAACAACACTCAATACCATATATATAGTGGTTTCACCCGCGTAATTCCCGTTCCCGTGGGAATACGGGGATAAAATATAGCGAAATGTGTTATTCTGATGTATAATCTATAAAACTGCAAAATCCGTTCAGTAGTTTTTGCATAAAAGAGAAACAAACATACATAGGTACATCTATACATACAAACTTTCGCGTTTATAATATTAGTATGAAGTAGGATACACTGAAATAAATATGGTTACATCGTTTTCCAACAACATGGGCTATAATTTTCCCACGGGAATGAGACTTACGCGGGCGAAATCTCACGGAACAGCTAGTGCTGAATATCTACGTAAAAAAAACTCACGGCTTTTATTGCCGAGAGGGTACGCAGAGGTATTCCATTTCTGGATATACCCACTTTTCACGAGATACTCTACGTAAGTTTTTGGAACACTCGGACAGACATATACTTACTGTCATCATAAGGTTGTCTGAAAGAGATCGCTAAAGGCGATATGACCGCCCAGTGTACTTTAGTTAATTTTGGTACCCGTATTGTGTTGTTTTTGGTGTCCAATAAAGAGTTTTTGTATTGTATTGTTACTCTCGCATTATTAATACTAGTGTTGTATTGTGGTGTCAGCACTGCACCCATTCGGCCCAATGGCGGCCGCCTGGAACGCCTGGACAACACCTGTACTTTAGCACTATTCCGCAGTAACTCCCAACGATATGACAATCGTTGGAAGTGGACATTTAGTGCAAATATGACGACAAAAAATCGTGGGACACGGCTTTCCTCCCGATATAATCCTTCGCCGTCGAGCTTGTGACAAATATGTGCGTAAGTTTTTAAAAAATCTTCTGGTACATGCCCATATCAGGATTTCTGAAGATGATTCCTGATACCGACCCTCATGCATAAAGAAGAAAGAAAATATTTGAGGCGGCCTCACTAACCCCAGAGTGCTATCATGCTAATAATATACCAAAATTATAGGGTTATTAAGCCTCCGGCTTCGTCCAGATATCTTTACCCTACATGTACATGGTATTTAACATTACAGTGGGCTCGAGCGAGGCAAGCCCAGCGGTGGGGCGTGGGCAATACCTGGGCAGAGGCGGTGGCGGAACAGCGCGTAGCAAGCTGGACACGGGCGCCACCAGTGGCCCTCCCATCGTCGCCAGCGGGAAGATGCCCACCATCTGCTTCTTGCGGCTGTCGGGAATAACATAAAAATAATTTTCACTTCTCATGCTCTAAAAGGACGCTAATATAGCCCTACGAAGCGGGACTTAAGTGAGTTTAGTCCCTAGGGAGTAAAAAGTAATTAGTTTTTTAATTTCCATAATGAGATGTAGACAAACTCAAACAGCCAGTAAATATCTGTGGAGTGTAGACCATAAAATATACAAAAAAATCTTTTTAATCAATAAAGAACCGCCGGTTGCAATTGGAACCGAGACACAATTAAAAATCTATTGGGTCTGTGATTGTCTGAGACGTTAAATTCACTTTTACATTAATAATAATAATAGTATTAGTATTTAATAGCCTAAGCAGACGACACACTTTTGTCCCCGTATTTTTTTGTCCGCCAAAATAGAACGCTTACAACTATATCGAGTAACGCACACGAGGGATTAAAAGTATGGCGTACAAAAAGTCCCCCGAATAATCGCGGACACCGAGGGGCGGGACAGGAAAAAAAGAGACGGACATATTTTTTTACGATTCGGGGGACTTTGTCCTCGGAGGACAAAGTCCGTCGTCTGCGCAGGCTATAAAAATGGGATTTTATATGAATAATTAAAATAGGTGTGGAGCTGCATCCGTGCATGCAGTGGCGAGTCCCACCGATTCGCAAACACACCCAGGACACTGTTGGTAAAGCCTCGAAGGCGGCCACAAAAACTGGACCGATTTTAGAAATCCTTTCACGATTGGAAAGCTTACTTTTCTGGGAACATGAGCAATAATCTGCCCACGGAAACTCGCTAGTCTATACTAATATTGTAAAGAGGAAAGATTTGTAGTATTGTGTTTGAAACGAATAAACTCAAAAACTACTGGACCGATTTTAAAAATTCTTTCACCAATGGAAAGCTACAATATCCTTGAGTAACATAGGCTATATTTTATCTCCCTATTCCCACGGGAACGGGAACTACGCGGGTGAAACCGCGTAGAACCGCTAGTTTGTTATAAAGCTTTAATATTGCAAAAGTAAATAATTTAATAGCCATACAATTTCCAACACAATATTTCCTATATTGTGTTGTATGGAATGAAACCGACACACACGTCCGACCAAAAACCATTAAAACTTTTAATCACTACATAGTACAAAACAAAGTCGCTTTCTCTGTCCCTATATCCCTATGTCCCTTTGTATGCTTAAATCTTTAAAACTACGCAACGGATTTTGATGCGTTTTTTTTTAATAGAGTGATTCAAGAGGAAGGTTTTAGTATAAGCATTGCACCCGTGCGAAGCCGGGGCGGGTAGCTAGTTAAAAATAAATTGATTAAACAAATGTAGCGTCGCTTATGAGCCGCTGCGCGTACGCACGCGCGCGGTTCGGTTGCGCCGCGTGACTCTCGCCTCTACTTAGCGGCCGGCGCAAGGACACGCCGACAGAACTAACCAAGGCGATACATAACCTCAATTCAGTTAACCTACAATTTTAGCGCATTTTTCTAAGCGTGCAAGCGAGAGCGCGTAACAAGCGACATCTCTCTTTCACTCCAGTATGCAATTTTTCATTACGATTTTATCACGTAAAATTATCGTCCGTAAACAGACTTTACAGAAAACATTTTTAAATAACATAGAAGTATGAAGAGTATAAATAATGTTGAAATAAAATTTTGGCGAGATTCGAACCCGCGGCCACAGGATGTAGGCAAGAGCTCTAAACGCTTGAGCTAGTGCGCGATTCGATATACCGTCGAAATTTGTAGTGACTTCCTATTTGGTATACGTAGCGCCATCTTAGGATCTGTCCCATCATGTGTCTGTTATTTCCTTGCTATTTATAAGATGCTTTTTAAGAACTTTTGTCTGACTGAAAGTCTGTCTTAAATAGGCTTTTAAATAGGGATGCATCCGATACCGATATATCGGCGATACTTCGGGTATGCCCATCCCCACCCAGCCTTCGGGTATGATCATCTTAAACTCATTTTTTGATTGTTTCAAAATAACCGGAGTGATACCACGGCCTCACAGAAAACCAGCGTAAAGCAATGCATTGCGTTTCGTTGAGTGAATGAGGTAACCGGAGGCCCCAATCCCCCCTCCCCTCCCCTCCCCCTACTCCCACCTCAAAGGACGGCAACGCAGTTGTGACTATTGAGTTGCAGGTGTCCATGGGCGACGGATGTCACTTACCATCAGGTGAGCCGTCTGCTCGTTTGCCCCCTTTTTTATCATAAAATAAATAAATAAATAAGCACTCATCACTTTACTTTCTTGTTGCACAAATAACAATTTTTATGTGCTAATAAATGTAAAGATGAATTTAACTCACCGTTTCTCCCCCGGTTTCTCTTCACTCTCAGACTGTAAAGGCGGGTCTTCGTTGGACTCCGCCTGTTTCTTGTCCTGCTTTTCCTCACTGTCCTCTTGGTCTGACTGTTTCTCTGTTTGGACCTCTTCGGTTGGCTCTTGAGGTATTTGCGGCTGAAATAAGTTTAAAGTTATTAAGAGAAATTTGTGTTTTAATTTATCCAGTTTGAGATAAATATAAATAAAATAAATAAATAAATTGTGGGACACAATTCACACACGGTTATTCAGTCCCAAACTAGGCAGAGCTTGTACTATGGGTACTGAACAACTGATAAACATACTTAGATAAATATTAAACGACCAGACACGAAGCCAACAGACATGTTCATGCACACAAATGTTGGCCCCGAACGGGGATCGAACCCGCGACCTCCGACTCAGAAGGCAGGGTCACTACCAACTGAGCTAACAGGCCCGTCGAATAATAACAATTTCGTTAACTAGCTTTAAATGTTGTTCATTGTTTAAGTCCCCGATAATATTAGTATTTTATATTAATTTCAAACTTAATAAGTCCACGACTTCTTAACAGACAGACGGTCTACGAAGTGATGCTATATGGGTTCCTTTTTTCCTTTTGAGGTATGGAACCCTAAAAATTCCAATCCTCAAAACAATTTACATACAGCTCACAATAAACCAAAGAGATTAAAATATAATAGGACATAGAGGGGTCAAAGCGAGGAAAATTTGAAGGCAAAAGTTATTGCAAGTGGAATAAGTCTAGTACAATTTCGACCGAATGACAGCTCGCGTTCATACTAACTGTCATTCATGACACTTGAGCTTCAAACATGCCTCAAAGTTTTGTATGAAAATATTCCCAATGCCCCCCTCTATGTCCTATTATATTTTAACCTCTTTGCAAAAAACTCACCTCAGCAACAACCTCAATAGTATTAGCACCATTTTCCTCATCTTTCTCAGTCTCCTCTATACTGGGCGCCTCCTCCTTAACCTGATCGTCTGTCTCTTTCGCGCCGTGTCCGTCCTCTTTCGTCTCCTTGTCGACTCTGTCGTTTCTGTCGGACGCCTGGTCGTGGTGGTCCGGATGGTCCGGCCGATCCGGCTTGTCCGGTTTGTCCGGCTTGTCCTTGTCGCCGTCGTCGGAGTTGGTCCCGGATGTGATGTCGAGGATCGGCCATTTCGTAGGTTCGAACGCTGTTCGCACCTGCGAATAATAGATGGCGTTGTAATCGCTGTATTGTGGCTGCTTGTTTTTAAAGTCGACCGACTACTCTAGGTCTACTGGATTAAGTGTAAAATGTTATTATCAAGATGTGATATTCATAAAATTGAGTTGTCAATGTCACATAATTAAAATGTATATTCATAAAATGTAGCACCCACATAATGACATATCCAGAAAATGCTATTTCTCAAAATGTCACATTCACAAAATGTCACATTCCCAAAATTCTATTTCTCAGAACATCTCATCCCGTATTCGTTCAACATGGCCGCCAGTGTAGAGGGATATACAGGGTAAAACTTTTCAAATGGGCGCGGATGGCTAAATCAGAAACTATGAAGCGAAAAGTACTCAAAGGAGTCTCGGGCCTGATGAAAACTAAAACTGCATCTTTGGGTTTTATAAAATCCATATTCCTCGCTCACCTTGAACCCGCCAATGAGCTGCAATTTATCCGAGTCTCGTATCGCGTCGAGCACGAGCTGCACGTCGGCGGGATGGTGCCGTCGGCAGCAAAATGTCACATTCACAACATCTCATTCCTCAAATGTCTCATTCACAACATCTCATTCCTCAAATGTCTCATCCACAAAATGTCACATTCTCAAAATGCATTCGCAAAATCCCATTCCTCAAAAAATCTCATTCCGTATTCATCCAACATGGTCGATAGTGTACCGTACCTTGAACCCGCCGATGAGCTGCAATTTGTCCGAGTCTCGTATCGCGTCGAGCACGAGCTGCACGTCGGCGGTGAGCGCGCGCACGCGGTGGAAGGACGCGATCAATGTCACCGGGATGGTCCCGTCGGCGGCCATCTTGCGGCGAAGGAAGAAATCGCGCGCCAGGTTGTCCGGGCTGAAGTAGTACTCGCTACGGACGACGAAACACACATATTTAAGTGTTCATTTTTCACCTCAGTTTGCATTTTGCTCACTGAGTGAGACGGTATCTATTATATTTTAAATACCCCGGACTTCCAACGGGTATCGAGTTTTAATTGAATGTTCTTTTGCTGTTTGCGATTTCGGCGATGTCCCAGATATCGCTATCAAATAACCGTCGTCCGAAACTAAATTGTAAATTTTAATTTCCAATACTGCAATAATAGCACTTTCATCGAAGTTACTTTTTTCCCATTATTTAAAAAATTACAGATGTTACTTGATTTTACGATGTTGAAAGTATATTTTCATTCTCTCATTTGGTATATTTTCATTGCTGAGGTAATAAGTTGTATGTGCCACGAGAGCAATGTTATTCGCATCTCGTGCTTTTGAGTCCCTCGCTAAGCTCAGGATTGTAACTTAGAATGACTCGCTACTCATGATTCAATTATAAAATCCTTCACTTGCTCGGGACTCAAAAACCGCACTCCCAGCATAAAACTACTTCGCTCTTTTTTTGCACAAATCACTATCATTTTTTCTTTTTTATAACATTAAAGGGCTAACTCATCTCGTGCTGGCATGAAGTTTAAATTAATACAAAAAAGATCTAAAAACAATATCGACTTACATTTGCTTCCTAATAAGGTCCTTCAGAGTGGTCTGGTCGAGGCCCATCCCGTAGGGGGCGCTATTGGCCGCCGCCGCCCCGTAGTAGAAGGCCTGAGCCAGTGGGGGCGCTAGCGGAGGCGCCAACGGGCCCAGCGCCCCGTAGTGCAGCACCAGCCCCTGGGGCACGGTGGGTTGAGCGACGCGCAGCTGAGTGGGGGAAGGGAGGGGTTGATGTTTTGTTGAGGATCCGATTTGTGCTGTACTTTTATTAGAATTTGATAGTTAGGTCATTGGTGCGCAGGGACATTCTGAATTTGAGAATTTAGGTTTATCTGACATTGTGCTTATCCGACATTTTGCGTATCCGACATTCTGCTAAGTTTAGTCCAAAGTAAATTTAAGGCATACATCAAATGTCAATGTTATTTGATGAAATCTTGGACAAAGAAATTTGACCGGTGGCTTACCATCGAAAGGCTAATAAAACATTCAAAACATTACCCCGTTTCTGGCGCAGTCGGGTAAACAGGTAGCCTATCACACTCAGGAGATAAAAACGAATGTAACGACACTACACACTTCAGAATCGGTCAAACCGTTTAGATTACAGAAGGTTTTTACTGATTCACAATTCACTATTTTGGAGTAAAGAATATTTTTATTTTTATTGATATAAAAAAAATTTTTGGTGCTTAATTTTCGATTTGTACTCCGATGATTGTCAATATCTATATTCCAATAAATTGTTTAATTTAAATAAAATCAACTTTGATCCTTTCGATCTCTCTTTGAACTAAAATTTAATATTATAATTTACATTCTCCACGATATAAAAAAGTATGAGCCTATCATTTAATACTTTGTTTAATAATCTATGGATTACTTTATCTCTCTTTGCACGATAACAATGGACAAATTTACAATTGAATCAATCAATTACATGGATTATTATTTGTCCAATATTTTACCTACTTCATCTATTGATAATTATGTAACTGCAGAAGGCAGGACAGCAGGAGGTAACAGCACCCGTTCCGTCGATAAGCTCACCGTTCACGTTTACGGGTTCAAAAATAAACTGGTGAAAAGTGGGTGTATATAGGTATAGAATACCCCTGTCCTTTCCTTGGGGAGGAAAGACGTGTTTTCATCTGCAGTGTGTTAATTATAAGCTACATTTTTTATCTTAGTTCTCACTAGTTCGATTCATTAGTTCGATCGTCGAACTAGTGAATTTTTTTTACGAGTATCTCATTTGTTTTACCGTTGAACTACTGAGAATTTCTCACTTGTTCGACCGTCGAATTACCCGGCTTTACCAGAAAAGGGTAACGTTTAAAATCTTTTCAGGACTTCTTACACGCTGTAGTTGTTTTTGTGTTTTGATTTTATCAAGAGCACATTGGTATCGGATTCTCAATAAACATTAAACCAGAGCACTTTTAAATCGGATCCTCAAAAAACACATGAATGAAATGAAAATGAATAAACCCTTATTAGTATCATAAAAATTATACCAATTTATGTAACATAACTAACGCAGACCTTCAAAACCAATCAGTTATAATATAATATATTTATATAATATAGAATCATTTTATTGTGATTCAATTCAACTGTGATACATTTTAAATGAACCTTTGTTTACTTGCAATTATTTCTTTTAATTATAAGATTATAACGTGGATTAGGCTCCCCATGCCACATTAGCAAAATTACACATTCGAATTCCGCAAAATGTCACATTCTTAAATTGTCACATTCTCAAAACGCCACATCGCAAAACGTCACATTAGCATAATGCCATTTTCTCAAAATGTCACAATCTCGAATGATTTTTTTTATTCTGAATCGTTAAAATTTTGCTAGTGTGGCATTTTGCGACTATGTGTCATTTTGCGAATGTGGTACCTGTGTGTGCGCCTAATCCTATAACGTATCCTTAAAACCTTTGGAATCGCTTTTACTTCAACTTCATAAGAAACTAACTTCAGGTTGCGTATATTATGTTACACGTTGAATACCACCAGAAAAATATCAGAAATATATGTACCTGTGTTACAGAGGCCTGTTAAGCTGTGTTTCAAGTAATGTAAGCCATGTTAGAACCCATCGGGTGGCTTTAAAAACTTTTAAGTTAAGTGGTCATTACATTGAGTATGCTTGTGTGGGAGGTTAAATCTTTTTTTCACAAGTAAGCACAGCTCATAGCTCCGAAGTGAGCTGTTTATTACATATCACTACAAAGTCGCTTTCTCTGTCCCTATATCCCTATGTATGCTTAAATCTTTAAAACTACGCAACGGATTTTGATGCGGTTTTTTAATAGATAGAGTGATTCAAAAGGAAGGTTTTAGAATTAGCATTGCACCCGTGCGAAGCCGGGGCGGGTCGCTAGTTGTCAATAAATATAAAAATATATTTCAACACAGCAGTCAAAATGAAAATACATTTTTACAAAAGTTACTTAATATTATAAATAAATTATGTGGCGCTCTCTGAAATTCTTGCGTCACATTAATAGTTACTGTTACCAACTCTTAGGATGTAGTGACAGCATAATAAGGTAATTGAATTTTAAATTTCTGTTATTTTTCTGGTCGAAAAAGATATAATATATGTACATAATAATAGTATATAGCACCATGTACACCACACCAAAATCCCATGAGTTTCGTACCATATGAGAGGTTTTTGGATACGTTTTGAGTACCACATGATGAAGGATGATGAAACCAAATGGATGAATAGATGGATGATGAAATCATGCTAAATTATTATGAATGGATGAAATAGTCTTTACCAAATGTGATACGTGATTATTATTGTGCCTGTTATGTTCAAGCACACAATTGCTATTAAAAATAAAATGTTGTTTACATTTACTTTTTTATTGTTAAACTTTTATTGTTTTTATTTTTACTGTCTTTTTTTTCGTGTATAACTTGAGTGTGACTGTATGTCATAATAAACTGTATATGTCTATGATGCAAAGACAAAAAGAGTGTAAAGGGCGTTCTTATCGCTTTAAGCGATTTCTTCCAGACAAGTTTGGGTGTGTATGTTTGTTTTCCCAAACAGTATTCAAGACATCTTAGAGATGTTCCCGAAGAACTACTGTTTAGGAAACGATGCTGTACCCGTATTGCGTAACCCGATGTCTCTATAGAGAAGAGAAAAGAGGCCTAAAATACGGGATGATAGAGTCTAAAATATATAATTCCTGAATATACCCACCATGTGTGAATATTCAGTGAGGCTCGGGTTCAAATCCTGGCATGTACCAATGAGTTTTTTAACGTGGTAACTACATATTCATCTCTAGCTTGATGGTGAAGGAAAACATTGTGAGGAAACCCGCAGGTCCCAGAATTAATTCTGAGGCAAGATGCTGAGATTGGCGCTAATTTAGCACAATATTGTTGTGTATTTGTTGTTGTATTATTGTTGTATATTTTCCTTTGTGTGCTGAATACATTATTATTACTCAAAGACAAAATGTTTTATTCAAAGTAGACTTACAAGTCCAGTTATTGCAAGTCATTACAACTCCACCGCTTCAGCATGTAAATGGTTGAGAAGCTTACTATAATTATTATTATATCTAAATAGGATGTGAGAGAAGGACGTAATGTATGAATGAAAAAAATACATGTTAGTGGCGTGATTCGTCAAAACTGGTACACAGCGAGATGAGACAAGCTCGAAAGGATAATTCAAAGGCGTCAAGTTGACAGGTATTTTTTTTGACGACTGATTAATAGATAAATCTATAAATAAATTAAACATGTAACTCGCTGGTGTCTGTACTGATAGGAGATATTTAAGAAAACTTAATGTGAGGGGTATGTATTACAGCAACAGAAACCAAAACAATATTTTTTAGAATGTTTATGTCTGTCCGTTTCTGATTGTACGCGCATCACGCAGAAACTAAAGCACCAAATTGGAATGCGCCTTTCACAGTTGTTTGTGCGCTTTTCACAACAATTGCAGATCCAATTCAAAATCTGATACATGTTTCATCTTAATACGCTGCCTAGAAGCCGAGATAAATAAAGTTTTTTTTTAAAATGGGAAAAAAATGGCGACATTGTACAATGCTGGTATAAACTGAAGTGTATCGTGTTTGGACGAATCTTTCCTTATACAATATGTAACAGAATAAGCGCCATTTCTTAAATTAGTTTGTTCAGTATCGAATTCAGCTATTTTTAATAATTATTTAAGAAATAGCATAACTGAATTAAGGGCTATCTATGGAAACCGTACTATTATTGCTCTTTATTTAAGAAATTTATTTAAAAAGTAAAGTACGAATGCATCATAATTTTTTTATATTAATATACTAATTGGGGTGTATGAGGAATTGCGCTTATTCTGTTGTGTATAAGCACTATAACCATATGTGGCACTCAAAACCCGTGATAGCATGAAAACCAAATGAATCGAAAAGGTTTTTGGGACACAGGAAACGTTTAGGTATACATATTCTCCTTTTATAAATTATAAAATATAATATTTGAGAAAAATACGTATACCACGGACAAAACGCACTCAGCCAATGCTTTTGCCCTTACATTAAAAACAAAGTTACATGGCATACTTGTGATTTCTTTACAGTCTGGAAAAAAATATTACGTATAAGCTAGAGCCGAAGTTATACACGAGATTAATTTTTAAAATATAGTCATGTCAAATGTACTAAATCTAGAAAAGTACGCACACTGCTACGTAGCAGCTACGCCAATAGACAGCCGAGTACTAAACCGCGCTATCGAAGTTTTCTAATGAGTTTGTATAAATACAACTGTACAACATCGACCGTTGGACCGCGGTCAGGCACGATCGCCTCGACCTCGCCTAAAGGAAGATCTTCCCATTTCATAATAGAGGGTTCCATCTCCGCTCCTCCTTATGGATAATGACATTAATAAGAAAAAAAAAATGTGACAATGCCAAACGAATCTATCACAGTTACCTACCACACCATATTTCTTCCAGACGGTAAAAAAATTCTGTTGGTATACCACGTGATTAAGAAAGTATGTTACCTGCGCCAAGTCGGCGTGATGAGGGAACTCGTGCGGGTGATGGTAGAGGTGAGGCTGGGGCGTCGGCAAGGCGGAGGCGGGCCGAGGCGCCGCCCTCCTCCCGCCTCTGCCTCGCGCCGCGCCCCTGCCTCGGACCCCGCCCCTGCCTCGCTCCTCGCCGTTCAGCGAGACCGTGTCTGTTGGACCGGTGCTTTATTTATTTAACTTCATGTACCAAGAAAATGTACACATGGCGAACTTAATGCCTAAAGGCATTATCTACCAGTCAACCATCAGGCTAAGCAGAAATAATTTGTAAGTAAAAAATCAATTAAACATAACATTACAGTAAATATATATATTACGGTAAATGAGGGGTGTAATTTCAAAACCCTCTATAACGATTTCGAATACTTTTTTACATTTTTGTACTAAGAGAAAGGTTTTTAAATTTACTTTGCAATAGATCATATGTAAATTTTCATACCCCTCTAAAATGCACAGTAAATACAGTTTAAAAAGTAAGTTTAGTTGCAAAGGCCGCTAAAATATCTAATATCACAATCAAAATCCTCTAAAATGAAATCGACCAATGAGAGCGTCGCATTGCAAACACGTGACTTTAAAATAGTATGGGGATTTTGGCTGTGTAGGTGAGACTTGCTCGCGGTTTTTAAACAAAATTCATTAAAAAGGATGGAAGATCTAGCGCAGTTTGCTAAAAAATGTGATCCCAAAGATGCTCGGAAACTGCCACGCCATCCAGAATCTTGGAAACGCGAAAAGGAGCCCAGAAAACGGTGAGTAAAATCTTACCTAAAACTTACTTCAAAAGTTCGTTAGAAAGTTTTATGCAACAATAAGTAATGAGTACCTGCTTGTAATATGTGCTGAAGAGTGATGAATTTTGATAGCGGTTATCAACTAAACTACTATATCTATAGACATAGAAAAGAAAAGAAGAGCGGAAACAATTTGTTTATTAAAAAAAAAATCTTTTTTTTTTTATTAAACAATTTGTTTATTAAAAAAAAGATCTTTTTTTTTATTAAACAAATTGTTTCCGCTCTTTGTTCCTGAGGTTATCTGCAAGAAATCGCTTAAATCGATAGGAGCGCCCAATTTAATTTTTTTATCATTGTGTCACTTGTTGCATATTTTTATTGGTGTACAATAAAGAGTTGATACTTACTTACTTTGTTTTTCATTAGTTAATTTTAATACATACTCGTAGCTGGATACAGTTTACTGAGATTGGTCTCTATGCTTTATAGCATAATGTCATCCATCCAGCATTATAAGGTTAGTTTCAAAACCCCCTTCAGAATGACAGCTTATTTTCAAAACCCACTAAAATGACAGGTTGGTTGCAAATTCCTCTATAATATATTTTAATTTTATATTTTCTTGAATATGCTTGTAAATATATTAATGGTTTTCACATTTTTAAGGGTTGAAATGCCGTGGCAACCAATTTATCACGAAATATTGACTTTTTCATTAAATTAACTACAATAGATGAAAAAAAACGTTTTGTACAAAATTTCCAAAAAATGCTTTAGTGGGTTTTGAAACTACACCCCTCAAATCCTAATACATATATATTATGTTGATAAAATAAACTAAAGGCTGATTCATGTTACAACGGGACGGGGCCCGTCCGGGCCCGGGCGTGCCCCGTCCGGAGCGAACCATCCTACAACACGCCTCAACCCGGACGGGGCACGTCCCGTTGTAACATGAATCAGCCTTAATACATACTACTTAGTCTGGCCATAAATACTGTTACAGTTAAAAATAAACAAAATGTTATATTTGAATTTTAAATCTGTGATTTTTATATGATTGTTCATTGGGTGTTCTCAATTTGGCGCCACTACATTGTACAATATTTTGCAATATTAAAATGGAAAGGGGTGATAAAGAGAACCGAATCGCTGCGATTGCATAACACAAAGTAGATATGGAGATAAATGCAATTTTTAAAACTCTCCATACGCTTGGTATTAGTACAATGTTTGTGTACCGGGCTATTAATAGGTACAATGAGACCTCCTCTGTTTGTGACAGAAAAATATCTGGCCGTCCACGTAGTGTTCGTACGAAAAAGGTGGTCAAAGCAGTAAGGGAAAGAATTCGAAGAAATCCTGTCTGAAAGCAAAATATTTTATCTCGGGAGATGAAGATAGCACCTAGAACCATGTCGCGTATTTTAAAAGATAACTTAGTACTTGCAGCCTACAAGAAACGTACTGGTAATTTCTTAACTGATAATTTAAAAAAGAATAGGGTGGTGAAATCGAAACAACTACTGAAGCGGTACGCAAAGGAAAGTCACAGAAAAAAATTGTTTACGGATGAGAATTTTTTTACAATTGAGCAATATTTTAACAAACAAAATGACCGTATTTATGCTCAAAGCTCCAAGGAAGCTTCCCAATAAGTCGACAGAGTGCAACGTGGGCACTATCCGACTTCAGTGATGGTTTAATGGGGTATTAGCTATGAAGGAGTGACTGAGCCATACTTTTGTGAAAAAGGTATCAAAACATCTTCACAAGTGCATCAAGATACCATTCTTGAGAAGGTAGTGAAGCCCCTTAACAACACCATGTTCAATAACCAAGAATGGTTCTTCCAGCAAGACTCGGCGCCGGGTCATAAAGCTCGGTCTACGCAGTCTTGGTTGGAAACGAACGTTTCGGACTTTATCAGAGCTGAAGACTGGCCGTCGTCTAGTCCCGATCTTAATCCGCTGGATTATGATTTATGGTCAGTTTTAGAGAGTACGGCTTGCTCTAAACGCCATGATAATTTGGAGTCCCTAAAACAATCCGTACGATTGGCAGTGAAGAATTTTCCCATGGCAAGAGTGCGTGCTTCTATTGATATCTGGCCTCAACGTTTAATGGACTGTATGGCAGCCAATAGAGACCACATCGAATAAGCTTTTTATATTTTAAAGTGTTTTATATTTATGTATTAAACTAAGACACTGTAAAAATAATAAATGTTATTTGCAATAGAAAAAAATGTTTTTCTTTGTTTCAGCATTTATGGCAAGACTAGGTATATATCGTAACAAAAATCCTTACATAAAATAATCTAAAGATGATGATTTTCTTTCTTTATGTTACGAAAGTTCTGTTTTGATTACTATCATATTATTACAATTACCATAATACTAGCGAATCGAGTTTCCAGCATGGTTCCTGTTTATTGTCGTTCCCGTGGGAATTTCCTTCCTTGAAAATCCCTTTTTAGTGTATTTCATGCTTCTAGACCTAACTGCTTTAACTGTGGTTGATCGATCACTAACTAGCGTGTTTTCCCAAATAGTAACCAAAACGTCTAAGAGACAGTCCCGAAGAACTACTGTTTAGGAAACGATGCTGTACCCGTATTGCGTAACCCGATGTCTCTATAGAGAAGAGAAAAGAGGCCTAAAATACGGGACAATTAAGCCATGTCAGATTGGATGCCTTCAAAAATTCTGACAGTGGCCACTTGGCCAATTTATGACATGCATAAGTGTTCACACCAACATCAATCGTTGGATCGATCGTCCTCACGAATCTCACGATCACCTCGCCTGGCGGAAGATCTTCCCTTTTCAGGAGGAGCATTCAAAATCAGCTGTTCCATAGCTGTTACAGGTTGTAATACATCGTTGGCCACAATTCACACACGGTCATTTAGTCCCAAACTAGGCCCCTGTACTATGGGTACTAAACAACTGTCAAACATACTTAAATAAATATGAAACGAAATATTGGCCCCGAGCGGGGTCCGAACCCGCGACCTCCGACTCAGAAGGCAGGGTCACTACCAACTGAGCCAACAGGCCCGTCACCAATGATGATGATGATGATGAAACATTACCATTGTCAATCCTCGCGGAGTGGGGCGGCGGATGCTTGCTGGGCCTGCTTGCCTTCACGTCGATGTCAAGGGGCACCCATTTGTGCTTCCCAGACTTGCTGCCACCTTTGCCGCCCACTGGAATGTTTAGGCGTGAGTATAAACTGATGAATATTATGAAGAGGAAATATGTGTATTTTTGTATGTTTGTTACGAATAAACTCAGAAACTACTGGTCCGACTTTAACAATTCTTTCACCAATAGAAAGCTTCCGTGTTTCGGAAGACACGTTAAATTGTTGGTCCCGGTTTTCTTTGTGTTTACGCACAATGGAAGTCATTAAGCCATGTCAGATACCCTTGGGTGGCTTGAAAACTTCTGACTGTTAAGTGGCCACTAGCTTAACACCATCTCCCAATCCGCGGTGGGCTCGCGTGGGAGATTATAGCCCATACTTCCTCATGTGTGAGGAAAGACCCTTAGCTCAGCAGTGGGCTGTTACAGGTTGTTGATGATGTGAGGAAACACCCATAGCTCAACAGTGGGCGAATCATGAAAGCTTACCTGCCGGCTTTCCCTTGTCGTTGTGCCTCTCGTGGTGTTTGTCGTTCTGCTGATGGTTGTGGGTCGGCTCCAGCTTCTCCACCTTTGCATGGTGCTCCTCCAGCGGCTTGCGGTCCTGGTCCTGGAAAGTCAGAGGCGGAAGTTGAGTCAGAGCCTTAGAGACAATGTTCTGCTATTAGACATACAATCATACATAATCTCACGCCTTACATTCCCGAGGGGGTAGGCAGAGGTATTCCATTTCTGGATATACCCACTTTTCACCAGACATTCTTTGGACCCCCAAACGTGATAAGTGGTAAGCCCATCTGAGGTCTGTTACACGTGTCTCAGAATTCATTCTGGGATTTACGAATGGACTCTATGAGTGGCTATAAACTATAGCATTTTGAGATTTTATTTTCGAATAAGCCATTTTGTTGAATGTGGCCAAGTTTTCTATTACAATAACACTGGACTGACCGCATTGCCGTTGTGGTGCGATGAGTCCTCGTGCGGCGGAGGCGTTGAGTGGCAACGGGCGCCGGCCACCGCCGCACCAAGCGTCGGCCAGTCACCTATGTCTGTGAAGTCGGAGGCCTGTGGACAAAAAAAAAGAAATAAACAACAATATACCGTAAAGTTTTTTGATCTAAATGGAAAGAAAAACATACTGCGCCGACCCCAAATTATGGGATAAGGTCAAGTACATGATGATGATACTGTAAACATTTTTGGGAGTTGGCCTGGCTGGATATTATCTTAGGACAATTTTAGTAACGTAATTAGAATTTAATTAACGAATGAATTTACATTTCTTTTGGTCAAGGCATCACGCGTGAACCAATTTCGCTAATTCTTTTTTTGTTATTTGTTATTGTCAGGAGAAGGTGCTTATCAAAGAAAAAATTAAGAAAGTTGCACGGAACATTAGAAAATTTAAGAAAACATAACGACCGTTTAATATACTTTATTTCAGACATATGTACATAAGTCCATAGATTGCTAGTTGATTAAATCTTCTAATCTAACCTTATGGTATTTGACCACAGATTAAGTAATCTTAAATGACAGTTGCACAGGACAACGTCTAGTCTGTCGGATCAGCTAGTCTAATATAATACCTAACATTTTTTTTATCTTTGTTGTCCTCAAATAACAGATGAGGGTATATATTTCTAATACCGGATCTCGCACTATGTGTTCAGCTTTTTTTTTTATTCTATAGAAGTCAAACGAGCAGACGGGTCACCTGATGGTAAGTGACTACCGTCGCTCTTGGACACCTGCAACTCAAGAGTCACAAGTGCGTGCCGGCCTTTGAGGTGGGAGTACGCTCTCTTCTTGAAGGTTTGAAATATACCTGTCCATCTGGCTCCACCTTCGCCCAGCTCCTCCTGGACCTGGTTTTCCGTCTGGCCGTCCCACCGGCCGTCATATCCGACGCTGACACTGTCACTATCACTTCATCCCCTGGTAACACTATCACTGTGCCGTCATCTGACACTGACAGTTCCGACGGAGTCTTTGAAGGCGAGGCGCAACTTTTAATTGTCCGTTTTTTTATTTTACAGCGCCGCCATTTTGGATTTTTACACTGGTATCACAGGTTTTCCGATTGCAGCTTTTGGTATTGGTCTTTAAGTTTTGTTATTCATGTATTGCTGTCTACATTTACTTATTGTTATTGTCAAACCTTCTGGTAACACAAATTAGTTGTCATATTATAAAATTAGAACATAAATGTTATCTGCAAATATACCTACGTAACTAATTATACCAATTATGTTTGATATTTTCAGTTACCTAACTCGGTTACTTGAAGTCTCGACTCTATAGCGTTCAATATGTGGACTTGTAAGTTCCTACTTTCAGTAAAACATTTTGACTTTGCCTTTGTCAATTTTATACATGTCAATCTATATAATCATTTGCTTTCGTTAGCGCTATGCATCTTAGCTAGGGGTGCTGATTTATTATCTACTGTGGTAATGCAATTTTAGGTTTCAACGGCCAATGCCAGCATATTTGAAAACGTAATTTCCAAGCATACATAATTGCTAATAAATCTTACCCACGCAGCTCAGGTCTAGACTCAGATTTTAAGCTCCTAGAATAATGATTAGACTAATTAGCATACTATAAGTCTGAAGGCAGTACCATATCTCACAGTTGACACACATCTGACATTTCCAAAACAGGAAATACTAAACAAGAGCAAGGCCGTCAGAATAATAATTAAGTATCTGTCAAATTGCTTTATTATTCATCCGTCGATTTTCTAAATAGCGACACTGGAGTTTCAATTTAAAAAACCGGTCGTAACGCCAAATAACTATGTTTTCGAGCAGTGCTAGCCTTATGGTTAAAGAGCCTGCTTCACATGATGAAAATCAGTGAGGCTTTGGTTCGAATCCTGGCATTAGTACAGTAAATAGAGACCAAATAAGGGGGGTTACCTTACAAACGGTCCGGTAGTTCTAAATTTTTTACATGTTGTCTAGGATGGTTGTTAAGTGTTTAAAATGCAAAATGCACATTTCCCCCCCCTCCGCGCCCGCCGCCATCTTGAAAAAACCGAAAAAAGTCGGCACTTTTTTTAGATTTTCACTTATATCTTTGTTTCGGTGCATTTTAGCTACAAAACAGTTCTATTCAATGTTGTAGAGAATGAAATTCCCTATAATATACGTGTTAAATTTTGTTTGTAGGGCAGATAGTTCACGAGATATGATATTTTAAAAAATATAAAAAAATACGCATTTTCCGGAAATTTTTCAAACTTATCAAATAAACAATATGCCGTTGTTTTCATTTTAATGCTTACTGCCCCCTCCGTAAGGTTGGTTAAAAAAAGTATACATCCATTTTGTAGGTAATTAAATTCCCTACAATTTTTATTCTTATACTTGTTTTTCTCAAATAGGCCAAAATTGAATTACAGCGTTCTAAAGTTAGAAGTTCGAAAAATTTCCGGAAAATGCGTAATTTTTTATCTTTTTTAAAATACCATATCTCTTGAATTATCTGCCCTACAAACAAAATTTAACTCGTATATTATAGGGAATTTCATTCTCTACAACATTGAATAGAACTGTTTTGTAGCTAAATGCACCGAAACAAAGATATAAGAGAAAATCTAAAAAAAGTGCCGATTTTTTTCGGTTTTTTCAAGATGGCGGCGGGCGCGGAGGGGGGGGAATTGTGCATTTTGCATTTTAAACACTTAACAACAATCCTAGACAACATGTAAAAAATTTAGAACTACCGGACCGTTTGTAAGGTATCAGCTCTCTATTCACTGGGTTACATGTACCAATGAGTTTTTTAAAACTTACGTAGGTAGATATTTATCACGGTAAAGGAAAACATCGGGGGGAAACCCGCAGGTCTCAGAATTAATTCTGAGACATGTGTAAACAGACCCGGTCCGGCGATGGGCTCACCACCTATCACGTTTAGGGGTCCAATCAAAGATATTAAAGTAAGGGTGAGTTATATTCATACTGCTTGCGTTTGAAATTTGATCCCCTACGAGTGTGCTACAACATATACATACTACTTCTCGGCGTATTTATAGGATACAACAATGACGGGGAAAGATGATACGGAACGAATAATAAAGAAAAAGAGAGCTATCTGTTAAGAGTTGCGCTTAAAATACGACTTGAAATACAATGCGACTAAATAAAATGTGGTTATTTAACTACATTTGTCGGCCTCATTTTCCGTGCTCTAGTAACATATCTACGTCTTTCTATATAATATCTTTGGGTCCAATATATCTCGTGAAATGTGGGTATATTTAGTAATGGAATACCTCTGCCTACCCCCTCGGGGATAAAAAAGGCGTAAGATTATATTATTAATATTATAAAGAGGAAATATTTGTATTTTTGTATGCTTGTATGTTTGTAACAAATAAACTCAAAAAGTAATGGACCGATTTTAAAAATTATTTCACCACTGGAAAACTGCATTGTCGCTGAGTAACATAGGCTATATATGATTCCAGTATTCCCACGGGAACAGGAACTACGCGGGTGAAACCGCGCAGAACAGCTAGTTTGGATATCAAAACGAAACGAAGAGAAGTGGGGGCGGGTCTTTAGTTACAAAACTAAAACTAACTTAACTATATGTATTAATCTGGTGTTTCACATATACTACTACATATCTCCTTAATTAAGGTGACTATATTAGTAATGTATGGTTTTGAGCACTCCAATATTATTTTAAGAGACGTTGGTTTTTAACGTCAGACCCAGAATTACGCCAAAGGTGGTACCAATCTTAAACTAACTTCACTTTTAAAAGTTGGATTATAATTGCTTACATTCTTTTGCCTCTACAACATTATATCATTGAGTACCTACCTATAGGCTATAATAGAAGAATAGGGTTGTGTCCTACCTAGTCAAATCATTTACTTTTTACGATCTGTCAAAACGAAATTCTACTATGGAAAATGAACTGAAATAGCAAACCGTGACGTCATAGTTTGTAGTACTCAATTGCAGCACTTTTTTTGATTGTTTTATTATTTTTAAATTAGCTATAATTGTAAATTGAAAATCGAAATACATATTTTGAGGTGTTTTGGGATAATCTTTTTAATGTATGACTACTCGCAATTTAATTTCGATGCTGTCAACTACCCAATTCCTGCACTTAAAAGAATTTAATCTTTAACAACACAACGAAACCCAAAACCTAACCCAAACCTAGATCTTGTTAACTTAACCTTTACTTTCAAGTTGGATTATATTAATCTTCATATTCTGTCAACTCAATAATTACCTACATAGGTATTACATCTTTGATTATAATGGAGGAACGCCTATAAAAAAATTCAAACATTAACAACACAACATACATGTCAACTAAACGGGTAATAAAAATAATAAACCTATTACGCTATACAACCGAACACACGTACCCACAAACAAGAATTTCAAGGACGATTCACATTTATAGACACAACACTTCCAATTTGACCAACTATCGATTCATTTGCGAATATAACCTCAAAATTCACCGCGCGCTTCTCTTTGCCCCTCGTGGCAACCACGTTGGCTACACGCCGGTACAACTGTCTCTCTCTTACCCGTGCTGGTATTCTCGTCGTCTCTCTCTGACAAAGATTGTTCCTCTCGCTGCGGTATCAAGGTTGCCGAGAACTCGTTCGTGTTATTTTTGTGAGTAAATTAATTTTGTGTGACAATTCGTCAGTAATTCAGTTTACCCAACTCCTTACTAACAACAACTGTTAAAGCTAGATAAATAATCCTAGGTATTCCACTATTCACCAGTATATTTTTTGGACCCCTAAACGTGACGTGACAGTAGGCTAACATATCGCCGGGTTGCTATTAGAATGCCTCAAAATCAATTCTGGGACTTGGTTGTTTCTTCACGATTCTTCCTTTTACCCTCGATCTAGTCTTATCTAATATTATACGGGAAAGAATTGTTTTTTTTTGTTTGTTTGTATTGAATAGGCTCCGAAACTACTGGACCGATTTTAAAAATTCTTTCACCGATGGAAAGCTTAGTTTTCTGGGAGCAACATGGGCTAATTTTCCCACGGGAACGGGACTTACGCGGATGAAAGCGTGGGAAACAGCAACATCTAGCAATAAATATTGACGTATTTTTTTAAAATGTCATTAGTAGATGCCCTCACCGGTATTCTAACCCGACCTTCACGCTTGAGAGGCGGGCTCGTTGCTTTTCTCACTGCTTCAAATTTTAAGACAATTTTACTGTTAATAAAAAATCTACACATTTTCACTTCCCCATTAAACTCCATGGTACCACCGCGCGTACCTCCGTCTCTTTCCCTCGCTATTGTTATTCAACCACACAGCTGCCTGGAGTAAGTACCGATAACTTTTCAAGTTTGCTTACTTTGTAGTCTTCAATACAAGTAAGTAATAACTTTATTGTACACATTGTACATTGTACATTAATACACACATTGTACATTAATAACAAATATGCAATAGCTGATTAACAATGATTTCAAAAAGGAGAATGGTTGGTCTTATCGCTTAAATCGATTTCTTCCTTTCCTAGGATGGATGTAATGTAACTGAGACAAAAAGATGAAGGTAGGTGGTGCAAAATAGGTAGTTGATAATTTTCTTAAAGGCGTTCAGATAAGTTACCTGGACGTTCCGTTACCAAGTAAAATCCTTCCTTATCGACAGTCAAAACAAGCTCTAGTTTCGGCGGTGCGTTGATCAGTCAATCAGGTTTTGTCACTTTATATAATAGTATTAATATTATATTCTCGTAATACAACTGAATTTTACAATAACTCATTTACCGTTCAGACTGTTCGGCTATAGAACGCATTACCCCGTATGTCATAAATGCTGAATCGATCCACATTTTCAAAACACGACTGAAAAGTGAAAAATATTAGTATAGATGATGATCAGAGATCGGCATTAGGTAGTGTGATTTGGTACCAAAGTAGGTAGAGGACATAATATGGAGTTCTTAAAACCACCATGTTCCTACTTTTAAATCGAAGCACACATATGAAATGTCAAATTTCATATGTGTGCTTTGTGACGAATGGGACCGAAACTCTCATTTTTTTAGCTAAGGAGCCGTACTATTACAAATATACAGATGTTGTTGATTATCTCCATAACCGGCCACTGTAGAGAAAATCAGCTAAGAACAAAAGAAGTTTACATTTAGTAAGTAAATATGATACTGTAGAAAAATCTCGAAAATTTTCCGTGAAATTTTCAGAAGTCAGAAATAAAGTGGTGGTTTTAACAACTCCATATTACATCCTCGTAGCAACTTTACCTACTATGGTACCTAATCACACTACCTAATGCCGATCTCTGATGATGATGTCCTCCAAGACGTATCCGTCGACGGCGACACCCTTAGCTCGTCTTCGCCTGGGCTCTTGCATGAGCGCGAGCATGACTCGCAAAACCAAATTTTGTTTTGAAAGTCCTTTAGTATAGATATTATTTAGATTTAGATAGTATTTAGTATAGATAGTATAGATGTGGCATGTTGAACAGAACTAACCGACCCGGTCCAGCGATGGGCTCACCTACCAACCTACCACTTTTGGGACCCCCAAAAGTGGTAGGTTGGTAAAAAGAAAATACTGGTGAAAAGTGGGTAATTCCAGAAATGGAACGCCTAAGCCTTCCCTCTCGGGGATAAAAGGCAATAGTACGTATATAATATAGTAAAGAAGATTTGCAGGATGTATTATAGTACTAGCGACCCGCCCCGGCTTCGCACGGGTGCAATGCTAACACTAAAACCTTCCTCTTGAATTCAATTCATCAATCATTCTATCTATTAAAAAAACCGCATCGAAATCCGTTGCGTAGTTTTAAAGATTTGAGCATACAAAGGGACATAGGGATATAGGGACAGAGAAAGCGACTTTGTTTTATACTATGTAGTGATATAGATAGGGAATACCTGCTTCAGTGTTAACAGTACTTAAGATAAATAAATTGTATCGGTTTATCAGAAAACTGTAAGACTAATAGCGTAAGTGGGGTTTTTAACCGATATCTATAAGTAATTAATATTCTTACCGATAACAGGAACTTGTGCACAGCCGGTTTGGTCTTATGATAGGAATTGTACCAAATGTAATAAATAAAAATCATCATCAACCCGTAACAGCCCACTGCTGAGCTAAGGGTCTTTCCTCACACATGAGGAAGTATGGGCTATAATCTCCCACGCGAGCCCACCGCGGATTGGGAGATGGTGTTAAGCTAGTAGCCACATAACAGTGAGAATTTTTCAAGCCACCCAAGGGTATCTGACATGGCTTAACGACTTCCATTGTGCGTAAACACAACGAAAACCGGGACCAACAATTTAACGTGCCTTCCGAAACACGGAAGCGCTCGTAATATGAATGCCACTAGGCAGTCACCCATCAACTGACTGACCGCACCCAACTTTGCTTAACCAGAGTGATCGTTACAAACACACTGGCACCGCAGGGCTACGAGCGCTTCAATAAATAAATAAAGTACATATTAAATAATCTCACGCTCTACTCACGCCTTTTATACCCGAGGGGGTAGGCAGAGAATTTCCATCTCTGGAAACACCCACGGACCGGGGTCTTTATTGTCTACTAGCTGTCCCGCGGGGTTTCACCCGCGTAGTTCCCGTTCCCGTGGGAATATCGGAATAAAAAGTATCCTATGTCCGTCTCCCGGTTCCAAGCTACCTCCCCACCAGCTTTCAGCCAAATCGGTTCAGCCGTTCTTGAGTTATAAATAGTGTAACAAACACGACTTTCTTTTATATATACAGTGGTGGTCAGATAATCAGAAACACTGCCAACGGTCCTTGACATTATGTAAGATACGGCTCCGCAATCGTTTTTATTTTGAAATTAAACAATAAATATTACAACAATATGTTCAACGATTTATCAATGATTAGAAAAACAATATTAATTTCATTACACAAGTGCAGTTTCAATATTACATTACGGACAAACATTTGAACCAGTTTTAAGGTATGAACAATAATGGTCAACTAATTAGAAACAACAGCAAAAAAGTATAAAAAATAATATTTTTTTAAGTATTAGTAATTAGTAGTGTTATTTAAGAAATAGCTACTATCCCAAACCTATCAATAGTTATAATTAATATTGCACTGCAACGACGTGGCATTTTGATTCAATCAATTTCGTAAATTTTTCTAGGGGGATTTAATTCCATGCTTCAAAAAATGCTTCATTTAGTTCGTTTTGACTGGTGTTACGTTTGTTTGAGACTTTCTTTTTAACAATAAACCAGAGATTTTCTATCGGGTTTAAATCCGGACGATTTGCTGGCTAGTCTAAAATGGATATACGCTGTTTGCTAAGAAAACATTTGACGCTATTGGCCGTGTGTTTAAGGTCATTGTCATGCTGAAAGATCCAAGTCACAGGCAAATGATCGTCCGAGTAGGGAATCATTGTGTGCTCTAAGATATTTTTTATTGCCATTGATCCATTGTACCTTTAATCTTCCGAACGGGTCCAACTCCATTATCCGGAACAACACCCCCAAACTTTAATGTTACTGCCACCGTCCTTGACTATACTCCTTGTGTATTTATAATTAAAGGTACCTATTGTTTACAGGACGTCTAACATAGCGCTTTGCATCGAAATTTACCATATTTATTTTTGTTTCATCTGAAAATAACACTTTTTTCCATTCTTGTACTGTCCAATTAACATATTTTTTAGCGAATAATAATCGCTTCTCTCGGTGCTGCTTGGTAAGAAGCGGTACCTTTCAAAAGATTCTTCCAAACAATTTAGTTTCCACTAATCTTTGGCGTATCAATCTTGGGGAGATGTTTCTCGGGTCATCAGGCGAAAAAACTTCGTTTTTAATCTGGTTGGAGCCTTTGATTGAGTCTTTTTTAGAAACACGAACAACAACTTATCTTCTCTAGGAAAGGTTTTTCTTGGCCGAGCCTTTCTAAGAACATTTTCAACAGTTCCATGTGTTTTATAATGATCAATTGCATTAAAAACTTTCTTTACAGAACAATTTAAATGCTCAGCTATTCTTCTGTTCGACCACATATGATCTATACGTAAATTAACAATGATTTGCCTAGTTGACGCGTCCCATCTTTTATTTTTGCCCATTTTGAACAAAATAAAATTCATATTAAATTTTGAATTACAGCCAGAATAATAGAAAAAGCCAATAAAGAAATGTTATTCTCCAATTTCCAAAACAATAACGAACTATTGATCCTTTTTTTAAATGTTTCTAATTAAGCGTCCAAGCGGCAAGTAACAGAAAATAAACTCCTACAGGTGTAAGACTCATTTTGTTATTTAAAAGTAAGATATGTTTTATATTTTATGCATTTAATGAGTTTTTTATTTGAGTGGCTATATTATTGCATAATTATTAATTATTGAATGTGTATATTTTTTACGAACATTTGTACGTTGAAGGTATACTTTCCTTATTCATAAGAAGTGTTTCTAATTATCTGACCACCACTGTATAGATAGCGGATGCCCAGCGGCGTTGCCCGCGCGGATTCCGTTTATTCCCGTTCCCGTGGGAATTTCCGAAAATCCCTTCATATTGGTTGCCTACGACATATTTAAAACACCTACATACCATATTTCAAATAGCGGGTGCCCAGCGGCGTTTTCCCGCTTGGATTTAGTTTATTCCCGTTCCCGTGGGAATTTCCAAAAATCCCTTCATACCAATTTCCTATGACATATCAGACACCTTCATACCATTTTTCAAGTTTCTAGGTGTTATCGTTTCGGAGTAGTACGTATTTCTCTTTTTAACCAGTTTTTATATTTTCCCGTGGGAATGAGATATTTTCCTGGAATAAAAAGTACCCTAGATGTTGACCCGGGTACTCAGTTATCTCCATACCAAATTTTATCAAAATCCGTCCAGTAGTTTTTGAGTGATGCGTGCACAACCAGACAGACAGACAGACAGACAAAAATTCCAAAAATTGGTGTTTCGGTATCTATATCGATAACTATATACACTACCGTTAAAATTTTCAAAAAATATTTAATGTACAGACACGGCCCCGTTAGAGTTTTATTATATGTATAGATGCCACTTGGCTAGGGGGGCTGGTCTATAACACATGGCTCCGAATTAATTCTGGGACCTGCGGGTTTCCTCACGATGTTTTCCTTCACCCCTATAAGCCTTCAATTTTCGCACTATACACCTATATTACGCTGCAGTCGGTAAAAAAAACTCTAATCGCTATTTATCGGGCAACGTCACTTGGGCATAATATGAAAATACATAATTCACTCTCGATAACGCGGTCCAAGGCCGAGCGTTACGCAACTCCGGCGCATAACAATGTATAGATTTGCATGTTCCGAATCGGTTGTTTTCGCTGCTCATTGATATGCTATGCTAACACTTTCATATTATAGTCTATTAACGTTATATTACAGGATACAATCATAGCAATTATGGGACGGGCCTGTTGGCTCTGTTGGTAGTGACCCTGCCTTCTGAGGTCGCGGGTTCGATCCCCGCTCGGGGCCAACATTTGTGTGCATGAACATGTCTGTTGGCTTCGTGTCTGGGTGTTTAATTTATTTAAGTATGATTTATCAGTTGTTTAGTACCCATAGTACAGGCCCTGCCTAGTTTGGGACTAAATAACCGTGTATAAACAAAATGGTTTTCTACAATTTATTACTATTAAAGAGCGGGTAGCGAAAGTAAAATTGTAATGGGATTAATTCCTGTCTGATCCCCTACTCGGATGAACCCTCAACGTTCATTATTACTTATGCAAAATTACACTCAGGCAAAATGTCATATCGCAAAACCTCACTTAAGCAAAATGTCATTTATGCAAAAATCACATGGGTAAACGTCCCTTATGCAAAATTTCACATCGCCAAACGTCACTTGTGGAAAATTTTACAAAGGTCACTTACGGAAAATGTCACAATTGCAAAACGTCACTTAAGCATAATGTCGCATAGCAAAACGTCACATCGCATCCATTGTTACAGTTTATTATCTTTATCAATTGTGATATGATATTTTTCAAATGTGTCATTAATTATTGAATCTATCATTTTGCGAAAGTGACATTCTGCATCCGATACCATAAAAGGCGGACTAGCAACAGAAGAAACTAGGAGAATAAATATCAACTTGAAAAATAACAAGGTAAACGGATTTCAAGCAAAACATTTTGATTAAATTGCATAGCTGAAACTGCAGGCGGCATGCCAACAGCGAGCACTCATACATCCGCAAACGGGAAAAGCGTGAGTCTAATTCCAATTTGAGGATTCCGAACACTCTGTTTAAAAATAAATGAAAAAGTTTTAGACAAAACTACTATTTACACACTGCATAATCAATACATCACTACATAGTATAAAACAAAGTCGCTTTCTCTGTCCCTATGTATGCTTAAATCTTGAAACCTACGCAACGGACTTTGATGCGTTTTTTTTAATAGATAGGGTTATTCAAGAAGAGGGTTTTAGTATTAGCATTGCACCTCGCTAGTATTATAATAAAGCAGTAGAAACAGTGTACAGTTAGAGTAGGGAACCGATAAATGGTCTCACAATTAATCAATGATGACTGTTTTAGAACGTCATTCTGAATCTCACCCAGTTTCCTCCCCCCCACCCACCCATTTTTAATTAATCCAACGCAGTAGAGACCAGATTAACGAATTTACAATAAAAAAACATGTCTTTTAAAATCTCACGTTAGAGTAGAAGGGTCGGGGTGGTCGAGCCGAATCTCACGACAACTCACCAAGAGGGGGAGGGGTCATAAAATCACCCAAATCTCCATACGTAATTAATGAACGCCCCCTTGCTTGTAGAAAAAGTTTTCTACCTACGAATATTTAGGGGGATGGCATACAACTGGCCTATACTTAAAAAAGTATATATTCGGTACTCCTCCGTCTGTTGCTCACGGTACCCTAACGCACACAAACACACCTCGATCACTATGTACTCATAGTTAGCGACCGTTGAAAATAATAAAACACCCAACTGCATAACGTTATTATTGCATTCAACCTTTGAGCGTTGATGAAATGTACTGAAGCGCTCGTACCTGCGGTACCATTGTTTGTAACGATATATAATAATAACTAGCGACCCGCCCCGGCTTCGCACGGGTCCAATGCTAATACTTAAACCTTACTCTTGAATCTCTCTATCTATTAAAAAAAAAACCGCATCAAAATCCGTTGCGCAGTTTTAAAGATTTAAGCATACATAGGGATATAGGAACAGAGAAAGCGACTTTGTTTTATCTATGTAGTGATAATAAATTTAGTTAAAAGCAATGTACTCTATATGTATGTTACAATGATGCTCAATAGATCTAGTTGAATGGCTCCCAAACTAGGATTCCCTGTACTATGGGTAGCCAGTCTTTAATCCTATAAATAATATATTGTACATAAAAATTACGATCATCTGGTTAAGTAAAGTTTTCCGCGGTCAGTCAGTGAATGGGTGACCGCCTAGTGGTATCATATCAGGAGTGCCGCGGTTTAGAAGGCATGTTAAACCGTCAGTCCCGGTTTTCGTTGTGTTTACGCACAATGGAAGTCGTTAAGCCATGTCAGTCAGATACAAAGTCAAAATGAAAAGTCAAAGTCAAAAGTTTTTATTCAATGTAGACTTATAAGTCCTCTTATCGAAAGTCATTGCGACTCGACCGCTTCGGTATGTACAACATGTAACAGAATAAGCGCAATTCCCGAAATTAGTTTGTTCAGTATCGACTACTTGTTCGATTTCAGCTATTTTGAATGTGTTATTTTTTTCAAAAAAAATAATTATCATAGCTGAATTTAGTGCTTTCTATGGAAATCGTGCTATTATTAATCGATATTTAAGAAAATTGGTTAGACACAACTAAAGTTCGATTGCATCATATTTTTTTTATATTAATATACTAATTGGGGTGTATGAGGAATTGCGCTTATTCTGTTACGCGTTGTATAGTTGGGGAGAAGAAGCGGGGCAAGAAACTCCTCAACACATTTTTCTTTTAAACAATCAATACAATACAAAGTACAAGTTACATGGTTTTAATGCTTTGCTGAGCTGGAGAAAATTTACACCAAACATTCAAATATTCATCTAACTTCCCTGCATCATACCCTTGGGTGGTTTGTAAAATTCTGAATTAAGTGGCCACTAGCTCAAAATCATCTCCCAATCCGCGGTGGGCTCGCATGGGAGATTATGGCCCATACTTCCTCATGTGTGAGGAAAGATCCTTCGCCCAGCAGTTTGCTGTTACGGGTTGATAATGAATTGTACTTTATTATTTGATTGACAAGCGATACTGTTTAAAAAAATGTTACATCTCTGCTAATATAATATTACTAGCGGTTCTGCGCGATTTCACCCGCGTAGTTCCCGTTCCCTTGGGAATACGGGAATAAAATATAGCCTATGTTACTCAGGGATATTCTAGCTTTCCATTGGTGAAAGAATTTTTAAAAATCGGTCCTGTATTTTTTTAGTTTATTAACACACAGGACGCACCAGCTTTCAAATCAAAAATAATCATCAAAATCGGTTCACCCAAACGTTCTGAGGTAACAAACATAAAAAAAAACGAATTCTCCTTTTTTGAAATATCTGCGCGAAATAAGTAATGTCGGCGTATCTCATCCTAGCAGACATAATAATACCTACTAAAATACCGCGCAAAAGTTCAAGGCCACTAATATTGGCCCGACCGCCATTGTGTTATATGTTAAGTGGTCGTGGAGTGTTTACATTATATTACATCAGAAACAGACCTACAACTGGATATAAACGCGAAAGTTTGCGAGTTTTTTTGACGTGATAACGTCTTATAATGCCGGCTGAACTCAGGAAAAAGTGTCACGTTCCGCCTGAGCCGACCGAGAGCGCGGAACAAGCGATAGAGAGGCACGATCGGCCGCGTTCGGCTTGTGACGCATCTATCTATCTCTCTTGCACTCCAGTATGCAATTTTTCATTAATGTATCCTTATGATGTTATCACATAAAATTATCGTCCGGAAACCGAGTTTACAGACATTTTTTTAATGTTTTGTTACTCGATCACACAAAATCTGCTTTAGATAACCGACCTGAGGGCCTAGCCATTCAAGAGGCAATGTACTAACGAATTATCTTATAGACTGACAATGGGTTCGATTCTGCTATACAGCGACTAAACTTATTTTAGTTTCTTACCTCAAAAAAAAAGAAAAGGGATAGAGGATAACCTACCGAATTTACAGAGGCTGTATTTTAGTCGTAACTTCTTTACTTATGCACTAAACACGTTATGAAATGCCTTAGTTGACAGGACTAAATATCTCTCGTTTCTTTTCTTTTCTAGGAGAAAGAAACTAAAATAAGTTTAGTTGCTGTAAAGCAGAATCGAACCCAATTCGACGCGAGTCCGACTCGCACTTGGCCGTTTTTTTTTCTTGTCTAACCAACGTCTAAGACCAACGTATGGTCAAGGGTCAATACTGACATAACCAGTTTGACTGCTAATTTCGCATGAGGCATGAAATCTATTTTTTACACGAAGAAATAGGGTAAAGGCTGATTCATGTTACAACGGGACGGGCCCCGTCCGTGGCGAACCATCCTACAATACGGCTCGACATTTGGTCGAAGCGGCTGGCCCGGTTGTATCATGAATCAGCCGTAATGCTTATCAGGTGTATATTTACGTACTATCGGGTGCCCAGCGGCGTTGAATGCGCGGATCCAGTTTATTCCCGTTACCGTCTGAATTTCTAAAAATCCAATTATAGCGGTTGCCTATGACATATAAGACACCTACATAACATAATATGTATTTCAAGTTTCTAGGTTTTACCGTTTCGGAGCAGTATACGTATTTCTCTTTTAAACCAGTTTTTATATTTTCCCTTGGGAATGAAATATTTTTTTGTATTAAAAAGAATAGTTCATCAAATTTTTTCCAGTAGTTTTTGTGTGATGCGTGCAGACAGACAGACAAAAACTTCAAAAATTGGTGTTTTGATATTTAAATCTCTCTACATCCTATAAGCCCTATTATATTTCAATCTATTTCGGATTTTTGCACCTCAGTGACCTGGTCCGGCGATGGGCTCACCACCTATCGTCGTTTAGAATCCAAAGAATATCTCGTGAAAAGTCGAAATATCCAGAAATACCTCCCCCCTCGAGGATATAAGTCGTGAGTTTTTTTTTAAAGTGACAATGCGTCAAGATAGCGAAATGCGTCCAATCCAGAGCGTCAACTCGCATTCCACAAGTCAATGTTTACTTAAACTGCATTGTGAACATTGTCGGCGATTGCAACAATGGCGACCAGCCACGAAGAGCAGAGTTGTGGTTTTGAAAACACACTCGTTAGAATGTAGTCAGACTTTTTAAATTCCCTGGAACTCTGACAGCTGTCATTTCAGAAGCTACAAATCTTTTTGGTCTCGTCTCTTTCTTTTTAACACTTTAACGGGCAGAGGGCAAATAGTTACCACAAAATATTGAACTCTATGTAATTGCAATAAGATTCAAAACAAAATTTAAACTGCCTACTACTGGACAGATTTTAAAAAATATTTCATAAAAACTGTTTTACTAGCTTCTGATTGTTTAACTCTAATAAATATAATAATAATAATACAATCTCACGCATTTTATCCCTGAGGGGGTAGGCAGAGGTATACTGGATATACCCACATTTCACGAGATATATTGGACCCCTAAACGTGGTAGGTGGTGATAGTGAGCCCATCGCCGGACCGGGTCTATTTACTCATGTCTCAGAATTAATTCTGGGAGCTGCGGGTTTCCTCACGATGTTTTCCTTCACCGTCGAGCTAGTTTTAAATATGTACTTAAGTTTTTGAAAAACTATTGGTACATGCCAGGATTCGAACCCGAGCCTCACTGATTTTCAGCCGGGTCATTGTCCGTAAGGCTATCACTGCTCTATGTAATTGAAATAATATTCAAAACCAAATTTAAACTGCCTACTACTGGACAGATTTTAAAAATTATTTCACAAAAACGGTTTCACTAGGTTCTGATTGACTAACTCTAATAAAGGCAGGGTAATAAAAACTTGACGTCTCAAGCGACAATTCATCCGAATGTATCAGACTTAGCGTTTGTCGGGAGTACAGTCAAGAGCACATGAAGCTTTACACTTGTAGTGCAAGTCTGACCTCTAAGGCGATTGTAATATGAACGTTACAAAGTCCAATTGTCAAGCTCCATGTGCTCTTGACTGTGCATCTCTGCCGATAAAGACTTAGGCTTTTTATTTTTAACTCTTCCTCTTCGCCGGACGAATCCAGTGGTAACAGAACTCAGTTATTACGTCTTAACTGTCCGCGGATACACATGTCTAACCGATGTCTAACAATAACCAGCATAGATGTTTGTTTCGGTTTGGTTTCCCGCCAATTTTATTTATAGTTATCGTTTGTGACGACATTGTTTGATTGGCGTACCTCATTCACCCGTTATAACGTGGGTTTTCTGTACAGGGGGTCTATAAAAAGGCCGTTTCGGGTGAATCATAATAGGATCCTATTTCGATTCATATTCGAAATTTTCACCAAATACGAATCTGCTAATGAATTGAATTGTCAGTGAATCACTAAAATGAGAGACCATTTTACGAAATTTAGAGGAATTGCTTAGGATTTGCTGGGAATTCATAGAAGGAGGAATTGCTTAAAGTGGCCATTTTAGACCAACAGGTTGGCTCTGTGACTGCATTCTAGATCACGGGGTTGGTCCCCCCTCTTGTCTCACTAATATAATCATAATGAATTCTGGGACACAATTCACACACGGTTCTTTAGTCCCAAACTAGGCAGAGCCTGTGCTATGGGTACTAAACAAATGATAAACATACTTTAATAAATATGAAACGACCAGACACGAAGCCGACTCAGAACGCAGGGTCACTACACCAGCAATAAATAAAAGATTGTTGTTTTTTTCTGGAATGCCTTTTTAATTTGGAAGAGGCAGGCCAAAAACTACAAAAAGATTAATCAACCCCGCTATACTCGTACAACTTTTGCAAATAAAGGTTGTCGCACATAATACCAACTCTTAAACAGACCAGGGGGTCGATTTTTGAATCTCACCAAGTGACTAATTCTCACCGATGTGAGCGATTTCCGAAAGTTCGTATTTTTGAAACTCATCGGTGACTTACATTTGTCATACCTATGATATCGATTTACGAATGCATGCAATTGTTTTTGACAGTTGACGTAGTGCCATCTGCCAAAAGTGTTAAAGTATGTTTTTTGGAAGAATTAGCAGCGGGCTCGATTGTAATATTTTGTGATTGCGCCGATTTATTGAAAACAGCGTGTGACTTTCAAAAATACGGCTTTTGGAAAATGGTGACATAAAAGTCATCGGTGATAATTTTAGTCACCGGTGATTTTGATATCACCAGTGAGATTCAAAAATCGCACTCCAGGCCCCAATGGACATGGAATTTCCATACGATATTTATATTTCCATACATTTCATTTCGTTTTATATTAAATCTACGACTGGTTATCTACTGGGAAATTCAATCGAAAGAACGAGAATATTTTTATAGTATTCTTTGTATGAAATTCAGAGCGATCACAATGCGCTTCTAGTCTACATTGATAATAATATCATAAGTGGAATAAGAGAAGATTTTTTGTTTGTTTGTATTTAATTGGCTTTGGATCTACTGGACCGATTTCTAAAATTCTATCACCGATCTGATTTTACTTTTCTACAGACTTCAAAAAAGGAGGAGGTTAGGCGATAAGACCGCCCATTGTACTTTAGTTAATGTTGGTATCCGTATTGTGTTGTTTTTGTTGTACAATAAAGAGTTATTGTATTGTTATCAATTCAACAGTTTTTTTTTATGTTTGTTACCTCAGAACTTTCGACTGGGTGAACCGATTTTGATGATTCTTTTTTTATTTGAAAACTAGTGATTCACGTGGTCCCAATTTGGTACAATTCTAACAATGGCATCCATGAGAAAGTCATGTAAGTTGAAGTCGGTTTTTACTCTTTTTTTATCTGGGAGTAACATGGTCCATAATTTTACCACGGGAACGGGAATACGCGAGTTAAATCAGAACCACTGGTTAGCTATAAACAAGCCAAAGAAACAAGAAATATAATGTATGTTTTTAATATGCACAGATACTGGCATGAGGAAAAACATTTGAAGATCGACGCGGCGGAATGTAACTTTTTATGGCCACTAAAAATAAAATATAATAATAATTACTAGTATCTTGAAAATGTTAATAATTTCATTTTTTTTTATTATGTATGGCAGAAAACCCAGATAAACAGTACGCGAAACGGCCGAGCGTGCACGACTCTTAGCAAGTGGCAGTGTATTGTATCTGCCTATCCCAATGGGAAATAGGAGTGATTATGTATGTATTGACAGATAGAGTGAAGAATAGTGTAATTCGAAAGCGTTGCGGCCTCAAAGACGATATAATGATGAGGATTGAAAAAGGAATGCTGAGGTGGTTTGGTCATATTGAGAGGATGAATGAAAGGCGCTTAACGAGACAAATATACAAGGGTGTTGTGAATGGGCGAGTCGGTAGAGGACGACCTAAGCGTACTTACATAGACCAGATCGGCGATATATTGAAGAAAAGCCAGATAAAGAGTACCCGAAACCGACGAGCATGCATGAGTCGTTTGATGAATGTAAATGAAACACGAGAGATCTGATAGGTTCATAGCAAATGGCAGTCTATTGTCTCTGCCTACCCCAATGGGAAATAAGAGTGATTATGTATGTATGTGTTATTCCCACTAGCCTGTTTGTGTTTTACTTTAATTATTCTATTTTAACCGCAGGTTCTAAAACGATGAATTTTTGCACAAAAATTGCTTAAATGACGCAAGTATGCACTAAGTAGGGATTATTGGAAATTCCCACAGGAACGCAAATAAATCCCGAGTTAATATACTTAGTAAACCGTAATTAAGTTTCTTGATACTCCAACAAAATGGTGTCAGCGAAAAAGTTTTGCCGCCCTTTTGGTCGTTGACATGCAACAAAAAAAAAGGGGGCAATTCCACTAAATGTCAACGGTTACAGTTGGATGACAATGACAATGACATGGTCAGTCGATGGTGTTATTTGCTCTGAAAAGTGTCAAAATAACACTATTGACTGACCATTGACATCTCATTGTCATCCAACTATGACCGTTGACACTAATGGGCAATTTACACGAGGCGATTCCATTGAGTCATTCCACTAAACCAATCCACTAATGACTTCGTGTTAATGGAGACAGTCCACTGCAATGGATTGTCCTCAAGCTTTTTTTGTATGCAGTTTGGATTGTCTTAGTAGAATGGTTTCGTGTAAATTGCCCATTAGTAGAATTGGCCCCCAGGTCTTATCCCCGAGGGAGACAAAGGTATTCAATTTTTTTAAGTAGTTTTCGTCTGTGTCCGGTAATGAACATATGCCCCGAAACAAGTTCTAGGGTATTTTCATCACGATGATTTCGTTCACTGTCGATTAATAAATATGTACGTATGTTTATGAAAATTTGTTGGTCAAACACGTGCCTCACTTCCAAAGTATCACTGCACTCGCAATATGCACTTTACTTTTTTTATCAAAACCCTTATAATAACAAAACACTTCATGCGCAAATCAAAACATCGGTCGTTTCGCAAAACATCCCGAAAAAGCGCATTTAAAAAAAAAAACATTAAATTCTCTTTCCTTTCGACACACTGGAAAATTTTTCTCCGTGAAAATACCATCGCAATTTGTGTCACCAGAACAAATCTAGCAATAAAACCGTCGCATTCCAATAAATCGACACAAACTTTATATTTACAATTTTTACGGTCCGAACACTCTGGAAAATTCCACAACTGGCACTATAAACAACTTTTTCGGTTGCAACTCACGACTGCACGGTTTCGAATTCGAATTTGAAAATAGAATGAATTTAAAAATGGAATTCTTTAATTCCAAATCGTGAATAACGCGGTCCGGCGCGACCGTCTCGGCCGCGGTTGAGCGATCGACTGCTCTAGTGTTGGGATGTAATAACGAAACAGATTTTTTCGATAAACGTTGGAGTAGCTGTTTTGACGCCCATTGATACCTAATTATAGAGAGCTAAAGTAGCCGTCACGTGAACCTATAAATTAAGTACATCAACCAATATCACCAGTTATGAGGTAACCAAATCCAATCAACTTCAATTAATACGGGTAATACGGAACTAAAAAGCAATTATAATTAGTCGGATTATATTATAAACGACACCGAAATGTGAGTTGTTTACTGTTATTCCACAATGTATTTATATTATACTATTTATAGTACTGGAAAAGCCCGAACTTAGGTAAATCTTAAGATTTTCCAGAAAAACCTAAGATGTAAGTGCTCTGAGATCATCGTTCATTTCGAACTTTTACCACCATTCATTCGGTGAATCTTAGGAGGCTAGGTTAGTTTTTTACAAAATACCCATTTTGATTACTCCCTAAGATTAATCATCATAATTATAAGGGCTTTTACAGTAACTTAAATAAAAATAAAGAGCTAAATGTGTTACTAAGCGGAAAACTCGAGAACGGCATGACAGATTTACGAGTTTTTTTTTTGTCAAGGTATTTCTTAGAACTCCGACGGGAACAAGATAAAACGAGATAGGCGAGGGCACCTGCCTAAAATTTGTATTTATGTTCTTATCGACTATCGACTCTCGGCACAACACTAGCGCGCAAAGCAACAACCCAACACGAACACGTAGCGAATTATGGAACTTGTTTTTGCGCAGCAGCATGGCGACCAATCTGTTGGTAAATTGACGGAAAAATATTAATACTACCACTTCATAACTGCCCAAACGCCCACAAGTGGGACACTGCATTCAGTTTTGGTAATCCGTACGAAAAGGGTACCGACGGGACCCTATATAGCTGCCAGAAGATCAGCTCTACATAGTCGGTGCATGCACCGCGGGGCGCTATGTTGCCGATGTGCTGGCAGCTATATTTTACATTTTAAATTTGGAACTTTTTACCCATTTTAGAGATTTTACTGTCAAATAAAAACTGTTGCAAAAAACTCTGTCTGTCATAGTGTTCCATGAACCGTAATAGGTAGACAATTGAAATTTTCATTATTGCGGCTATAACAACAAAGTACCTAGGCGCTTCGCTCGTTCCAACAGCTAGGCAGCTGTGTCACCATCTGTCGGTGAGTGGACGTATTATTCTAACGCCCTCTGCCAATGGGTGGCCGAATTATTTAAAAAATACTTTTGTGTGTAAAACAGCCTTTTTTTCTACGAGATACAACTACATAGTGTAACTTAAAATACAAAACTGTATCTGTATACAAAACTTCAAAATCGTTAGAGCCTTTTCCGAGATACGCGAAATATATATACGTACATACATACAAGAACTGCTTGTTTAAAGTAATAGGATAATAAAATTAAAGCCCCCCCCCCCCCCCGCCCCCCTTTTACGACAAACAATAAACATGATTTTATTGTACGATGGTACGGGACCCTTCGCGTGCGCGTCCGACTCGCACTTGGCTGTTTTTTTATGTCATTTCTGGGACCTGTGGTTTTCCTCTTGGTTTTCCCACGATGTTTTCCTTCATCGTCCTGTTAGTGATAAATATGTATATATGTTTTTGAAAAAGTAATTGGTAGATGCATCACGTATTACAGTATTCGATACCGAGCCTCACGAATAAGGCTCACTAAGTAGAGGGCTCTCCCTAACTACATAGAACGCGGACTACATAGACGACCGAGTTCTAAACTGCCAAGAGTTGACCGTGAATGCACACGTATATTGCTGTTTTATTCTTATTCGTCTTACTTATACTAAAAAAAAAGAACTTGAGTCGACCTTCTATACGTTAAAACTTTTATATATTCTGTGACACCGTCATAGAATACAAATTCCGCTTTAGAATAACATTAGTATTCAGTATCACTCACCTTTTGATTGATCTTGGCGGGTTTAGGCACCTTCAGGATGGCAGGTTTCGGCGCCGGCGCCGCTACGACTGGTTCTGTTAACAATAGTCGTATGTTAACTAAATTGCCTAAAATAAACTAGTTGTTCCGACCAACTTCACCAGCGTAAGTGCCGTTCCCGTGGGAAAATTATAGCCCATCTTAAAAGAAAAGTAAGCTTTCCATTGGTGAAAGATTTTTTAAATCGGTCCAGTAGTTTCTCCCATTCAGTACAAACAAATCATATATTTCCTCTTTATAAAATTAAGTACTTAGATATTTTATAATAGTTAAAAATATTTGAATAAAAAATTAAATATTAAAAGAATATTTGTTCCAAATTAAAGGGGTTTCAAACATAACAAATCAGTGTTTATGTTCCGGATCGCCGATTGGTCGCTCGTCGCTCCCGGAGGGTCATAAGTCTAAACTAACCCCCTGTCTACCCCCCTCCTCTGCCTTTGTGAAGTTAGACAAATATCATAAGGCAAAGAAAAAATTTACAGGATGAAAAGGGGACATCCACCCGTAGCCTATTTTCTATACCCCTGAGGGTATACCCCTAACCCACCCAATACCGAGGTACCTAGTCATAGTCATATAATTTATTGCAAAATGTGGTTATACAGATAGTTGGTAAATATACAGTACACACATAAACCCCGGAAGGCCGCGGCAATGTAAAAATAAAAAAATATATACAAAATTAAATTCAAAAACAAAAATTAAAATCCATGTTAAGTAGGTCTTAAAAAATGGGTACACTATTTCTTAAGTTGCTCTATCATTATTTTTATTAAAAAATTCCTTCAATGAGTAAAAATCGTTCATTAGCAGAAAACCTTTCAGATTTTTTTGGAAAACAGGTAGGTTATTTATTTCACTTAGTCCTAACCCCTAAAAATCTGGAGGGGGGTTGAGTTAACTTTTAATAATAATAAGGCATTTATTCACCATAATTTGTACATTTACAATTAACCTTAAACCATCTGCCAAACTGTATTAAACAGTTTGTGGGCAGTAATAGTGCTGTCTTCTTACAATTATGATACCACTGACATAATATACGGCGCAATCGAGATAAAGTTATCCTCTGTTTTAGAGATCAAACTTGAATAGTCACCTGGCAGTGGCTGCGGCGGTGGTGGAGGCTGCAACTGTGGCTGCGGCTGTGGCGGCGGCTGCACCTGAGGCTGCGCTTGGGGCGGAGCCCTACCCTGCTGCTGAGGCTGCAGTGGCGACCTCTTCTCTTCTAGGAGCATGGACGGCGGAGCCGGCGGTGGAGCGCCTGTACTCCCTCCTCGCACCTGAAGACAATGGGCAGATGTTAGTCAACTTCAAAAATTGCATTTTATTTATTTACCAGCTGTTCCCGTAAATCCCGTTCCCGAAATTTCCCCAAAGTCGGTCCACTAGAAAAAAAAAACTCACGCCTTTTATCTCACAAATCTATCCTCTTTATAATTTTTTTTACTTAAATAAAGGGGGCAAACGAGCAGACGGGTCACCTGATGGTAAGTGACGTCCGTCGCCCATGGACACCTGCAACTCAAGAGTCACAACTGCGTTGCCGACCTTTGAGGTGGGAGTAGTATACAGAGCAGTGATAGCCCGAACGGTTATAGAGCCGGCCGAAAATTAGTGAGGCTCGGGTTCGAAACCTGGCACGTACAGCACGGCCGTTTTAACTTGACAGCTCTGAAGTTGCGCAAATGGCTGCGCAGTAACATTTTTTAGCAACCATATGGCGGTAGGAGGGGGATTTGCGCAGGCGAAGCCTATGTTCAGAGAAGCCAAGTTAAAACGGCCGCACTGTACATATTTATCACTAGCTCGATGGTGAAGGAAAACATCGTGAGGAAACCCGCAGGTCTCAGAATTAATTCTGAGACATGTGTCAATAGACCCGGTCCGGCGATGGGCTCACCACCTATCACGTTTAGGGGTCCAATATGTCTCGTGAAATGTGGGTATATCCAGTAATGGAATACCTCTGCCTACCCCCTCGGGGATAAAAAAGGCGTGAGATTATATTATTTTATTAATATATAATATTAGTATAGAAGTAAAGATATTAAAGTCATTAATTTTATTAGCTAAAACAGAAAAGTTTGTTTCATGGTCTATTTTCCTGTTTTCTCGCAAAACGGTTGAAAAACGTTGTATGGAAAACGTGCGGAGTGGTATTTACAAACTTGTAACTATTTCTCGTCTACTCGTTTGTAAAAACCAACTTACTAATATCATAAATGACTATTTGAAAGAAGGAAAATATATTTATTAGGAACACCTTAATCAGTTAAGAACCGCCGGTTCCAATTGGAACCGAGACACAATTAAAAATATATTGTGTCTGTGATTTATGGTCTGAGAAGTTAAAAAGTCGTATTTAGGCCAATTCCACCAAATTATTTCTGCTTAGCCTGATATTTGACTGGTAGATAATGCATTTATGCATTAAGGTCGCCATGAGAACATTGTTAAAGTTAAAAAAATATAATATAATGTTTGCTATAGCTAAGTCCAAAGAGATTAAAATATAATAGGGAGTTGAGGAGACAAAGCGAGGAAAATTTTAAGCCAAAAGTTATTACAAGAGGGAAAAAGTCGAGTGTGATTCGACCGGAATTCGACCGAATGACAACTCGCGTTCATACTATGTTAGTGGTTGATTTAGCTCGCGGGCCGAGTGGACCCTTCCCGGGAAAATAGCTGTAGTCAACTGAGCCCGCGGGCTGAATGGACCCTTATCGGTAAAATAGTAGTCGACTGAGCTCGCGGGCTGAGTTATCCGATAAGTGTGGGTCGAGTGACCTACGAAAAAAAACTAAGGGGACAACTTAGCCCGCGGGCTAAGTGGTCTGTGGGCTCATTTGACCACAAAGCCAACTGACATGATACTTGAGCTTAAAAGTTTTTGTATGAAAGTGATGCCCCCTTTATGCGCCATTATATTTTAATCTCTTTGGCTAAGGCGGAAAAATCCTCAGCAGTTAACCTTTTTAACAACCAAAGCAATAAAATACAAAATTACATTATAATTATGTTTTCGGTAATGCACTGTGTCGGAGGAAACTACATCTCGTCAAGGCATTTCAATATTTGTCTTGCATAAGGAAATAAAGTACCTACTAGGAAAATCTATTGCAAATGGGAAATACAAGGATGACGTCAGAGGCGACCGGCAAGCCAGGAGACATATAAGATGTATTATTGTTATGAAATCTGTTTGTTGATGTTTGATGAATGTCACACAAAAACGTTATAAAAAACATAAAAATAAAAAAAAAACTCACGCCTTTTATTCCCGAGGGGATAGGCAGAGGTATTCCATTACTGGATATACCCACATTTCACGAGGTATATTGGACCCCTAAACGTGATAGGTGGTGAGCCCATCGCCGGACCGGGTCTGTTTACACATGTCTCAGAATTAATTCTGAGACCTGAGGGTTTCCTCACGATGTTTTCCTTCACCGTCGAGCTAGTGATAAATATGTACGTAATAATAATAATATAATATAGCCTTTTATTCAGACCTTAGTATGTTACATATAAAATTGAAAACTTAATCCAATAATTGCTTCTTGCAAATTTTCTGTAGGTCTGTTTGCCATTCGGCAAAGGCCTCCTCCAACCTTTTCCACTCTTGTCTTTCCAGAGCCACTCTGTTCCATGTTACTCCTGCTACTTGTCTGATGTCATCATCCCATCTTTTTGGTGGTCTACCTCTTTTCCTTTTTCCTTCTCTAGGGTACCACCGTGTTACAATTTTACTCCATTTATCATGTCCTCTCATCATGTGCCCTGCCCATCGCCATTTAAGCCTCCTGATTTTGTAAGTTACATCGATCACCTTTGTCTTGCTTCTGATAATACGGTTTTTTAATCTGTCTGACTTCTTCACATTCAACATACTTCTTTCCATTGCGTACTGGCAGGTCGCGAGTTTCTTTACCATACTCTGTGTTAAAGCCCATGTTTGGCTGCCATACATAAGGACAGGTAGTATGCATGTGTTGAATAATTTACTTTTTACATTTATGTGGAGCTTTTTATCTTTCATGGCCTCTCTCAGGCCCCAATATCTCTTCCAGCCATTGGTTATTCTTCTCTCAACTTCTTTACGTACAGGATCGTTTTGTGTTATAAGCTGTCCCAAGTAGATGTACTCGTCGATGTAGTCGATTTGGATGTTTTTTATATTCACAGTAATTTTTTTTCCGTTAGTCATTAGTCTTGTTTTTTCGGGGTTCATTTTTAGCCCTACTTTCTCGCTTTCTGTTGCCAATTCGCTCATCATTTTTTGTATATCTTCTGGTGTCTCAGCAAACAACACTATGTCGTCTGCGAATCTCAAGTGCGTTAGTGAGAGACCATCAACATTAATCCCGAGATGTTTCCAATTGAGACATCTAAAAATTGATTCCAGTACTGCCGAGAAAAGTTTTGGAGATAAGGGGTCGCCTTGTCTAACACCTCTTCCAATCCTGAATGGTTCGCCTTTCTTTTCGAGTTGAATTCTCGCAGTACTGTGACAATATACATTTCTTATTAAGCGAATGTACTTGTGTTGAATTCCTTGTGCTATTAGTGTCGCCCATATATTTTCGTGGAATATAGAATCGAACGCTTTGCTGTAATCAACGAATGCAATGTAGTATGTACGTTGGTATTCTTTATACTTCTCTAAAATTTGGCGCACCACATGGATGTGGTCGATCACCGAGTAGTGTTTACGAAAACCCGCTTGCTCAATTGGTTGATGTTCATCTAATGTTCCTTCGATTCGTTTTAATAATATCTTAGCAAATATCTTATATATATTAGACATAAGGCTAATAGGGCGGTAGTTTCCAATATCATGTTTGTCTCCCTTCTTATATAGAAGGATAATGTTGGACTCCGTCCATTGCTGTGGGATAGCTTCGGTATCTATTATTTCGTTAAATATTGCTGTAAGGATCGGTGTCATGACTTCTTTGCTCTGTATTAGGATTTCATTATTTATCCCGTCGGGACCTGGTGCTTTGTCTCTTCTTTGTGTAACTATAGCTTTCTCAACTTCGGCATGAAGGATGCTAGGAACATCTGAAGTCTCCTCTAAGTGAATTTCGATATTATGTGAAGAGTCGTATTCATACAATTTTTTATAGTACGATGTCGCAATTTCTAGTATGTCCGTTCTATTATGACTCCATTTTCCGTTATCGCTTTTCATTTTTACGACCCAGTCCGTTGAATTCAATAACTCCTTATAAGCTTTTTTGGTACCACCTGTTGTGATTATGTACTTTTCTATAGTTTCCATTCTTCTTCTTTTCACATCCGTTCTTATGCTTTCTTTAATTTTTTTACTAATTTCTACTAATTGTTTTCTTCTGTCTTTTGCATCTCTTTCGTTAATTAAGTGGTTCCTTTGTTCCAGTAATTTTATAGTATTCGTTGTTAGCCATTTCCTCGGTTCAGTTCTAATATTTGCAGCTATTCGTATCTGAGTTTTTATTGTATCCTCTATCCAGTTGTACTTCTCCTGTGTTCCTAGACTATTTTTGTTCTCTTTGTAGCTTATGAATTTCTCCTGCAGGGTGATCGCTAATTGCTCCAATTGATGTTTTCCGAGCTTAACAAATGCGTTAAAACAAATCAAGTGGGACATAGTTGGCTTGAGCGAAGTAAGAAGAATGGGTGAAAGAATTGTTTCCTATCCAGACTTCTTGTTATACCACATAGGAGTGACCCCAGGCCAGGGTAGGTTTTATTATCAAAAAACACCTCACAAATTATATAGAAGGATTTATTGGAATCTCTGATCGTATAGCAGTGATGAACTTAAAACTACCAGGCTACAAAGATTCATGGTCTATTCTACAAATATATTCGCCTACAGAACAATCGGACTTAGAAACAATAGACACATTCTACCTTGATCTAAATAAAGCTATTCAAGAGCACGCTAACAAAAACCTAATAGTAATGGGAGACTGCAACGGCCAAATTGGAGAAAAGCGCCCAGAGGAAAATACAATACTAGGACCATTCACATACAGTCATAAAACTAGAAGTAGAAATGGGGAGAAAGTCATTAACTTTGCACTAGAGAACAACCTAACCATCTTAAACACTAAATACAAGAAGAAAAAGAAGAAAATGTGGACCTGGATTTCACCTGATGGGAAAACTAAAAATGAAATTGATTTCATAATGACTAACAGAAACAGTTACTTCACTAACTTTGACGTCATCAACAAATTCAACTTCAACACAAACCATAGACTAATCAGAACTGAACTGGAAATTGTACAACCAAGAAAACCTAGACCAAGACAAGAACCTGGAAATATGTACGTAAGTTTTCGAAAAACTCATTGGTACATGCCAGGATTCGAACCCGAGCCTCTTATGATCATAATCTTATTTAACGAGTAACATAGTCAATTCATCAACGTGTAACAAACAGCCCACTGCTGAGCTAAGGGTATTTCCTCACACATAAGGAAGTATGGTCCATAATCTCCCACGCGAGCCCACCGCGGCTTGGGAGATGGAGTTAAGCTAGTGGCCACTTAACAGTCAGAATTTTTCAAGCCACCCAACAGTGACATGGCTTAACCAACACGTAAAAAAAACGTAAACAACAAAAACAGGGAGCAACGGTTTAACCTGTCTATTGAAACACAAATTAATTGTCAAGTGTAAGACTGTCCGTCCATCTGTTTCTCATGATTACTCCCCATGAACCGTCATAGGCTAGAGTTGAAATTATAACAGAATTTGCATTTCTATTGCCACTAAAAACATTTCAAGGGTCTACAAGGAGTTTTTTTGCGTTTATACCAGGGATGTTACGGAGCTTCGACTTCGATTCCGATATGTCGGAACTTCCGACTGATCTTACACCTTCGGTTCCGACTTCGGTTCCGATACTTTTAAATCGGAGGTAATCGGAGGGAGCGGCGGCTCCAGTCAACCTGTACGAACTGGTTTTCGCATCTCGTCCGGGAACACGCGTTCTGTCATCGATTAATATTTCACTTGTTGTTACGCCATACATATAATATGGTTTGTTTTGTTTTGTGCGGCGTGTCAATTAATTAATTTCGTCAAAAATCAAGTGTTATTAAGACACATCTTTCTTAGTCACCATCTCCGACTCCGATTCCGAATCCGAAAAACCAAATTTAAAAACTAAGACTCCGACTTCGGTTCCGATAAAACCACCTCCGTAACATCCCTAGTTTATACTGTAAGGTGTTACAAAACCCTTCTTGTGTGAATCCGACTCACTTTCCGGCCGGTTTTCCAAAATACCATCGGGCACACTGCTTGTTGCCCAATAAAATGCCACATGATACAAAATATATTGTCGAATGTAAAAAAACCCTCGCTTAGGAACAACTTCGCTGCAAACAATTATTTTTCAAGATAACTGAACGCGGTCGATATCGAAAACGGGTTTCTGTATCAAAAAACTGGCGGGTGCCCCAAGTTGTAAGCGGAAAGCGATTGAAATTAAATAAATAAATTGTGGGACACAATTTACACACGGTTATTCAGTCGCAAACTAGCTATAGCCACTACTACCAGAGTACTATGGGTACTAAACAACTGATGGAAATACTTAAATAAATATTAAAAACTCAGACAAGAAGCCACAGACATGTTCATTTTTCATGCACGCAAATGATATCTTACTAATATTATAAAATCGGGTCAAGTAGGCAGAGGCAGAGTTGGCAATGTTTTAAACAATTCTTTAAAACAAGTGTTTAAATCATTGTTTAAAACACTGAAAAAAAAAAAACCTATTTAAAACATGTTTTAAAACATTTTGTTTTAAACCCGTTTAAAACATACATAAAAAAACATATACCTACTTACACTTATTCATTTATTTCATACAGTTTTTTTTGCCATTTTTGCAATATATTTGAGGTTGTGTCACGATCATGAGAGCGCTCAATCCGAAAGAAAAATTAACTGTGGACGAGTTGGACGACTTAGATGTATGATGTAGCTGACGAAGAATAAGTAGAGTAGGATAGATATGGATGGAAGGTGAAATGAAACATGTTGATTTTTGATTTTCCTAAAGTAAAGATTAGTAGTTAAAAATTATTACAATAAATACTTCTGATTTATTAGATTTATTGGTGTTTCACTTTACTTAAAAAACCTCTTATATTGTTGTCTTTTGTATTTCTTTTTATAACAAGAAGTGTTTTAAACTATGTTTAAAACGTGATTAAAACGTGATTAAAACATGATTAAAACATGTCAATTTCAACATTATAAAAAAAAGATTAAAACATGTTTTTTTTTTTGACAAAAAAGAAACACAATGTTTTGTTCTTTTTAAAAAAAAAACAGTTTTTTTTCCAACTCTGGGCAGAGGTATTCCATTTTTGGAAATACCCACTTCTCACGAGAATATTCGACCCCTAAACGTGATAGGTGGTGACCCCATCGCCGGACCGGCGCGGCGGGCGTATTCACGGAGATTCGATACTCGATATTCGACTCGGAATCGGAAAATCTGTCAAAAGGTTTCGAGATGGGCTATACACAGATGTCATATTTGACATAAGGATTCTACAGATTTTTCGATATCGAGTATCGAATCTCCGTAAATACGCCCGCTGGTCTGTTACACATGCCTCAGAATTAATTCTGCTACCTGCGTGTTTCCTTAAGATGTTTTCCTTCACCGTCGAGTTGGTGATGAATATGTAGATGTACGTAAGTTATGAAAACCTCATTGGTACATGCCAGGATTTGAACCCGTGCCCCACTGATTATCATCATGAGAAGCGGGCTCTTTAAGTAAGGCTATCACTACTCTTACATACACTCGGCGTCAAAAAAATCGCACCTTTGAAAAACCACTTTTAATCCCATTTAGAATCAATGATGATGGGACTATTAGGTATCATTTTATAGGTCTGATCATCAACATTCAGCAAAAGAAGAGGAAAAAGTTTGTTGAGAAAGAATTAAAGTAAGACAAAAAAATGGTTAAAAATTACTTAAAACCTAGTTTTACCCCCCCCCCCCTTTTTATACCTCTAAAAGGTAGCGCAACTAGCGGCCCTTTTATAAAGTAATTATGCATTATTTTTGTATAACGTCGTTATTTGGGTGAAATGTTTTTTTTTTATGGCATAAATGATTGTTAATTTTAATGTCGTTAAATCAATGTTTAAAATGATACTTAATAGTCCCATCACCATAGATTCTAAATGTGATTAAAAGTGTTTTAAAGTATTATTTTCCGAAGGTGCGATTTTTTTGACGCCGAGTGTCGCCTCCCGCTTGCACCACACAAGCCAGCACGCCAATGTATCAATTTGCAGTCACATTATATGCCCGAGTGTTGCCAAACCAGCACCACCGCTCATATCCTTACTGTGTCGATATAAGAACTAATTTCGTTCAAAAACGCATAACTATTTCATTTTTAGGGATCCGCAACCAGGTGGGAAGGGAATGTCTTTTTGCATTTTCGGCTCCACTTTAATATTGAAAATAGGATAGGTACAGTCAAGAGCACGCTGAGCTTGACACTTTGGACTTTGACCCGGCCCTGTATTCTATGGCGCGCAGTATAAATCAGAGCTCAGCTTAAACTGGTAGTGTCAAGCTTGACTTGCTCTTGACTGTACTTAGATGGTTGAAATATACAGTGTCTATTTTTATAGTCCATATAAACACAAAAAAATATTTTATAATTTAATTACAATATCCTGCAAAAACTACATGAAAAAGCTACTATAAAATGACAGACTACTTAGTAGACTTACATACATGGTATTAACTAACTCGACGCTGTGTCAGACTAATAATCATAATTATTAGGGTATTGCATTTGGAAGCAGCAACAAGTCGGTGAAGATAGACTATTGTTTACATTTGACGAATTTAGAGTGCCTTGTTGTTAGACTATTAACATCCATCGCCATTCAACGCGGCAACGCAGCAAGTGTCATGGGCACCTTTGCGGCTCGTATGACCCGGGGAGGTATTCTTGATTGTCATTTTTCTCTCAATTAGACGTTAGTGTAATTTTTTTTACCTCCACATACATACATACATACATATGTTCACGCCTTTTTCCCGAAGGGGTAGGCAGATTTTACCTCCACAATTCTTCAATTTCAAAACATTCAATAATGTCAAGGCGGGGTTGGTAAAAAAAAATATTTTTTGCTCGATTTTTGTGTTGTATTACGGTACGGAACCCTTCGTGTGCGAATGCGGCACGCAGTTTGCCGGTGGGAATTCCTCATGTAAAGTTGCGACTCAGTTTTACCGAACAACTGCAAAATCAAGGACATAGTTTGTCACTTACCAAAGCCTTAACTAAATAAAAGAACAATAAGTTAGAAAACATGCAGTTCGTTCATGTTACCCGATTCGATGCTCAGATTAATTTTATTATTTTCAGCATTCAATTCAAATCACTTATTTCTAGGGTAAAAATATACATAGAAACCTCAATAGCCTATTAACAAGGTGATATAAGGATTAGACGCACAACGCCACATTCGCAAAATGACACATTGGAATTTCACAAAATTTCACATTCTCAAAACGCCACATCGCAAAATGTCATATTAGCAAAACGTCACATTAGCAAAATGCCATTTTCTCAAAATGTTACATTCTCAAATGTTTTTTTAAATGTTGTATCTTGTTGTTTTCATATCGTGTCATTGTGCTAATGTGGCATTTTGCATCAATGTGCCATTTTGCGAATGTGGCATTGTGCGCCTAATCCGCTGTAAACTCACCCACGGAGATTGGCTGAATGTAAACAGCAGTATATCTCCATCGACGAGTTGCAAAAACTTATAACTATGTTGCTGATTTAAGTTTTTTTTTAAGTCGATGCATATTTTTTTTTATGTATGACAACGCTTAACTTTGTCTATAGTACTAAAGTAGCGGTTTAACCCACGCAATACCCGTTCCCGTGGGAATACGGGGATAAAATATAGCCTATGTGTTATTCTTATGTAAGTTAGTTCTTATGCAAGAGGAACAAACATCCATACAAACTCTCGCATTTATTATATTAGTAGGATATTACAACGACGAAAGATTAGTTTTTTTCCCACAGGAACGGGACTCGCGGGGAATAGCTAGTGTATAACATGTGTGTGTCTGGAGTCTCAAAACAAATTATCTTATACTAGCGACCCGCCCCGGCTTCACACGGGTGCAACTCCTCCTGAATAACTCTATCTATTTAAAAAAAACGCATCAAAATCCGTTGCGTAGTTTTAAAGATTTAAGCATACATAGGGATATGAGGCCACAGAAAGCGACTTTGTTTTATACTATGTAGTGATTCTATTGTACAACATTTTTCGCTTCGAACCCTCGTCTCTTACCCGACTCGCGCTTACCCGTTTTTATCAACAGGTTTTCCGTCATCCGGCCGCAAATGTCAAAGCGACAGTTAAGCAATTCCTATGGGTGAGTCAAGTGTAACACTATGTGAAACTATACGTATATATATTTATTGGGAGAAAGGTACACGTTCAATGTTATTTCTATATACCAAGGTTTCTTTATTATACCACCTCACCCCCCCCCACATTCACATGCACTTCCCCTTAAATACACATACATCTATCTATATAAATAAAAATGAATTGATGTTCGTTAGTCTGATTAAAACTCCAGAACGGCTGGACAGATTTTGATGAAACTTTTTGTGTGGGTTAGAGTGGGTCCAGGGATGGTTTATACGGTGGCAGAACGACGTCTGCCCGGGCCACTAGTAATAAATAAAAATAAATAATCGCACGCCTTTTATCCAAGAGGGGGTAGGCAGAGGTATTCTATTACTGGATATACCCACATTTCACGAGATATATATGACCCGTGAAGTGATAGGTGGTGAGTCCATCGCCGGACCGGGAGTGCGATTTTTGAATCTCACTGGTGATATCAAAATCACCGGTGACTAAAATTATCACCGATGACTTTTATGTCACCATTTTCCATTTTTGAAATTGTATTTTTGAAAGTCACACGATGCTTACCAACATGCAGAAATTTTACAATGTCAGTCAGAGACAATCTTCCCGTTACGTTCCTTTTTACGCAGATGTTATAGTGTTGCCCTTGATATCGGTTTTTATTTTCTCATACTATAACTTAAAAAAGATTCATCAAATTGGTCAATCGTAAAACGTAACGTATCTGTCAGTAAACGAAAATTAAAGTTTTGAATTGAAAAATTCTCTTAATTCACTAGAAAAGGACGAATAAAGAGAACATAACACAGATTTTACAATTTATAAGAAAAGGTATGTACATTTGTTAGTGGCATATGTTTTACAAGTATATTTAACTTTATAATTGTATTTACTAATAACTTGGATATTGTTTTATTTAATTGAGAGGTTTTTTATATTTTCAATAAATCGTCGCAATCACGAAATATCACAATCGAGCCCCGCTGCTAATTCTTCCGAAAAACATACTTTGGCACTTTTGGCAGATGTCACATACGTTAACTGTCAAAAACAATCACATGGTGATTTCAATTACGAGTGGGTAGGGGCACTCGTAAATCGATATCATAGGTATGACAAATGTAAGTCACCGATGAGTTTCAAAAATACGAACTTTCGGAAATCACTCACATCGGTGAGAATTAGTCACTTGGTGAGATTCAAAAATCGACCCCCTGGTCTATTTACTAACTGGGTCTAACTAAGTATTGTTTATCCCGAGGGGTAAAAAACAAACGTTAGGCTATAGGTAGATTTTAATCGTTAAAATTTTTCAAGAAAAGTCTTAATTTTCGAGTTATTTTCCATGTAATAAAATTTTCTTTTTCTCCTTCATCTCTTTCTAAGCTGAACCTGAGTCCTATGAAGATCGGTCTTTAACCTTATTAAATACTAGCGGTTCTGCGCGGATTCACCCGCGTAATTTCCATTCCCGTGGGAATACGGTGATAAAATATAGCCTATGTTACTCGGGAAAATTGTAGCTTTCCATTGGAGAAAGAATTTTTAAAATCGGTCCAGTAGTTTGAGTTTATTCTTTACAAACATACAAAAATACAAAATCTTTCCTCTCTATAAAATTTGTGTAGATGTAGATATAGCGGCATCTTTTTCTGACTGTCTACAAGAGAGTTCCGTGCTCAAAGATCTGTAATACGGGACATAGATTCGGATTGATAATACAGTTTTTCATTACAATATATGAATGCCGTGTCCCGTGAAATTACTTTTTAACTCGATATAATGCAGTACGTTTACCAAAACTGTTGAGTATACATACATACAACAAAAACACATGTGAGTTGGTGCATATTTTTGGGAGGTAGTCTCACATGGGAGAAGACAGGCCCATAGGCTGTTACCAGTAGATAATGTACAGTGAGCCCATTTTAACTTGGCCACTCGAAACATAAGCTTCGCCTGCACAAAGCAAAGCCGCAATTTTTTTTTTATTGTGCAACTTTAGAGCTGCCAAGTTAAAATTGCTGTACTGTACATTACACTTGACTGTACCAATTACAGGCGCACACATATTTGACACAAAAAAGGAAAGACAGCGATAAAACTAAACAAATCTTCATTAAAAAAACAGCTATATTATAATACCACTAGCGACCCGCCCCGGCTTCGCACGGGTGCAATGCTGAATTTTCTTTGCTATAAACCATCCCTGGACCCACTCGAACCCACACAAAAAGTTTCATCGAAATCGGTCCGCCGTTCTCGAGTTAAATCGTCAGGAAGGAAAACCCGACTTATTTTTATATAATAGATGTCAACAATTCCACGAACGAAGTCACGGCTAAAAAGCTACTTCAAATGTAATTGAGATCGACAAAGCTAAACGAAAGAGTGGGTGCGAGAGAAAAGGATGAACGATTGATATCGAACTGTTGATGCTATACTTCAGCAAGGCGTCCGCTGGCAAAAAGCTTGATGTTTTTGCTGAGCGGCGCTGGGCCACGAAACCAGCGATTACTTGCAGTTTTGTAGATGTTCAAAATTTTATTGAGAATATCGATAAAATGTAAAAAAACAGGTTTAACTCGAACCATTATGTGCAGTCAATAGCACATGAAGCTTTACACTTGTAGTACGAATCTGACGTCTAAGACGATTGTAATAAGAACGTTACCATTACCATTTTATTGTTTTTAGGGTTCCGTACCTCAAAAGGAAAAAACGGAACCCTTATAGGATCACTTTGTTGTCCGTCTGTCCGTCCGTCCGTCCGTCTGTCAAGACCCTTTTTCTCAGGAACGCGTGGAGGTATGAAGCTGAAATTTATATCAATTACTCAGGTCTACTGTCCCTTGAAGCTGTGAAAAAATCAAACTTCTAAGCCAACGCAATCAAAAGATACAGCCGTTTATGCCGCAAATTTTCGACACTTGCAAGGGAATCAAAACCTACAGGGTGCTTCCCGTGAACTCAGAATCTTGAAATTTGGTACGAAGCAACGTCTTATAGCATAGATAAAGGAAAAATTGCGAAAACCATAAATTTGCAAAGTTGTACGGAACCCTCGGTGCGCGAGTCCGACTCGCACTTGGCCGGTTTTTTTTTATTTCTCTCTACTTCCGTAGTACAGAGAAATATTGTTAGGACACAGGCTCATTACGCCTAAAAGAGTGAATCAACCGATCCATACCTGTAAGTACATGTGTTTTCTGAAAAATAAATGTTTTTGTTTTTTTTTGTGTACCTTGTCTTGGTACCTACATAAAAAAACCTCATGCCTTTTATCCCAGAGGCAGAGGTATTCCATTTCTGGAAATACCCACTTTTCACGAGAATATTCGACCCCTAAACGTGATAGGTGGTGAGCCCACCGCCGGACCGGGTCTATTTACACATGTCTCAGAATTAATTCTGAGACCTGCGGGTTTCCTCACGATGTTTTCCTTCACCGTCGAGCTACTGATGAATATGTACTTAAGTTTTGAAAAACTAAGTTTCTTGGTACATGAAATTAAATAAATAAATACCGTGTAGACGGGAACTGCTAGTAAATAAATAACACAAGCATCTAATTAACTACATAATATGGCATTATATATTGTACTAGCGGTTCTGCGCGGTTTCATCCGCGTAGTTTCCGTTACCGTGGAATTACGGGAATAAAATATAGCCTATGTTACTCTTGGATCTTCTAGCTTTCCATTGGTAAAAAAAAATTTTAATTGGTCTAGTCGTTTTTGAGTTTATTCGTAACAAAAATACAAATATTTCCTCTTTATAATTTATGTATAGATCCATACCGCTCCGTCTGTGGCCCCAACGAAAGCTGCCCACGAGGCCTCTGAATAAAATCCAAAATGGCGGACTTTTTTTGCCGCCGAAAACTCAAGTCATTGACTCGATCTTTACTCGTGTTTACCAGTAATTATGTACAGCTTGTTGCCAAATCTAGAAACTATTCATCATGCATGCTACTAATTGTTTACCCGACGGCGCCAGAAGGAGGACAATGTTAGTGTGTAGCCTTAACAGGGCCCGTATTCACGGAAATTCGACATTCGATGTTCGACTAGGATCCGGACCATCTCGAAACATTTCGACAGAGTTTCTGATTCCGAGTCGAATATCGAATGTCGAATCTCCGTGGATACGGTCCCTGGTTAGTAGATTTTAAGGTGTCGTTAGATTAGTGACGACACGACGGAACATTTTTAAGAAGTTCTTAGAAATGTCATGGGTGACACTTTTACATAACTGCATTGACTCTACTAACACGGAAACGAGCTAACGTAAAAATAAAATGACAAAACAATAAACGCTCACGTTAAAATGGTTTTATGTAAAATGGCATATTATTAGATGAATATTTGAATGACAATGATGTTTGGTGTAAATTTTCTCCAGCTCAGCAAAGCACTAAAACCATGTAACTTGTACTTTGTATTGATTGTTTTAAAGAATAATGTGTTGAGGAGTCTCTTGCCCGCCTCTTCTCTCCAACTATACATACCGAAGCGGTGGAGACGCAATGACTTTCAATAATAGGACTTATAAGTCCTCACATTGAATAAAAACTTTTGACTTTGACTTCACGTCTTTCCCCAAGGAGGTAGCAGAGGTATTCCATTCCTGGAAATACCTCGTTTCACTACTGCATTTTACGGACCCCTAAACGTGACAAGTGGTGAGCCTATAACCGGACCGGCTGCTGTTACACGTGCCTCACGATGTTTTCCTTTACCGTCGAGCTAGTGCTTGATTACACATGATTTTTTACAACGAAATTATGTAGGCATTTAATAGAATTATTAGTATATTTCAGGGTTTTTCTAGATTTTTTGAGATGGCGTGACCTATTGTCAATTTACAAACTTAATCGCAATGGTCTTCATTTTGACGTACGTTGCTACTTCCGTACATCAGTCATTACAGCCAGTGTAAGCAGAGCAAGCACTGGCCGCATCTAATCTATCTACAATATATATAAAATGATAAACTGACTGACTGATTGGTAATGTATCAACGCACAGCCTGAACCGCTGGGTCTAGAGACTTGAAATTTTAAATAGATAGCTTATACGGTGTAGGCATCCACTAAGAAAGGATTTAAAGGCAAAATTCGTCCCCTAAGGAGGTGAAATAAACGTGCGTGAGCGAAGCTGAGGGTAAAAGCTAGTGTCAAATAATTACGATTGCGATAACATTTATAAGACAATAAGGCCTTTTTGAAAATGGAACATCCTTTTCCAATTACAAAATTTTCAAAAATCATTCTCACATTCCCATATCGACATGTAATAATTTGTCAGTGCATAATAATACTTACTGTACTAGATTCTCAGAAAACTATGTAATAACTTAATAACTGAGAAAAACGTATAATTTCGTCCAAACTCAGTCAACCGCATCGCATTTCCGGAATACGTTCGTAAAACAAACAACACATCCACGTGTTCCAAATTGAGTTACCAGTGTGGCCGACATAAGTCGAAAAATATTACTTTTTTTTAAACGTTACTAAAAATACGTAAGTAGTGTATTATGAAGGCATCGGACTCGATTCTGGCTGACCACCTAAAATTTCTAATTTTAAGTTAGCCTATCCTTCTCCATAAGAAACGGAAGAAAAAGGACAGAAACAAACCATAGATTGAAGAGCTAATGTCAAACATGTAAAACCAATTAATTTGAACCTTATGAACGTCACTTTTATAATGACCTCGTTATTTCGTCACTAAAATTGCTAAAAACGTATATTTCAATAATGTGAATGCGTTTATAAGGTTCAATTTTAATATTTTGACATTTGTGACATAATAAATAAATATGGCGCTTATTTCTGTCCCTTTCATTTCCAAAGCGGTGGAAAAGAATAGAGCTAATTTAAAATTAGGAATTTTAGCAGCTCATTCAGAATCGAGTCCATCGTCGAACTATCTGGTTTATCTTAGTATTAATATAATAAATATGTGAAATACCCTTAATAGTTTTCAGCAGCAAGGAATTTCATACAATGACTACTAGACGGCAAGTGATTAGGTGGTGCTGCTCCCTATTCTAGCTCTTAGGAAATAGAAATGGCGTATCATAAGATAAGAGGGGGGGGGGGGGGAGTCTTTGCATATATGTGCAACAACAGCCGTTTTTAATGCTAGAGATAGGTTAGTACTGTCTCAATTTTTGTTTGTGGTCTTCAGTGTCTCACAAAATATACGTCTTATATTTTAAAATAAATAAAAATAATATAAATTATCTCACGCCTTAACCCTGCAAAGATAAGCATTTCCTCTTGATAATAACACAATATCTTTGATATAATAGGAAAACCCATAATTTAAACTGACTGATAAATGGTCATTTCAATTTGGTCCTTCATATGTCATAGTATTTACTTACCTACTTATTAATACTTACTATCTTGTGTAAATAGACCCGGTCCGGCGATGGGCTCACCACCTATCACGTTTAGGGGTCCAATGTATCTCGTGAAATGTGGGTATATCCAGTAATGGAATACCTCTGCCTAACCCCTTCGGGGATGAAAGGCGTGAGTTTTTTTTTAATACTTACTACTAGTTTGACGGAGAAGAAAAACATCGTGAGGAAACCAAAGAATTGATGCTTCATAGCATTAATGACAACGCCTGCTCCAGCGTTTAGGTTTCCAAAAAATACAAACGAAGAGTGGACACTTCCTCTAGTAATCTGTCAACCCCGTCGAAGTTATCTTCGACGGGGTTGACAGAGCTAGAGCCTAGAGCGTATATTTATAAAGCGAGAGAAACAGTTATAAATATTATGAATATGTTATAAAATATCGGTCAAACATCATCGACATCCGTTAACCGCTTCTGATAATTATTTTTTTCTACCAAATAGAATCAATTTCCACAACCAGGCCACACTGTTGTTAAACGCACATAAACAATTTCAAAAAAAAAAACGCACATGATCAATGTCTCAACACTTATCAGCCAGTGATATCGCTCAAGGCCCTCCTTAATTCAGCTACGTAGTACCAATATGCTGCATTTTATTTTTTAACCGTTGTTGCCACAAGAGATTATTATTATATAGGTGTTGATAATGTTCCGTGAATATTGCTAATTCCGTGTGACCAATACGAACACAATGGGAAAAAATAAATTTTTCCATAACTTTATTAGAATAGGGGATTTGAACGCCTGGTCAAATGAGTTACTTTTTATGATCTGTCAAAACGAAAATTTAATAATAATACTGAGTTGCGACGTCAGCATGCGTATTCACGGAGGCTCGACACCGTTCGTTCGATTCAGATCGAGTGAAAAATTTTAAACTTAAACTGTATTCTAGGGAAAATTTTCCGAATCCTTATGTCAAATACATTCGTTTAAATACAAATACAAAATACAAATACAAAATAATTTATTGCGTGCCACATTATACAGGTACATAGATATTTTCCAGGTAGGTAGGTACATTGGTGTTAAAAATATAATGTAGCGCCCCGGTGGGGCGTGGCAATATTAGAGACACATATAATTAATGTCCATGCAAGTTACTATCTAATTAAATTCAATTTTATTCTAATTTATTCTTAAGTTTTCATAGTTTGTACATATTTTACCAACAACGACCCAAACAATTTATTTCTAAGAATTAATATTGCGTTTTCATTACATACATAATGAAATAGAATTATATTACAATTAACTTTCCATAACGATGTCTAGTTTACCATAAAAATAATAACATTAATAATAATAATAAGTCATGTACATAGGTGGTTTCATTGTATAACAAATTATAAATATCATTTATCTTTCATAATAATGTCTGGTTTATCATTGAGAAATTCACTTATATTATAATAACATTTTGATATAAGAAATTGTTTTAATAATTTTCTAAACGAAGCTGTTGCTGATTCTGTGTTCTTAATATAGTTTGGGATGTGATTATAAATTTTGATAGCCATAGAGTGTGGGCCTGATGTAACTAGTTTTAGTTTAGAGAACGGTTTTTTGAGGGTGTTTAGACCACGATTATTTCGCTTGACATTTTTGACTGGGGAGTATATTTCCATGTGGTTCTTTATAAAATTGCATGTTTCAAATATATAGATACATGTGAGTGTAAGAATACTATGCTTTATAAAGTAGGGTCTGCAGGAATCTGTCTGAGCAATATTTGTTAGTATTCTTATACACTACTACTTCGATACCGACACCTCTGAATAGCCCACCTTCGACAGATTTTCCAATTCCGAGTCGAATATCGAATATCGAAGCTCCGTGAATAGGCTCTGACGCAAAATGTGCACTTGACAAAAAATACGTCTGCAGATCTCGTAATAATGCGTAACGTTTTTGATTGTTTTGTTGTTTTATTGGTATAAATGTAAAATGAAAAGTATTTTTAGGTGTTTTAGAAATAAAATAATAAATGTCTCAGATCACATGTTTACATGTGGAGTACATTTTCGCAGCACTAAACGAAGTTGCCGCTTTTCGCCTCCGCCGAGCATAGTTCCTCGTTCTCGTTCCTCGGCTTCGCCTTGGTCGACAATTACATGTGATCTCAGACATTTCTTATTTCATTTCATATCTTAGTATATATACTGTTTCACTTCCCGGTGCAAAACATTACGTCAATCTGTTGCTTGTTTGCTGCGTGAAAGGAGAAACCAAAAAACAGACTTTCGCATTAAGATATATATAAAAATAATAATATAATCTCACGCCTTTTATCCCCGAGGGGGTAGGCAGAGGTATTCCATTACTGGATATACCCACATTTCACGAGATATATTGGACCCCTAAACGTGATAGGTGGTGAGCCCATCGCCGGACCGGGTCTATGTACACATGTCTCAGAATTAATTCTGAGACCTGAGGGTTTCCTCTAGATGTTTTCCTTCACCGTCGAGCTAGTGATAAATATGTACGTAAGTTTTTGAAAAACGCATTAAGATTTTACAGTCAAATAATTTCCCATCCGTCCTAACATGTCACTGTTATGGTATACCAACAAAAAACTGTCGGTGACAGACCCGTCGTTGGCGGAGAGCCAAGCCGCGAGAAGTTCTAGTTTTGTTGCTCTTTCGTTCCCAAAGGGCATACCTGCATGTATTTCTGACTACTTTTGAGTACGACTGATTGGTAGTGATGACTACGGGTTGAAAAAGATTTGATTTTTTTTTTTATTTTTGAAATTTGATTTGATTGATGACAATCTATTAAACATGATCCTTTTAGATCAAGTGCAAATATTTTAAAGGTATGTACAAATATGTAGGAGAAATATAATTAACATCAAAAGTTAAAAACAGACACGGGGTCGAATATTCTAAGTGGGTATATCAAGTAATGGAATACCTCTGCCTACCCCCTCAGGGATAAAAGGCGTGAGAGAAAAGTTAAAAAGTTAGTTTTCTTTCTTGTTAATTTCTAACAAAAAAATATATTTTGTAAACATAAACCCGCACTACGCCACTTTAGTCGGCTTCTTTATATATTTTGTATTGGTTATTAGTGTGCGTCTTTGAGTATTAAACCAACAGGAGACGAGATGCACACAAATACATTCACCAATCCAAGCATTCCGTGAACTCAAAAAAACTAGTTGTATATAGCAGGTATGATCGTTGACCGACACTTTTTTTTGGCAGAGGGGAACGCCTGTCAGTGGCATATCCGGTTGGTTTAATACTCAAAGGTGTGCGTGTATTGTTTTGTTTATGTACAGCGTGATAGTTTTTTGTAATAGTCAATGTTACCTAGTAAAGTAGCGCAGGAAAAATAAAAATCAATGCAAAAAATAGTTTCTTGTTCATTATTTGATTTAGGGCTGATTGTTCAATTGTCATTTAAAAGATATCTGAAGAATAAATATCACCTGTCACTTTTCCTTTCTATAGTGTCAAACTGTGGCAGAATCAATATATTCTCCAGATAAGGTTGATCTGACGATTTAACAATCAGCCAATTTAAAAATACTAAATATAATATTTAAGTTGATTAGATTTGGTTAGATTTGACGGGCCTGTTGGCTCAGTTGGTAGTGACCCTGCCTTCTGAGCCCGAGGTCGCGGGTTCGAACCCCGCTCGGGGCCAACATTTGTGTGTGTGCATGAACATATCTGTTGGCTTCGTGTCTGGGTGTTTAATATTTATAAAAGTATGTTTATCAGTTGTTCAGTTTCCATAGTACATGCTCTGTCTAGTTTGGGACCGAATAACCGTGTGTAAATTGTGTCCCACAATTTATTATTATTTGGTACTCAGCTGAAGTTCATTGCTTACTAGTTTCCTTTAAGGGGGAAAGGGGGGGAGGGGTATTTGGTAACTTTAGCAGGGGTTCGTGACGCCATAAGTTAGAGAAACCCTGACATAGAGCCATACACTTATGCACTAGTTAACTTATCCTGTCTGTCTGTTCAGTTCTGGCTCGACGCCAGTTGGAGTTTACTCCTATTAACGGAGATAACTATTCCACTTCCACTACTAATTATCTTTATAACTTGGCTTTGTTACAGAAACGTACTTTTATTGAAAAACATAGAACTCTAAAGAGTAAAAAACCGACTTCAACTTATATATTCTCATGGATTCCATTGTCAGAACTGGACCAAATTGAAATTGGACCACACGGGAAGCACCAGCTTTCAAATAAAAAAAGAATAATCAATATCGGTTCACCCAGTCGAAAGTTCTGACTAGTTCTGAGGTAACAAACATTAAAAAAATCTGTCGAATTGACAACAGGGTGCATAGCAGAATGTGCAAGTCGCAAAATGAGCACTAGTGCAAATCGCAGAAGGTCCTCCTTTTTTTGAAGTCGATTGAAAACTAGCTGTTTTGATCCTAAGTCAAGTCCCCGTAGAAAAACTCCCAGAAAAGATGGTACTACTAACGCTCCGCTATCTGTTCGTCCGTCAGTCTGTATCTTTGGAACCGTAATGGGTAGACACTTCAATAGCACTAAAATTTAGACACGAAAATTTCCAGTGTATTACTATGGCTGCTACAAGAATCAATGAAAAAAGTTTAAAATTAAAGGGGACCCCTTTAGCATACAAGAAACCTATTTTTTAAAGTACATATTATATATTTTTTTAAAAAAGTTAAGTATTTCCAAAAATCCCTTCTTAGTGCTTTCTTACGTCATATAAAGAGCTTTTATGCAAAAATTTATGCTTGCAGACCCAACGAATTTGGGACCGCTAGTATATCCATATTTATAGATCGAAACCCTAAAGTCACAATGGACTAATAACGGAACTATAAAAGTTGTATAACGCTTTTGTTGTGGATCTCAAGGTCGAGGGGTCACTGGGGCGCAAGGTCAAGGTCATAACACCTCTGATAAAATTATTACTTGGACTTAAATGACACTTAATTAAATCCATGTGCTAACTATGTTATTTTCGAATATTATTAATAAAATAATTATACTACATTAAAACATCACTTCACTACATAGTATAAAACAAAGTCATATAAATAAATATTTTAATAAAAAATATTTTTATAAGCTCTCCCTATCTTTAAAAGCGCCGCGTACGACTGTCAAAGAGTGCATGATTTGGCGTTTCAACGTAACATTGACTTTATTCGGTGCGCGTAAGATTAAATTTGGCTTGTAAGTATCTGAAAAATTAAGAGGGCTTTCTTAGGGAGTGTGTTCTGTACTAGTCCTAATATTTATTCTGTGCCGCTACTTGATAATGACGAATGCGTCACGCTATTAGCTGTCCACGGAATTCGGGTGTGTTGTAATCACCGCTTGATAAACATTGGCCGGGAGCCAAATCTAATATTATATCTCTACCTTTGTTACATTCAAATTGTTACTTGTTTTTGTGTATTTCCTACGATATCGTCAACCGAAAGTATACATAATTTTATTACATGACTAGCTGCGAGCCTGACAGTATTTGGAATAATTATAGTCTAAGAAACTAAAAATTCCGCTTCAGTATGTATGACACTCGTCAAAAGAAATCAAATGAGTACGCAAGGAATTTATTACTCAAATTGAAATTCATTTATTTCTGTAGGTAAAAGAAAATTGCACTTAGAAATGTAAATAGTCTAATAACAAGGCACTCTAAACGCGTCCATGGAGATTGGCTAAATGTAAACAGCAGCCTATCTCCACCGACGAGTTGCTGGTTCCCGAGAAGACCCAGCAATAAACTCAAGGGGCATTATATCAGCTCCTCCGTCTTTCAGAAGGCACATCAAACCATTGGCCTAGGATTTCTGGAGGTATGGAGGTCTTTGAACCATTTTTTGTTTTTTTTGTCTCCGTAGGTAATTGCTAATTACACTTAGAAAAGTCATACACACATACATATGCTCACGCCTTTTCCCCGAAGGGGTAGGCAGAGACAACAGCCCGCCACCTGCTACGATCCTGGCATACCTCACGTGCCTCATCCACATCCATCAATCGGTTCATACAAGAAAAGTCAATCGTCTAATAATAAGGCACTTTAAACTTGTGCATGATGATTAGCTAAATGTAAACAGCAGCCCATCTCCACCGACGAGTTGCTGGTTCCAAATGCAGTACCCCGAGAAGAACCGGCAAGAAACTCAAGGACAGGTCTTTTTAATCTCATGTTTTGCTAGTAGTAGTTTCATTGTTTAGTTCAGTTTGTGTAATTGTTTGATTTTTGTCATATATATTTTTTATGTTTACATCAAGAATGGGTTTGTTCCTTGTTCGTCCCAATAAGTTTGTCCCCAAGTTGGAATTCTTGTTTCGTCCCAGTTTTTATTCCTCATTCGTCCCAGTTTGTATTTATTATTATTTTATTCATTCGTCCCAATTAATATGCCTGATTCTACACCTTTAATTTGGCATAACACACTGTCTCAGATTGTTTTTTTTTTTAATTAACGTGCATATGTTGTTGGTGTATTCCTACACTTCTACAGTAATATTATAAAGAGAAAAGATTTGTATTTTTATTATATTTTGTATCTTTGTTACGAGTAAACTCAAAAACTACTGGACCGATTTTAAAAATTCTTTTACCAATAGAAAGCTACATTATCACTGAGTAACATAGGCTATACTTTATTTCCGTATTCCCACGGGAACGGGAACTACGCGGGTGAACCGCTAGTCTTAAATAAATAAATGTCAGATACCCGTGGGACCCTTGAAAAATTCAGACAGGGCACTAGCCTAACATCATCCAATCCACGGTTTTCGCGCACGATATATGCCCTATAATTCCTCATGTCATGTGGTTGACAGTGGCAACGTATTAAAACGAAATAAAACATTTTTACCAAAGAGATTAAAATATAATAAAGCATAGAGGGGACAAAGCGAGGAAAATTTGATGCCAAAAGTTATTATAAGTGGAATTTATCTAGTACGATTTCCACCAAATGACAGCTCGTGTTCATAATAACTGACATGACGCTTGAGCTTCAAAGTTTTGTATGAAAATTTTCCCAATGCCTCTATGTCTTATAATATTTTAATCTCTGTGATTTTAACCAACGACAAAATACAGAAGTGTTATAAGTTTGACGTGTGTTTCTGTCTCTGTGTATCTGTATCTCTGTCTGCTATAGGTGATAACTCCCAAACGGCTGAATCGATTTTGATTTAGTTTTTGGTTCAAGAAACGTTTGTGTATATGTATTTTTTTGTGTCGGGGGTTTTATAAATCACTACATATAGTATAAAACAAAGTCGCTTTCTCTGTCCCTATATCCCTATATATGCTTAATTTTTTAAAACTACGCAACGGATTTTGATGCGGTTTTTTTTAATAGATAGCCCCTTTACACACGTACCGGTTTCCGCCGGGCCGGCGGGCGGCGAAAATATGGCCATGTACGTTCGCTTTCATACGTAGGTACCGGCGGGCAACCGGGCAAATGGCCATACATTTTGCCGCCGGACCGGCGGAAACCGGGGCGTGGGAAAAGGGGCATAGAGTGTTTCAAGAGGAAGGTTTTAGTTACATCAAACATTGCACCCGTGCGAAGCCGGGGCGGGCCGCTAGTTAAGTAATTATCTAAGGCTACGAACTGCAGGGCACGCCGAATGATTTATTAGCGTAACGAGACCTGGAACGTGGCCAAGCGTGATCGTCACAGCGTCAACGCCTCGTGACGCGACTTTGGTGGTCACAGTTATTTATTTTGGTTTACGTTTGGTGTAACAGCTAAGGGTCGAGCAATGTCAAGCTTTCCGTGGAATATGGTGGCTACCAGCAGCGGTGCTGTTATAGAGTCCGCTTATTGGCATTTCATCATCATCATCAACCCGTAACAGCCCACTGCCGAGCTAAGGGTCTTTCCTCACATAGTGGCATTTGCCCTAAGGCATATAAAAAGGTTTCGTCACTCGTGCGCCTGGTGCGGGTGAGTCCAAACAAAGTCCTACAAATGATTGGAGGCAGAATGGATTCCTTTCTGATCGGCAGATTCTGTGAATTACATGTTGAGAAATCGCGGAGGCTGCCGATTAGGGGGAATCTCACCTTTTCTCTTTCAACATGCATCTCCATTCATTTTTGTTACTAACATAGTTCATAAGTTTAACTGTACTAACATCTATGGATTCCTGTTATCTGAAAATAAATTATTTTTATTTTATTTATTATTTATACAACGCGTAAGAGAAAAAGCGCAATTCCTCATACACCCCAGTTAGTATATTCATTTTTAAAAAAATGATGAAATCGAACTTTAGTTGTGTCTAACCAATGTTCTTAAATATCGGTTAATAATAGCACGATTTCAATAGAAAGCACTAAATTCAGCTATGCTAATACATTTTTTCATAATTTAACACATATTAAAAATAGCTGAAATCGATTAAGTAGTCGATACTGAACAAACTAATTTCAGGAATTGCGCTTATTCTGTTACATGTTGTATAACCCGATTTCATATAACCCGTCAGCCTTTAAGGCTCGAGTGAACAGGCATCTTCTGGGCAAGCTCGTCCCATAGTAGGTCTTTGCCTTCGGGCAAGTCTGTAGTCAAGAGTAAGAACATCAACAATAAAAAAACCGGCCAAGTGCGAATCGGACTCGCGCACCGAGGGTTCCGTACAACCTTGCAAATTTATGGTTTTCGTAATTTTTCCTTTATCTATGCTATAAGACGTTGCTTCGTACCAAATTTCAAGATTCTGAGTTCACGGGAAGCACCCTGTAGGTTTTGATTCCCTTGCAAGTGTCGAAAATTTGCGGCATAAACGGCTGTATCTTTTGATTGCGTTGGCTTAGAAGTTTGATTTTTTCACAGCTTCAAGGGACAGTAGACCTGAGTAATTGATATAAATTTCAGCTTCATACCTCCACGCGTTCCTGAGAAAAAGGGTCTTGACAGACGGACGGACGGACGGACAGACGGACAACAAAGTGATCCTATAAGGGTTCCGTTTTTTCCTTTTGAGGTACGGAACCCTAAAAAAGGCCCCGTAGGCCCGGGCTTAGGACGGCCCGAAATTAGGGGCGGCGAATCGTGACCAAAAAGTCAGTGATGACAACAAGAAATAACTCAGTGTACCTACCTAAATATTCTACATACATCAACATCGACCAGATCGGCGATGTGTTAAAAAAAATCCAGATCAAGAGTACCCGAAACCAAGCATGCATGAGTCGTTTGATGGATGTAGACGAAGCACGAGAGATCTGCCAGGTTCGTAGCAAGTGGCGGTCTGTTGTCTCTGCCTACCCCAATTGGAAATAGCTGTGAGATTATGTATGTACCTAAATATTGTAAAGGCATTCTAAAGGAACATATTAGGGCGGGACGCACTGCACTGCATCATATAACAATAATCTTCCTAAATAATTTTCTACATTTTTCTGATAATCGTACGGAACTGTTCCTGCGCGAATTCGACGCCCGACTCCGTCTGACTTGGCCGTTTTTATGTGACGTTACAAACTGAAGAGGCCTATACATAAGAATAATATAATAATAAATATTGCGCCACTGTCGTGCTTACAGGCCATCTATTCACTCACTTAATCATCATTAGTTATTTTCTTTCCATTCTCTATAATTATTTTTTAATTTCATATCAGATTTACGGAGGCACGTAAATTATCATGCCTATCAGTTGACATTAGTTATCTTTCAAGGAAATACCTAAAATAATCTAGCTCATAATTCATTGACTAACAATCATTTAGACGTCGCATTAATCAAATTAAGCTTCGAAATAAAATCTTTGTGGCATAAGCACCAGCGCTATCCCGAGTGTGTTCGCGGACCGGTGGGACTCACCGCTTTTACGCAGATGGGTGCAAACTGCAATCTCATCTCAAAATGAAATCATCATGACGCTGTTGTCTGTGGTAGGACAACGAGTGCCCGGGTCAAATAGTATACTATGCACCAAGTCGTCTGTGACTCAGTTTACGCTCACATCAAAGGTTTGAGATTGGGCTGCTGGCCTTATGTAGCTGCAAAGCCTAAGCGTAAACCTAATATTACGCGGCGTCTAACGTATTAAGTTGTCTTTGTCATAATAACCTAAGATCCGGCTGAAATTAGAGTCTTTATGTATATTGCCGTGAAGTGGACGATATTTTATGTTGATTGAAATTTCGTCCCAAAAATCAATATTTTTTTTATTAAAAATACTAGCGGCCATAGTTCCATGGGGCACCCTGGTAGATATATATTCTCCTAATCCTAAAAAATGCGTAAAAATTTGGTTTGTAGCATATACTCGATCCGTACACTAATTTGCAGCCGGATCTCTTACTATAACATATCAGGTGTTAGTTTGGCATTGAATTTGGAACCCGTCAATATCAGATTCAAAGGTGAAGGATTAAGAGATGTTATTCCAATCAGAATCGCAATCTGTAGCAATAATAGCTACTTATAACTGCATTAACACGGCAAAAAAAGAAATGCTACCGAGAACAGTGAAAGTAAAAAGCCTCGACACACATACCAAATTTGACATAATAGGAGCAGAATTACGTTACCACACAATGCTGTCACTTCCTGGCTTAAATTAAGAACGAGAATGTGTAAAAAACCGGAATAAACCAGCTTTTTCCTTAACAAAATTAAATACACCGATACGTAAGAATATTATATCGGTTTGACCCGGAGGGGGTATGCAGACAGTGCCGGATTAACCACGTAGGCCACGTGCATTAGGGCTAGAAAAAAGACTATCATATATATAATACTAGCGACCCGCCCGGCTTCGCACGGGTGCAATGATAACACTAAAACCTTCCTCTTGAATCACTCTATCTATTAAAAAAAACCGCATCAAAATCCGTTGCGTAGTTTTAAAGATTTAAGCATACAAAGGGACATAAGGACATAGGGATATAGGGACAGAGAAAGCGACTTTGTTTTATACTATGTAGTGATAATAATAAGGTAATATGTTATGAAAATTTTACATTCTGCGATCTAGACTTTCTGAGAACTGGTCATGTTGTCCTGCCATAGACAACAGCGCCACCTATAGGGTCCAATTGTAAATCTAAATATCATCATTCATCAAATCCTGTTTTTAACTTGTTTGTTCTGTATTTATATTATATTGTTACTTATGTTCTTTTTTGTACCATGGTTCTTGCAAATAAACGATTTCATTTCATTGATCACGACGTCATCTACCGGGTTCAATTGTATTTTCAAACCATCAGAGAACTCAAATAAAAAAAATAAAATTTAAATTAATAAATATTCTCACGCCTTTTATCCCCGAGGGGGTAGGCAGAGGTATTCCATTTGTGGAAATAGCCACATTTCACGAGAATATTCGACACCTAAACCTAATAGGTGGTGAGCCCATCGCCGGACCGGGTTGTTACACATGCCTCAAAATTATTCTGAGATTTGCGGGTTTCCTCACGATGAGGACTCAAATATGCACACAAAATTTCAAATCGGCCAAGCCGTTTAGTAGGAGTTAGGTGACAAACACAAAAGAAGAATTATAAACCGCAGTTATACATAGAAGTTCGCACCGGGCGCTTTACGTTGAAAGTCTAGTTACGGCACTGACAAATAGAACGGTCACTTGATAGTTAATTTGATTGACATATAAAATGAAAGATGTTCATTATGTCAAGGACTAGAGGTTGTACAACATATCATACTGAAACAGTTCCATTCTCTTTCAAAATGAGCGGTTTGCAAGATATAGCTAAGGTACGCGTACATTGACTACGAACTGACGCACCTTACGTACGACGCGTATGGGACACATAACTATCACTACATAGTATAAAACAAAGTCGCTTCCCGTCCTACTGTGTAAATTACGCAACGGATTTTGATGCTTTTTTTTTAAATAGAATAGTGATTCAAGAGAAAGGTTTTTATATACCACTAGCGGTTCTGCACGGTTTCACTAAAGTAGTTCCCGTTCCCGTCGTAATACGATAATAAAATATAGCCTATGTTACTCAGGGATATTCTAGCTTTCCATTGGTAAAAGAATTTTCGAAATCGGTCCAGTAGTTTTTGAGTTTGACGAGACGATGGTCTCACCTGTAACGTTTGAGGTGCGAAAATACATTAGCACGTAGGTAATTCTATGAATGGAACACCTCTATCATCCTCTTGGGGATTCGGCTTGAACATATAACATGTGTTGCTATGTTGTCGCATGTGTTGCGTCTTTTACCAACTAATGGACGGGTACCTTTAAAGATTTGTCAGTCTGAGACATAGTATTATTGAGAATTTATAATGTAAACTTATAAAAGCATTTTATGAAGCTACCTCTAAGATAAAATAAGATCTGTGTAACTCCTATAAAAGCAAACTAAATATATTTCATAACTCCTTGTTTCCATCACAACATTTTATGTAAGTAAATAATTGAACATTTGATACGATAATATTTAATATGTTTCAACGTCAAGACACAATACAAGTTATATGTTATCGTGTACATAGGCTTGTATCCTTGAATATATGTTAATATTTAATACATTTCTCTGATTTCTTAAATAATATCAGTAAGACCCTGTACAGCTATGTCGTAACGTTATCTAATCATGGTTTTACAAGATTGTACTATCCAGCCACATTGCTGATAGCACTGATGGCTCTATAACCTCAAAATCGCCACATGTTATGTCACATTTAAAAGAGTTGGCTTGTATTCATCGTACCTTACATACAGCTAACATGTGCTACACTATTGTGGAGTCATGGGAGCTTAGTACAGGGCTATAGCTCCATTCTTACAGATACAAGTGGGCCGTTATCTCCCACGCGGGCCCAGCGGATTCGCTGCGGAAGCGGAACTTATTAAACAGGCTCCAAGTCGAATAGAATATTTTATACAAAAACATTGTATAACAAAATTTTTATAATATTTAAGCTAAATGAAGTGACCACTAGCGCCATCTTACTTAAATTGCGCGAAAACTTACAAGAGGTTGCTTGCATGCGTGATTTCACTTGGTTAGAATACATTTGTAATAATACCATAATTCGAACACATTTTTGTTAATGAATGAAAAAAAGTACTGCTAATAACTCCACTGTGTAACAGGATGACAGGAAAAGAGATAATAGTTCTAAGATGAAGAACAAACAGCTTACAAACTTAATAAAAAGGAATCCATAGCAATTATAAAGAAAAACCAGACAACCAAATTACTAACTTCAGTGAAAAAATTACGAAAATGTGAATTAATGTGTAAAAGTATGAAAGACATTTATTTATTCTATTACAAGTAAAATATTACAAAAAAATATATAACCAGATGTTTGTAGTTATCAATAAATTTATATTCAACCTTGTCTTATCGATATTTATTTATGGAATTTGTTTCAGATTATATTCTCCGTCTATAACTTGTCAGATCAATAAATAAAGTCGAAGATCAGAGCAACTCGCACTTGGCCGGTTTATATTAAGCCATTAGGTTTATAGGTTACTATTTCTCTCAGCAGAGCACATTGTGATAATGGCAACGTAAACAATGTAACTAGTTTCACTTTTATTGAACATCACATGTCTTCTGTTATTGAAATGTTATGCAATATATACCTAGAAATAAGTTTGAGTGTATGTATAATTATTTGTGACTAGCGTTTCGGCGCGGTTTCACCCTAGTAGTCCCCATTCCGTTAGGGAATACGGGAATAAAATATAACCTATGTTACTCAGGCATATTCTAGCTTTCCATTAGTGAAACATTTTTTTAAATCTATCCAGTAGTTTTTTAAATTTATTTAAACCAAAGATACAAACATACAAATATTTTCTCTTTATAATATTAGTATAGAAGTATAGATATAGATTGTAGTTGTGTTTTACAATAATGCACCAAGTTGTAACAGAATAAATAAATAATGTGGGACTATTCACATGTGTTTTCATTGTCTTACAATAAGCTGTACTATGTGTACTAGGCCATTAAATACGAACAATAAATCCTTATTGTAAGGCTGGCATTATATCACACAATATGTAATACTATTATGAACTTTCTTTGTCTAACTTCGTATTTGATCCACATTCTTAGATATCTTAATAATAAAGGCATTAAAAGCTGCGGTCCCGAGTGCTAAGAATAAAAGAGTGTGCATGAAAAGGTTTATGAATGAGAAGGAAGCGAGGGAAGTGTGCGAAGATCGGGCAAAGTGGCGATCCATCGTCTCTGCCTACCCCTCTAGGAAGAAGGCGTGAGCTATATGTATGTAAAGGCCTTGAAAAATATAAACTATACCAAATACAATTGGACAAAGATCTTTGTACAATTTTATTATTTAAATAGCAGTGGTAACCTAAAATACAGAGATGACAAGCAAATTAATAAGACAAGTAGTTATTTTTAATACGGGGTAAAATATAGCCTATGTGTTATTCTGATGTATCAGTACATAGTATAAACCAAAGTCACTTTCTCTGTCCCTATGTCCCTATATAACTGTAAAGTTTTATCAAAATCCGTTCAGTAGTTTTTGCGTGAAAGAGGAACAAACATCCATACATACAAAGTTTCGCGTTTATAATATTAGGACTTATTGCTCTTATTGTGTATTGCACAGAAACATTGGCACTTTACAAAATGATTTAATAGATGAATGTTCCAGATAATATTATGTCAAGGCCATGAAACTAACCTGACACAAATGTATGATACTGATGTAATAATTTTGCATGCATTTCAAGCGCAGCATAATATAGGTCAGTTTTAGATGGGTTCCTCATGCATGGAAGATCAATGCAAACCTAGATTGAGTATCTTGTAGCTCGTCGGTGGAGATGGGCTGCTGTTTGCATTTAGCCAATCTTCATGGACGAGTTTAGAGTGCCTTGTTATTATAAAATATTGACGTTTCTAAGTGTATATTTTAATACCAATAGAAAATAAACGATTTTTGAATTTGAATTTGAATTTGTACTAGCGAGTGAATTGCGTTGCATGCACGGATGTTTGTTCCCATTCCCAGGAATTTCCGGTTACCCTTCTTAGGACTGACTTCAAGCATTTAAGAAACGTTTGAGCAAAATGACTTCCGGGCCCAGCGGTTTCGGCTGTGCGTTTATCTATCAGTCAGTCAGCCAATTTCTTCTTCTAGATATAATACTGAAGACATATAGGAGATTAAAAACGACGAAGCAACCACTAAGTGTGGTTACCACAGTTATCTCCGAGAATAGTTAATTGGATGACAATACAGCAAGCATGGTGGCTATATTATTATTATTATTATTAATATTAATCAGGCAAGTCAAAGTCAAAGTCAAAATGTTTTATTCAAAATAGGAACTTACAAGTCCACTTATTGAACGTCATTTCAACTCCACCGCTTCAGCATGTATGGTTGAGGAGAAGAAGCGGGGCAAGAAACTCCTCAACACAATATTCTTTTAATCAATTGTTATTTAATACTAAATTGGGTTACATAATTTCGTTTAGCAGTTTACAACTGATAAAGCCTGTATCCAGGTGTTCTCCACTCAAGCTTTCTCATTACAGGATAGGAATTTGTCAAGTTTATTTTTAAATTGATTGACATTGGGTGCTGAGACTACTTCTTCTGGTAGCTTATTCCATGATCTGACCACTCTGTTGCTCAAAAAGTGTCTGTAAGGATTGTTGTGTGATACGGTGGTACGCAGTTTGAGACTATGTCCTCTTAGACGGGCATTGCAGTCACGTTCAAATAATTTATGAAAATCCTGCAAATCATAGTGCCCTGTCAAGATCTTAAATGTTTCGATCAGGTCTCCACGCTCTCTGCGGTCCTTCAGAGTAAAATAATATAATATTAAAGAGTAAAGTAATATTAAAAAAGAAATTAAAGATTCTCACAGGCAGACATTTCATTTTAATAATAGGCAAATCAATATTCTAGGAATTCATAAACTAGTATGAGGTCACTATGTCCTTGGGAAGCATTTATTTTATAATAATCAACACTTCAGTGTTAAAGGCAGGCTTATGTGTGGCATTATGACATCATGTGTGGGGATAAACCCAGAGCTCAACAGTGGGCTGGTAGTATACTAAATTGTATACACAGAAATTCAGCTGAAGGTTTTTACAAATTGGTAAAAAACATGCAAAGTATAGTTTACTTGGAACACAGTGTAATGCCGCATAACAATAGTCAATTATCATTTTCCGCACATTATTGTTGACGCGACAAACAAATTGTGTGAAAATTATGATGATTCCATATTTAAACACGTCTGTGTCCGCAAATTGCTGATTTCATGGAGACAGACGGGAACCTTGAGCCGCAGAGAGGGACACCTATAGCTGCTATCGTAACAACCATTTTCACATTGGACATAATGATTAAAGTATGATGATCTTTTTAAGTAGGTACAAAGTATTTTGACATGAAACAAACTTTGACAGCTGTTTGTTTACATTCACGCTCAGGTTATGGAATCCCAAAGATCCTATAAGACTTCAGATAACATACGGACAGCAATTACAGAGTATTGCGCAATCCATCTGCTCAGGAATGGCGGGGGTTAGCCTTGTTTTTAAATTATCAGAATGTAGAAGCGACTAACCTGCCACGGATTGACCTTTGGTATAGGCGCTTCAACAAACTTCTTGGGCTGCGCTTCGGCCGCCGCCGCCTGCTGTTCCGCCGTGGTTTGCGGCTCCGCGTGAGGCTGCGGCGTCTTGTGCGGCCGCGGCGCCGTCCTGCGCTCGCGCTCCCTGCGGCCCTTGCCCGGGCGCCGGCCGTGGGCTATGACCGGCACGAAGCCCTCCTCCTCCTCGTCGTCCGCCCGCGGCACCGGCGCTCCGCACTCCACCACCTCGCCCGGGGGCGCCTCGATGTTCTCCTTATTACTCTCACCCCCTCGAAAGTTCAGTACCGACGCGTAAGAGGGACCGGCCCCCTCCGCGGAGACCCGCGCGGCCATGCCGCCGCTGTCCCTGTTATGTAAGCCCGGGCGCGCGCTCCGCGCCGACCGACGATCACGAGCGCGCAGCCATGTTCCTCAGCACCGCATGCTGGGGCTCGAGGGCCGACTATCGCGTAACCTTCCCGACTCACGCGACCCGTCCGCCCGCGAAGGTCGAAACCTACTCCGGCACCACACACCAGTTCACTCACACCCGGCAGTACAACTCGTGAAAATACGCCAAGACTTTTCGGGGCACACCGCACTGACCCTGGATGGACCGTATTTACATCGAAAAAATCCACTTCCGTCCACTAGTTCCAAGTTTTCTAGCACAATCAGCGATCCGTCAGCACTGTAGCTTTCGATATGCGATACGATTCACTTCGAAATTGGGTTTTTTGAACAGAAATTTACTGTAGAACCATATTTTGTTCACTATTCACACATGTGGTCGGACGCCCAAAAAGGGATTTTTCCGCAGAACACACGGAACTCGCAGAAGGCTGTGACTTCTAATTTTACACTCGGACATTTTGTCACTAGAGGGCGCTAAAACATCATTTTCTTTGGTTGCGTTCAAAATAACGAACATTTAAAACCATTTTTTAAATCCTGTAAAAGTACAGCATCTATTTTAATGCACTATTATATCTCACCATGATTAATACAATCACAAAACATAAGTTTTCTTTTTAAGATAGCATTTTTATGAATTATGCAATAAGGCGATGACTTAATTTTATTTTTCTTCTTTGAACGCATCTTCAATGTAATATCATTATTTTTTTCATGTTTTGCACGAACTTCTTTTTTTTGAAAATAATACATACCTACATTCTTTTATTACGTTAACTATACATTAAATAACATTAATTACATATTTGTCATACATTTCTAAGGTTAAATTATTATTAACTTTTTCATTACATTTATTTAAAGTTGTCTATGGTTCAATCTAACACTGGGCGAGGAGAAAATAAAAAGCAAAAGGTCACGTTTGTAAATACTTGATAATCTTTTGATAATACACAGTTTCAAACACAGTTTATTTATATTTTTACAACAAAAACAGTGAAAAGGATTTTATAAAAAATCTAGTTTTATATTTTACAAATATGTATGATTTTCTCTTAGTAAAACATTTAAACTTTGAATAAAAAAACACTTCATATCAAAATCCTTCCCTCTGAGATTTATCCTATAAAAATCATGTCGCATAATTACTTTCCGGGCTGGTAGGCGAATACATTCCCAGCAACATTCTACAGTTCCTGCAATAATGATGCACGTCCTTACAAGACCGTAAGATATATGGTAACGGTGAACAAAGCCAACAGCAGAAAATAAATAATAGGAAAGCACACACATGTGTGCATAAAGTTATTTTGCTGATCACGACTGTCATCCCACTATATCCACATTCGGGGCAAACTGCTGGTATAGGTGTAAAACCGAAATCGAAAACTCGGGTAGGCTGCGGAGGCATGGGATTATCCACATACAAATCGAAGGCAGTCGCATAATTTGGCGGTGGAGTATGTTGCACGAAAGACGGCGATGGTATAAACGTACCCATCAATCTTGGTCTTCTCCTTGATTGCATTTGCCTCAGTACGAACGAGTACGACGGTGGAGCGCTCGTCAAAGAATCTGGAGTGTGTAACCCAGCGTTTTCGACATCAATAACATGAGTAAGAAATTGTGGATCCAATTTGCTTAAATTATCTTTCAAGCGGTTTAAAATTGTCACGTTGAGAGAACTTTCGCTCAACTTTGATAAAGCTTGCAGAAACAGCGATGGTGGTTGGTTTGGGAGGGTTACATTAAATGAAATTGGTGAGGGTAGACTGGAGAATGTTGGTAATGGTTGCGTCGTGATGGGCGTTTGGTTCAACGACGGTGTTCTACTAGTGAAAACTAGTGGCATGAAGGAACTGGATACAGCATTAGCTTGTGCGTCATTAACAAAAGATATCGATGTAAAATCAAGCTTGGGAGGTCCGAAACTGCATGTGGCACCTGTATTTAGGTCCAAGGATTGTATCGCAATCTCTTTTCCAGTTTCAGAAGCATCATCTTCTTGACTTAATATGCTTCTGAATTGCTGTTGAGCATTTTCTTCAGTATTAGGAGCAATATTTGCTTCACTCAGCGAGTCTTCTTGCAGATTCGACATTATATTTGAATCTTAACGTTCTTTACACATATTAATACAGTAACAACGTATATATATTGAAGTTTAGAAGTATTATTTACAATTCTTCATTCTTTTTCAAGTCACTATGAGTAAGTAGTATTTTTTTAAGTTTATGCTTTACAAAAATATTTGATTCACAATGCACTTGTGGATAATATAACTTTTATCAACATGTCGCATATCGCTACCAAAAGATTGACAAGTTGTCAATCGAGAAATTTGTAAACTTAGGCTGCATAAACTGTTTGCTTGTGCTCGTCCTTGACTGATTCCAAAAAGCAATTATTATTACTCTCTGGTTCTCTATGAAAAGAAAAAGCAGCAGCACACGTTACAAAAATCCACAGGAAAAATCGTAGAAAATGCCTTTTTTGTTATTGTGTCATTGTACTGATTTTATTAAAATCGCATCTAATATTAAAATTTTCATTTGTTGAAGACAAAAAGAAAAATTAATTATTGTATTACTATAAATAATTACTTTTTTACGCTTGCAACTGTCGGTAGAACCTGTCAGAATTTTCACTTCTGTTTCCGGTCTTTTTATTCCTCCGTGGCATGGCGGATGGTCTTCAACGCCGCTTGTAGTGTTTTTTGAAGGAATTTCTTCGCTGAGATAGCGAAATGGTAAGTGTACGATAAATTAATGTGTCTGTAAACTGTACAACAACTAATTAAGGTGAAAATAGGCTAGTGAAAGTGCTAAATCGGTACCACGGCGGTATGGTGTTATATCCACGTGTTTCTCTCTATTTTATTGAAATAACAACAATCTAAAGGGATGCTGTAAGTTTTTCACTGTTTTTGGAAACTAAAGAATGTCGTTTCTTATACGATCATCGAGTTTTATGCCTGAAAAGATGTTTCGAAGAGTATTGGGTATGGTTATTACAGCATGATTTCTATGGACTCATCGTCAAAAAAATGTGTTTTTTCCGTTTTCTAGCTTTGAAATCATTGAGGTATAATCTAATTCTGGTAAATTGACGTCTAACTCCCGTTTTCTACAGTTTAAATAGAAATTATAAGCATTTTGTTGTCATTGAATATTTGAGGTTAGGTTACGACGTGCGGTTGTTTTCCGGTTTGTGAAAATTGTGAAAGGCAACACTGCACACCTTTGACGACCTTTGTGTTATATATTTATTGATTATCCTATGTATAAATGGTTACAAAGTTATTGCTTTTATATTTCTGTAAAAACTGAAGCTCTTGCAAAAAATATTTTGTCATCTTAGGCTGAAAGTTATTGAAAAATTATAAATAGATTTCCTCTTTTTATTTCTGACATCATAAAAAGTAAAGAATGGGTAGAATGCATAATAGTGACCTTGCCAAAACTAAAAAAAAAAACCTAAAATAATTAAAACTGAAAATATCCTGCTTAATCAACCCCAAACTCTTCCTGGCTGTGCCGCACTGGCCCTTTGGGTACAAGACGGGGAAAATTAAGATATTCACATAGGCAACACGGTCATTCCCATAGTGGTGGTGTGTCGACTTGTTGAATACATTTCATTATTATTATATGACAGTGATATAAATAAATTTTTCTATAGTTGGGTCTTAGCTTTAACGATACACACATATTATTATTATGTGTGTATCTTTTTTAACTCATGGGACATTCACTGATAAATGCCTGTATCCTGTATGTTTCTTATGCTTTCTCATTACAATTTATATATGTATTTGTCCAGTTTATTGAACCCGTGCCTGTGCTTAGTATTAATGTCACAAAGGGTCAGTCTATACAGCAATTTCTCCAGTACAGATTTCCAAAACCTATGTAATATTGTGTAACATGGTGTTAACAAATAAATTATTATTATCTATTATTTTAAAATTGATAAACAATGCAGAGACAACCTTTTCTGATAGCTTATTCTATGATTTATAATTGCAATCATATTATTGTATTAAGACGAGCTAGCCACATACATCTACGAGCACCGCGCACAAATTACGGGAAGAAAAACATTCTATTCGAAGGAGCCAACTTATATAACAAACTTCCAATTGACCTTAAAGAAATACAGTCGTTTTCACTGTTTAAAATCAAACTTAAATTTTACATTTTGAAGGATTTCTCTGAATTTGTTAATCAATAACAATTGCTATCGCCTTTTGTGATGGGAACTGTTTCCTAATAAGTGCTTTTGTCATCTTGGTCAGTTTTCAACTTTGCATTTATTTAAGTTCTACCCACCTCTGACTCAAATATTGTCATAATTATTTTTTGCATTCTTTATGTGTAGTTAAATACGAGTATGTTATCGAATAAAGTAGTCCGTTCGAAGACGCTTACTAGGCTAAGTTAAGTTGTGCACATAAAGTATTCTCTTGTATTTCTCTTGCTAAGTGAATTGTATTCTTAAAGAGAAATAAATATCTTAAACCTTAAACCTTAATCATCATTATTTGTTAAGCAATCAGTGCTTGCTCTATTTACACAGGCAGTAATTACAGATGTACAGAAGAAGTATCTAACATATAAATGGAGATGTTTGTGATTAAGATTGTAAATCTATATACATAACATATAGTGAAGACCTATAATTGGCTTTCTGTTTTGTATTTATTTTAAGTATCCTGTATTGTTTAGCTGTTGGTCTTACGAATACATATAATAATATATATAAACTGACTGACTGGGTGTATCAACCCACAGCCTAAACCGCTGGGTCTAGAGACTTGAAAATTTGCACATAGATAGCTTTTTTTTTATGATAAAAAAGGGGGCAAACGAGCAGACGGGTCACCTGATGGGAAGTGACGTCCGTCGCCCATGGACACCTGCAACTCAAGAGTCACAACTGCGTTGCCGACCTTTGAGGTGGGAGTAGGGGGAGGGGAGGGGGGGGGATTGGGGCCTCCGGTTACCTCACTCAACGAAACGAAATGCATTGCTTTACGCTGGTTTTCTGTGAGGCCGTGGTATCTCTCCGGTCGAGCTAGCCCAAGCGTGCCGAAGCATGGCTCTCCCACGTAACAAAGCTTATAGTGTAGGCATCCACTAAGAAAGGATTTTGCAAAATTCAACCCTTAAGGGGTGAAATAATAGTGCGGTAGCGAAGCCGCTTGTAAAAGCTAGTAGCTTAATATTATTCCATTTGTTTACAGAGTCTATCAGTGTCCCGACCGTTAGTGTCGGTGTATTCGGAGAAGAGCGAGGCGGTTGCCGGGGCATCGCTGCCTCTGCCCTTCGTCTTCAAGGCCCCCATCAGGCCTGACCTCGTCAACAATGTGCACGTGTCCATGTCCAAGAATGCGCGCCAGCCGTACTGCGTCAACAAGGAGGCCGGTCAGTTACTTTGATTTATCACTTACTTTTTTTTACGCGATATACACCATATTAGTGTGGATGTAGGTAATTATTGAATGAATGTTTAATTATTAAAAAGTTAGTAAATATTAAATTATTTAAGACCTTATCGGTGCTGATTCTGCCTCTAAAATACTTTAGTTGACAGGACTAAATATCTCTCGTCCCTTTTTGAAATTCAGAATTCAAATTCAAAAATATTTATTGCATGGCTTGTAGGTTACATACGAAAGTTCTTAAAATAAAAATAAACTAGGAGAAAGAAAATGACAGGACTAAACTAAAATAAGTTTAGTCTGTGTAAAACAGAATCGAACCCATTGCTCTCGTAAAATTTCCCTCGGATGTGATTTATATCCATTTACTTCTATGGAAAACAGATACATTGGGCTGACCCCAGATAATAGGCAAATTGCCGGAGAAATTAACTGTGTAATCTTAATCATGTTTATGCACTAAATGTCCACATTCACACCGCTTATCCATGCGGTTGAGTGTCACTGCGGATTAGTGCTACAGCGACGGAGCGGCAGGCGTTCCGGTCCTGCCCCATGGCGGGGACGGGTGCATTGTTGCTACTACATCTATATTGATGAACATGAATTTGATCAACTTGCTAGAGAGAACAATATCGTATCGTAACCCAAAACTTGTCTATGAGTCTAGTATGAGATGTCAGAACGACAGGTGGCGTTTTTACGGTCTTTTCTCTCTCTCTCCCTCCCTCCCTCCCCCTCCTCTCCCCCTCTCTTCTCCCCCCTCCCTGCTCAATTCTAAAACCGCGAGAAATAATGATAGTTAAAAACTCGAAAAAACACGTTTTTGTAAATCGACACTCTTAGGGCACTTCTTAAAACTACTGAAATAGTCCAAACTTGAATTGTTTACGAATACCCAAATTCCACAGTCGGCTTGTCTGAGATATTATGGCTCAGAAATAGTCTGTTTAGGGAGGGCTGTTTTATTGGTCCTTTAAATTTAAGTTCATCAATTTCAAGAGCAGTGATAGCCAGGACGGTTAAAGAGCCGGCCGAAAATCAGCGAGGCTCGGGTTCGAATCCTGGCATGTACCAATGAGTTTTTCAAAAACTTACGTACATATTTATCACTAGCTCGACGGTGAAGGAAAACATCGTGAGGAAACCCGCAGGTCTCAGAATTCATTCTGAGACATGTGTAAACTGACCCGGTCCGGCGATGGGCTCACCACCTATCACGTTTAGGGGTCCAATATATCTTGTGAAATTTGGGTATATCCAGTAATGGAATACCTCTGCCTACCCCCTCGGGGATAAAAAGGCGTGAGATTATATTATTATTATTATATTTCATCAATTTCATGTCTATTTAATCGAGTAAAGCGTATACTAAAAATATCACCTCGTATTAGACCAAAAGAGAGATAGCACGAGTACACAGAATGTATTTCCGTACAGGCCACCAGACCAGTGCCGAGTCGTGGGGAACTGGGCGCGCTGTAGCCCGTATCCCGCGTGTACGCGGTGGCGGTACTCACAGGTGAGTTATCTACCTTATTCTTTCATCTGTAGAGTTCAATATTTGTATAAAAGCAATGGTGCACATGTCTATTGGCAGAATGAATGATGGTGGTTTATTAGAGGGTTTTGTATGTCGGGACAATTCCTTAGTCTACGTGAAAATTTTCTTCAAATATTTACCTATTGCATCGGTGCTTGATGATGATATGTGGTTATTTCCAATTGATTGATTCTATTTGAGCTTACATAAATAAATTGTGGGACACAATACACACACGGTTATTTAGTCCCAAACTAGGCAGGGCCTGTACTATGTACTAAACAACTGATAAACATACTTAAATAAATAATAAACAACCAGATGAACCAGACCCAAAGCCAACAGACTTGTTCATGCAGACAAATGTTGGCCCCGAGTGGGGATCGAACCCGCGACCTCCGGCTCAGAAGGCAGGGTCACTACCAACAGAGCCAACAACGTAGGTATTCAGGGAGCTTTGATATTCGATATCGGAAAATCTGTCGAATCCTTATGTCAAATAATCTATAATAAATCTGTGTATAGCCCATCTCCTATACACAGATGTCATATTTGACATAAGGATTCGACAGATTTTCCGATATCGAGTATCGAATCTCTGTGAATACGCCCGCAGGCCCGTCAAAACATGTCTTTCTTTTTAAAGGTCGTTCAACCACGGATGCTGGAATAGCATTACTCAAGAATATTTTTAATGCCTGGGAGAAATCTCAAAACGCAATTGGAGTTTTTTGCGATCTATCAAAAGCATTTGACTGCGTAGATCATGAGACCTTGCTATGTAAATTAAATCATTATGGAGTCAACGGTAAAGCGCTTGATATTTTACAGTCCTATCTCGAAAATAGGATACAAAAAGTAAAAATAAATGATTGTAAATCACAGGGCGCACCCGTAAAAATTGGGGTGCCTCAAGGTTCGATTCTTGGTCCTTTTCTTTTTCTAGTATATATAAATGATCTTCCATTCATGGTAGAGAGTTTGTCAAAGATAGTGTTGTTTGCTGATGATACATCTCTGATTTTCAAAGTAGATAGACAAGCTCAGAAGCTCGACGAGGTAAATGACACTCTTCAACAAATTCTCACATGGTTCACTGCAAACAATCTAGTGCTCAACGCTAAGAAGACCAAATGTATAAAGTTTGTACTCCCTAATGTTAGACGAGTAGAGAATGAGATAATTTTAAACAATGACAAATTAGATTTTGCTGATAATACAGTTTTTTTGGGGATAACGATAGACTCCAAACTTCAATGGAATTCTCATATTTCTGCATTATCTAACAGACTGAGCTCAGCTGCTTATGCCGTCAGAAAAATCAGATGGCTTACTGATGTAGACACAGCAAGACTCGTTTATTTTAGCTACTTTCACAGTATAATGTCCTATGGCATCTTGCTGTGGGGCAGAGCTGCTGATGCAGAATCTATTTTTATTTTACAAAAAAGGGCTATACGCGCCATTTACAAGTTAAGATGTCGTGATTCCCTAAGAGAACTGTTCAAAGAAATTAATATTTTAACAATGCCTTGTCAGTACATTTATGAAAACATTATGTATGTACGGAAAAACATATTACTGTATACTAAAAACTGTGACAGGCATAATTGTAATCTTAGGAATAAAAATAAACTAGAGCAACCTCAGTCACGATTAAGTAAAATTAATAATTCCTTTGTGGGGCTTTGCATACGCTTTTATAATAAAATACCAGAAGATATTTTGAAATTGCCTGAAACTGTGTTCAAAACTCATGTTAAACATGTACTTTGTAAAATGGCATATTACAAACTAGATGACTATATAAATGACAATGATGCTTGGAACAGATTTCCTCCAGTCCAGCGCAATACGATAGCGAAAAACAAACGAAATTATGTAACCCAATTTAGTATTAAGTAACAATTGATTAAAAGAATATTGTGTTGAGGAGTTTCTTGCCCCGCTTCTTCTCCTCAACCATACATGCTGAAGCGGTGGAGTTGAAATGACGTTCAATAAGTGGACTTGTAAGTTCCTATTTTGAATAAAACATTTTGACTTTGACTTTGACTTTTATGACGTAAAGTCACTGACGACAAATTGTCAAAGCTGGGCTCCTCCCATTTAAAAGCTATAGCTATGCCCGTGGTGACATTGGAAAATAATATTAAGAACTATGATTTTCTCTATGAACCCCAAACTCTTCCCGGTTGTGCCGCACTGGCCCTTTGGGTACAAGACGGGGGAGATAAAGATATTCCCGTAGGAAACATTGCCGTTCCCATAGCGGCTGTGTGTCGACTTGAGGAAAACAATTATGATACAACTTGAAGGCGATCGCGGTTGCAGTTTTTCCCATTTCCATTGGATTTTCTTTGCATATAAATGTAATGTTTATTCTTTACAACATACAAAAATACAAAGCTTTCTTCTTTACAATATTAGTGTACAGTTACAGCCGTTATATCTTGGCAGCTCGGAAGTTGCAATAAAATTTTTTAGCGACCGTTGGGCGGAAGGAGGGGGTTGCGCAGGCGGAGCCGTTCAGAGCAGCCAAGTTAAAATGGCCGTACTGTAGAAAGACTTGCTTTAAAGGTGTTGTAGCCAAACATAATCATGCCTCTATCGCTTGTTCCGCGCTTCCGCTCGCACGCTTGGCTCAGGCGGAACGTGATAACGAGTCATGCTTTTTTATGCCTGCAGCTGACGTTCGTAATCTCGTCAAAAAGCACACCGTCCGTTCCTCGTCATCAGGTCGATGTTCTCAACAGTTCCGGCCAGGTTTACAGTTACGGTCGTTATAACTTGGCAGCTCTGAAGTTGGGTGGCTGCGCAATAACATTTTTTAGCGGCCATTTGGCGGTAGCGAGTGGTTTGCGCAGGCGGAGCCTATGTTCTGGTACTGCATTCGGTGGAGGTGGGCTGCTGTTTACATTTAGCCAGTCTTCATGGACGAGTTTAGTGTGCCTTGTTATTAGACTATTGACTTTTCTGAGTGTAATTCTTAATTACCTACAGAAAATAAGTACATTTTCAGAGCAGAAAAGTTAATACGGCCGTACTGTAGAAGAAATACTTAGTTTAAAGGCCTGGTATCCAAACCGGAACCTCCTAAAAAGAGCACACCGCCCGTTCCTCATGAGATCGATGTTCCCAGGTCCGGCCAGGGTGCGTTCGGCAACATGTGCCGCGGGGGACGCATGTTCGCGCCGACCAAGCCGTGGCGCCGCTGGCATCGCCGCGTGAACCTTCGCCAGCGCCGGTCGGCTGTAGCAGCCGCCGTCGCCGCTGCGGGAGTCCCCGCTCTCGTGCAGGCCAGGGGTGAGTCATGAGAAAAAATAATTGATTCTAATAATCGATTATATTTATACACATTTTCAACGATGCCGATCCATTGTTTACACATTTTAATCGATGTTTGTAAACAGCACCATCTGTGCGAAATAAAGAAATTTGAAGTGATTAACTAACAAAGTTTTTTTATCTGTAATCATTGTAAATGAATGTATATTTTTTTTGTAAATAAATGTGTCAGTTTGTAAACTAACAAAGTTTATGTTTAAAGTATAAAGAATGTGAAAAAATATCATTTCTCATATTAACTGGTATTTTTTTTCGTGTAATCGATTTTTAATAATCGATATTTTTTATTAAAATTAATAGATTTTTCAAAAATCGATTATTATTAATTAATCCTTTTTGTTTCGATCAATGGTACCCTAGGTGAGTCGAAACATTGTAAATGGGGTGTTAGGGAAACGCATTCCAAGACAGGGACAGTTTTTTTATGATATAGGGGGAAAACGAGCAGACTGGTCACCTGATGGTAATTTATAATATACAATAAGCATGTAGGTAATATCTTGTAAATAGTCGCCAAACTGCATAGCAGGCTGGACCAATTTCTCTAGAAAAATGATAAAAGAAGATATACAAACCCCAAACTCTTCCCGGCTGTGCCGCACTGGCCCTTTGGGTACAAGACGGGGGAGATAAAGATGTTCCCGTAGGAAACATTGCCGTTCCCATAGCGGCTGTGTGTCGACTTGAGGAATACAATTAAAATAAAGCTAGGAGGCGCCACCGTCATTGTCCGCACGGAACAAGTGTTTATTATTTTATTTTTAGAAATTCCCACGGGAACGGGAATAAATAGGATCCGCGTGGTAACGCCGCTGGGCACCCACTAGTAAGACTTAGATTTTTTTCTTAACTATACATAATGTCGAGTTCAATGTCATCCATAAACAACCACCACAGTTTCGAATGAAAAAAATGCTTACGCCTCGGCAGAGGTATTTTAACCAGTATATGTTGAACCCGTGACAAGTTATGTGACGTGCTTCGAAATGTGCTTATAGAGGAGCAGAGGTGGAATGCTCCTCCATCGTGAAATAGGAAGATCAGCCAAGCAACCTTTACTTAGAGCTTTAGGACTTGCCGTCTAGTTAGTTCTATGTAGTACCGCTAGGCGCTAATATATAATTCCCTCCACCAGGTCACATCATCGAGAAGGTCCCCGAGCTGCCTCTGGTTGTCTCCGACAAGGTCCAGGAGATCAACAAGACTAAGCAGGCTGTCATCTTCCTGCGCCGCATCAAGGCCTGGTCTGACGTCCTCAAGGTGAGTGGTTTCATATGAGGAGCGAGGGATGATTGTAAACTGGACTTGTTTCCGCAACTCGACGTCCTTTCTGCGCCTATTTTGTGTGATTGTGGGAATGGCTCTACTCTTGCCATCCTAGCTTAGCTTAAGGGCTTCGGTGAGCGACCTCGGGGATCCAAGGTGCTTCGCCCGTTATTGAGCCGTTTCTTCTGCCCCCATGCACGCTCTGCACAGGGGGCTGTCTGTGACATCTAAAGTAAACATATGTTTGTCAAAGGGACTGGCCTGTTAAGGATCGAGAGATACGCCTAAAGGAATTAGACAACGTGAGATTTAAAAGAGCTGCCCTTGGGTTATGGCTGGTGCTTCTCGGGGTACTGTATTTGGAACCAGCAACTTGTTGGTGGTGATGGGCTGCTGTTTACATTTAGCCAACCTTCATGGACGAGTTTAGAGTGCCTTGTTATTATTATTAGACTATTGACGTTTGAGAGTCCCGATTCTCAGCCCAAGGGTACTCACACCTTTGAGTATTCAAATTGGGACCATAAAAGCTTCCACAGACAACAATCAAATTGGATTTTTCCAATTCTGATATAGACTATGGAAAACAAAATCTCAATATTATACAGGGTACAACATAAACAGAACTAGTTCTTAGGGAAATTTAAATTTCATTTATTTCTGTAGGTAAAGAAATTTAATTGGTTTTCCGGGTCTTTACCGGTTAATTTAAAACCGGTTCTAAACCCTGACTTTGTCAGTAGTGGACTACTGACAAAGTCAGCCTAACATATGAATGTGCCGTTATCCAGGTCTACAAGTCGCAGCGCCTGCGCGCCGGTAAGGGAAAGATGCGCAACCGCAGAAAGGTTCAGCGCAAGGGACCCCTCATCATCTACCACAAGGACCAGGTAAGATTTGAAGTTTTTTTTCTTTTTTGAAGAGTTAGACCTGAATGACTAAAATAATATGTAACAGAATAAGCGCAATTCCTGAAATTAGTTTGTTCAGTATCGACTACTCAGTTGATTTTAATATATAATAATAATATAATCTCACGCCTTTTTTATCCCCGAGGGGGTAGGCAGAGGTATTCCATTACTGGATATACCCACATTTCACGAGATATATGGACCCCTAAACGTGATAGGTGATAAGCCCATCGCCGGACCGGGTCTGTTTACACATGTTTCAGAATTATTTTTGAGACCTGCGGGTTTCCTCACGATGTTTTCCTTCACCGTCGAGCTAGTGATAAATATGTACAGAAGTTTTTGAAAAACTCACATGCTAGGATTCGAACCCGAGCCTCACTGATTTTCGGCCGGCTCTTTAACCGTCCGGGCTATCACTGCTCATTTTCAGTTGATTTTAGCTATTTTTAATGTGTTAAATTTTTCCGAATAACGAGTTAGCATAGTCGAATTTAGTGCTTAGTATGGAAATCATACTATTATTGCTCTTTATTTAAGAAAATTGGTTGGACACAAGTAAAGTATGAACGCATCATATTTTTTTTATATTAATATACTAATTGGGGTGTATGAAGAATTGTGCTTATTCTGTTACGCGATGTAGAAGGAATGCTGAGGTTCTTTGTCGGATATATTAGTTAGTCGTTACGAATCCTATCCTTCAGAGAAACTCCGAGCATAGCTCTTTCCATAGCTCGCTGAGCGACTTTGCACTGGTGGACCAAAGTCATCGACATAGGTCAAAGAATGAGCAAGCTATTAAGCTATAATAACATTTATATGGATTCATGTCCGAAATAAATATTTTTTTTTTTTTTTAGAAAACAAATCCATGTGTGTCAAATTCTTATGGATTAGGCGCACAGTGCCACATTCGCAAAATGACATTCGATTTTCGCAAAATGTCACATTCTCAAAACGCCACATCGCAAAATGACACATTATCAAAATGCCATTTTCGCATAATGCCACACTCTCGAACATACTGCAAGAAAGGGAGTTGAACAAGCATGGCAATTTGTTAGTGTGGCATTTTGATACTGTGGCATTTTGCGAATGTGGCACTGTGCGCCTAATCCATCCTTATAAGGTATAGATTATTAGGTTAACTGTTTACCATAGCCTCACCGTAACATTGTGTTCAGGGCCTCCGCCGCGCCTTCCGCAACATCCCCGGCGTGGAGACGCTCAACGTGGACAAGCTGAACCTGCTGAAGCTGGCGCCGGGAGGCCACGTGGGCCGGTTCATCATCTGGACGCAGTCCGCCTTCGACAGGCTCGGTGAGTTATAGAAACTGTATTACTATTTTATTCTTTTATAGATGAAAAGAATTGGAGAAAGTCTATGGCAGAAGACAAGCTGTCAAAATTAAAAACATGCAGGAAGGCAGATAATAGTTTTTTAAGTAATGTTTTCCACCAAAATTGTGTATTTAGGAGAGATGCACCGAATGTGGGTTCTGCCGAATGTCGGATTCGGCCGAATTTTCGGTTCAAAAATCTGCCGAAGACGAACTTCGGCCGAAGTTCGGTAAGACTACGCGCTTTTAAGCCGGACAGGTCACGACTCGTAACGACGTGTTTTAATTACCGCTTCCCTTTTCTCTAGTAAACTACTGAACCGATTTTGATGAAATTGGGCAAGTAGGACTACTAGTGCTAAATTGCTAATATCCTAAAAAAAACATAATTCCTAGGGGTTAGGAGTAATTGGATAAAACCTAAAATCCACGCGGACAGAGTCGCGGGCATCAGCTAGTATCAAATTATTTTACTTGTAAAACTTGAGAAGTATCTTAGTGCAGAAGTTTTGTGTTATAATTTGGGTTTCATATTAAACTACCGAAGTTCGGTATTTTTTACCGATATTCGGCCGATGTCAAAATTCGGCAAAAGCTACCGAACTTCGGTTGTACCGAATGTGAAACGAATTTCGGTGCATCTCTAGTATTTAGTACACGTAAGAATCACTACATAGTATAAAACCAAGTCGCTTTCTCTGTCCCTATGCTTAAATCTTTAAAACTACGCAACGGATTTTGATGCGGTTTCTTTTAATAGATAGAGTGATTCAAGAGGAAAGTTTTAGTGATAGCATTGCACCCGTGCGTAGCCGGGGAGGGTCGCTAGTAAATTATATATTAAGTAGATGTAAACAAAACAGCAATAAAGGCTTTATTATTATTACTATTTTATTAATATACTAGCGGTTCTGAGCGGTTTCACCCGCCTAGTTCCCGTTCCCGTGGGAATATGGTAATTAAATACAGCCTATGTTACTCAGGGATATTCTAGCTTTCCATTGTTTACCTTATACTATGCGCTGGCAGACTCCCTTCTTTCTTATGGACTGGCATGCTACGGCAGGACATTTAAAACATATCTAGATAGAATTAAATCTCTACAGATACGCTGTATCAAACTATTAGTTGACAAAAAAACTAAAACACGCTGTAAAAAAAGTGACTATGAGCAATTATTTGTGGAATGCCGTATCTTGCCGGTTCATGAGGAGGTAGGGTTGTTGCTGGCCTTAGAGCAGTTCAAAAAAGATGAATTTAAAATCTACATTAACCACACAAGATCAACAAGAGCATGTACTAGAAATAGTAGAAAAATACTAGAGATTCCATCGTGTGGTAATAATAATTATTATGGTAAAAGAAGTAGGAAGTACTTGGTTCCAAAATTGTACAATGAAATACCGTGTGATATAAGAGAATGTCAATCATTTAAAATGTTTAAATTTAAATTTAAAAAGTTTCTCTTAAACAAAATTAAAATGAATTTACCACCATAAATAAGATGAACTTAGAAGTAACTAGCCAATTACCTACCCATCTATGTTTTAAGGGAGTCCCTCTGCCAACAAACTGTCATGCAGTTTGGCAGAAGAAATATGTTGTTAAATTGGGTTTATTTATCCTGAATAAATGATTTTTATTATTATTATTATTGATGAAAGATTTTTTAAATTTTCTATTAAAACGCCTTTGAACTCCATGTACACCCACCGGTGACCGAAATCCTGAATTAATTTAACACTGTAAAAAACCGCGTCAAAATCCGTTGCATAGTTTAAGAGTTCTAAGCATACATAGGGACAGACAGTCGGGAAACGACTGTGTTTTATACTGTATTGATGTGGATTAGGCGCAACATTGACGCAAAATGCCTCACTAACATAATGCCATATTATCGAAATAACAATATTGTAGGCAGATGATTTATGTATGACTTAGAAAATAAAACTTATTTATTTGTTACCTTCAGATGCCCTGTTCGGCTCATGGAAGACCCCATCCAAGGAAAAGAAGAACTTCAACCTTCCACAGCCTAAGATGGCGAACACTGACCTCAGCCGTCTCTTGAAATCAGAGGAAATCAGGAAGTGCCTCCGCGCGCCCAAGTATGTTAACCTCAACACTCGAATATTTGAGATTAGTTTTAATACGATTCTAGCTGTATTATTTATAAGTTAAAGTAGACGGTAAATCATAGGACTTTAGTGAATTGTTCTATAAATAATATAATGTTCTATGAACAAAAAAAAACGACTTCAAACAGGAACCTAAAAAAAGTAAAAATTACTTGACGCCACTACGATTATCGAAGGTTCTCCTAGATTTCTCTAAGATGCCATCATCAGATCCTGGTTTTCTTATCATGGTACCACCGTTGGGATATCACCTTTCCAACTAAAAAAGAATCATCAAAATCAGTTCAAACTTATTTTAACGAACACACATAAAAAAAAGGAAAAATTGAGAAACCTTCTTTAAGTCTGTTTAAAAAATATATGCTCATGCCTTGATCCCTAAGGGGTTCGGTATAGGCAGTCAATCCCGGATATTTTCCACTCGAATGTATAACGGATATTTCCACTTAAGGCCAACATTTGTGTCATAAACATGTCTGTTGGTTTCTTGTCTCGATGTTCATATGCATAATAGGCCATTTATACGAGGGCAATCCACTAAGACTGCATACAAAAAAAACGTCAGGACAATGGAATGGATTGTCCTCACGTTTTTTTTGTATGCAGTCTTAGTGGAATGGCCTCGTATAAATGGCCCATAAGTCCTGTAGCATCCGTGAGCCAACAGACCCTTCAAAGGTAAACAAAAGTCCGTAAATGCATAAGGTGGTGGTGTCAACATTTATCCTTAATTCTTAAATTTTTAATGATGATACTCTTAACAGAGCATTGGGTTATGAAAACCAGTGATTACTTACACGTTGACAATACCTGAAATTGCTCCTACCTCCATCCAATATAGCCTTCTTTTTACTCCTACTAACCTCAGTAATCTTACAGCAAGCGAGTGATCCGGGCTACAAGGAAGCTGAACCCGCTGACCAACACCAAGGCCATGCTGAGACTGAACCCGTTCTCGGCTGTCCTGAGGAGGAAGGCGGTGCTCGACCAGGCCAGGAGGAACAACCAGAAGTCTCTGGCTGTGGCTGAGAAGCGCGGAGTAAGTTTTCAACCGACTTTAAAAAACTCGGAGCTTTTTTTATTATGGCTCACAAAACAAGGTTATAATCAATTCAAAGTACAGGAAACTCGAACGATTATTTTATTGTATTAGTGCACAGAACAATCCAGGTAGCGAATAGTTTAAGCAAGAAATTAGTACTATTAGTAATGTAAATATCGTATTATTAATCAATAGATAACAGTATTTAAAACTAGATGTGAGGTAGAATGGTGTGAGTAGTGTTTCTTAATTCGACTGTTTTTTTTTTTGTATATTACGAGATTATTCCGCCAATTATGAACCGATTCCGATATTTTTTTTTGTTTGGTAAATCATACCTTCAGAGGGGGCCCATTTAATTTTTATCAAAATCTGTTTTTGAACAAACTACAAAAGTAAAAAAATATATACACAATGATATTTTTTAGTTCTATTCGTTTTAATCAATCTGTAATCTTTACGTTTTATGCCAAAATTAGTGGCAACAAGCTTAACACCATCTTCGAGGTGTTGTAACACTTGTCTCAGAATCAATTCTGGGGCCAACAGTTTCCCCATAATGCTTACCTTCACCATATAAACAATGGTTAACAATTCGACCAGATATTATGATGATATTCTCTTATCAGAGCATTGGGTTATGAAAGTGACCATCACTAATGATTACCCATCACGTTGACACATTCTGATTTTGCCCCCATATAACTACAATTCCGCACCCTTTGCCCTCGATTAACGCCATAAATTTCCAGATCAAGCTGCCGGACAGCGATGCCGCAGTGAAGGCAGAGAAGCTTCGGGAGAAGAGACGTAAAGCCATCAAGGTGGCCGCCAGCAAGAAGCCGAAGAAGCCAGCAGCAAAGAAAACTGCCCCTCCACCCCCTAAGAAGAAGGCGACGGACCCGAAAAAGGTCGCTGCTAAGAAGTGAAGCAAATAAACTTTATATAAGAGTTCTTTGGGTTTTATTTACTGCTAGCAACCCTCCCTCCCTTTATATGACTGATAGATTTCACCGCGCGGTTAGTTCCCGTTCTCATAGGAATACGGGAATGAAATATAGACGGGACGTGCACCGTCCGGGGTGAATCATCCTAACAATACGCCTCGACATTTCTCGACGCCGTGCCCTGTCCGGGCCAGCGCATCATACAAAAAGTACGTTTGTTTCCTTTGACACTACTACATGGCACTGTGTTATAGATTTTGACCGTGCCCCGGACGGGGCCCGGTGTAACATGAATCGCACTCAGCGATAATGTAGCTTTTCATTGGTAAAAGAATTTTTAAAATCGGTCCAGTAGTTTTTGAGTTTATTCGTTAAAAACTACAAATCTCTTAATAGCCTGCGCAGACGAGACACTTTTGTCCGCCACAATAGATTGCTTACAACTGCATCGAGTAACGCACACGAGGGATATATGGCCAGGGACACATGACAGAAAATGTACGCTAGATCTTGCTCGCGGTCATATGAACTTAGCCAAGTATCGCGTACAAAAAGTCCCCCGAATAATCGCGGAGACACAGAGGGACCGGACAGGACAAAAAGTACGCGGCAGTCCCCGAAAAATAGAACTAACGACTAACGTGAATAAGCGCTGCAACGCACACTGCAAACTTTTGTCTTCGTTGCGCGCTCGATAGGGATGTGACATTGATCAAAAAAAATATAGATTCTCCTTTTTAATAATAATGGATTTTTGAAAAATGATTTATTTTCTTAAAAATAATTGATATAAATCGATTATACGAAAACTAAATACAAATTTATATGAAAAATTATAATATAATAATAATATAATCTCATGCATTTTATCCCCGAGGGGGTAGTCGGAGGTATTCCATTACTGGATATACCCACATTTCACGAGATATATTGGACCCCTAAACGTGATAGGTGGTGAGCCCATCGCCGGACCGGGTCTGTTTACACATGTCTGGGGGGACAAATGATCGCACACGTGTGCGTTGAGTCCGCGGCAAGTCCTCGGCGGACATATTTTTTTTTACGATTCGGGGGCTTTTGTCCTCCGGGGACAAAGTCCGTCGTCTGCGCAGACTATTAGAGTTCTAAATATATATTTTTTTTTTATAAAAAAAAGGGGGCAAACGAGCAGAGCAGACTTACCTGATGGTAAGTGACTACCGTCGCCCATGGACACACAAATAAAACAAATCTTCATGTAAAAGATATTTTTTATTTAACAAATGTCCATAATCAATACACAATCATGTATTATACTAAGCTTTACTATCACAAGGCTTAAAAAAAGTACTTAACCTACTTTATCCTTAACTTACTGTATCAAAAATACATTATAACATTTTTGTAAAAATTAGTCATTTTAATAATTTGAATAAATTAATCAATTGATATTTTTTTTTGTCAAAAATATAGCTACTTAATGTATTGCTTTCGGATTCTAAGGCGCTGGCCGACAGCTTCCATTACGACATATTTCCACAAATAAACATCATATTAAAAATTCGATAAGAAAAAGTTTTACAAAAAATAGAACAAGCCAACAGCGACACTGTTTTTCTTCTATGCGTTCCAGAAGGACACCGAAGTGGTCTTCTATCGGTACCGAACCCTAAAAACAGCGGTATTTAGTAATAACCCATTTTCAAATGTGTATAAATATAAATTGTGAAACAATTATCACACGGGTATTTTTTCCCAAGCTATCCAAGATAAGATATAAGTGCCATTTCTGTATTCTAAACAACACAAAAACTTTGCAGTTTCCAAATTTTAATATGGCGTTGTGCTGTAAATGCCAGCACTTAGTCGATGCGAAAGCAAATCTAAATTGAACATTACATACAATTATGTGATTATAAGATTAAATGTAACAAAAAAATTATGATGTACACGTTGTAAAAGTCAGATTCGCATGCAGACAATTGATTTCTATTGTGTCTGCATCTTGTTACTTATCGGATAAGTTTATAAGGTGGGCTCTTGTGGGAGACTATCGCTCATATTTATCAGAGATTCATAGCTCGGCTATCAAGTCTTATTGATCAAAATACATCTTTGTAGTGTATTATTCATTTCTATCTCACCCTGCGACGTAACCTGACAAATCCCCATAGAATAGAATATTTCTTTATTTGCGTCAAACATGGTGGTACAGATGAAAAAACATACAGTCTTGGCAGTGCATATATGTTCGCCGTAATTAAAAGCCATGCAAAAAACTTAGGCATAATATACATACTTATTTAATTTTAAACAATTACATTCATTGAGCCATTTCTGCAATTATATTTTAAACATTTTAACGGGTAAGTCCTTAATCATTCGGGATTTCATTATACAACCGCGTAACAGAATAAGCGCAATTCCTCATACACCCCAATTAGTATATTAATACAAAAAAACATGTTGCCTTCGTACTTTGCTTATGTTTAACCAATTTTCTTAAATAAATAGCAATAATAGTACGATTTCCATCGGTAGCACTAAATTCAGCGATACTAATTTATTTTTCGGAAATAATTAACACGTGTTAAAAATGGCTGAAATCGATTAAGTAGTCGATACTGAACAAACTAATTTCAGGAATTGCGCTAACTCTGTTACATCACTACATAGTTTAAAACAAAGTCGCTTTCTCTGTCCCTATGTATGCTTAAATCTTTAAAACTACGCAACGGATTTTGATGCGGTTTTAATTAATAGATAGAGTGATTCAAGAGGAAGGTTTTAGTATTATCATTGCACCCATACAAAGCCGGGGCGGGTCGCTAGTATTGTATATTCTGATACTCATGCAGCAGTATTTTTGTATGTTAGTTACGTATAAACTCAAAAACTATTGCCGATTTTAAAAATTCATTCACCAGTAGAATATCCCAAGCTAGAATATCCCTGAGTTACATCTACTATATAAAAATAAGTCGGGTTTTCCTTCCTGACGCTATACCTAACTCCAGAACGCACGAACCGATTTCCACGGTTTTGCATTCGTTGGAAAGGTCTCGGGCTCCGTGAGGTTTATAGCGAAGAAAATTCAGGAAAAATTTCAACAGAAAAGCGGGAAAATCTTATAAGCATTGCGCCCGTGCGAAGCCGGGGCGGGTCGCTAGTAGGCTATATTTTATTTCCGTTTTCCCATGGCAACCGCGCAGAACCACTAGTCTTTTATATAAATATATTGGTTGCATTAGTGTGAGTAATGCGAATGCCAACTGTCGTTAATGGAAATGTATATTGGAATTTGGAAGGCAGGGAATAACAATTATAGTGCTAAACCTATGTGTCATCATATACTATGAGCATATCATTTTCATTCTTGATGACATGAACGTCGGACTTCTTGAGAAATGATTCTACGTCTGCTTGGAGTTTCATTGTATCCTTCTTGAAGAGTGGCATTTTTACTCTATGGTCGTCCTTCAGGTGTCTTTTCACGTCAGAGAATTTCCTGAAAGATCTGTGGAAGATAATTTTCATTTGATTACTCACGGACGCACCAGTTAAGGCCAGGTATTCCTGTAGTAGTAATTTAGTGATTGCTTGCTCAGAGAGTAGGCAGTAGGCATTTACTAAGCGCCAGCGCGCAACTGTACACGCCAGTCAAGCTACCGGGCTCGTGCATTTTGTAGGCATTTCAACTATTTTCAACATAGTCACTATAAAAATATTTTTATCAAGTTAAACTCGGAGAATTTGTTTAGAAATATTATGTATATTAAAATTTAGTTTAGAAAAAACAAATGTAAAATATCATAATATTGAAAAAACAAAACAAAAAGAAGAAACTGATATTTTTTTGTATCAAGTGAAATTCATTAATCATGTAACTGAATGCGCCTTATAATATACATTTTTGTTTTCTAAATTTTAAACACTATTTTCCCAGCCCCGCCTTAATAAAACAATTTGACGGGCCTGTTGGCTCAGTTGGTAGTGACCCTGCCTTCTGAGCGGAGTTCACGGGTTCGATTCCCGCTCGGGGCCAACATTTGTGTGTATTTTTTGAAAATGTTTGCGGCAGCGTGGATAGTTTTCGATTTATATATCAAAACACCAATTTTAGAAATTTTTGTCTGTCTGTCTTTCTGTCAGTCTGGTTGTGCACGCATCACGAAATAATTATTGGAGGAATTTTATTTTTAGTGCGAATGTGTCATAGTTGCGAATGTGTTATTGTGCTAGGCAGTAGGGGCAGAAGAAACCCCGGGGGTTAGCAGTCAGAGAAGCATTCGCAATATTACACTTTCGGGAACGAAACAATATCAGAAAACAAAAATTGAAAACGAATAATATAACGATATTTTACGATATCATAATAATAGACAACGAATTACGAACGTTGACATCTGCATCACAATTTGCCATTACTATAACTAAACTATATACCTTCTTTAGACCCCTAAACGTGATAGGTGGTGAGCCCATCGCCGGACCGGATCACACATGTCTCAGAAATACCTGGGACCTGCGTGTTTCCTCATGTTTTCCTTCACCGTCCCATGTCTCACTAGTAAATATGTTTAACAAAATCAATGTGCGAATGTATTACTCACTTTTTACAGAGAGGGCAATCCGCCTTATACTTCCTGTCGTTGTGGACCGTCCATAGGTGGTCGCATTTCTCCCTGATGGAGGGGAAGAATTTCTTGCAGTAGGGACAGAGGTACCGCGGCGGCCTGCGTTGATGCACAAGACGTAGATGCTTCTTGAGACTCGATTCGCAGTAGAACATGCGGCTGCATATCTTGCACGGCAACGGGGCGGTCTTCATGTGCATCTGTGCAAAGATATCTATATATATAAAAATGAATCCCTTTTTCCCTTGGTCACGGCATCCCGCGTTAATGGCTGAACCGATTTGGCTGAAAGTTGGTGGGGAGGTAGCTTAGAACCAGGAGACGGACATAGGATACTTTTTATTCCGATATTCCCACGGGAACGGGAACTACGCGGGTGAAACCGCGGGGCGCTGCTAGTTATATATAGAAAGACGTAGATATGTTACTAGAGCACGGAAAATGAGGCCGACAAATGTAGTTAATTAACCATATTTTATTTAGTCGCATTGTATTTCAAGTCGTATTTTAAGCGCAACTCTTAACAGATAGCTCTCTGTTTCTTTATTATTCGTTCCGTATCATCTTTCCCCGTCATTGTTGTATCCTATAAATACGCTAAGAAGTAAGTATGTACATATTGTAGCACACTCGTAGGGGATCAATTTTCAAACGCAAGCAGTATGAATATAACTCATCCTTACTTTAATGTCTTTGCATCTGTGAATGTGTTAAGTTTTTTTACTGTTGTAGCTACCCACCTACAGGGTTTAGTAAAATGTATCTACCCTCCTTATTTATGTACACAACTGGCATACAACATGTAACAGAATAAGCGCATTTCCTGAAATTAGTTTGTTCATTATCGACTACTTATTCGATTTCAGCTATTTTTAATGTGTTAAATTAAAAAAAAATTAATTAGCGTAGCTGAATTTAGTGCTTCCTATGGAGATCGTGGTATTATTAATCGATATTTAAGAAAATTGGTTAGACACAACTAAAGTTCGATTGCATCATATTTTTTATATATTAATATACTAATTGATAAGAGCAGTTTACGCCTTTACGGTTAAAGAACCGGCCGCGAAAATCAGTGAGGCTCGGGTTCGAATCCTGGCATGTACCAATGAGTTTTTCAAAAACTTACGTACATATTTATCACTAGCTCGACGGTGAAGGAAAACATCGTAAGGAAACCCGCAGGTCTCAGAATTAATTCTGAGACATGTGTAAATACACCCGGTCCGGCGATGGGCTCACCACCTATCACGTTTAGGGGTCGAATATTCTCGTGAAATGTGGGTATATCCAGTAATGGAATACCTCTGCCTACCCCCTGTAATGTATGAGGAATTGCGCTTTTTCTGTTACGCGTTGTAAATAGAGGTAGCCATTGAAGGAGGTCAGATCCGATCACCGATCACATTTGATCTCGACTCTCGACACGAGCAACACCTTTCATTTTGCAACCCTCATCGCCCTCGAACTCACCTAGCGGTAGTCATGTCGCTAAACTGTTAAAGCTCACAAGAATTCTAACAGAGTTGAAGATTTTACTTTAAAAAACATCTGCCTCGCTCTATCTTTACGAGTCTGACCTTTTGTTGAGGTCACAACCCAGTGATATTAAAGTAAGGAACAAACATGTACTAGCAGTAAAAGTTCTGCCTGATACACCTAAGTGTCATTTTAGCGAGCAGCTATATTTTCCCACCCCGTGGCGACAAAACCCTTACTTATAGTAAGAATGACAATTACAAAAAGTGTGTCTGGATGTATCGGAATGGAAAAAAATATGTTGTTACTGTCTTCTCATTGTTTAACTCTAATTAGGGTCGGGGTAGTAAAACTTGAGATGACAAGCGACAATACTTCCAAATGCATCAGGATTAGCGTTTGCTGTTAGTACATGTTTGAGCCACTCGTAGCGGATAAATTTTCATACGCGCGCAGTATGAATATAACTCATCCTTACCACAGAATAAGTAATAGTACGACGTACAGAAGGTTCTCTGTTAACAAATTCCCTGTTTAGGTACGTTAAACGTGCTTAAATATGGCCATCTCTTTCTATCGCACGCAACGCGCTCTTTCGGAGGCGGAGCCTTAGATCTAGGGTTGCCGGCAGCTCGACCCATTAAATTAACTCAGTTATGTACGAAGAACAAGCGGTTATTATAATAGTGTATTTTACCTACGATATTACGATTATTCTCTATTTAGGTACTAAAGACCACCCAACTACACAAAAGCTGTGTAATTTGCCTTTAGGTTATGTTATGACTTCAAAACTGCCTGACGAAGACATACAACTGGGTTATCTACATACATACGTTATATAATGTAAAGAAAAATAGTTTATTAAAATTCAATATACATATATACAACCAATGCGCGGCAACCATTACTAGACCGCCGGGTGGCGGCCGGCCGCATGTACTTGTAGCGGCGCGATGACGTCACGCAGTGTGCCTCCCCTGTCTTTACTAATATCTTTGTTTTACTCCCAATCTCCATTCACCGCAAACCTACCAGCATGTGCTTCTCAATGGAGTTCTTCGCTTGGAACTTCTTTTTGCAGATATCGCAGACGAGCACCTCCAAGTTGTGGACCTTCTTGTGTTTCGTGAAATTGCTGGAGTCGCTGAAGGCTTTGTTGCACTCCTCGCATTGGTACAGGGGCATTGACCCGTGGTCCCTCATGTGCCGTTTGTACTGATCTTGCTGCAAAAAAACATATACAACGCGTCACAGAAAAGTCAAGTTTTTTTAAATCTTCTTTTTTTATATATAAAAATCCAAGAGATTAAAATATAATAGGACATAGAGGGGGCATAGGGAATATTGTCATACAAAACTTTGAAACTCAAACGTCATGTCAGTAACATATATATGGTCAGTAAGTATGACCGCGAACTGACTCGAATTCTTGACTCGTTTCGACTGAACGAATTCGGTCGAAATTGTACTAGACTTATTCCACTTGGAATAACTTTTCGGCTTCAAATTTTCCTCGCTTTATCCCCTCTATGCCCTATTATATTTTTATCTCTTTGGGCTGAACCGATTTCGCTAATATTTTTTTTGTTGTTTGCTATTGACAGAAGGTTATTATGAAAAAAATAATTAAGAAGTTGCGCAGAACATTAGAAAATTTAAGAAAACATAACGACCATTTTAACTCTTCTAATGCAACCTTATGGTGTTTGACATAACTGACAGTTGTACAGGACGTCTATCGGGTCAGCTGGTAAATAATAATCTCACCCCTTTTATTGTCGAAAGGGGTAGGCAGTGGTATTCCATGTCTTGATATAACCACTTTTCACGAAATAAACTAAACTAGATAGGTGGTGAGCCCATTGCCGGATCGGGTCTCTTACACATGCCTCAGAATTAATTCTGGGACCTGCGAGTTTCTCAGTGTAACAGACTCGGTCTGGCGATGGGCTCACCACCTGCGTAGGTATTCACGGAGACTCGATACCGTTTCCGTTCGATTCAGATCGAGTGAAAAATTTTCGTCGAATCTATCGACTTCGGAAACTTTATTCTAGGCGTTTCTGACAGCCACGGAAAATTTTCCGAATGCTTATGTCACATATGACATTAGTCTTCAATACCAACATCAGCCCATCTCGAAAGTTTTCGATACCAACATCAGCCCATCTCGAAAGTGTTCGTCAGATTTTCCGATATCGAATATCGAAGCTCCCTGAATACGCCTGCTGTAATGGTTTTTGAATTACTGTCTCTCACACCTTTCATCCCCGAGGGGGTAGGCAGAGGTATTCCATTACTGGATATACCCACATTTCACGAGATACATTGGACATTGGAGTGATAGGTGGTGAGCCCATCGCCGGACCGGGTCTATTTACACATGTCTCAGAATTAATTCTGAGACCTGCGGGTTTCCTCACGATGTTTTCCTTCACCGTCGAAATAGTGATAAATATGTACGTAAGTTTTTGAAAAACTCATTGGTACATACAGGACTCGAACACGAGCCTCACTGATTTTCAGCCGGCTCTTTAACCGTAAGGGCTATCACTGCTCACTGCTTGAATTACTGTCTCTATTAAAATTTAGCATAGTCAAAAACAGAAATACATCTTTACCTTATCAAAGTCTTCAAAGCACAGTTGGCACCGCAGCTTCTTAAACTTAGGCTTGCTTGCGAAGGCATCGCAGAGGAGATGCTCAATTATGTGCCTCTTGCAATCGTTCCGTCTGTCGAACCAGCGCTGGCACACAATGCACTGCTTGGATCGACGGTTGCGGGGCTCCTCTGAAGTGACGAGTTTTTCTACAAAGACAGTATATGCTCACTGTAATCACAGAATAAGTAATAGTACTACGTACAGAAGGTTCTCTGTTAACAAATTCCCTCTTTAGGTACGTTAAACGTGCCTAAATATGGCCATCTCTTTCTATCGCATGCAACGCACTCATTCGGAGGCGTAGCCTTAGATCTAGGGTTGCCGGCAGCGACCCATTTAATTATACGTTAGTAGTAGTAGTTAGTATAATAGTGTATTTTACCTACGATGTTACGATTATTCTTTATTTAGGTACTCAAGACCACCCAACTAAACAAAAGCTGTGTAATTTGCCTTTAGGTTATGATAGGACTTCAAAACTGCCTGTTTCTGCAAAATGTAGGATTATCTACATACATACGTTATATAATGTAAAGAAAAATAGTTAATTAAAATTCAATATCTATACAATCAATGCGCGGCAACCACTAATAGACCGCCGGGTGGCGGCCGGCCGCATGTACTTGTAGCGGCGCGATGACGTCACGCAGTGTGCCTCCCCTGCTGTAATGTAGGTACCTAGATAATAAGTTACTAATATTATGAGGGTGGTTAGCGAAATGTACTTGTCTGCCAGTTCTAATAAATCGCGGACGTTCGCCTTTTATTGCATCACCTATACAACGCGTAACAGAAATAGCGCAATTCCTCATACACCCCAATTAGTATATTAAACAGTACTGTACCGTTATTCGAAGCCTAATAAAACATGAGAGAGTAGCGTCCGTTTCCTAGAACTAGTTACGCGCTTCCGATTGGTCCGCGTGCTTTACTCCCCACTTCCGCTCCCACCGGTCCGCTTTCCCCCTCCAGCGCCGCCATGACAGTTGAGTTTCGAACTCATATTTTTAAATCATTGGCGTTTCGATTCCCGCCCGAGGCGGTCATAAGCTATCCACATTACGTGTACTGGACCGACTCTTTTATACTAGTTGTGTGCTTTGGTAATAATCAGTGATTATACGTAATATACATTTTATTTTATTTCTTTTTATAAAAAAGAACAACGGTTTACAGATATGGAAGAAGTGGATTTATCCGCGTGCGATAAGAGTTCTAGACCTAACGAGGGACGAGGACTGGAATCTGCAAAGCCCAGGAAAAGAAAACGTTCAACATCTTCGAGTTCGGATTCCACAAGTAGCTCTTCTGAATCTAGTTCATCGTCAAGTGATGATCGCAGGCGACAAAAGAGACACCGACGTAAGAAATCTAAACGGCACAATCGTAAGTTGAATAAATTAATAACTGTAGTGAATGAGTTACAAAGTAAAATAGCCTCTACTTCTAGAGGAAATACCAGCCATGATAACTATCAACTTGATGATGATGATGACTTTATAGATCCCAATATTAGCGGTGAACTCTTTGAAAATGAAGCTGATAGGTCGGCGACCTCTAATATTAATAAACCCGAATTCAATTTTAATATAAGTACAAAAATAAAAGAACCTACTGTCCCCCGCGCATCTAATGAGATGCTTGAACTGTTGAAAAATCTACAGCATTTTGATAATCCTGATTGGAATAGCGTTCGTTACGCGGAGGTGCAAAAACTTTATTTACAATCACCTGGCTTTATAAATTTAGAACCCAATGAGGAAGTAAGACGTTATGACAATTCCAAATTCACAGCTAATATGGAGAAAGCATTTGCCAGCATTACATGTGCTCTTTTGAAGCAGCGCGAATTTCTCCGGAAAGAAATTCAAAACTTTCTTATCTGGGCTCAACTAAATGATTCTTTATGTTATACGGATATTCACACAAAAATTAATGAAATATTTTCTAACAGTGATTATTTTAAAGCTTCAAGTGACACTGTACAATTAGTTTGCGGGCATAGAGCCGAACTTATCCAACAAAGAAGGGAGAGCATTCTTGCAGCCGTGAAGGGTCCTTATCATAAGAATGCACTTCGCAAAATTCCACCATCATGCTCGACATTATTCGAAGCTGAGAAATTTAGCTCACTCTTAGAAAAAAGTGGTGGTGTAAAGAAGATTTTTTGGCCGAAAGACAAGGATCGCACTTCTGTACCACAGACCGATCCGGGAACTTCTTCTCAAACTAGTACTCAGCCTAAGCCGGTAAGAAGTGGCCCACAGACGAAGAACAACTTTCGTATGCAACATACAAAGGCCAACAATACCCATAATAACTCGTTTCGAGGCAGAGGTGGAAAATTTTCCAATGGCCGTGGAGAATCCTCATACAAAAATGCTAGAGTGCGCTCTTCCCCATCCCACCGGGATAGGAGAGACCAAAACAAAAGGAAGAATTGACTCACCGGGTCACTCTTTTCGTGCCGGACAACTTCGTCACTTTTACAACCAATGGGAATGTCTCCGGGCACCGCCCTATATTCTTAAAATGATATCCGGGTATCGCATCCCGTTCAAATCCAAACCACCACTGCACCTGCCAAATTTTCAACATCAAATACCACAAACACCAGAATTATCACAAATAATACACAAAATGAAGGCTCAAGGTGTACTAGAAGCGGCGAGAAACTCTCCCAGCTTTGTTTCTTCAATATTCCTTCGACCAAAGGGAGACGGCACATGGAGACCAATTTTCAATTTAAGGAATCTCAACAAATACATACACTTGGAAAAATTCAGACTGATAAATGTACACCGGGTACCAGACTTCTTACAGGCACGGGACTGGATGGCCAAAATCGATTTTCATCAGGCATACTTTCACCTAGCCGTTGCCGAAAGCCACAGGCGTTTCCTACGCCTAATATTCAACAACGAATTACTCGAGATGACGTGCTTGCCCTTCGGGCTCAGCTCGGCACCCAAAGCTTTCGCATCTTTGACCAATTGGATTGCGCAATGCCTCAGGGACCGCGGTGTTCGGATCCTCGTCTATCTCGACGACTTCTACCTGGTAAATCAGAACCCAGCCACATTAGGCCAGCACATTGCAACCACTGTGAATCTTCTGCAGCATCTGGGCTGGGAAATAAACACACAGAAGTCCATCCTCACACCGCAAAAAGCCTTGGAGTACCTCGGTGTAGTGTGGGACCCTTGGAACAATATGAAATATCTCCCGGAGAGGCTAGTATCCAAAATAGAAAGTCATGTCACAACCATGCGGACAAAGGAGAAAGCATCCCTAGTAGAACTCCAGAGGTTGATAGGTATGATGAATTTCGCGAGTTTTGTCATAATGAGGGGTCGTCTTCATTACCGCACTTTACAAACCCTATCCAATCGAATGATAAAAATACCAACTGCGAAAACTCTTCCCCTAACGACAGATATGATACTAGAATTGGATTGGTGGCAACAAAACTGCCGAGGCCACTCGTGGATTCACCCTCCACTTGCCACGCACTATCTCACCACAGATGCGAGCGACATTGGTTGGGGCGCAAAGCTAGACAACCAAAGTCTTCAAGGGACATGGCCCCCTCTTCAGCAGGGTCTCCATTGCAACCAGAAAGAGATGATCGCAATAATAAACGTGTTGAGAGATCAAAGTCAGCTCCTGAGCTCGAAGTCGTTAATAGTACAGTGCGACAACAAGTCTGTGGTATCATATCTTCGTCACGAAGGGGGAACAAAATCACGGGCACTTACGGAACTGACCAAGGAAGTATATCGGATTCTAGACCAGTTCAATATCCACATTTCAGTTTACCACATTCCCGGGAATTACAATTGCCATGCGGACCACCTGTCCCGCCAGAAAGCTCCACCGGAGTGGCACCTCCTACCAACAATAACACAGGTAGTGTTCAGCAAATGGGGCGAACCCACGATCGACTTGTTTGCTTCCCAACGAGCTCATGTAGTGAAAACGTACTGCACCCTCGACAGAACAGACGAGAAGGCAGCTCATTACGACGCCCTAAGCATACCATGGAACTTTCCACTGGCATGGGTGTTTCCACCACCTCACCTTGTTCCAAGAGTCCTAACCCACTTGAACAGCTCCACAGGGATTTTTCTATTGATTGTTCCTCGGTGGGAGAAAGTTTACTGGAGGCCGGATCTAAAGAGCAGAGCTCTAGCGCCGCCTTTCACCATCAGAAAATTACCACATGTGTTAATAGATGCAACAACAGGACTCCCACCTCCCAAGATCTCGGAGATACAAATGGAAATTTGGAGATGTGGGGGTGGAATCAGCATTTAAGGGATTGGTCTGACGAACAAAAGAAATTGTTGACCTCAAGCTGGAGGAAATCTACTCTTAATACATACAGACCTGCATGGAATAGATGGTCGGCCTGGGCAAAAGAATTTGGCATTAACGTATACAAACCAACGGGTTCAGAATTAGCTAGATTCCTTGCGGACCTTCATCAGAAGTACAAACTATCATTAAGTACTATATTGGTGCACAAGTCAGTCGTAGCCACATTTTCTAGTCCTGACAACCAAGAAGTATTGAGTTCCAATAAACTTGTCAGACAAGTTCTGAAATCTATCGCATTATCGAAACCGAAGGTAACTAAGCCTCCAATTTGGGACACTGACATTTTGTCTCAGTTTATCGGGACTAAGGATCCCCAAATAACAAGTTTATACGAAACCTCGAAATATACAGCTACAATTCTCCTGTTATGCTCGGGGAGACGTGTGCATGACCTGACCCTACTCAAGGTCTCATCGGCGTTCTGTACACTAGGTCAGGATTACGTAATTTTAAACCCAGTGTTTGGTTCAAAAACTGACACATCCGATCATCGACAGTCCAGTTGGAAGCTAACAGCTAACAAAGATAATATGGCTTTATGCCCAGTTCACTGGATCAAACATCTAATTCATCTATCGCAGGCACGAAGAGACGTTGCAAAATCAGATAGTCTATTTTTATCTCTAACGGGGAGGCCTAGACCCGCCACACGAACTATTATCGCAGGATGGATCAAAAAACTGCTCCAAGAGGCGGGCATAGAGGCGTCGGCTGGAAGCGTCAGATCTGCCGTGGCCTCAAAGAACTGGGTCGAGAATTTCCCCTTGGACGAAATATTAGCCAGAGGTAATTGGAAATCAGCAAACACATTTGTAAAATTCTATCGCAAAGAAATAGGAAACACATCAAGAAGTAGTATGTCTATTACATCATCTTTTGTACCTATTGATGATTGATTTATATTAATTATCTAATGATTATTTTTATCAGAAAACATAAATGTTATTTTGTTATTAATAAATATCATCTGTATTAAAGCTGTCTATTCATAGATCCTATTAATAGCTAACTACCTACCTCAAAACTTACCTACCTACTTATAACATACATACATATATCACATTGGCGTTTTCCAGCGCCACCAGACGATAATAAACACATCTCTCATGTTTTATTAGGCTTCGAATAACGGTACAGTACTGTTTAATAGCTACGTTTTACCTGAAATTAAAACGTTTATTAAACATACTTACCTTATTCGAAGCCTAATATTTTCTAACACTGTCTGGTGACATATAAACACAATGATTTAAAAATATGAGTTCGAAACTCAACTGTCATGGCGGCGCTGGAGGGGGAAAGCGGACCGGTGGGAGCGGAAGTGGGGAGTAAAGCACGCGGACCAATCGGAAGCGCGTAACTAGTTCTAGGAAACGGACGCTACTCTCTCATGTTTTATTAGGCTTCGAATAAGGTAAGTATGTTTAATAAACGTTTTAATTTCAGGTAAAACGTAGCTATTAATATAAAAAAAATGATGCAATCGAACTTTAGTTATGTCTACTTATGTCTAACCAATTTTCTTAAATGTCGATTAATAATAGCACGATTTCCATAGAAAGCAATAAATTCAGCTACGATAATTCATGTTTTTGAAAAATTTAACACATATTAAAAATCGCTGAAATCGAATAAGTAGTCGATACTGAACAAACTAATTTCCGGAATTGCGCTTATTCTGTTACATGTTGTATACCTAGAAGTATTACACCTTTATTGGCTTATTAGCGGTTCCGCGCAGTTTAACCCATGTAATTCCCGTTCCCGTGGGAATACGGGAATTAATTATAGCCTATGTTACTCGGTGATTATGTAGCTTTAGATTGATAAAAAAATTTTTAAAATCGGTCCAGTATTTTTTGAGTTTATTCGTTACAAAGATACAAACATACAAATCTTTCCTTTTTATATTATTAGTTTAGATGACGGGCCTGTTGGCTCAGATGGTAGTGACCCTGCCTTCTGAGTCGGAGGTCGCCGGTTCGATCCCCGATCGGGGCGAAAATTTGTGTGCATGAACATGTCTGTTGGTTTCGTGTCTGGGTGTTTATCATCAGTTTTTCAGTATCCATAGTACAGACTCTGCCTCTGCCAGTTTGGGACTGAAAAACTGACACCAATTTATATTTTTTTACCACTGACTGAACTCATGACGATAATCAGTGACACTTACAAACATCACACACTCAACAATTGACATCTTAGCAAAATAGAATTAGATATTTTTTTATAAATATTATAATTATTTAAAATATTTGACTCTCTTGTTAACTGTACTACTACAAAATTGTATGACAATATAGAAATATTTATAGAATAAGATAATATGTACTTGTATAATTTATTAACCAATGTATAATTACTTAATTTAACTTTTTTTTAATTTTATGTTTGTTTTTTATGGCTGCCTACTAAATACCATTCCACTCTCATACCATCTTATAGAGTAAATAAGGAAATAATGAAAACCAGCTCTACTGAGTCAAGTATTATGGCTTGGTAGAACAAACTGATTATTCTCCCTTTGCCAAGCTATCAAGGTGCCGAGAAATGTTTTAAAAATTATTTGTGGCAATAAATATATTTTCTTTCTTTCGTCTTTCTTTACTTGGGTTCAAATCCTGGCATGTACCGATGAGTTTTTCAAAACTTACGCACATATTCATCACTTGCTCTACGGTGAAGGGAAACATCGTGAGGGAACCTGCAGGTCCCAGAATTAATTCTGAGACATGTGTAACAGACCCGGTCCGGCGATGGGCTCACCTATCACGTTTAGGGGTCGAATATCTTCGCGAAAACTGGGTATATCCAGAAATGGAATACCTACCTACCCCCTCGGGGATAAAGGGCGTGAGATTATTTATTTATTACTTACCCAGGACTTCTTTCAACATCGCAGGTGGCATGGCAGATTCCTGCGTTCTTTCTTCATCTTTCACACTTTCAACGACAGTCTTCTTCGGAGCAACCTTAAAAATTTGGAAGTGCCTCTCGAAATGCTCGAAGAAGTTAGTAACCAACACCTTAGCCTTACATGTCTTACATTTGAACATGCCCGAGTTATTCGAAGTCATCCAGGAAGATTTTCTTATGACCTGAAACTTCATGAAAGAGTTCCTCACGTGTATTAAGAAGTGGGCGGTCAATGACCCAATGCTCCTAAAGTCTTGCAAGCATTTCGGACAAGTGCAGTACGGTATATTGTGCTTCACAAAGTGACACATGTAGTTCTTCAGCGTGCTGTAAGTGACATTACATTTCGTGCACTTGTAGATCCATCCCCAGACTTTGCCAGTGTCCGCCCTGCTGGTTCTTTTTGTCCTAAACGGTTTAGCTGGACACTTATTATCCAAATGCCGTCTGTAATCTCTATGGACACCAACGAAACCACACTTACAATTGTACATTTTCTTTTCCCCCTTACTAGTGACTACTAGCCCATCTGTTAAAATTTTCTTGTTTAATATCTTTGTTTTGGGTAGTATGCTGTCTAGATCTTCTTCTTCTTCATTCGTTAGATCTATTTTGTTGTGGTTATCATTGTCTACTATAACAACATCATCATCATCTGAATCTTGTGCGTCTTCAGGTTCTGGTTTAACTGTTGCCTCACGTATGCTTTCAGTAACATTTCGCGAAGCTTGAAACACCTTTGACAATGCTTTCAAATACGCGTCGTTCTCTTCTTGTATCGTATAGTCATCTATATCATCAACTATTTCGTAAGTATCAGCTTTTTCATCTTTTAAGTCCAATATTTCGTCTTTCATTACAGATACTGCATCTATTATACTGATGTTACTGTCCTCGTGAATTCCAGTTTCTTGTTTGATAGTATGCAATAGTAATTGTTTAATTGTGTGATTGTTCTCTTGTTTGTGTGAATTGAGAAGTAATTGTTGGGCTATGTCGTTTTCTTGTATTTCAATTTTAATGTCGTTTAATTCTGCCTTCATGCTTTGGACGGGGATAACTGCATCTGATTCTATTGCGGGAATACTCTTGTCTTCGTACGTTCCTGTAGTTGATGCTGTAAATATATAAACAACATTTATTTACAAGAAAAATAAACATTCATTTACAATAGTATATTTTATATCTAGGGACTAAATGAAGCCATAATATACCAGAGCTGAGAGTAAACTTAATACAAATTTATTTAAAACCCAACAAATTTACACTCGAAAAAAATTCTGAAACTCTCAACATTTTCGCAATGAAGATTGTCCACGCTCCACAGATATTTACTGGCTGTTTGAGTTTGTCTATGTCTCATTAAGAAAATTTTAAAACTAATTACTTTTCACTCCCTAGAGACTAAAGTGGTCACTTTAGTCCCGCTTCGCAGGGCTATATTGGCGAACTTTTAGAGCATCAGAATTAAAATAATATATTAATATTCTGAATAATAGATATATGAAATTACTAGCTTTTGCCAGCGACTTGGTCTGAATCCCGGAATTAAAATTAGCTTGTTTTATTGTGATGTATTTTATAACCTACATCATTGTAAAGTTTCATCAAAAACCATTCAGTAGTTTTTGCGTTAAAGAGGAACAAATATACATTATCACACACTTTCACGCTTATAATATTAGGATCTTATTAGGCTCCGCAAGTTGGCTCTGGGCAATTTTCTGCCTACTTTTGAACGAATGTTGGCCCCGAGCGAGAATCGAACCCGCGACCTCCGACTCAGAAGAAAGGGTCACTACCAACTGAACCAACAGACTCGTCCTGTATAGAAGTCAAGATATAGATGTCTGATACTTACCAATAGCAGGTTTGACCAGATTTGCAATCGGCTCAGTTTTCTCATAGCTCATACAGATTTTCGGGACGACGATCTGGAAATAAAAGCATCGTAAAAGCTTATTCATGGAGCTGAACGTATTATTTACTAACGGTTCCGCGCGGTTCCACCAGCGTAGTTTCAGTTCCGGTGGGAATACGGCAATAAAATATAGCCTATGTTACTCAGGGATATTCTAGCTTTCCATTGGCGAAAGAATTTTTAAAATCGGTCCAGTAAACTACTGGACCGATTTTTTTAAGTTTATTCGTTTATTTTTTAAGTTTATTCGTAATAACAATCATACAAATCTTTCCTCTTTATAAAATTAGTATAGACAATTATAATAAGAGGATTAAGCCAGGCAGATACCCTTGGGTGGCTTGAAAATTACTAACACCATCTCCCAATACACAGTGGGCTCGCGTGGGAGATTATTGCCCACACTGGATATTGTCCTCTTTATATAAATAAATTGTGGGACACAATTCACACACAGTTATTTAGTCCAAAACTAAGTAGAGCTTGTAGTATGGGTACTAAACAACTGATAATTCATACTTAAATAAATATTAAACACCCAGACTCAAACCAAATACATAAACATACATGTTCATGCACACAAATGGGCAGCCACTAGTAGTTTTATATACCAATAAATTTATAGATTATAAAAGCCATAAACAAAAAGTTGAATGGTATCTTATATGGCTTAATGCCTTTATTTTGAATCGTAATGTAACTCAAGTATACTCAATCCAGTCCAATCTAAAACTCTCAGATTATTAACAGACAAACCCTGGTATGTTACAAACAACCGCATTCACCATGACTTAAAAATGCCTACAGTTAAAGAAGAAATTAAACCAAGAACTGCCACATACAGAAATAGACTCAAACATCATTCTAATACAATGGCAAAGGAACTAATGAGCAACCTTCAAATCTTCAAAAGATTAAAAAGGAAAACACCCCAAGAATATATTATATAATAAGAATAGATAAATATTTATAAGGGTGGAACACTGGTCCCACACCTTGCAATGCTATATTCATACCATCATCAAAATATTGGTGAATGTCCAAGGACAGATTGCATTAAGAAAAGGAGAGAACAAAAATAGTATACTCACAGTATCATAGTGATGCCTCCGCCTGTCCAGCTTCTTATAATGCCAGTTCAAAATGTGTGTTCTGACAGATGATTCATCAGCAAACAGTACCATTTCCTCACAGTCCATACACTTGTAGACTAACATGTAAATTTTGCTGTGCTTCACAACATGCTCCATCTCCATACACTCCTTTTTCAGGTATTCGCCGCAAAATTTGCAATTCATATCATTTTTGTTGATCTTCTCATGAAACTGCTCCATGAACTGCGTTTGGAACTTCCGAAAGCAGTACGAACATTTTATCAGGTCCATTTTGGCAGGGCACACGTGGTAAGAGAAGATGTAGTACTTCCCTGTACATTGGCTGCAGGTTTTCAGTAACGGTATAGGCATAGGCACATCTGATCGCACCGAATGTTTTAACACCAAGTGAGCGTTGTGTCGGAGTTGGGTCAGGCAGTATGCATTGCATATTTCGCACTTCCAGTCTGTCTCGAAAGCTATTGTGTCCTTGTAGATCATTTTTTGGAACTTCTGGCAGACACCCTCGTGTTCGAATAGTGCTGAGCAAGTGAAGTATCTGTCACCGCAGCCATCACACATGTACAGCGTCAGAAGCTGGTGGTCATCCATATTGTTGAGGCATCTCCAACAGGGACCCTTCGCAGGTAGTCTTTCTGCCTTAGGTACCATGCCTTTATAAGCAATAATACTGAGCTCGTGGGATTTCATTTCCACATCAACTTTTACTTCCTCATGTATCTTCAAGTGGTCTCTAAACGGATATAGATGCCACCATGCTTGTTTGCATATGTAGCATTTATAGCAGAAAACGGAACCTCTGATTTTAGACTGAGAATTCCAGGCCCGCCAGGCCGCTACAGCTTCTTGCGTGAGGCGATCACAAATATCATCTTCCGGCTTTGCATTTCTCATGCGAATCTTTCCCCAGTAATTCTTTATTTCCACTACCAAAAGTCTGTCAACCGGGTCTTTGGACTTGAAAGCCCGTTCCACAGCTCTGTAGTACTCTTCGGTTCTCAGGAACCTTTGGGCAGACAGCCTGGTCTTCAGGGGGATGTGTTTTTTTGACATATCATTGACCATAGGGCTGGGGTCAGCGGTGTCAAGTTCAACTTCCTCATCGTCACACTCCTCGACTTCTATGTTGATGGAGAACTCCATCTGGGGGGCTGGGGCTTTTGGCTCCGGTTCTCTGTCGATGCCTGTTCGTAACCGTGGCAGGAGCGACTGCGATGTTGATGGATCCTGGATGAAAAGAATGTGATATTAATTCGTCAAGCACCGCTCGGTTAGCTCAGAGTAGATATTTTAAAAACAAGTTAATAAATAATCTTTCGCCTTTTATCCCCAAGGGGATAGGCAGAGGTATTAAATTTCTGGAACGACCCACGTTTCCTCAGAATATTTTTGGAATAGGGGTCGTGATAGGTTTCCTCACAATGTTTTCCTTCACTGTCCAGCTAGTGAAATATACGTAACAAGTAATTACATAAAAAAATATTTTTTGAATTTTTCTTGGTCTTTGTATGTTTAGATGAGCGTAAAAAGCTACTGCATCAATTTTGATGAGGTTTTCATAGTTGTATAGTTGCATGTGTGAATTAAAATCTGTTACATGTTCCATCTCGATACGAAATAAAAGTCGAGTTATCTATACATACATGGTGGTTTTTTTAAACTGCGTCCGTAGGGGGACGAAGTCGGGGCATAAGCTAGTAGCACTTACAATATACAAAAATAAAGGAACCATCCCTGAAATAGTAGCATTAAAATTTTAGTAACCGCATCAAAATCGGTTCAGCCAAGCATACACAACTCCATTCCACAGTGAGTTAAAAGTTAGGTTAATGATGAAATAATTATTTATAAAAATTTGTTCTACCAAATATTTATTAAAAACTCCTTTAATAATAAGTGTTTAAATGTATACATCAGTATTTTTGTTGACTTTCCGTCAATTTCGAATTTATTTGGACTACCCTCATCCCATAACACATACGTCATGGAAAAAGATACAATACACCTACATATTACTACGAAATGTGCGCTATTATGAATAGGACTACAACTGGCGATATATTCAATATATAAGTTTATAGTTCACACTAATTTCATGAAATATTATTCCGCCAACAAAACATTACGAAACACGCAGTGTGTTTTGGGTACCTACTTTCATTCCGTAACAAAATGGCACCTACCTGCAAATCCACAATACAACTTTCTGCTTCTTCGTCGATGTCAGCGCAATCCCGCGGCACCAGTTTAGTTTTCCGAGCCCTCTTCTTACTTGTTTCTGCCATTTTATCTTCACATTTCCTTCATTACACACAAGAATAAACACTTTAACACAAAATCAAACTACCGCACAAGAATTAATGAACTCGCCTCGTCTCGCTTCTCATTCTCAACGGGCGGCGATTGTAAAAATGGTGTTAAATTTAAAAATGCTAGTCTTTGTTTCATTTGATTGGATATCTCTTTCTTTCTTGCACATAGCTCTGTTGCAACTAGCGCTAAAAATTTAGTACGCAAACAAACGAGGTCGAAATTATTTAGTCGGGTAATAAACTACCTTCGGATTTATTTTATTTTATTGTTGCTGTTTACAACTCTGGATTCAAGTTTTTGGGAAAGCCGAGCCATCTAAGAATAACTGTTAGATAACTCTGCTTCAGTGACCACGTATTGTGTTTGAAATACTTACTTTCTTCGGTCCTCGATGAAATATAGGTTTATCAAGTTAAATATTTACGACTATATATTATGTCTAGTATTTATGGTCAAATCTTACGATTTATAAAAAAATACAAATAATGACAGATAACCTAAAAATGGAAAAAGCGCGGGAAACGTTAAATTTGGCGGTCGTGTTTTTTATATGGGTTTTTTGTAAAAAATATTTATAGTTGATAATAGGATCAATTTGTTATATATTGTACATAATTATCTTAAATTTTTTGTATATATTGTAGTAGTGTCATAAAATTCTGCATATAGGTAAGTTTTAGATCTTTTAAGTATGGGCGACCCGCCCGAGGACCCCGGAGGGACGCCCCCCGAGGTATCTACTTTTGTAACTATTGCTCCGGACTGCGAATCCTCTATGGACACTGAAGATGGGGTCCCTACTCCATCAGAGCGTAGGAAGCGATCTATTCCAACGAAAATATGCAAACACTGCAATAAAAAGAGACGCAGATCATCAAGCAAAAAATCTAAAACGACTGATTGTCACTGCAATGAAGCTACTTCTATGTTACCCAGTGTTGTTGAAAAAAAATCTTGCAGCCTTTCAGCTTCCAACATCCAGAGAGATTTGGAAGTTGAATCTGATTCTGCTACACAGCCTCCTACACACACCCCTGTTGGTCGAATGCTGTATCAGGCTACAGATGCTGCTCCATTTGTAGTCCATGTCCAAAAAATTCAAACATCCGACAATGATGGTACTATACTACATCCAATAACTTTTGGCAAATTTTTAAAACAAAATCGATTTTTAAACATTGTTAATGGGAGTTTAAAACGTATTGGTAGGAACCGACTGTCTTTGTCCTTTTCCAATTATTTGGAAGCAAATGCATTTCTTGAACACCCAAGCTTAGTAACATATTATAAGGCATTTGTGCCTACATTTAATATTACACGAATGGGCCTAGTTAGGGGAATCCCTTCAGACTGGTCCGATGAAGAAGTTAAAGAGAACATTTCTGTCCCCATCGGGTGTGGATGTATTTTAAAAGTAAGACGTTTAAAAAAGAAAGTTTTTGAAAAGGGTACTAATCAATTTATTAACACCGAAACAGTAGTCCTCACTTTTGATGGACAAGTCTTGCCAAAAAGAATTTTCATGTGTTACAATGCATTACCAGTTGACTTATACATATTTCCTACAATACAGTGCTATAGGTGTTGTAGGTATGGACATATCAAATCACAGTGCAGAGCTAAGTCTCCAAGATGTTTTCGATGTGGGCAGGATCACACAGGTGATAGTTGCTCAGTAGAGGATGAGGATATTTCGTGCTGTTTATGTAATGGCTACCATATGGCAACTAGTAGGAAATGTTTAGAGTTTGAGAGGCAAAAATCCATTAAGGAAACAATGAGCAAAAGTTGCATATCATATGCTGAAGCTGCTAAGATGTATCCTTCAGCCCCTAAATTATCTTATGCGGAAGCACTTTCTGGTTCACCGAAATCTGCTGTAAACCCTGTATCTTATGCGAAAACTATATCAAATTCTCCACAATCGAGTTCATACAAGAAAACTGTATTTATCAAACCTCGCCCTCCTCCCAAACTGGGCAAGGGTTATGACCGGGTAGCACATAATGAAATAGTAACTGAACAAGGTTTACCTACTTCACCAAATGGTTGTGCAATGAATAATAATAGTATTCAAAGTACTGACCAGAGTAATAATTCAGAATCAATATATGATATTATTAAAGCTCTCATTGAACTTTTGAACAAATCTAATGTAATTAAACCGTCCAACGTTGCCAATATTATTGATTTATTTTCTAATATAATGTTTCCTTCTCATAATGGACAATGTGATTCAGTGGAATTGTCGAAGTGTAATAACTAAAAAACATGAAATAATTTATTTAATTAACAAATATAAACCATTTGTTGTATGTCTTCAAGAGACCTGGCTTAAACCGGATTCTATTTTTAAGATTCCCGGTTTTTCATGTCTCCGTGAGGATAGGAGTGATGGGTATGGCGGGGTTGCCTTACTCATCAAAAACTCTATTAACTTTAAACCCGTTCCTCTTCCTTCTCACAGCAGTGAAATTTCAGCTGTTGCTGCTATTGTAAATAATATTTGTTTTGTATCTATGTATATTCCCCGTCCTTCTATACTTTTATTTTCTGAAGTCAATGATTTATTTTCTTTTCTCCCCAAGCCATTAATTTGCATGGGAGATTTTAACTCCCAACATCAATCCTGGGGTAGTTCCATCTCTAGTAACTATGGTGAACGACTCATAGACATACTGGATTCACAAAATCTCTGTATTTTAAATACTTCAGTGCCTACTCGCCGCACTGGTCCTACTGAGGGGCTGAGTGCTCCTGATTTATCCATTTGCACACCCAGCTTGGCTGCTACCCTATCTTGGTATCCTTTGTCATTGTCGTACGGCAGTGATCATTTCCCTTTGTTAATTTCCTTTCCTTCCAAACAGCCTCAGAACAAAATTCATTCTTCACATCTGAAATATAAATTAAAAAATGTTGATTGGGATAGATTTAAGATTCTAGTAGAACAAAAAGTATCATCCTTAGTTGAGGCATGTCAGGACAATGATAATTTTGCTAAAGTGCTTATAGAAGCGGCAGATGAATTATTCCCAAAGAAAAATCCTAAGTCTATTAATATTCCCTCTCCTCCTTGGTGGGATGATGAGTGTTCTGAGTCTGTTAATAAACGAAAGAAGGCAGAAAAAATGTACAATATACAAATGACTTCTGAAAATTTTGAATTATATTGTGAAGTTGCTAAAGACACAAAAGATTTTCTACAAAAAAAGAAGTATGAAGGTTGGAAAAACTTTTGCGCTTCTATTAATCCTGATATTAATCCTTCCACTGTCTGGAGGAATGTTAAACGTTTTAGATGTGCTTTTAATAACTCGACAGGTTCTAGATTATCTGCTGAAATGGCAGAGAAGGTTATGAACCATTTAGCTCCTGCTTCGGCCCCAGAATCAATTATAAAAATAAAATCTCTTTCTCCAGTACCTATTTTACCCTCACTTAACTCGGATCTCAACTCTCTTTTCACTTTAGATGAGCTTAAGGGTGTTCTTTCTAAAATCAAGGATTCCTCCCCTGGGGAGGATGGTATTCCATATTCATTTTTAAGTCACCTTTCAAATTCTGTACTTACTTTTTATCTCAATATTATCAACTCTGTTATGATATCTGGTAATATTCCTCGGTCGTGGAAAACACAGTCATTAATTTTAATTTTAAAGCCAAATAAACCTCATTCAGATCCATGCTCATATCGTCCAATAGCTTTGTCTTCTGTCTTGGTAAAATTAGCTGAACATTTAGTGAAAAACAGACTAGAGTGGTTTGTCGAGAGTAATAACCTTTTGGCAGAAAGTCAGTTTGGTTTTAGGAAAGGAAGGAGTACAATAGACAATTTGAGTATTTTTTCCACTGATATCCGCTTAGCTTTCTCTGGCAATGACTCTTTGGTAACTGCCTTTTTAGATATTACTTCTGCCTACGACAATGTTATTATTTCTATTCTTGAGGATAAACTAAACAAGTTAAAAATTCCAAATATACTTATTAATTTTATTATAAACCTTACATCAGAAAGATTTGTTAACTATTATCTCGACGATAATACCAAAATTTCTAGAACCGTTTGGAGGGGACTTCCGCAGGGTTCAGTTCTTAGCCCCATTCTTTATAACATTTATACTTACGACTTGGAGTCTTCTCTTGATGGTTCTGCTAATGTTCTGCAGTACGCTGATGACTTAATTTTGTATGTGTCTGGCCGTGCAATTGATAACATTTGTACCTCATTAACATCTTCGCTTAGCATGCTTAAATCATGGATGGACAGAAATGGACTTGAGTTATCCATATCTAAAAGTACGGTGGTATTATTTTCCAGAATGCGTAGGCAACCAATGGTTAATGTTCTATTAGACGGGATCCCTATCCCTGTTCAATCGCAAGTAAAGTTCTTGGGTGTAATTCTGGATTCAAAACTTACTGGTCTTCCCCATTGTAATTATATAGTAGATAAATGTGAGCGTAACCTTAACATACTTAGATGCCTCTCTGGTGTTTGGTGGGGAGCTCATCCTTCTTCATTAAGACTGATCTATAATGCTCTCATTAGAAGTATTCTTGACTATGGTACCTTTCTTTTGGAACCGGGTAGTTCTGCTGGGTTGAAGAGATTGGATGGAATTCAGTCAAAGGCTCTCAGAATAATTACTGGAGGAATGAAATCTAGTCCTATTAACTGTTTACAAGTTGAATGTTGTGAGCCCCCACTAAATTTAAGACGTCAATTCCTTAGTGATAAATATTTGTTTCGGCGTACCCAACTTTCTAAACATCCTCTTGTTCCGAAACTAGTCTGTCTATCTGACTGGGTAGCTAATTCCAGCTACTGGGTACACAAATCACACCCTTGCCTTGTTAAAAGCCTCTTAAGGTATAAAAATATTAAAGCCCCTACGTATAAGTCCCCTATTTATCCTTTGTTTCAACAAAATTTTTCATCTCTAATCTTTTCCCCTAAAATATTGATCAGTTTAGGCATTGACAAAAATGATATAAATCAGAACGCTAAATTTAAATGTATTGTGGACAAAGACTGGAGTGGTTTTCACCGTATTTTTACAGATGCATCCAAGCATTCGACTAGCTGTGTGGGC